>CM039463.1:38459985-38543122 GCA_022414725.1 Microglena sp. YARC
ACCTTGAAACGGCACATCGATTCCGCATCCGCCGTACAGAGGTCCCGCCGGCGTATTTAATCCTCAGCGCTTCCAGAACTTGGTAGAACCATTTTGCTTAACTTTCTGTAAGCCGCCAGCTCGGATCCTTATATGTGCCAAATATTATCGTCTGGGCATCTCCACCAGAGCGCATCTCAGCGCATTCTCCATGGAGGAGCGACAACCCGTTAAGAAGTAACGGTGATTCGATCTGCGTAACCCAAGCGAGTCACTCCCCCTCTTTGCCTGAGTCTGATCTCGCTTTCTTTTGTTCGTCGAATATTTCCTGCCGGCTTGTTGAGGTAGCCTGGCTAGCGCACTCGAGCCCATCGGCCTGCCGATCTCTCGGTCCTTGTAACAGGTCCACTAATCCTTTGTGCAAGCCCCCCCCCCCCCCCCCCCCCCCCCTACCCCCCCTTTGTCTTCTCCGCCAGGGGGGGGAGGAAAAACCCGCCTCCCCCTGATGATCAGGGAAAGCAACCGGCCCAGCTGACGGAAGCCCAGAGGGCCCAGTTATGACAATGGCGGTGAGAGGGTCATGTGTGCGCTTTTTCTTCTTCAAGTGAGACCTCCCCCAGAGCGAGTGTGCTAGTCGCCGTTTCAGCATTTTAGCGGTTTCTCCCGTCCCGAACCGGGATGCGCGGAATTGTCCGGGTTAACTTAGCCTAGAGCCGTTGACCTGCGGGACCTCGTCTTGGCCTACCTGCCGAGTCCTGTTTGTCGCGTTATCTGACGCCGAACACCTGACATCTCGGCAGCTGGTCGCCGTTTGATCGCTTGTGACTGAGTTGCTGTTTTCGCCAGATCGTGGCTTTCTCTGCCCACCTTTTCACGGATCGCACCTTGTTGCTCTAGGATTGCACGAGTTGGAGAACCAGATCGCACTGTCGAACTGCTTGCTTGGTGCTTAGATGCATGAGTGCGATGCTTGATGCTCTAGCTCGTTGCTTCCTGCTTTCTGCTATCGTTTGATGCACTCCTAGGGCTTTGTACCAGGAGGCCAGAACCACTAGATCTAGAATTCACTCCCAATAGATGAGAGTGACCCATCCCACTACAGACGGAGGCGCCTGGGGCTCTTCATAGATGCACCACTTTTTGGAAGCTGGATCTCCAGCCCATAAAGCCAGGCTGCCACCCGATCAGAGACCGAAGACCATACAGTCAAGGGAGAGGGGGGGGGGGCACGCTCCAGAGGAGAGAATTTGGAAACGTGCTTAATAAGAGGAAGCAGTCTGCCCGTCCAAGGTCACACCATGGGGAACTTTGCACATCCAGCATCCTGTTTGATGCACCTCTACCCTGTTCACACCCACTTCTGCCAAGCACAACATCCAACGCCAAACTTCCTTAGACCATGCACACCAATGACGCTAAGTCCTACAGGACTAGTATCCTTGGCTTGAATTGCTTATGAATCAGTGGTGAATACATGTTAAGCATGCTTGGCCCAGAAAGGTTTGTTTTTCCGTTCCTGGTTTGCACCACTTGCAGCTGGTACACATAGTATCATGACTCAGGAGCCGTGCATGACGACCATGTTGTCTCAGCAGTTAACTAGGGGGGTCTCCAAGATACCAGCACATCAAGGAAGCTTCTGACCCATAGATGGCACTTATTAAGCCTTTAGTTTGGTTCAATGTCAAGGTAAAACATGTTAAAAGGGGACTGGCCCGGCAGATGCACCCTATAGAGCGGGTGATCATCAGCAGCCACCAGCGAACACATTACATTGGTATTGTTTTTTTACAGACTCAGACAAACCACCACCACCCTTGATTGCTTAATGCACAGTATTAGTCTTGAAACATGAGGGAGGCAGAGCACTGGTTTTCCTATTCAGCACCCCATTTAAAGTACTTAGGCAAACACTCATTAGGACCAAAGTGTTCTCGGAGGACAACCTTTACTTTTTTGATTGGCAATAAGACCCCTTTTGGATCGTCTAATTTGCAGCCGGTAGTAGCCACACCCACTGACAGGGAGTTATGCACACAATGGTCCCCATAGTGCCAGATGTCACCGTTGGTTTAGGAGGACCCTTACCACGTCTTGTGATTCAGACTGCCTCACTAAACCCCCCCCCCCCCCCCCCCCACCTCCCCCCCCCCTGTCTCACAAAAATTACCTTTCTGCAGCGCCACGAAGGAGTGGATGTTGGGGTGCAAACACTCGTGCACAGCACACCCATCCCAATGTGCGTAGGTACTGCTGTTTAGGATTACTATGCCCAGTGGGAATGTTTATGTGCAACCCAGCCGCACACCCCAGGAGAGTATCCACCACCATCACCAGCTCCCATGGCCCTATGAAAGTGCTAGTCGAGATTAGTGATGCTGGAAGGTTCTATCCAGGCGGTAAGCTCACAAGACACTTATGCAAGTGGCCTTGAAGAGTTACCTCGACGGCGTGCACGGCCTTAGTATGTGAATGATTTACCGTGAAGCAGAAAGGCAAACCCACTATGGGCCCCAAGGAATACTGGCACCATTTGAGAAATTTACTTCGGTTGGGCAGGCGGATCACTTCAAAAAACCTCTGCACCATCACCAACCAACTTTTCAGAATTGTGCTGCACAGTCCAAGGGTCTGGAGCTCCACACCCTAACTCCAGAGTGTTGTTCAGATTGCCCCCAAGCCATCCAGGCATTTTCCAGGTTGCCAAAGTGTGCTTTTCAGGCAAACAAGGCTTTCAAGCCCTTACCTTTTCTTTGAATGTTTGGAGGCCATGTTGGAGCTGAAAACCCTTGCAGACCCAGAACATGGAGCACCATTGTACTTAGAAGCACACATGGCTATAATAGATCGCTTGGATAGTTAGGAAGTAGTGATCTTTGTTTGCCTTTAGATTTTGGTAATTCGTAGTGAGTTGCAGTTTTCCCTTGGAGTGTCACTAGCAGTTCGTCCTAGTAACAGCTTGGATTCCCAAGATTCCCCCTAGCTTCTTTCTCCCCAATCCCGTTACAGGTCAGTCCCTTTGACCTCTCGCCTTCAGTCTTTTCTCACCTTGTTCACCACATTTCTCAGCCAGTTACTTTTTCTAGCTAGGTTTGCCATGCACAGCCTCAACGTGGATCTTGTAGTAGCAGCCTGGGCTAACTGGGGCTGATTCTAGAGACCCATATAGGACCCAGGACAGGTGGAAGTCAGACGCGCATTTTCAAGCTTATTTTAGTTCCAGACTTGACAGTTAAGCGACTTGCCTCTAGCCCTTTGATAGCCCTGTGTACCTCTCCCCTTTTAGACAGCTGTGCCTTGTACATGTCTTCTCCTCCTTACAGCCTTCCCCTGTCTTTATATTACTCTTTGAAAGGGCCTGGAGGCCGTAAAGAGTGGCCGTGTGGTTGACCCTCACATGTGACTCTCTTGCACATGGTAGTAGGCCAAAGACAGACCCTGTACATGACGTCCTGGACATACACAAGCTAAGTAGACGTTGCAGTATACTTATTTTTAAGTACTTCTGACAGCAATCTACCGAAGTGACAGTCCTGAGGAAGGATCCAGCTTCTCCCACTTGGGAACACAATGGAAACACCTCAAAGAAAACAAAGGCACTTAGGGGAAAGCCGTAGACCCTAAAATAGTTACTGCACACTCTACCGAAAGGGCCCCCATTTGAAGATGCCGCTGGCCTCTATTGCAAGTGTCGTTATGCCCAGCAAGCAGCCCCCTTAACTTGTGCAAACTCAAAGTATGACAGATGATGAAGCCTGCTAAACGCTGATTTTCTAAGTCCCTTGGGCTATTTGGCCTGCCCAAATTTAAATATGTATTAAGGAAAATGTGAAAGCGGCACATGAAGTATCTGAGTCAAGTCATCTGAATGCCATATTTCTCCACAACCGTTAGTGTGAGAAATGACGTATTCTAGACGACACGGATACCACAGGACGCAACACGAATTTTCAAATACTTAAACCCCAAGGTTGAAAACCGGACATACGTGAAACGCACATTCATTCCGCTCGTACAAAGTCCCGCCGGTATTTAATCCTAGCGCTTCCAGAAGGGATTAGCACCATTGTTGCTTAACTTTCTGTAAGACGCTCGGTCTTAGTTGCCAAATTTACGTCCCCACCACCTTCCCTCTGTCTCCACAAGATGTTCTCCATCTTCACGAAGCTACCAGAGCTCCAGAGGAAGTTAACCTCTGTTATTTATTTGGACAGTTTAGCGACTCTTTTGGTAGAGCCCAAAGACAGACCTGTCAGGTCTGGGACATACAAGCTAAGTAGACGGCTGCAGTTATCACTTATTTAGCACTGCAGCAATTACAAGTGCATCTGAGGAGATTCCAGCTCCCCACTTGGAACAAGAACACCTCCAAAGAACAAGCACTTAGGGACAAAGCATCAGACCCTAAAATAGCTTTACTTGCACACCTACCGAAAGGGGCCCCTATGTTTGAAGATCGCTGGGCCTCTATTGCAGTGTGTTATGCCCAGCAAGCAGGGCCCCTTAACGTTGGTGCGAAGACTCCAAGTATACAATATGAAAGCCTCTAACGCTGACTTTTCCTAAGTCCCTTGGGCTATTTGGGCTTGACCCAAAATTTAAATATTGTATGTAAGGAAATGTGAGAGCGCACATGAAGGTATCTGAGTCAAGTCATCTTGAATAAGCAGAATTCGAAGGAAAATATCGCCGTATCATAACGGCTAGGTCGCTCAGGAAATGCAGTCTGCAAAGCAAGCGCACGAAAGCCGGGTAACCTTGGACGGGTGCGCTTGCAGGGGGTGGACGGCAGACAGGCAATCGTTCCTTGGCTGCGACCGGGAAATCGAGAGCCCCAGGAGCTGGCCTGCCACACTGGGCGACAGGTTTCGCAAGATACTGAACCAAAACCCCAAGTGGCTAGGCCAAAAGGCGCCAACCACGCGCCGCGCCGCGCTATACCCTCCACGCCCAAAACTTTATATATACTTGCACTAGCATCTTGAGCCCGTCGTACGACGGGAGGCCCCTACCCCGTGCCACTCAGCGACAGGGTATCGATCCCCCATAGCCAACGGTCAGCGCAGGTCTCGGGAAAATCGAGATCCGAAAACGTGATAACTCCGAAACACGGTTATCCCGAAACCACTGCGCCCTGGCCACGGTCAGCGAATGGCAGTCAGCGAGCGGGCAGAGTGAGGGCGCAGGGGAAGGGAGAAGGCAATCTGGACGGGGGAGCTGGCAGCGAAGTTTATTAACAGTGGCCAGCGAAAATTGTGGGATAGTTGGGCAGCAAAGACGAGGCTACAACATTGAATTTATAAGCAGGGCTCCAGGCAGCGAGCACCGAAAAATAGCAGAGAAGTCTCGAAGGGAAAATGTCGCGTATCATAACGCGCTAGGCGCAGGAGAATGCTAGTGCAAGAGCAGCGCACCAAGCGGGTAAAACCTTGGAACCGCCGGTGCGCTCTGCAAAAAAGGCTGTGACGTGGACGGCAGACCAGGCATCTTCATGGTGGCTGCCCGGAAGAAAATCCGAGACCCCAGACTGGCTGCCGACGCTGGGCGAATGTCGGCAAAGATATGAAACCAAAACCCCAAGTGACATAAGGCCAAAAGGCGCCGACACTACCGCGCCACGTCACGCGCTATACCCATCCACGGCCCAAAACTTTTATACTATACTGACTAGAAGGGGCTCGTAAACTATTCATGAGGCCAGCTATGCACTGTTGTAAGATAAGAGAAGTTGACGCTGCAGTATACTGATTTAACGAGGGTCAAGTGGCAGGAAAGGACTCAGAATGTGACATGGGATGCGTCCAAGAATAGCTGTGGGACAGGATTTTGTCCAGATCAAATCTAAATAGAAGGAAGCAGTCAGTTCAAGGTGCAATCACTCAACATATCTAGGGAAAAGTTCTGGTTTCAAGATCTGTCAGAAATCTAGAATGGTCTCAGAGGGGACTTGAGGGATGTTGACAAGATTAGTCAAGCTTGAGCTTGCCAGTGCAGCCAATCTGCTGTCTGAATGCACAGAACTTGGATCAGGGCAGGGCTTTGGTGAGCATGTCAGCCATGTTGGCAGCAGTGGGGATCCAGTTGAGCTTGATGCCTTCCTTCTTGGATTGCTCCTTCAGGAAGTGGAATCTTGTTTCCATATGCTTGAGCCTGGAGGAGAGCTTCTCTTGGTTCCATGCACTGAGTGCAGCTTGATTGTCACCATTAATGGTGAGTGCCGGGGGCATGGTGTTATATACCGGTTCTCCCGGTCCAGCTAGAGTGTCTTGGGCCTCGAGGCCTTCCGCCTGGAAGCTTCCATAGTAGTGCCTCTGCCCGTTAGGGCCGGCACCTACCGGCGGCAATACCCTGAAGTACTGTCGCCTTTTCCCTTCTTATACCTAGTTTGCCGCCTGGCATGCTATCACGATTGTAAGCGTAGCACCTTCGCCAATCCTTGTGTCAGTCCTCACGAGATAATACTCCGGAAGCTAAAGGTTATCGCCCATCCCGCCGTCCCGTGTTCCACTGCAACAGACTTCCACGTCTGTTACCCTGTCCGTAGATCCCGAGCTCCCGCGCACCTGCAGTGCCTTCTACAGTTGCCGCCGCAACAACCGAAGGAAAAGGTATCACCGTTGCAGAATTTCTGTGATTCTAGGCACCCCGCTGGATACCAGCCACCAACAGTCTACCCAAGACCCCGCTGGACCGCCAGTACGTTGTCCCCGCAACAAACCCCTCTCCGAGTCTACCCAAGACCCCGCTGGAAAACCAGCACGTTGCCCCCCGCAACACCAACCACCCCACTGCGTCAACCCATCAATTCCCCTCTCCCTAATCCCGCCATCCCCTCATCTCTCCGGCCCCGCAAGCCAAACCTACTGCCCAACGCCCCCCCCCCCCCCCCCCCCCCCCCCCCCCCCTCACTACCCGTCGACTGCTTCCTGTAGGAGATACCCACTTCCTCCAGTACTCTCACCACCCCCTTTTTCCGCTTCGATCGTCGATCTTCAACTTACTCCTTTCCGCTCTGAGCTCTCCTTCGCCACCATTGCGGACCCTGCTCGGAGCCAGCCCTCCAACTTTATCGTGTGGACATCAACATCTTCATGAATTTTGAGAGAGCCAACAACTCCTGCGAAGCCTCTCCTTCTTGATGTCGTGGCCATACCCTGAACCTTTGAGGTTGAGCGAGATTACGCCTGCTCAATTCAACATCTATGAGCCTGGCAAAGATTTCGGTGAGTGGTACTCAATTATCTGTCGGGAAATCGCCAGAGCGCCTTATAGCATGTTCATCACCCAAGACGCTATGCTTAATTGGCGCCCGGACCAAGAGCCCCAGTCTCCCGATGATGATGATCTCTACCCCGACAGAGAGGATTTCCCACATGCGAGAATATGTCGCTATGCCAACGCAATTGCATTTAGGTTTGTAGTCAACTCCTTGTCTCCCACCCTTGCTAGAATCTTTGCTGCGCACACCAATGTTGCGGCAGAATTACTGCGCAACCTTAGATGGTACTTTGGAAAGATCAGCCCTGCCATGCCCGCCCTTCATCTGTCTGTCCCGACTATTGCTCTTGCTTGCACCGCTATGCCCGCTTCAGTAGCCCTGATAATATCTTTTAGATCACAGTATGCTGCTCCCTGTCCTCTCACAGACTGTGCTCTCAAAGATGGGGAGGACATTGATAGTGATGATGACGGGAGTGATCATGCTTCCCTCCAAATTGATCCTTTCATTTTCCTAGAAACTGTCCTATCAGCAGACCTCCTTGCTTTCATTGATGATGATACTGATCAGTTCGGAGAGAGGTGTAATGTCATGATCAATAACGCTGCCTATGCCTACTTTGATAGAGTCAAAATTGATGATGATGATCCTGGTGTCACTCCTGCTGGCTACACTGCCATAGAACCTGCCATAGCACTTGCAGCCCCGACCGTTGCATTTAAATATGCCACCAACACACACACGGCCACAGCCACACCTGTCCTTCATCCCATTCGGACTAGACTGGTACCAACCGTGCGTAGTAAGATGTACTTCCATACTCATGCAAATGACAACACCATGGTTAACTCTGAAGTACCTGCCCCTCTCCACATGCAGCCAGTGGATGGATTTGTTCACTTGCATGGGGGGGAACTTCCCCCATACACTGCCATGGAACCTGGCGCACCCCATGCATCTGCCTGCCCCGCACACACATCCACCACACAACACGTCACCACCCCATACATAACATCAGCATCAGCACCACTAGATGACAGGACCATTACCTCCACAGCCTGCCATCCTGCTATTCACGCCATTAGAGGGTTGATCTCATCAATGACAAATGGTAGAGATGACAAATCTAGTCTCACACACCCTTCACCACCTGTCCCACCACTTCCCCCGGAAAATGACAAGAAACAGATTAGTGTTCATGTCACCTGCAGTAATGCACCCATCGTTGCATGTTCACTTGCACTACCATTCCCTGGTCATAGCACTGGTTTTCCCCACATCTGCTCCACATCTGCCCCTACCAGCATGCAGTACCTGCCCCACCCTTCCTACTACAATAGGAATCGCAAGGCTCTGCGCCTCCCTGTGGGCATTGGGTAATGCTAACTTTATCTAGAGACAAGGGGGAAGGATATTGACTGGGGATATAGTGATCTGAGCATCTGTACTGATCTGTATGATTTGTAGAAGTCAATGATCTGACGTGCCCTGTCTCCCCACAAGAGATGTACCACTCTAGTCACTGATCTGTATGTTGTTGCTCTGGTCTAACATTATCATGACTAATCATTACCATATATGCATTTGTGCACTAACCTCTGAGGTGACTAATGTATATATGATCTGCTCCGACCTGATCTGATCATGGTGCATTCTCATGTACTGATGTGTGTATATGGACCATTGCACACATGTACTGTCGTACAGATTTATAAATGATGCAACCACTCATTGATGCTCACTAGCAGAATAGATGTACTGCAATGCATTAGTGTATTGCTCGTGCTGTGAGCGAGCGGTACCCTCGCTGCACGGGGGGAATACACTGATCTAACACACTCATGCTGCACTGATCTGAGTACTATGATCTGGACTTCACACTGATCTGATCTAGTCACAGGACCGCTGTGCCCGTGTGTTTCCTGTCACTCACCACGCAATCATTACATTGACCTTCATTCACATGCAGATCCCCGGAAGGTGAGCGATTCCCTCGCTTCCCTAATTAACCCTGCATGTGCATAATTGTCTTTGGACTGATTAGCAGCCATCCAGGTCTGCACCTTTCCCTCCCAACAATTCCTACCTATCCAGCAGCTCCCCAGATGTACGCTAATGATCTGCAGTCCCCCAGCAGGCCCTACTAGCTCTAAAGCTTCTCACTGGCCCCAGCAACATGGCACCCAAACTGTCCCTGGATGACTCCCTAGCACCTGTTTTTTTTGTGTGTGTAACCCCCTCAACTGCTCGGAATATTTTTTTTTTAATAGAATGAACACTCTAGGAATTTAAGTCCCGTCCTGCCATGTACTTTCCAGCAGTTTGACTACGATTATTTTTCTCGCCACCTCGTCGGCGCCTGTCGTGACATGCTGTTTTAAATCTGATTTCTCAGCATGTACCTCCCATCTGACAGACAGTTCTATGTACTGTCAAGCCTACCTTCTTATATCTTATAACTGATACTGGAAGTACCTCATCATATCCTTCCATCTGGCCTGATAATGATGAACTGGCGGGGGATGTCTACCTTAAGTTATTTCTCATAATGTCACCGTAATTTGTGGATTCATTGAGAGCCCCAAATTATGGGGGGAATAGTATGCTGACCTTATGTATTTCTCATCGTTCTGATTCCCTAGTTGACAAGGCCGTTGTCTGCACCTTCCTGGCAGCTCCACAGCTGGAATCCAGTCTTATCTAGATTTGATCTTGTATAATCTTGCAGCTTCCTGCAGCTCCTAGGAGTCCACCCCAGCGCCCCCCTGCAGTTTAATATCTTAGCACGATACCCTAGCTTGAGATCCTAGCATGACCAGACACCCTTCCTGGCAGCTATCAAGCTGGAATCCAGTCCATGTTAAGTGTATCTTGCCTGAAGTGCACCTTCATCCTTGACTAGGATTCCCCTCTTGCTCTGTACCTCGACATGTACATCTGAGCTCTCCTCCTAGTGTGACTACCTTCCAAGCTTGGCCCCATGCTTCTTGGTAATCACATTATTACATAGTCTGAATATTTTACACTCTAGACTTCCCTTTTACTTTGAACCTCCTAAATCCCATGAATTCTTCTGAATGAAGAATCCACGGAATTGGGGTGTTTATATACCGGTTCTCCCGGTCCAGCTAGAGTGTCTTGGGCCTCCAGGCCTTCCGCCTGGAAGCTTCCATAGTAGTGCCTCTGCCCGTTAGGGCCGGCACCTACCGGCGGCAGTACTGTCGCCTTTTCCCTTCTTATACCTAGCTTGCCGCCTGGCATGCTATCACGATTGTAAGCGTAGCACCTTCGCCAATCCTTGTGTCAGTCCTCACGAGATAATACTCCGGAAGCTAAACATGGTACCTGTGGCAGAGAATTGCAGTTTCCTCAACCACATTCCTTCTTGGGCTGCAGAGGTAGCTGCCATGAACTCAGCTTCTGTGGTGGACAGGGCAGTGGCAGATGCTTGGATTTTGGATGCCCATGAGATGGCACCCCCCTGGTTGAGGAAGACATAGCCTGTTGTGGACTTCCTTGTGATAGGGCAGGCAGCATGGTCAGAGTCACAGTAGCCAGTGAGGAGTTTCTTGGAGTGGGTGTAGGTGATCCCATGGTCAGGGGTACCAGTTGCAGCTTCCATGTGGTCATGGAGGGGGTGGGCACTGTGCCTGGCCAATCTGTTAACATCTTGGGCAATGTCAGGCCTGGTGTTGACTGCCAGGTAGTTGAGGGATCCTACAATCTGGGCAAGGGGGAGACCAGTGTCTGGGGTGTCCTTTTCAGGATAAGGGAGGGGAGCATCAGGCTGCAGTGGGATGGGGAACCTGGTGCTGTTGGGCTCAGGGAGCATGCTGTGTGCTCTGAGTAGGTCTTGAGTGAACCTGGATTGACAGATGTGGAGTGTTCCAGCAGTTGCATCTCTGGTGATCTCATAGCCTACAAAGACAGATGGTTCTCCAAGATCTCTGGTCTTGTAGAGCTTCATGATTTTCTCCTTGTACTGCTGCAGGATGTTCTTGTCAAAGGACAGCAGGAGGAAATCATCGACCCAGAGGAAAACCCAGATGAGGGGTCTTGTAGTTGGTCCAGGGAGCAGGAAGAGGCTCTGGTCAACATCAACTTCTCTGAAGCCAATGGCTGTCATATCTTCCTTGACTTTTAGATACCACTGCCTTGATGCTTGCTTCAGGCCATAGAGGCATTTCCACATGCGGCAAAACCTGTGATCTTTTTCAAACCCTGGGGGTTGAGAACAATACAGTTCCTCTTCCACTATTCCATTTAGGAATGCTGTTGAGACATCAAGCTGCCTGGGCAAGGTGTGCTGAGGGGTCTGCAGCCATGGAAAGGATGTACCTGATGGTAGATAGCATGTTCGTTTGGCCACTGGTGCAATGACTTCATCATAGTCCATGCCAGGACGTTGGGCATATCCTTTTGCTACTAAACGAGCTTTGTATCTGACTAGCTGTCCATCCACTGATTGCTTGATATCAAAGACCCATTTAGTACCAATGGCTTTGGCTCCTTGTGGGAGTTCTGCTAATGTCCAGGTGTTCATTTCTGCTAGTGCTGCTAGTTCTTCATTCATGGCAGACCTCCATTCTTTGGCTTGAGGGGAAGCCATGCTTCTATTTCATTCTTGGGCATGATTATCTGGTCTGCAGCTAGGAATGCTAGGTGGTTAGGTGCATGCCTTTCTCTGCCACTACGGCGAGGTTGTGTTAGAGCAGCTTCTGGTGGGGGGGTGGTTGCTTGTTGTGCTTGTGCAGGAGAGGTGAGTGCATGTACTGGTGCATTGTCTTGTGATGCCATGAGGTTGGGAAGGTCATTTGTCTGAGACTGTGTGGGGTTGTGTTCATTTCCTTGTTCAACTGTGTTGTTGGGCTGATGTGCACTCTGTTGTGGGGCAATGGTCCCTTGCTGGTGCATAGAACTGGGCAGGTAGCTATCATCTATATCTTCTGGTGATCCCCATGCTCCCATGTTTGCTTTGTTTCTTTCCCTTAAGGCTTCAATGGCTTTGTTTTCTGAGGGAGAGTGGGATGGTGAGGGAGTGTCTTCATTAAGTTCGCCAGGGGTGTCTTCTTCATGCATGCCTAAAATCACAGCATCTGCACCTGGGAATCCGTTCTTTCCTGCCGGGTTCTCAGACTCATTGAAGGTGATGTCTCTAGCATCAAAGATCTTATGGTTGGAGTCTACAACTCTGTAAGCTTTTCTGTTGTGTGAGTAACCAATGAGTCTAGTGATTTTGGCTGATGGTGCAAACTTCCATGTCCTGGATTTGGGTGGTATGTGGACGTAGGCTGTGCACCCAATGGTTCTGAGGTGATCAATCTTAGGCTTGACTCCATGGAACATCTCATAGGGAGTTTTGTCTGATTCAGAAGTGGGGCTGAGGTTTCTTATGATGCTAGCATTTTTCACCATGTCAGCCCAGTATCTTTCAGGAAATTTGGATGAGAGGAGGAGTGCACAGGCCCTGTCATGGAGAGTGCGGTTCATACGCTCTGCTGCTCCATTTGTGGCTGGATTGTTAGGGACTGTGAAGTTGAGGGTAATACCTTTCTTCCTGCACCAGTTTTGGGATCGGGTGCAGATGTACTCTGATCCATTGTCACAGAAAATAGTGCCTATCTTGTTTTCTGTCAGGACTTCATACCGTTCCAGTTCATGCATGGTTTCTATGGGCACTGTGTGTTTGTTTTTGTGGAATGTGACTATAGAGTTCTTTGAGTGGTCATCTAGAATGCCTTGGAATTATATGCTGCCGTTTAGACTTGGCACTTTCATCTTTCCACTCATGTCAATGTGGAGGATTGCCATTGGTCTTTTTGCACGTGTGGATGATGTGGGGTAGGGGTTCTTGTCCATTTTTGAGAGGACACATATTTCACACGTCTGTTTTCTCATTTTGTTGCAGGCTGCAGTGGTGACATCTAGCGGTGACTCCAGTCTCACCAGAAGACGAGCACTCGAAAAAGTACGGACCAGAACTACGGCCTGTGATTCGTATGGTGGAGCCGCAAACAATATTGACTCCGGTTATTAGAGTGTTGATCTCAGCTCTCATGTGCTCAGCCAGGACGTGCACCTAGAATGGAAGCAGCAGAAAGACTGTTAGAAGCTTCTTTTAAATTGAAGGTAAATCATCTTAATAGCACAAAGTCCAGGCCGTTGTTTCTGATTTGTTGGGCTTTGGTTCATTATAGCTTGTTTTGTAGACAGCCCTTCCCAATATGGAGGTGGGGCAAGTCTATTTAGCCTATTTGGCTGTGCCTGCTGCACTGTAAAACACACATTTAAGAGAAAATAGGCTGCATGCAACTTGTTTCTTGTGGTACCCTTCAATACCACATTGCCATAGTTTATTTTTAATGCATAGCAGCTTTTAGGCAGCCCCATTGACCCACCCTTGAGCTTTGGGATCACCTCAGTTCCTGGTTGGGAGCTGCTACATGTAGCCAAAAGAAAGTACAGTGCACATCAAGGCCAAGGAGGGACGGAGGAGAGTCTGGGGGAGGGAAGGAGGAGGCTGGGGGAGGAAGGAGGAGGGCTGGGGGAGGGGAAGGAGGAGGCTGGGGGAGGGAAGGAGGAGGGCTGGGGGGAGGGGAAGGAGGAGCTGGTGGGAGGGGACAGGAGGGCTGGGGGAGGGGACGGATGGAGGGAGGCTGGGGACGGGGACGGAGGAGGGCTGGGGGGAGGGAAGGAGGAGGGCTGGGGAGGGGAAGGAGGAGGGCTGGGGGGAGGGGAGGAGGAGGGCTGGGGAGGGGGGAGGAGGGCTGGGGGGGGGGGGGGGGGGGAGGAGGAGAGGAAGGTACGATGCTACGGGGATCCCGCCCTGTAGCATCGTACTGCAGTGCCGCAGCTATGGCACGGGCTATGGTGTCGGCACCCTGAGGTACCGCACCATCTCAGTACTACCTTCCAGCACTTCCCTCCAGTGCTTTTATCTAACTGTAAAGATCTTATCCTCACCGACTTCCCCTCGTCACTGTGCTCTGCACATAACTCCGGAATCAAAAGCTATGGCTCTTTGATTGTAGCACCTACTGGCAGGCCCTGTGGCCGCCATCTCTGATCGCTACCAGTTCTGGCAAGTTCATCTTGCCAGTTATCTCAACACCAATCGTTGTACCATCTGTGTAACAACTGTGTTGCTACCAACTGTGCCCCTGCTCCATCGTCTACGAGAAGCAAGAGCATACAATCTGTTATCTCCTGGCTTGGAGGCTTGATTGCCTGAGCATTGGGCGGACGGCCTGGTTTGGCCTTTGCCTGGTCCTAATTCGGAACCATTGCGCTCCGGCTAAAGCTTTTGTAGGGAGGAACAATAACAGCTATAACCTTGGAACCTGACCACAAGCTGCTACTATTATTTGGCTTGGCTACAAGTTTGAAACTTCTGTCTGTGTGAACCTGATGATAGCGACGTCAAGGACGCGAGCAGACGAAGACAGGGTATCTCCACCGATGTCCAGGCTAGTCGCCGACTTGAGTCTGCACGTCACAGTCATCTACGACAGACGGGAGGAGGCGACAGACGGCAGGGGAGGAAAAGGAAGAGAAGATGAGGAATGACGGGGGGGGTGGCTTCCACGATGGCGGAAGATCCTCATGACCGTTAGCAAAGGCCGCTGGTGGCGCAATCGTCTAGCCAATTTGTCGTCATGTCAGGACTTCGGAACTTCCAGAATGAAGCTCGTTGAAGCCAAGTAGAGGACGACGCATAAGATGCATTTCAAAGCAGTGGTACCACGATGAGCCCGATAACCTATCAGCTTGAATACACTCCAGAGAGTGGACAGAGATGCTTGCGTGAAGCAGACGCGCCAATCTATACACGGAGACGAGAATAACGTTACAAGCACAGGAGACCCATCAAGGGCACCAGTGAGGAAGGAGCGGCAGCCTGTACCCTAACAGGGTACAGGCTAGACTGACCACAGCCAACAGGAAGCTGTCACTGAGTCAAGAAGGATGACACAGTCTACGGGAAGCTAGCACAGTACTGGCAGAGCCGATAGTTCTAAGGAAGTACATAAGTAGTCAGTTAGTCACCAAGTCATAAAACGCGTGAGAGCACTGCAATTCATGCTGACAGAACCTAACAACCTGTCACTTATCAGCCTGGTGCCAATGCCAACCGATGTCTGAGCCTGCAGTCGGTGAATAAATAATCGTGGATGCCGATGCTTCAGCCAAGCCACCGGTCGCTTGGAAACATTACGTATCATGCATGAGTACATGACCGATGCTTCAGCCAACGTTTAAGATTCCGAAAACATTAACCAGAACTGAGAACACGATGGTCAAATTCGCTACCGTAATAAACATTTAAAGTGTGCAAAATGCGATTGATTGTGCCTATGAATCGCTATTTTGCAAATTGTCACGTGTTTGAACGCCGGGGGCGTACAAGTACAAAGGTACAACCTGAGACTGATACCTGTTGCTAACAGACCTACACCATCTGCAAGGTGAAAACATGCTAATGAGACACGCTGTTTTTGTGAAGCCGTAATCTAGCACAAACCCACAGAGAAGTATGACAGCTTGACATGTCACGTGCTCTGGACCCTGTGGGAATAAGAACGCCAGTGTGGTGTTGTACTGTGTATACTTCCCATATTTACTTCGCTTAAGTGGTTCAAGGAGTTGCTCAGCTTTACGGTCCCTGTAGTCATCGACAATATCAGCATGTCAAGTTAGCATGCATATTGAGACTTTGAGAGACAAGAAACATCCAGCACGTTTACTGAAGGCTGATAGAGTGATATACCATACGATCAATCCAATACCATTCTACTGGAATGGTAGTAGGTAAGATAGGTGCAATCAGTACGTTGCACTGTCATAATGTGGCCAACGGTGCTTGCATTGGCGGTGATTCTTCTCAATGTGGTGGTCCAACGATGACTATAGCTAGCTCCGGCTTACGCTGTGGTGTCCTTAACATCACGTCCTATGCTACTGTATTGCACGGATGTAACCATTTATATTTCAATACGTGCAGTCATATTCAAAACACAGACGACAGTCGATGGATGGCCAGCCCAATATCTGGCTGATGCTATGTACCGTAACCAAGTACAAGTTCAAGTCGATGGATGGGACGCTGGTATAGGACAGGAGATGAGGAGACAGGCCGTTGGGTTTACCAACAATGTTAAAATCGCTTAGCCATTCAGCTAGATGCAGGCTAGAAAATATGGTTTACTAATATAATATAATTTACTATGAAAGGGAGGTGTTGACCGCCGAGTCAAAACTAGAGCTTTACAACTGTATGCATTGAACACATAATCTATGTAAAATGAGTACGCTTGACCGATCATTCAATGGTGCCATCATACAATAAATTAATCTAACTACCGGTATATAAAACAACCCAATTGCGTGAGGGCATTGTCATGCATTGATGCAATCAAGTTTTTCAGCCCATTTGCCTACTGCCTAACTGGGCCACATATTATCACCAGGCACACAATACCTGTGTGAAGATGCACTAGTTGAACTGCATCACTATTTGTACTGCATACTGGTTGTACTACAGCACTAGTTGTGCTGCATCCAGGACATGATACAAAGTAATGGACGCATGGCCCTGACTGCAGATGGCCTAACAAATTTCTCAGAGATGATTAAGTGCCAGAAATGGAACTAAGACACAGGTGGTCCATAGCTGTCGTCAGCTTGTGTGTTGGGCACTGTTTCTTCCTTCCTTGTGACGCGCCGCAAATTGAGCGACTCAGTGCGACCCCAGTGTGACGCGCTGCCCTACGAACCCCTTGGAGCACAAAGCACGGAGCCCGAGGGCGTCCGGGGGGGTGGGGTGTGTGTGTGTGTGGAGCGGGGGATTCTGACTAGTTTAGTCGGACACATGCATCCATTACGTCGCCATGCAGCGACGGAATGGCAACGCGTTGCAGAAAAAAAAGTAGTGTAGGCGTGTACGGTTAAGTCCTGCAATAGGCGCAAACCTTTTCTTTAGTTGATATACTCCAGAGAGTCTGCCAGTGTAAACTGGAGGAAGGTGACAATAATGTCAAGTCAGCATGTGAGCATGCCCCTTACACTCTGGGCAACACAAGTGACTTCAGCCCGCAAAACATTATCAAGCACATGGGGTTGTTCGTCGTATGTATAGGCATGCTCCAGCTCTTGGACCATACATCTCTTGCTGATGCGCCGGTTGACCTCGCAACGGCTGGGTGGTAGATGAAGCTAAGTGTCTAGATAGCTGATTACTGGAAGTTGAAGTTCCTCTCTTTGGAGCCGGGGAGCTCTACTGCCTTGATGGTCGTGGTGTTGTTCGGCAAGTGAGCAGTCTTGATTCCCTTGTCTGCAGGGCACAAGAATAGGGGTTGGCTATGTTATATAATATAAGTGAATCAGTAATATTATATAATATTAGTCGGACAAGCCGTCTCACAACATTTCGAATTTATTTGAAAAACTCGGAAAACTAATATTATTGTGGCACTATAATAATATTAGTTAATATTGAATTTTCAAACACTAATATAAGTTGCCGTTCCTTGCACAAGAATGAAAGATCAAACATGGGGATTGTCAAACCCAGTTTTTTTAATGTTTAACTACCAATCACATGTTTTACCCATGGTTTAACTACCCATGTTGACTACCCATGTTTTAACTATCCATGTTTAACTGCCCAAGTATTTACTGCCCATGTTTTAACTATCCATGTTTAACTACCCAAGTGTTTACTGCCCATGTTTTAACTATCCATGTTTAACTACCCAAGTGTTTACTGCCCATGTTTTAACAATCCAAGTTTAACTACCCATGTTGACTACCCATGTTTTAACTATCCATGTTAAACTACCCAAGTATTTACTGCCCATGTTTTAACTATCCATGTTTAACTACCCAAGTGTTTACTGCCCATGTTTTAACTACCCATATTTAACTGCCCATGCTGACTCCGCACACAGGACGGTGAGCAGCCTGAAGGCTGACATAACATGGAACCAAACCAAACCAAGCTCAGCACAAACACAGCATAAAGGAATCATCCAACACTGCCAGTATACAGCACGACGCAACAAAGGGTCTTATCTAAGTCAGACAAAGCAATAAATACGAATCATATGGAATTAGTGCTGATCATTATGCAATATTGCCTTTCTTTTTCTGATTATCTGAGGATTTGTTGGAAGACCCCTCCAGGATGTTGTGGAGTGGGCTTGTCTTGGGCCAACAATGGCCTGTCAATGACAATGTAATGTATGTAAATAGCCATATCCTAAGCTATGGAAGCATGTGCTCTGCCCATACCACCTCTCCAATGTGGTTACTCTTTTTCACTATGGCGGCGACTTAGTACTTATCAAGATTCCGCCCCCGACCTGCGTCTGACAGGATTCGAACCCACCCACTCTGGGACATGCATTATTGTCAGGAACTACTAGCCTAATAGTTCTCGACACTCTTCAACAAGATTGAATCAACACAACAGCAATATGACAAGTTCTATGCAGCTTCGCCTGCGACGCAAAAAAATGGCGGAGAGTGATTGCGACGGAGCGACAGGTGGCAATGGAAGCGAGTTAGTTACGAGACCGTTGGCTGACGCGTCAGCCTTCATCTCGGTCAGACGGATGGTCGGTCAGTCGCACAGACAGACAAATGGGTAACCCTGGGGGCTCCCACCCCCTTAAAGAGAGGGCTCTGCCAACAAAACCGAAGAAAGACCCTTAATCTCAAACTCACATCCCATGGTGGCGGTCTCGGTCATTATGATAGCAGGGTTGGGATTTGGCCAGCGTGCAGGGTTCTTCATATAAACCTGAATTCACACAGGTGGCATATGTTGGGTTTAGTGGCATGATTGTATGCAACAGCAATCATCAAGATCCAGACATGCTCAAGCACAGCATGCAACTCATGTAGCACCTGGCCTCACCGCCATATCACAAACCATACACACAGACTTCTCCTGGGTTCCTGCCCCCCACGTGTACAGCAAGGAAGGCAAGACTTGAAGCTTCAGAACTTTACAGAGCAGACCAACAATCAGGATCAACTAGAGATTTGCAGGGGAGGCCAATTGAAAAAAAGCCCTTTCCCAACAGCGTCCGTTGGACTCTCAAGTCTACTAACAGTTGCTGTAGCAGGCTAGCTATTGAACAGTTTCACTTACCGGAGGCGCGTGGTTGAAGGAATTGCTCAGCTTTACAGTCCCTGCAGTCGGCGAAAAGATCGACATGTCAAGTTAGCATTCATATCGAGAGACACGAAACATTCAGCACATTCGCGAAGCGCTGGTTTCATTAAGGAATCTACCTGATGGTAGCTTATCCTCTTCCACGTAGCCCTTGTCGTTCGCGATAAATTGCGTCTTCATCCCAGTATTGGGCTGCTTCAAGGTGCCGAATCGATCTGCCGAGGATCCTTGCTGCAGGCGGAATAGTAGGAGCACAAAGTTGAGCAGAGATTGAATGAGCATTGCAGACTTGCATGGCCAGGAAACGAGAAAAATCCTCATGTCCGTATGTCACAAGAATGTCGCATTTCCAGCGACAGCGGTAGACGTAGTACCAACAGGACGCAACGCACCTTCTTAGAGGCTGGCACCTCCCAATTCTGCAGTCGGTGAGACACGAACGCGTGCTCGACCTGCTCTCCGGGGTAAGAGTAAGACATGCTGCTGTAGGTTTAAGTCCTGAAGCTATGCTATGGATTCTTGCTCTAAGGCGATGAGGTCAGAAATCTCGGTTGTCGATTGCTTGCTTTGGTTCTAAGATTGTCCAGTGGGGGAACGCGTTGGCTCTTGTAGTCTTGGCAGCGTTGGCCAGCGTGTGAAGATCAACGAACACCGCCACTCCTAACCACTCGTCAACAAACACACGTGACCAAGCCCTAGCTGGGCTGGGTAAAATGGGCTGGGTTTCTTCTTTTCCTAGCCACCAGCATCGCTCGACTTGCCTCGTTTCGCGACCGCATTTTCAGCTGTGTGGCATTTAAAAGGCCTACTTGAACCCCCTCGCGAACATGCTGAACCCCCTCGCCGGGTCGCTGCTCGCCAGGGTTTCGATTGCCTCACTCCAGCATGGAGTTGTTGCGGGGTTACAACGTTACTTACACACCGACCTCAAAAGAGACCCTTCTTATGGCCACATTGATGAGAAGGACGTGGAGTACTTCCGACAGCTGCTAGGAGACTCAGGGGTAATAACAGATGAGGACCAGCTAGTACCATTCAACAGGTGATTGGGTACCAGGGCAGTGTTCAGAGTACATACCATTTTGCTTTGTGGGATACTACACCCAACCAATTATTCACAATTATATGCTCCACTTATTTGGTGTGCATAGCAATTTGTCAGGTGGGATGCCACATTCAATCAATAACTCTCTGTATTTTTTTCACTTAGAGGGGACCATATTTGGAGTAATTTGATGCCACACAAAATTGCAAACAAGTATTGTTTATTTTTAAAGGAAAGCACAGGACCATATTTGGGATGACGCCATGCCACACCATTAGCAAACAACCACTATCTGTTATATTTATCTTATTTGGACCTTACAGCCTGGGGTTCTGCCCCCCCCCCCCCCCCCCCCAAAAAAAACCAACTCTCCCAGCCCCCCCCCCCCCCCCCCCCCCCGCCCAATCCCCCCAATCCCCCACCAACCTCAACCTCAAATCTCCAATCTCCAACTCCCCTTCAACTCCCCCCAACCCCTAACAACCCCAACCCCAACCCCAACCCCAACCCCTACCGCAACACCAACACCAACACCAACCACCAACACCAACACCAACACCAACACCAACACCAACACCAAACACCAACACCAACACCCAACACCAACACCAACACCAACGCAAACACCAACACCAACGCCAACACCAACACCAACACCAACCCCTACCGCAACCCAAACCCAAACCCCAACCCAACCCCAACCCCAACACCAACACGAACACCAGCCCCTACCGCAACACCAACACCAACACCAACACCAAACACCACACCAACACCAACACCAAACACCAACACCAACACCAACACCAACAACCCAACCCCAACCCCAACCCTACCCCTACCGCAACACCAACACCAACACCAACACCAACACCAACACCAACACCAACACCAACACCAACACCAACACCTACCGCAACACCAACACCAACACCAACACCACCAACACCAACACCAACACCAACACCAACACCAACACCAACACCAACACCAACACCAACACCAACCCCTTCCGCAACCCCAACCCAAACCCAAACCCAAACCCCAACACCAACACCAACACCAACACCAACACCAACACCAACACCAACACCAACACCAACACCAACACCAACACCAACACCAACACCAACACCAACACCAACACACAACACCAACACCCAACACCAACACCAACACCTACCGCAACACCAACACCAACACCAACACCAACACCAACACCAACACCAACACCAACACCAACAACAACAACAACACCAACACCAACACCAACACCAACACTGACACCAACACCAACACCAATACTAACACCAACACCAACACCAACACCAACAACCCCAAACCCCAACCCCAACCCCAACCCCTACCCCTACCGCAACACCCAACACCAACACCAACGCCAACACCAACAACCCCAACCCCAACCCCAACCCCAACCCCTACCCCTACCGCAACACCAACACCAACACCAACACCAACACCAACACCAACACCAACACCAACACCAACACCAACACCAACACCAACACCAACACCTACCGCAACACCAACACCAACACCAACACCAACACCAACACCAACACCAACACCAACACCAACACCAACACCAACACCAACACCTACCGCAACCCAAACCCAAACCCAAGCCCAAACACCAACACCAACACCAACACCAACACCAACACCAACACCAACACCAACACCAACACCAACACCAACACCAACACCAACACCAACACCAACACCAACCCATACCGCAACACCAACACCAACACCAACACCAACACCAACACCAACACCAACACCAACACCAACACCAACACCAACACTGACACCAACACCAACACCAACACCAACCACACCAACACCCCTCAACCCTCAACCCTTAACCCCCAACCCCTCCACCCCTAAACCCCAAACCCCTCCACCCCCAAACCCCTAAACCCCTCCACCCCTGACCCCCACCCCCCACCACCTCCACCCCCAAACCCACAACCCCTCAACCCACAACCCCAAACCCATCCACCCCCAAACCACAAACCCATCCACCCCCAAACCACAAACCCATCCACCCCCAAACACAAACCCATCCACCCTTCACCCCCCACAACCTCCACCCCCAAACCCACGACCCCTCCATCCCCAAACCGCTAACCCCTAAACCCCTCCAAACCCTACCCCCACCCCCACCACCTCCACCCCCAAACCCACAACCCCTCCACCCCAAACCCCAAACCCCAAACCCAAACCCCAAACCCCCAAACCCTCCACCCCACCCCCTCCACCCCAAAACCCACAACCCATCCACCCCCAACCCACAAACCCCAAACCCTCCACCCCAAAACCCACAACCCCTCCACCCCCAAACCCTCCACCCCCAAACCCCTCCACCCCCGACCACCTGCACCCCCAAACCCTCAACCCCTCCACCCCTAAACCCCAAACCCCCACCCCCAAACCCCAAACCCATCCACCCCTGACCCCCACCCCCCACACCTCCACCCCCAAACCCACAACCCCTCAACCCACAACCCCCAAACCCCTCCACCCCCAAACCACAAACCCATCCACCCCCAAACCACAAACCCATCCACCCCCAAACCCCAAACCCATCCACCCTTCACCCCCCACAACCTCCACCCCCAAACCACGACCCCTCCATCCCCAAACCGCTAACCCCTAAACCTCTCCAAACCCCACCCCCCACCCCCACCACCTCCCCCCCAAACCCACAACCCCTCCACCCCCAAACCCCAAACCCCAAACCCCAAAACCCCTCCACCCCCAAACCCCTCCATCCCACCCCCTCCACCCCAAAACCCACAACCCATCCACCCCAACCCACAAACCCCAAACCCCTCCACCCCAAAACCCACAACCCCTCCACCCCCCAACCCCCTCCACCCCCAAACCCTCCACCCCCGACCACCTGCACCCCCAAACCCTCTACCGTCCACCCCCAAAACCCAAACCCATCCACCCCCAAACCCCAAACCCCTCCGTCCCCCACCCCCCATGATCTCCACCCCCAGACCCACAACCCATCCACCACCCAAACCCCAAATCCCAAACCCCCAAATCCCAAACCCCAAACCCCTCCACCCCACACACCCCAAAACCCAAACCCACAACCCCTCCACCCCCACCACCTCCACCCCCAAACCCCCAAAACCTCCACCCCCAAACCCCACAACCTCCATCCCCAACCCCCTCCACCCTCCACCACCTCCACCCCCAAACCCACAACCCTCCACCCCCAAACCCCAAAACCCTCCACCCCAAACCCCCACCACCTCCAAACCCCAAAACCCCAAAACCCTCCAACCCTCCAACCCCCACCCCCCTCTAACTCCAAACCCCTCCACCCCCAAACCCTAAACCCTAAACCCTAAACCCTAAACCCCCATCACTTGTACCCCCCACCCCAAACTCCTCCACCCCAACCCCCGAACCCCCAACCCCAAACCCCTCCTCCCCCAAACCCCAAACCCAAACCCCCTCCACCCCAAAACTCAAACCCCCACCACCTCAAACCCCAAACCCCTCCACCCCCAAACCCACAACCCCTCCACCCCCAAAATCCCAACCCCCAAACCCCAAACCCCTCCACCCCCCAAACCCCAACCCCCTCCACCCCCAAACCCCAAACCCCCTCCACCCATGTGCACAAACAGCGACTGGACTCGCAAGTACCAAGGTTCATCACGTGTAGTGCTGAAGCCGAAGTCTACAAGCCAGGTGTCACAGATCTTATCGTACTGCTCTCCCAAGCGCCTAGCCATTGTACCTCAGGGCGGCAACACTGGCCTAGTTGGCGGTGGGGTGCCTGTGTTTGATGAGGTGGTGCTGAACACCACCAACATGAATAAGGTGATCTCCTTCGATACGGTGAGTACTCTCTTTATGCGGGGGGGGGGGGCGGGGCGGGGCAGGGGGGCAGGGGGGGGGGGTCCTGAGTTCGATGAGGTGGTGCTGAACACCACGAACATGAACAAAGTGCTATCCTTAGAATGGTGAGTCATTAGTGGACTATGGTCCTATGGATGTCCTTCACTGGTTTAGTGGGCGGCGGAGGGGACAGGGACAGGGACAAGGGTGAGGTTGGGGGTTGGATGGGGTGGGTGGGGTGCGGGGAGGTCGTCCTGGGTTTGATGAGGTGGTGCTGAACACCACGGATGTGAAGAAGGTGATCTCCTTGGATACAGTGAGTGCTCTCTTTAAGCGGGGGGGGCAGGGGTGGGGGGGGGGTGGGGGGGTCCTGCGTTTGATTGGGTGGTGCTGAACACCACGAACATGAATACGGTGATCTCCTTCGATGCAGAGAGTATTGTCTTTAAGCGGGGGGGGGGGGGGGGGGGGGGGGGCTGTATGTGATGAGGGGGGGCTGAAGACCACAAACATGAACAAGGTGATCTCCTTCGATTCTGTGAGTGCTCTCTTTAAGCGGGGGGCAGGGGGGGGGGGGGGGCAGAGGGGGGGGGGGGGGGCTGTGTTTGATGAGGTGGTGCTGAACACCACGCACATGGACAAGGTGATCTACTTCGATACGACGAGAAAATAAAATATATAAATATATTATTACGAGGCGTGAGGTTAAGGGGGCCAGCCCTTTTGCTTTCACTGAGGCCAACCACCAACCACATTCGATGCGGTGAGTACTCTCTTTAAGCGGGGGGCTTAGCCCCCACTTAGGCCCCCCCTAGACTCACTTTAAAAGCTTTCTTTGGTAAGGGTACACACCCTAAACATATTGCACATCATACACCCATATTAGCACCACCACCACCAACAACAACAAGAACAACAACAACAACAACAACAACAACAACAACAAAAACAAAAACAAAAACAAAAACAAAAACAACAGTGCAACACCACCAACACCAACAACAGTGCAAGAATACCACAACCACCAACGACAACAACAACAACAACAACAACAACAACAACAACAACAACAACAACAACAACAACAACAACAACAGCAGCAGCAGTGCAAGTATGACCACTATCTGGTAAGCCCTATTTGGCCTACCCCTGGACTGTAACATACATACATACATACATGCAAGCCCCCCCCCCCCCATGTCCAAGCATGTCAGAATGTCCTATATTGGCAAGGATGTACACCCTTAAACCTATTAGCGTGCGCTGCTGAAGTAGCGTGAGCTAAACTAAAAATACCAAAAATGTATAGGTCATTTACTGATTTGTGGACCTCTGGTACTATGGATGCCCTTCACCGGCTTAGTGAGCGGCCGGGGGGGGGGGGGGGGGAGGGGGTCGTTCTGAGTTTGATGATGTGGTGCTGAACATCATCAACATGAGCGAAAGTGACATCCTTCGATGCGGTAAGTCATTTGTGGACATCTGGTCCTATGGATATCCTTCACTGGCTTAGAGGGCGGCCGGGACGGGGGACCAGGGACGGGGGACGGGGACAGGGGGGTGGCTGAGTTTGATGAGGTGGTGCTGAACACGATGAATAAGAACACAGTGATCTCCTTCGATGCAGTGAGTCATTTGTAGACTATGGTCGTATGGATGTCCTTCACTGGCTTAGTGGGCGGCGGGGACGGGGGACTGGAACGGAGACAGGCGCAGGGGCAGGACGGGGGACGGGAACGGAGACGGGACAGGGACGGTGGACGGGATCGGAGATGGGGGCAGGGATGGGGGACGGGAAAGGAGACGGGGACAGGACGGGGAACGGAGACGGGACGGGGACGGGGGACGGGAACGGAGACGGGGACGGGGACGGGGGACGGGAAAGGAGACAGGGACAGGGACGGGGAACGGAGACGGGGACGGGGAGGGGTGTGTGGCTGAGTTTGATGAGGTGATGCTGAACACCATGCATAAGAACGAAGTGATATTCTTCGATGCAGTGAGTCATTTGTGGACTATGGTCCTATGGATGTCCTTTACTGGCTTAGTGTGTGGGGGGTGGGGGCTGTGTTTGATGAGGTGCGGAAATCAAGTAATTAGAACCAAGTTATCTCCTTCGATACGGTGAGTCCTTTGTAGAACCGTGGATGCACTTCAATATGGCCTGCTGGTATGTAAGTGAAATTGTAATATCTGAGCTACGAGGTCACTCCAGGACGTGAAGTTAAGGACACCACAGCGAAAGCCGGAGCTTGCCGTAGTCACCGTAGGCGCAAAGAAGGCCTGCTGGTATGTAACAGGTATATTTGTTTTTTATCAAAAGAAGGAAATCTTATTCCTTTTAATTTTTTCCCTCCCTTTTTTCCTCCCAAAATAGGATCCTCATTCCGATTTTGGTCGGTTTGGGTCATTTTCAGTCAATTTCAGTAGAATCAAAACATTTTTTTTAGGTTTCTTATCCCGGCAATTTTGGCAAAAAACGGGGTCTCGTATTCGAATCGGAATATATGCCGGAAATAATATCTCTGGGCCTGCTGGTATGTAAGTGTCGCTTTTTCTGTTTTTCTGAAAACCCCATTTGAGATGATGATGTAATTATTATAGTAGAATTAAATTATCACTGCGGCAAGAACTCAGGGCCCCCGTCGATACATCGACTGTCTGAGGTTCAGACGGTCAATACTTTTTGGCGGAGCCCCCCCTTCTCGAGGGCGGGAGCCCCCAATGTTACCCATTTGTCCGGTCGACCGACCGACCGACCGTCTGACCATGGTGAAGCCAGACACGTCAGCCAACGGTCTCATAACTAACTCGCTTCCCTCGCCACCTGTTGCTCCGTCGCGATCACTCTCCGCCATTTTTTAGCGACGCAGGCGACGCTGCATCAAACTTGTTCTTTTTCTCTCGCCCCCGAAAAGGGGGTGCTCCACCGAAAATGTAAAATGTATAGGCCACCCTTGCATGCCAGACTGGACTAGATTGTATATTTGTATTTTGAGTTATAGCCATTCAGCAGATAATTTGGATTTGGGTTTTCAACGCACTTTGTAGTTCGTGGTTAGCACCACATTCTTAAGAATGCAGCCAGAGAATCCTGGCATTTTGGTCTGAGAATTCTGTCATTTTGTCATTTCTGTCATCTTGTCATTTCTGTCATCTTGTAATTTCTGTCATCTTGTCATTTCTGCCATCTTGTCATTTCTGTCATTTTGTCATTTCAGCCATCTTGTCATTTTGTCATTTTGTCATTTTCTGAGAATCGATAATTCTAAGAATGTTCAACAGTTTTGCCTGGAACAGTTGAGGCACCAACTACGAACTACGACACCTAACTCCAAATCATCCGCAGAATTGCTGCAAATTTTGAATCATGACGCTCACATATTTTTTATTCTCTCTTGAACCAGATTAGTGGAACTCTAACCTGCCAGGCTGGATGTGTCCTGCAAGCCCTAGATGAGCATGCTGCCAAATCAGGCTACTTGATGCCCCTAGACTTGGGGGCTAAGGGAAGCTGCCAAATAGGGGGCAACGTGTCGACGAATGCAGGTGGGCATGGGCTAGGATGGAATATTAAGGTGTGTATGGGTGAGGGGGGGCGGGGGGGGGGGGGGAGAAGGATGGGCTAGGATGGATATATGCGCGCGTGTGTGTGGGTGTGTGGGTGTGTGGGTGTGTGTGGGTGGGGGGGGGGGTATATGAAGAATGGTTGGATGACTAGGGGCAACGTGTCGACAAGTGCGGGATGGCATGGGCTAGGATGGGAATATTAAGGTGTGTATGGATGAGGGGGGGGGGGGATGGGCAAGGATGGAAATATGCGTGTGTGTGTGTGGGGGGGGGGGGGGGGTATATGAAGAATGGTTGGATGACTAGGGGGCAACGTGTCGACAAGTGCGGGATGGCATGGGCTAGGATGGGAATATGAGGGTGTGTATGGGTGAGGGGGGGGGGGGATGGGCTAGGATGGAAATATGCGCGTGTGTGTGTGTGGGGGGGGGGGGGGGGGGGGGGGTATATGAAGAATGGTTGGAAGACTAGGGGGCAACGTGTCGACAAGTGCAGGTGGGCATGGGCTAGGATGGGAATATGAGGGTGTGTATGGGGTGAGGGGGGGGGGGATGGGCTAGGATGGAAATATGCGCGTGTGTGTGTGGGGGGGGGGGGGGGGGGGGGGGGGGTATATGAAGAATGGTTGGATGACTAGGGGGCAACGTGTCGACAAGTGCGGGGATGGCATGGGCTAGGATGGGAATATTAAGGTGTGTATGGGGTGAGGGGGGTGGGGATGGGCTAGGATGGAAATATGCGCGTGTGTGTGTGTGTGGGGGGGGGGGGGGTATATGAAGAATGGTTGGAAGACTAGGGGGCAACGTGTCGACGAGTGCAGGTGGGCATGGGCTAGGATGGGAATATGAGGGTGTGTATGGGGTGAGGGGGGGGGGGGGATGGGCTAGGATGGAAATATGCGCGTGTGTGTGGGGGGTGGGTGGGTGGTGGGGGGATATGAAGAATGGTTGGAAGACTAGGGGGCAACGTGTCGACGAGTGCAGGTGGGCATGGCTAGGATGGGAATATGAGGGTGTGTATGGGGTGAGGGGGGGGGGGGGGGGGGGGGGGGGCTAGGATGGAAATATGCGCGTGTGGTGTGGGGGGTGGGTGGGTGGGTGGGGGATATGAAGAATGGTTGGAAGACTAGGGCAACGTGTCGACAAGTGCAGGTGGGCATGGGCTAGGATGGGAATATGAGGGTGTGTATGGGGTGAGGGGGGGGGGGGGGATGGGCTAGGATGGAAGTATGAGTGTGTGTGGGGTGTGTGTGGTGTGTGGGTGTGTGGGAGGTATATGAAGAATGGTTGGAAGACTAGGGGGCAATGTGTCGACAAGTGCAGGTGGGCATGGGCTAGGATGGGAATATGAGGTGTGTATGGGTGAGGGGGGGGGGGGGGGATGGGCTAGGATGGAAATATGCGCGTGTGTGTGTGGGGGGGGGGGGGGGGGGGGGGGGGTTATGAAGAATGGTTGGAAGACTAGGGGCAACGTGTGGACAAGTGCCGGTGGGCATGGGCTAGGATGGGAATATGAGGGTGTGTATGGGTGAGGGAGGGGGGGGGGGGGGGGGGGGATGGGCTAGGATGGAAGTATGCGCGTGTGTGCGTGTGTGTGTGTGTGTGGGGGGGGGGGGGGGGGGTATATGAAGAATGGTTGGAAGACTAGGGGGCAACTTGTCAACAAGTGCAGGTGGGCATGGGCTAGGATGGAATATGAGGGTGTGTATGGGTGAGGGGGGGGGGGGGGGGGGGATGGGCTAGGATGGAAATATGCGCGTGTGTGTGTGTGTGGGGGGTGGGGGTGGGGTATATGAAGAATGGTTGGAAGACTAGGGGGCAACGTGTCGACAAGTGCAGGTGGGCATGGGCTAGGATGGGAATATGAGGGTGTGTATGGGGTGAGGGGGGGGGGGATGGGCTAGGATGGAAATATGCGCGTGTGTGTGTGTGGGGGGGGGGGGGGGGGGGGGGGGGGGTATATATGAAGAATGGTTGGAAGACTAGGGGCAACGTGTTGACAAGTGCAGGTGGGCATGGGCTAGGATGGGAATATGAGGTGTGTATGGGTGAGGGGGTGAGGGTGGGAGTGGGGGGGGGATGGGCTAGGATGGAAATATGCGCGTGCGTGGGGGGGTGGGGTGGGGGGTGTATGAAAGAATGGTTGGAAGACTAGGGGGCAACTTGTCGACGAATGCAGGTGGGCATGGGCTAGGATGGGAATATGAGGCTGTGTATGGGGTGGGTGGGTGGGTGGGGGTGGGGGGTGGGGGCATCATCAGGTCCTTACTAATGTGTACTTCTTGGATCATTGGGGTGTCATGTGGGGATGGGCTAGGATGGGAAGATGAGGGTGTGTATGGGGTGAGGGTTAGGAGGGGGGGGGGGGGGGGGGAGGGGGGGGGGGGGTCATGTGGCCATCATCAGGTCCTTTCCAATGTGTGCTTCTTGGATCATTGGGGTGTCATGTGGGGATGAGCTAGGATGGGAAGATGTGTGTGTGTGTGTGTGTGGTGTTTTTATATGAAGAATGGTTGGAAGCCGTGGGGGCAACGTTTTCGACAAGTGCAGGTGGTATGGGCTAGGCTGGGAGGATGAGGCTGTGTATGGGGTGAGGGGGTAGTCATGTGGGGATGGGCTAGGATGAGAAGATGCGCGTGTGTGTGTGTGTGTGGGGGGGGGGGGGGGGGGTTATATGAAGAAGGGTTGGAAGACTAGGGCAATGTGTCGACAAATGCAGGTGGGGATGGGTATGTGTGGGTCGGTGTGGAGGTGTGTGTTTATGGGTGTATGGCTGGGGGGGAGGGGTGCGGGGTGTACGTGTGTATGGGTGGGGTGTGGGGGGGGGTGGGGGGAGGTGTGTGTGTATGGGTGTATGGGTGTGTGTGTGTGTGTGTGGGGGGGGGGGAGGTGTGTATGTATGGGTGGGGGGGAGATGTGTGTGTATGGGTGTATGGAAGGGAAGGGTGTGTATGTATGGGGGGGGGGGGGTATGGGGGGGGGAAGGGGTGTGTATGTATGGGGGGGGGGTCATGTGTGGATGGACTAGGATGGAAGATGAGGGTGTGCAGGGGTGAGGGTGAGGGTGCATGGGATGAGGGTGAGCATGGGTTGGGGTGGGGGGTGCCATATGGGGATGACTAGGATGGGAAGATGAGGGTGAGGAGGGGGTGAGGTGAGGGTGAGGGTGTGCATGGGATGAGGGTGAGTATGGGTTGGAGTGGGGGTGCCATATGGGGATGGGCTAGGATGGGAAGATGAGGGTGTGAAGGGGGTGAGGGTGAGGTGTGCATGGCGTGGGGTGGGTGGGGGTGTCATGTGAGGATGGGCCAGGATGGGAAGATGAGGGTGCGCATGGGGTGAGGGGGGGGGGGGGGGGGGGTAGGGAGGGGGGGGTCATGTGGGGATGGGCTAGGATGGGAAGATGAGGAGTATAGGGGTGAGGGTGAGGTGTGCATGGGATGAGGTTGAGGGTCATGTGGGTGTGCGGGGTGGGAGGGGGGACTGTCGACAGGTGGAAATGGCTAGTGTGGGTAAAAGGTGAGCATGGAATGAGGGTGAAGGTGGCAGTGGGTTGAGGGTGAGGATGGTATAGGTGTGCGAAAGTGAGTTAGGATGAGGGGACGAGGTATGTGGCTCAGTGCCTGCCCCCCCACCCCCCACCCCCACCCCCACCCCCACCCCACCCCCCCACACACACAGTGCATGTGGGAATGGCTAGTGTGGGAAGAAGGTAAGCATGGAATGGGGGTGAGGGTGGCAAGGTTATTAGGGTGAGGATGGTATTGGTGTGCGAAGGCTACCCCCCCCCCCCCCCCCCCCCCCCCCCCCCCCTCAAAAAAAAAAACTATCACAACCCATCCCAAACAAAACAAAACAAAACCAAATCGAACCCAACCAAACCAAACCAAACCATCCAAACCCAACCCAACCCAACCTAACCCAACCTAACCCATCCCAAACCAAACCAAACCAACCTAACCCAAATAACCCAACCCAACCCAGTGTAGGTGGACTCCGCCTGCTCCGCTACGGTTCATTACATGGCTCTGTGTTGGGTGTTGAGGTGGTTCTTGCCGATGGAACGGTGGTGGACCTGTTGCGCACGTTGAGGAAGGACAACACGGGCTATGACCTCAAGCAGCTTTTCATTGGAGCTGAGGGAAGCCTGGGTAAGTTGAACGTGAAGCCTCTCTCTCTCTCTCTCTCTCTCTCTCTCTCTCTCTCTCTCTCTCTCTCTGTCAGCTACTCACCTTTCAGGGACAGCTTCACCCACACCCACACCAATACCCACACCCTCACGCACACACCCACACATCCACACACCCACACACCCACACACCCACGCACCCTACACCCCACACCCACACCCCACCCACTGCAGGTCACGGCCGTAGCAATACAATGTGAACCTCGGCCAGCTTCCGCCCAAGCCGCCTTCCTATCCCACACCACACCACACCACACCACACCGCACCACACCACACCACACCACACCACACCACACCACACCACACCACACCACTCCACTCCACTGCATGTGTGGTCACAGCTGTAGCAATACAATGTGTACCTCGGCCAGCTTCCGTCCAAGCTGCCTTCCTATCCCCCCACCCCCCACCCACACACACATACACACACAACGCACGCCCACCCACACCCACACCCCACACACCCCACACACCCCACACACCCCACTGCAGGTGTGGTCACGGCTGTAGCAATACAATGTGTACCTCGACCAGCTTCAGTCCAAGTCGCCTTCCTAGCCTGCAACAGCTACACCGATGTCCTCCAGGTGTTGGCTCTAGCTAGACGCTTGCTTGCTGAAATCCTGTCTGCGGCAGAGTTTCTCGACACACACTGCATGGAGCTGGTCATACAGCATTTGGAGGGGGCTACAAATCCTTTGCCCGCCTCAGCACCATTCTACGTGTTAGTAGAAACCCATGGGAGCAATATTACTCATGATGTGGAAAAGCTGGATGCTTTTCTAGAGGTGGGGCAGCGATGCGCCAGTTGCAGCTCATATGTGCATTGCTGTGTCTAAATGGCAACAACAACAACAACAACAACAACAACAACAACATCAACAACAACAACAACAACAACAGCAATGTGCATTGCTGTGTCTAAATGACACCACCGACAACATCAACAACGAAGACAACAGCGATGTGCATTGCTGTGGCTGAATGACACCACCACCAACACCAACACCACCACCAACAACAACAACAAACGCGATGTGTATGAATGACACCACCACCACCACCACCAACAACAACAACAACAACAACAACAGTGTTGTTGGTGGTGGTGGTGGTGTCATTCAGCCACAGCAATGCACATCGTTGTTGTCTTTGTTGTTGATGTTGGTGGTGGTGTCATTTAGACACAGCAATGCACATTGCTGTGTCTGAATGACACCACCACCACCAACAACAACAGCAACAATAACAACAACAACAACAACAACAACAACAACAACAACATCAACAACAACAACAACAGCAGCAAGAACAACAACAACAACAACAACAACAACAACAACAACAACAACAACAGCAGCAGCAACAACAACAACAACAGCACCAATAGCAACAACAAAAACAACAAAAACAACAACAACGACAAAAACAACAACAATAAACAAAAAGCAAAAATAATATTGATACATGGAACTATTCGTAGAGGTGGGGCAACGATATATTATGTCCAGTATATCTGTGCATTGCTGTGTATGTATGTTACCGTCCAGGGGTAGCCAATAAGGCTAAAGGCTGTATCCAATACACACATCCAGTGCATACATATCCAATACACACATCCAGTACATACACATCCAGTGCATACATATCCAATACACACATCCAGTACATACACATCCAGTGCATACATATCCAATACATTTGATGCACATGCTCCGATGTACGATGGCGTTGTGCAAGATGAGGCAGTGTCTAAAAGCAAGTCTCAAGAAGAGGGGGGGGGGGGTAGTTGGGGTATTAAGTCAGGGGGAGTGGGTGGCGCGTGGTGTGTGTTATAGGTGGTGTGTGTGTGTGTGTGTAGGGGTTGATGGTGGTGTGTGTGGTGGAGGCAGTGTCTCAAAGGAAGTCTCAAGAAGCATCGATAACGAGGGTTGGGGAGGGAACTGAACTGAGCACCAAGCCCGCACCGAGCACCCTTTTTTTCTTTCCGGCAGTGCTTGCCCGAATTCGGTAAAACAAACAATAATTGGCCATTTGAAAACATTGAAAACATAATCTTAGCAGGTTAAAACACCCTCTCCCTGTACAGACTGCGTATTTATGACTGTTACAGTCCAAGGGTAGGCCAAATGGCCAAAGGGGCTTGCCCAACTGTGAAAGGGGGAGCTTAAAAAGAAAAGGCATTGATGAACTAACCCCCAAACAACCATTTTACCGACGGGGGCCCTTAGTTCGTGCTACAGTGATCATTTAATAGTACAATAAAATCAAATCATCATCTCATCTGAGATGATTATTTAATTGTGCAATTATTAAAGCACCCTCTCCCAGTACAGGCAGCGATGTGCGATGGCTGGGTACAAGATTGGGACAGTGTCTCAAAGCTAGTCACAATAAGAAGCAATATGGAGGGTTAGGGAGGGCACTGAACTAAGCACCAACCACCTTTTTTCTTTTCGGCTGTGCTGGCACGAATTTGGTACAATACAACATTAAAAAAAAACATTAAAAATCTTTAAAAACATTAAAAAAACATTAAAAAAACATTAAAAAAACATCAAATAACTGAGCAGGTTAAAGCACCCTCTCCCTGTACAGGCAGCCATGTCCGATGGCTGTGTACAAGATGGGACAGTGTCTCAAAGCAAGTCTCAAGAAGAAGCAATATGGAGGGTTAGGGAAGGAATTGCCGAAGCACTGAGCAAACGTGGTAGGTGGGGCTTCATGAACTTGAGCTTGGTTTTGAAATTGAAATTAAAGTTGAACTTAAACTTGAACTTGGGGACTTGAAAAATTTGAACTTTAATTTAAACTTTGGGACTCGAGAAACTTGAAATTGAACTTTAACTTGAAGGCTTGACAAACTTGATTTCAACTTGACCTTGGAGGCTTGACAAATTTGAACTTAAACTTAAACTTAAACTTAAACTTCGGGACTTGACAAACTTGAATTCAACTTGACCTTGGCGGCTCGACAAACTTGCACTTCAACTTGGGGACTTGAAAAACTTGAACTTTAATTTAACCTTGGAGGCTTGACAAAGTTGAACTTTAACTTGAACTCGGACTTGGACTTCGGGACTTCAAGGAGTTGAACTTGGGGACTTGACAAACTTGAATTTGAATTTGAGCTTGAGCTTGGGAACTTTACGAAGTTGACCTTAGCATACCAATATCAAAGATGTACAACCCCTGAACCCTATAACCGTACCGTTAATCAAGACCAAAAACAAAAACAAAAATCAAATTGACCCCCACCCTCCCTATCTGTAGGGAACGGTAACATGATATCATATGATGCCGACAGTCTGACTAGGCTGAAGTTACCATTTGTGTACTCACCTCCAGGGTAATACAAAGCGCGCGCTTTTGCGCTTTTGAGCGCTGACTTTTTGACCCCCTCTGCGCTTTAAGCGCAGTTTTTTGCAACCCCCTGTGGGCGCAGCAAGCAATTTTTGCGCTTTTTGCACTACAAAGCGCAGTTTTTTTGTTTTCAAGAGCGCTAAAGCGCTGGCCAATTTGGCCATTTGAAGTACCCAGCTCACCTTGGGTCAATATCATATGATATGCCAGTCACTCTATATCTGCACAGGTGCGGTGTACAAGTACGACCTGAGCATACAAATATCAAAGATGTACAACCCCCTGACCCTGAAACCAAACCGGTCATCAAAATCAAAAATCTAATTGACTCTCACCCTCCATACCTGCGTAGGTGCGGTGTACAAGTACGACCTGAGCATACCAATATCAAAGATGTACAACCCCCTGACCCTGAAACCATACCAGTCATCAAAATCAAAAATCAAATTGACCCTCACCCTCCATACCTGCGTAGGTGCGGTGTACAAGTACGACCTGAGCATACCAATATCAAAGATGTACCATCCCTGAACCCTAAAACCATGCCGATAATAAAAATGAATAAATAAAATCAACCCTCACCCTCCATACCTGCGTAGGTGCGGTTTACAAGTACGACCTGAGTATGCCAGTATCGGAGATGTACACCCTTGTAGAAGATGTCCGCACACGGGTGGAAACGCTGAACGTGGAGGGTATCAAGGTGGTCGGCTATGGTCACGTGGGGGATGGAAACTTGCATCTCAACGTTTCAGTCCCGAGCGGGTAAGCACTAATCTGGATCTTGATATCGTGTATTTTACATTTTGTAGTTTGTAGTTTGTATTTTACATTTTGTAGTTTGTATTTTACATTTTGCAGTTTGCATTTTACTATCATGGTATCTGAGGAATATTTTTTAGTTTGTGGTTTTTGTTTTACTATCATGTTATCTGAGGTTCATTTTTTTTTTAGTTTACATTTTGAATTTTGTAGTTCGTATTTTACTATTGTGTTATCTGTGGTATCTCCATAGGTGCCTAAGTCTTGGTGAGCATGAATCGCATGGCCTCCAGTCCAAAGACAAATATTTTTTCGCATAAAGTTGCCCAACCACATCGGTTCAATATATAAATACTCAAATTTGGGTTTGCTCAATTTGTGGGAACCAGGTTAAGTAAAACATGCTAATTTCTTAACTATGGGCTTCCCTAAGTTGAATCACCTTTTTCATAAAGATGATTCAAGGTCTATCTCGCTCAAAACAAATTCCATCAAAATAAAAAGTAGGTAGTCCTATAGCTCACACCTTCCCTTACATGTCATGGTGATGGCAGGTTGTGGGATGTAGCGTACAGGCGGTACGGCAGTACACAGAGCCAAAAATCACTGATAATTTGCATTTTGTGGGTGTCCTAACTCATGTGCGTAGCTGCGTAGACTCAGTTGCATCATTCTGAGTTTCAGTTTTTACTAGATAGCATGTAGAATAGCAGAAAACATTTTTTTTTCAAATTTCAAATTTCAAATTTTAAATCACACTTTTCAAATAAATTCAAAACAAAGTTGTTTTTAGAACTTTCTTCAAACGTCCACATCTGAAGTTAGATTTGTATTTGGGGATGGGGGGTGAAATCTCAAGTTGGGAGGTGGAATTGGGACTAAGGGAGGTGAATTTTCGAGTTGTACTGCTATTCCAGTAAATTCCGAGGCCGAGGCTGAAGCGCAGCCTCCAACCTTGTGGTAGGGGTTCGATACGCCTTTCATCCCTCGGAAACTTCAGTCGCGGTAGCTCGCGCGATACCGTACCGCGACCTCGTTGAAGTCGAGTCAAGCTTTTTGTACATCTCCTGTACTGCCAGCCGGCCTCCCAAGCTGGGCTGCTCGCGGCCAGATGCGAATGCGAACAGAAATTAGCTGCCCCCTAGCTGATGCATTCACGGACAATATGATCTGCTCAGAATTCAATTCCGATCAGTTGGGGTCGTGTAGGACCTTGAATCAAAAAAGCGATTCAACTTAGGGCGTTTTAGGACTTAAGCACTTATGGAGATACATTTTGTATTTTGTATTTTACATTTCGTATTTTTTATTTTGCATTTTACTATCAGGTTATCTGAGGTACATTTTTTATTTTTTATTTTCCATTTAAATTTACATTTTGTATTTTACATTTGCATTTTACATTTTATGTTTTCCATTTGTATTTTACATTCAGGTTACCTGTTGTCAAGCTTCCAGGTTTAAGTTTAAGTTCAAGTTTAAGTTTTTCAAGTCCCTAAGTTCAAATTGAAGTTCAACTTCAACTTCGCCAAGTCCCAAAGTCCAAGTCCAAGGTCAAATTTGTCAAGCCTCCAAGTTTAAGTTCAAGTTCAAGTTCAAGTTTGTTAAGCCTCCAAGTTCAAGTTCAAGTTCAAGTTCAAGTTCAAGTTTGTTAAGCCTCCAAGTTCAAGTTCAAGTTCAAGTTTGTTAAGCCTCCAAGTTCAAGTTCAAGTTCAAGTTTGTTAAGCCTCCAAGTTTAAGTTCAAGTTCAAGTTTAAGTTTGTTGAAGTCCCTAAGTTCAACTTCAACTTCAACTTCAACTCCGCCAAGTCCCGAAGTCCAAGTTCAAGTTTGTCAAGCCTCCAAGTTTAAGTTGAAGTTCAAGTTCAAGTTCAAGTCCCTAAGTTCAAGTTGAAGTTCATCTTCAACTCCAAGTTCAAGTTTAAGACCAAGTCCAAGTTCATGACTAGTTCATATGGTAAAGGGTCGGTATCTCGAATTGAAATCACGACAACAGAGAAATAACCGATACGCAAAATAGCAAGCTAAGAGGCCGTTTAGGTCTGCCCCCTCCATCATCAAAACCACGAAACCACGACAGCACGTGTGGGACTACTGAGTAGGCCTGAGTAGGCCCCCGGAGTAGGCCACCGGGAGTAGGCCCCCAGGCGCACTCCATCCCAATCCCTAAGTGTGCCTACTCTTTTGTAGGAGTGGCAACACCATTTGAACTAAATCTTCGGTGTCGCTGGTTTGTTTTGGGAGTCCCACCTCCCAGGGTGAAATACCTTTCACAACTTTAAAAAAAGTGGTCGGCTATGGCCATATGGGTTTTTTTGTGTTTTGGTGGGGGGTGGGGGGGAGTTTTTGCGATATGTTTTTGGTGGTGGTGGTGGGGGTGGGGTGGGGTGGGGGGTGGGTGGGGAGGGGTAGCAATGAGATATGACCCCATCCTACCCTCCTCTTCTGCTGCCTACCACCACTCCCCACTCCTTCACCCCACCACCACGTGTGTTAGGTATTCATCTGAGGTGTGTGAGTGTGGTTGGTGGGGTAGGTGGTGTGGGTGTGGGAGTGGGGGGAGGGGAGGGGGGGGGGGGGGGATACTGAGGTGGAACCCTCCCCTCCCCTCCATGCTGCGGCCACCAGACCACATGCCTCCTCCCCACCACCCCACCACCCCACCACCCCACCCCACCCCACCACCCCCACCACCCTGTCACACCCACCCCTCCCTCCACCCGTCCTCAGGTTTTCATCAGAGGTGGAGAACTGCCTGGAGCCCTTTGTGTATGAGTGGACCACTGTGCGTCGAGGCAGTGTGAGTGCAGAACATGGCATAGGCCTGATGAAGCCCGGAGCACTGCACTACTCCAAGCCTAAAGAGGCGATAGGGGTAATGCAGGGCATTAAGAGCTTGTTGGACCCGAATGCTGTGCTCAACCCCTACAAGGTGCTGCCAGGCAAGGGTGTGTAAATCCAACACAAGCAATCGTTTCGTTCAAGGTCACCTGGCCAGGGGGTGTATGGGTGGTGCAGGGCATTAATAGCATTAAGAGCTTGTTAGTCCCGAATGCTGTGCTCAACCCATGCAAAGTGCTGCCAGGCAAGAAGGTGTAGAATCCCACTTAAGCAATGTTGTTATTTTTGGCTGCTTGGCCAGGGAGTGAAGAATCCAACGCAAGCAATCGTTTCGTTTGAGGTCACCTGGCGAGGAGGTGTATGGGTGGTGCAGGGCATTAAGAGCATTAAGATCTTGTTAGGCCCGAATGCTGTGCTCAACCCCTGCAAGGTGTTGCCAGGCAAGGGTGTGTAGAATCCAACACAAGCAATCGTTTTGTTCGTCACCTGGCGTGGAGGTGTATGGGTGGTGCAGGGCATTAATAGATTGTTAGGCCCGAATGCTGTGCTCAACCCCTGCCAGGTGTTGCCATGCAAGGGGGTGTAGAATTCAGCACAATCAATGTTGTTGGTGTTGGATGCTTTGCCAGGGTGTGTAGAATCCAACACAAGCAATCGTTTCGTTTGAGGTCACCTGGCGTGGAGGTGTATGGTGTGGGAGGGCATTGAGAGCTTGTTAGGCCCGAATGCTGTGCTCAACCCCTGCCAAGGTGCTGCCAGGCCAGGGGGTGTAGAATCCCACACAAGCAATGTTGTTGGTGGTGGCTGCCTGGCCAGGGCCCAGGGGGTGCCGAATCCAACACAAGCAATCGTTATGTCCAAGGTCACCTGGCGTGGAGGTGTATGGGATGGGTGGTGCAGGGCATTAATAGCTTGTTTGGCCCGAATGTTGTGCTCACCCCCTACAAGGTGCTGTCAGGCCAGGGGGTGTAGAATTCAACACAAGCAATGTTGTTGTTGGTGGCTGCCTGACCAGGGTGTGTAGAATCCAACACAAGCAATCGTTTCGTGTGAGGTCAACTAGCGTGGAGGTGCAAGGAGACATAACTAGAAAATCACCACGAGGCCAGAATTCCGAAATTACTTCCCTACTCGGTGGGTTGGCTCTCCGTGAGACATCGTTACAATTACAACCCTATACAAGTGTCATCATGTATTTTTTGTGTAGGTATGATTAGTTGTTTTGTACTGTTTTGTATCGTTCAGAAGAAGAAGGGAAAAAAGACGCAGGTTCAGGATGTTGGTTGCGTCTCACCCATCAGTTGATTGGCCCACCACCACTCCATTGCCGTGGGTTACGGGTTCTGTTGAAAGTAACACGCAGCCTGACAAGTGCAATGCGTCCCGGGACGCAACCTACCAATTTGGGTGCGTCCCAGGACGCAACCCCTGGGGTCCGTTTGAAGTACCCTGGTGGGTATCACAGGGTAGGGGGGGGGGGGGGGGGGGGGGGGGGGGGGCTTGGAATCGGAAGGCGGTGAGGCGTTATAGAATGTCCTCAGAGCTCCCGTAGCGTAGTGGTTCCTGACAAGCCCAGAGTTGGCTGAAAAAACATGTTACAATCCAATCAAGACTCACTAATTAAGGTGTCACTTCAATCAACAAACCAATCCGAGCTCGATGGAACAAGAAGGTGCAGGGTTCGAATCCCTAAGGGTGCGCTTTAGTTCTCGCGGTCGCTGTCAACCGCCATGGTAGTTTACTAGTTTTGTCCAGGTAAAGTAGCTGGCCGTTATCTAGCGCTGTAAGACGGGGCTCCCTGAACACCACGTCCTACCAGGCGTTATCATTACTTTCGATCAACAGTCAATGACCTGGACACGTCTGTAAACTGTCTGCACCTTTATATGTGATTACACTCTGTGCCATGGAGTGAGGGTCAGTAGAAGTGTTTATACAACTCGTGTTTGCTCCGTCCGCAGTCGGTGAGCAGCCTGAAGGCTAATAAACCATGCAATCAAACCAACCAATCAAGGTGCCAATCCAATCAAAAATCAATGATTCAGGCACACCACTCAGGAGTCAGAGATATCCCTAACCACAATATATCACGCATGCGTGATACATAATGTTTATTCCCGTTTTCGTCCATCGGGCCCCCAGGTGTGTGTAATGTATCCAAAATTCCAGGCTCCCGAATGCTACACCTGGGCATCGCGCGCCACGATTTTTAATGTTTCCACCTTCTCCAAAGCTACACCTGGGCATCGGTGCCACGATTTTTAATGTTTATGCTCAAATCCTTATATATGCATATCACTGACAGGAGTGTGTTGTGCCCGTAGTAGTGAGTATACCTGTCATGTCAAACAGTTCAAGTAACAATAGTGTTTATACTGTAGCGGTACAGATCGATACATTTTAATGCAAGTTCTTTACAACGGTGTAAGCACGATAGCGGAGAAGATGCTATTAAGCGCTGCAGGCGCAATCATATAGAATAGAGATGTGTACTGCAAGGTACTGCAGTCACGTGCAGGCCACAGCTAGCCTGTGGCCTGGCGGCAGGCAACACGGGACCAGGTTAAATAAGTTGTAAATTTTTTCATACAATGTAACTATAAAATATATACTCAAAACATGTTTGAAGTAAGCATAATTTGGTTTTCACCAGCAGGTACCGGTGTGCACTATGCCAACTCAGAGACTGATATATAAATCAGTCAATAACATCCCCCCCAATTCAAGGTATTCTTGAGTTCAAGAATCACTGGAATTAACTGAGGGGCATAAGGAAATAATAATATAAGGGCTGGTAAGACTTTGAGAGGGTTGCTAATAGCTGATATGAAAGACTGTAAATAATAAATTATTCGGAACAGGATTCAAGGGGGTATGGCACATTAGCAGAGGTCTTCAAAGAAATGTCAGTCTACTGGGGTAGCTGGCCTTGATAGGAAACTGCAGATAGGCTGCAGGCTAGGTTGCAGAGAGGCTGCTAGGAAGCTGGAAGGAAACTGCAGATAGGCTGCAGGCTAAATTGCAGAGAGGCTGCTTAGAGAGCTGGAAGGAAAACTTCCAGGCTTGGTTAAAGCTTGTGGAGATAACCTTGGTTACGAGAAGTGCATGATTTGAGACTAGAGGATATGTTTTAGACATGATGTCTGAACTAGTCCCCCCATAATTTGGGTGGATAGCTGAAGGGCTGTAACCTAAATTAAGGTATGTCAGACATCTGGTTTAGGCCAGGGTAATTCTAAATTCAAAGATTTGGCCCCTGTGAGAGTACATGGGGCAGTACATGGGACATAAATTCTACTAGATTCTAGAGTGTTCAGGACTAAAGCGACAGAAGGAGAGCAATAATTTAACTAGTTTACTATGTTCCTGACAGGGTGGGGAATCCATCCAGGGCAAGCTGATTGCAGACTTGGACAAGGAACTCATCAAATGATTTGGTAGCCAGGCTTGGGGAAGAAAGAATGTTGATGAAGGTGAAGTCCATGGGGCTCCAGTCCATACTGAGGTGGTTGAAACACAGCACTTACCCCCCAGGGTAGGCACAGCTCCTGGGGTTCATGATCATTTTGGGTCGAAATGAGAGAGCATATGCATGGGCACTGGTCATGGCAGCCTGGAGACAGATGGCCCACTGTAAGGTGGGTCTGGCTGTAGTAGAGACAGTGGGATAAGCTTGCACCATTTGTTGGAGTCTGCCAGTGTGCTTGAGGACAGGGGCATATGCATCAGATGGCTTTCTGTGCATTGATCTCTGTGGAAACTTTTCTTTCTCAGAAGTCAGTAGGGTTGGGAACCTGCTGGTGAAGGCAGTGATGAGTTGGGAAAGTGGTGGCCTGGGCTTGATAGTGAAAGACAGTGAGGCAGGTCTGTTGTTCAGCTGGTGTAGGGTGCATCCGAATCTGGTCAGGCTGAGTCTGGAGTTGTTGGAGAAGTGAATGTGGTTGACATTCTGGTTGACTTCTTTTAGTGGGATCCCAATGTCTGGTGAGCTGTTGTGGAGGATCCACTGTTCCTAGGTGGTTGCTGAGGCTAGATCAGATGGCTTGAGTGGTCCATCCCCATCTATGGGGCCATCATATTCTTCATTGTTGGTCCTGATCTGGTCGCTGAGAAGTTCCATCTCTGCTCTGGCTTGTTGCAGGGTCAGGCTGTACAGTTGCTGGGAAAGATCAGGAGTGGGTGAGATGATTCGAAGTAGGTGACGTTGCTGAGTGGCTGGAGAGACAGTGGGGATGTCTGGTGGGTCCCCAACTTGCTGGTCTTCTGACAGGGGCTGGAATCCTTTTGCACGTTCTGCCATGCGTTGGGAGTAGACCTCTTGTGTTATTAGGTCTGGCAAACCTTCCATGTCACTGTCACTGTCAGTCTCTTCAATGAAGGTCTCTGAAGTGGAGGGGGTGGTGTATGTGATGGTGAAAGGAAAGGGGGATAGTTCCAGCAGGATCTCCATAGACAATGGGGGCGGTCACATGAGTGGGTGGGTACTGCCCTGTCTCAGAGTCAGTGTTTGATGTAGATGGCTCAGCAGTAGGGGCTGAGTCTTGAAGGTCTTAATCTGCCCCCACATGAGTGGGTGGGTACTGCCCTGTCTCAGTGGTGTGGGATGAAGATGGCTCAGTGGTAGGAGGAGGGTCTTGGCAGTCTTGATCAGCCCTACTGGGGGCAGTCCCATGAGTGCCCTGTCTCAGAGCCAGTGTGGGATGATGGAGCCTTGGTAACCATCATGATGTAGGCAGTGGGTGGTCCCCTAGAGTGGTTACTGTGGGTAGCTGGGGAGGTCTGAGTGAGGTAGAGTCCATGCCTTTTGGGGCATGATAGGAGTAGTTTGTTGCCAGACTTGTCTGGTATGGAGAGGGTTGCCTTGGTCTTGGACAGGAGGACTTGGAGATCTGGGCACAGGTTGGTGGCTGCATTGATGCTAATGATGTTGGGCATTTTGCAGTCAGCAAGGGGTACACCATTCAGGATGATCAGAGCTCTGTCATGGCCCTTGATCTTGGCCTTCCCTATCTGCCTGCAGAAGATAGGTGGAGATCCTTGGTCTGACAGCTGCAGTCTAATAGGCTGTGGGAGGTCCTGAATGTCATGCAGATAGGAGGTGTTACTTGTGGCATGGAAGTGGGCTGCAGTGTCTATGATCCATTCTGTCTGTAGTGCTGCTTGGAAAACTTCTTCATCATCATCTATAGTGCAATCATTATCAGCACTCATATGTCCAAAGAATGCTGTGTCAGCTAGGGGATCATGTGGCAGGGAAAATGATACAGACTTGCCTCTGGTTGGTGCAGCAAAACTCATGGGCTGTGGAGTGTCTTCATTCAGTGCCAGAGAGAGGAAGTTGTGCTCCTCATCCTCACTGTCAGAGTTGGAGGTGGAGGTAGACTGGTCACCATCAGCAACGTGGGCATGGCGTCCTCTGCTTTGGCTTCTTCTTGGTCTTGGTCTTCTGTCATTTCTCCAGCGAGGTGAGGGCTTCTTCTTGTCAGAGTCCTTGTCATCACCTGATCTCTCCTTGGGAGGTGACTTTGATCCATTGTCAGCCTCATCAGAGTCTACTAGCCTAAAGGCCAGGTCGGTGTCCTCACTGATGCATTCTCTGGAGCTGTGGCCTATCCCTCCACAGTTCCAGCAGGTCATCTTGTTGATGTCCCTCTTGTCTATGTTGGGGAGGTACCTGTTGGCGTTGGAGGGTCTTCTGTATCTGTAGGCTGCTGCAGCCAGCTCAGCTTCCTCTGGAGATGGGGCGGGGTCAACATTCTTCACTAGGCACCAGTAAGTCTTTTTAGCTTTGAGGATGGCAAAGGTGGTGACTTCATCAGGGTTGAATTGGTTGATGTATCCATCATATTCAGGACGGGAGTTAAGTCCTTTAACAATGAGATTGAGGAATGTGGCGGTGGAGCAGATGGAAGTCCCTTGGATCTTGGGAAGTTGAGCATGCAGGTCAGCTGCCCTGGAGAGATAGGTCTGCAATGATTCATGGCCAGTCATTTAGATGGCATAGAGGTAAGTGACAGATGAAAACTCTAAGTTGCTGGTTTGCTCAGAGTAGAGAGAATCCAGGAACCTGAAAGCTTTAGTGGCCATGTCTGTGTGAGCAAGGATGGCATGTTGGATCGAGTCTGACACCCGATCTATAATCATCTTGAACGATTTGTTGTTTTTCCAGGTGGAGATCCTGTTGGGGACACCACGAACTGGAGCAGCTGCGTCAGCGCCCGCAACAACAGGGTAAGCAATGTCTTCAGCAGGGTAACCGTCAGAGTTATTAGGCTCTCCATCGACGACCGGCTGTTGACAGTCGTATGTGATGGCAATGCAGTCTCTATCGGACTTGAGGTCGAGGAGCATATGCACTCTGGCGTTACACCAGGTGTACAAGTTGCTACCAGTTAAGATCTTGGCGTTTTGCATGATGATTGGTGGATTGGGGTCTTCTCAGCGGGAGTCTTGGAGTTGTAGTTCGGAGTGATGGATGGTGAGAGATTACTAGGGCGGGGCAGGGAAAGTGGGGATGGAGTGCTTGTGTGAATCGGCGATCCGAAGGGATCCAGTGGAGTGGAAATGGTGAACTTTGCCGGGTGGCAATTTAATGCAAGTTCTTTACAACGGTGTAAGCACGATAGCGGAGAAGATGCTATTAAGCGCTGCAGGCGCAATCATATAGAATAGAGAGGTGTACTGCAAGGTACTGCAGTCACGTGCAGGCCATAGCTAGCTTCCTACACGGTTGGGTAAGTCCCTTTAGCCTATTTGGCCTACCCCTGGACTGTAACATACATACATACATAGTTACATACATACATACAGCCTTCAAGTTAGAGGTGTAGGGTCATGCGGGAACGGCATTACTCCACAACCACTTGAGAAGCAGACAAGCATCCGAGGTTTCTCACACGTGCACTAGAATTCCACACATCTGAATTAGAGCTTCCCTGTGCTCAGAGGAGCAGCTTTCAAGTTGAAGGTGTAGGGTCATACGGGAACGACACTACTCTGCCACCGCGCGAGAAGCACAGAAGTGCTCTAGAGTGGCACTCAAATGCCCGAATGTCTCACAAGTGCACTAATATTCCACACATCTGAACTGGAGCTTCCCTGTGCTCAGACGAGCAGCCTTATAGTTAAAGGTGTAGGGTCATACGGGAACAGCACTACTCCACAACCACGCGAGAAGCACAGAAGTGCACTAGAGTGGCTACTGGAATGCGCAAGAGTGTCTCACAAGTGCACTAGAATTCCACACATATGAACTAGAGCTCCCCTCTGCACAGACGAGCAGCCTTCTGGTTGAATGTACACGGTAATGCAGGAACGACACTTTTCTGCAACCACTTAAGAGGCACACAAGCGCCCGAGAGTTTCTCATAAGTGCACTAGAATTCCACACATATGAACTACAGCTTCCCTGTGCACCGAGGAGCAGCCTTATAGTCAAAGGTGTAGGGTCATACGGGAACGGCAATACTCCACAACCACTTGAGAAGCACACAAGCGCCCGAGGGTTTCTCACAAGTGCACTAATATTCCACACATCTGAACTGGAGCTTCCCTGTGCACAGAGGAGCAGATTTCAAGTTGAAGGTGTAGGGTCATACGAGAACGGCACTACTCTGCAACTGCGCCAGAAGCACAGAAGTGCACTCTAGTGCTAATCGAATGCTCAATAGTGTCTCACAAGTGCACTGAAATCCACACACATGAACTAGAGCTTCCCTCTGCACAGACGAGCAGCCTTCTAGTTGAATGTACACGGTAATGCAGGAACGACGCTTTTCTGCAACCACTTGAGAAGCACGCAAGCGCCCGAGAGTTTCTCACAAGTGCACTGAAATCCACACATGTGAAGTAGACCTCTGGACCTGCAACCGCCCGAGAAGTACACAAGTGCACTACAATTGTATACACCTTTGGACCGGAACATTCCTACTCCCGTTTTTTAAGTTGTGAAAAGATTTTCACCCCTGGAGGTGGGTATCCCAACACGTTCCAGCGACACCGAGGATTTAGTTTGAGTGGCGTTGCCACTCCAACAAAAGAGTAGGCGCACTTAGGGTTGGTGGGAGATACCGACCCTCAACTGTGGACTGGAAAGAAGCTGACTGCCCTTATTGTTTTTCATTACTTTTCTTCTTTGTGCATGATGTTCGCAAGTCCCCCTTGACTCCGTCAAGCCGAGGGCACATTTGGAGTCCAGTAGGGCACCAGGAAAAATGTGATCATCACTATCAACTTGAGGTGACCGGCCCATGTTGTAGGATCATGCGCAAGTGGCGTGGGCTGAAGGGAGTAGAAACGACGCCGGACCCTTAGGTATAAGTGGCACCGCATCCGGTGTAACCGGTGTAATAGTGGAGTCTCTGCCCTAAGGTGTCTGTATCAATACGGCCTGGATATGTTGTCAGCAGACAACATTCATGCATACATACGTACAACTGTGGTGCGGGGTTCGAATCCCTATGGGTGCGCTTTAGTGTTTGCGGTCGCTGTCAACCGCCATGGTGTAGCTTAGTCTAGGTAAATTAGCAGCCCGACGGGGCTCCCTTAATACCACACCCCACCAGGCATTTTCATTTCATACAACTGCCCTATAATTTCATTAATCTGCACACATTTATTTATGATTCCAAACCTATGCTCCACAATTCCACACATTTCTCTTTAATTTCGCTCATCTGCACTATAGCTCAACACATTTTCTCTATGATTCCAAACATCTCTTCCACAATTCCACACATTTCTCTATAAATCAGCCCACCGGCACTAAAACTCAACACATTTTCTCTATGATTCCAAACATCTCTTCCACAATTCCACACATTTCCCTATAAACCAACACACCTGCACTTTAACACATTTCCTCTATGATTTCAAACATATGCTCCACAATTCCACAAATTCCTCAATAAACCAACACACCTGCATTATAACTCACTATACTTTACTATACTACTTTACTTTCACCCATCTGCACTGTAACTCAACACATTTTCTCTATGATTCCAACCATCTGTTCCACAATTCCACACATTTCCCTATAAACCAACACACCTGCACTTTAACACATTTCCTCTATGATTTCAAACATATGCTCCACAATTCCACACATTTCTCTGTAATTCAACACACCTGCACTATAAATATATATATGAGTTATAGGAGTTATATAAATAATCCTATATATACTCTATATATGAGTTATAGGAGTTATACATTTACTCCACATATACATACTCTATATATGAGTTATAGGAGTTATATATATACTCATATATATACTCTATATATGAGTTATATATGAGTCATATAACTGTAAACTTTATATATATACTCCAGGCCAGCAGCATTCAAGTCGTGCAACCAATCAAGAGAGGTACAACAATAACATCCAACACACTATAGGGAGCGACACATCTACTATATAATGCCACAGCGGCACTAGAATCCAATACATCTGAACTAGAGAACCCTTGTAGACAGGGGAGCAGCATTCGAGTAGTTCAATCATTCAAGAGAGGCACAACAATAACATCCAACACACTATAGGGAGCGACACATTTACTCTAGAATGCCACAGCGGCACTAGAATCCAATACATCTGAACTTGAGGACCCTTGTAGACAGGGGAGCAGCATTCAAGTCGTGCAATCATTCAAGAGACGCACAACAATAACATCCAACACACTATAGGGAGCGACACATCTACTTTATAATGCCACAGCGGCACTAGAATCCAATACATCTGAACTAGAGGATCCTTGAGTACAGGGGAGCAGCATTCGAGTCGCGCAACCATCCAAGGCACAACAATAGGATTGTACAACTGTATAGGGAGCAACACATCTACTGTACAAGCATGGGGGCGCAGCAATTTGCCGTAATTCCACCAGCTCCTCAGGTAAAGGGGACCAGCAGGCGACTCGGCGAGTGCTTTTGTTTTCAGCTTGTCTTAGCAGCTGCTAGGCAGCTCCTTGAGCCAGCCTCTTGGCCTGGCCCGAAGATTTAAGCCCTGCTGGTAAGCTGATCATGTCAGCTTCCAGGTGCACGAGGTTGCTGTAAGTTAGGCTGGATAGCTAGCCAAGGGAGCTGCCTAGAAGCTGCTGTTCATAGCCGAAAAGGAAAGCCATGGATATACCACACAGTGGAACAGACACAGTGGAACAAGACAGTAGTATACGACACACGATGAAGCAAACAAACAAACAACATACGGCACTGACAAATGTAGTGATCAGGTACCCCTTTGATGTTGTAGGGCGGGCCTGTCTTAGGCCAACGATGGCCTGCCGATGACAATGTAATGCAATGGATATACACGATCTCAGCCACATTGAAGGGCTAGTGTTTAATAAATCGAATTCATCCAGAATGAATCAAGGACCATAGGCTTATATGACCACGGCCCAGGTCCCCCAATCGAGTGAATTTAAATTTGAATCCTCAAAGCATAGCCCTATATGAATTTGAATTTGAATTCTTAAAGCACAGCCCTGCACGAACCTACATGGGGTTGATAGAATAGCAAGACATACACTAGCATGGGTACGTGATCCTCACACATTCAGAGGTGTCAACATACCGGGTAGGAAGACTAAACGATCCTCACACATGCTCAGGTGCTGGAAGTATGAACACGCACAGAAGCTCAGAGTACAGATGTACATATGCTCAGTTGCTGAGAGTACAGATGTACAGATGCTCGGCTCGGATGCTCAGAGTACAGATGTACAAATACTCAGAGTACAGATGTACTCAGATGCTCAGAGTACAGATGTACAGATGCTCATAGTACAGATGTACTCAGATGCTCAGAGTACAGATGTACAAATGCTCAGAGTACAGATGTACTCATATACTCATAGTACAGATGTACTCAGATGCTCGGAGTACAGATGCACAAATTCACAAATGTACAAATGCTCAGAGTACAGATGTACTCATATACTCATAGTACAGATGTACTCAGATGCTCGGAGTACGGATGCACAAATTCACAGATGAACACATGCACAGATGAACAAATGCGCAGTTGCTGAGAGTACAGATGCTCAGAGCACAGATGAACAAATGAACAGATGAACAAGAGCACAGATGCTCAGAGTACAGATGTACAGATGCTCAGAGTACAGATGCTCAAGGTACAGATGTACAGACGCTCGGAGTACAGATGCTCAGAGTACAGATGCTCAAGGTACAGATGTACAGATGCTCGGAGTACAGATGCACAAATTCACAGATGAACACATGCACAGATGAACAAATGCGCAGTTGCCGAGAGTACAGATGTACAGATGTACAGATGCTCAGATTACAGATGAACAAATGAACAGATGAACAAGAGCACAGATGCTCGGAGTACAGATGTACAGATGCTCAGAGTACAGATGCTCAAGGTACAGATGTACAGATGCTCAGAGTACAGATGTAAAGATGCTCAGAGAACAGATGCTCAAGGTACAGATGTACAGATGCACATAGTACAGATGCTCAAGGTACAGATGTACAGATGCTCAGAGTAAAGATGTACAGATGCTCAGAGTACAGATGTACAGATGCTCATAGTACAGATGCTCAAGGTACAGATGTACAGATGCTCTGAGTACAGATGCTCAAGGTTCAGATGTACAGATGCTCAGAGTAAAGATGTACAGATGCTCAGAGTACAGATGCTCAAGGTACAGATGTACATATGCTCAGAGTACAGATGCTCAGAGTACAGATGTACAGATGCTCGGAGTACAGATGTACAGATGCTTAGAGTACAGATGTACAGATGCTCAGAGTAAAGATGTACTCAGATGCATGAAGTACAGATGAACATATGCCCAGAGTACAGATGCTCAGAGTACAGATGAACATGCACAGATGCTCAAAGTATGAACAATCAGGCAACAACGATTGACATGTGCATCAAGTGTTAACCCTAAGCCCTAAACCCAAGCAGGCAAGGATGACGGACATGCACAGCATGGCAACCGATCTTTGGTTTGACGGGGTGTTGAAGTACTCAGGGCCAAGGCCAGCACCACACACAGTGACGATGCTGCTCAACCACGCCTGGTAAATCGGATCGATGAACTGTTGGGCAGATCCTTCTCGCAGTAGCTTCATGTAACCTTCGGGGGGCACAACCTCTGTGGGCAGCAGCTCACTGGGGGACGACACGAAGGTGACGGCGTTGGCAGTGCGGCCATCGTAAAGCTCAACCTGGGGTGGGGTGGGGGGGTTGAGGGGGATGAGGGTGAGGGTGGAGTTGTGGGGGTGGGGTGGACTGGTGAGGGTGGAAGAGCCTTCTCTCCGAAGGTTCGTGTAACCCTCGGGGGGCACCACCTCACTGGGAGACGACACGAAGGTGACGGCGTTGGCAGTGCGGCAATTGTAAAGCTCAACCTGGGGTGTGTGTGTGGGGGGGGGGGGTGAGGGTGAGCGTGGAGTGATGGGGTGGCGGTGGTGGCAGAGCCTTCTCTCAGAATATTCATGTGGCCCTCAGGGGCACAACCTCTGTGGGCAGCAGCTCACTAGGAGACGACACGAACGTGACGGCGTTGGCAGTGCGGCCATCGTAAAGCTCAACCTAAGGTGTGTGTGTGTGGGGGGGTGAGGGTAGAGTGGTGGTGGTGGCAGAGCCTTCTCTCAGCAGCTTCATGGGACCCTCAGGGGCACAACCTCTGTGCGCAGCAGCTCACTGGGGGATGACACGAAGGTGACGGCGTTGGCAGTGCGGCCATCGTATAGCTCGACCTGGGGTGAATAGGGGGGTGAGGGGGATGAGGGTGAGGGTGGAGTGGTGGGGGTGGAGTAGCCGATCTATTTGATAAGCGCCGTTAGCTGTGCATGTGTTGCGAAGAAATTTTGAAGTTTATTTTTCCAAAAACCTTTCTTGTTTAAGGCTTCCCCTCCGTTCCCTGTAGAACTCATGCTCAATTTAATACCAAATTACTGCTGATAATAATTCTTGCTTGCTGCAATATTGCCTTTCTCAATCTGATATGATTTGTTGGAAGACCCCTCCCAGATGTTGAGGAGCGGGCTTGTCTTGGGCCAACAATGGCCTGTCGGTGACAATGTAATACAATAAGGCGATGACTATGTAATGTTATAAGGCGTACCTCAATTTTCTGGAGGCGGTACCCCTGCTTCAGTTTTGCGAGTCTATCCATGTCTTCATTGGCCATCCTGTACAGCACTCCGTGCACACGCTGGCCAAAGGGCATGTACTTCGGGCTCTCCCCGTGCTTGAGCGACTGCAAGGTGGCTTGGCCTCCTGAGCAAGTAAAAAACGCGGCTTAGATAGATCCCAGAATACAGCAAGAAATTGAACATCGATTTGTTAAGTTGCCATTCGTCTCAGGCAGGTGTACCTTCTCGAGGGCAGTACATACAAGAAAACAAATCTGACAACAGATGGTGGTACTCACAGAAATAGCATTCCAATATGAAGGCAACACTGGTAAATAACCGGACGGACAACTTTGAGACCCTGGGGGCTCCCGCCCCCCAGAAGGGGGGGGGGGCTCCGACAAAAATAACCATGTCAATTCGACCTTTGTTTTTGCCTAATAAGAACAACCGGTAATTCAACTGGCCGCTTAACCTTTAGAAGCGACGACAACCAATCGTTTGTTGTTGTTATTTTACCGCAGCAAATCGGTGACAATGGCATTGGGAGAGCAAACTGGCTGGTCCAATGATCTTTGAGCTATGGCAGGGCAGAATTATCCAACAACATGGAGGCTGTACCACACCCTCTCAGACCCTATTGCCCTGCACTCCAAGTTGAGCAGATGAACAGCCCAGTCTGACAATAGCAACGATCGATGGTGCCTGGTTCTCAGTGGAACTAGGGTTTAGGGACCCTCAAATGCAATTCACCCCAAGACGCAGTGACCATTGTACATCCTGTAGTATCGTACCTCGGTGTTTAAATACCAGCGCCACCCGGCCATCACAGACATGGCAGCCATCTCGGGATAAGACCGGCAAGCAATTCAATTAGTGACAGGAAGTGATTTAGAGTTTGGATGCAGGCACATCGTCCGGGCTGGTCTCTATTAGAGTGTCCACTTTGGCAACACACCTAGAACACTGGTCTTCAGATATTCTTCACAAATGTTAGGCTTTGCCACACTTTCTGTGACTGGGGCACACTTACAGGAACGGTGCCTGAACGGTGCTATATAAAGGATAAAATAAACTCTGACATAAACCGTTAATCAGCTCCGTGGAGAGGATCTGAAGTTCATCCTCACGATGTCAACCCGTCAAGCATCGCAAGCATTGAAGATCGCAGCCGATACGGCGCGTGATGGAAACCCGCGGCAATGCTAACTCGGTTACCTCCCTGGTTTATCGCACGGGTTAACGAATTGCCTTCTGCATACGGGTAAACGCGTTGAAGCGTTTGGAGCCATGAATTGATTCTGCTTCTTTTACGAATTCGGAGCGGCCCAATAAAGCGCATTGGAACCGTCTAGATGGAGGGTACCCATACCCATCGAAACCAGGATCGAAACCGTCCAGATTGTTTTGTACATTTTGGCCAATCCTCGCATTCCAATTCTTCGGGTGGGAGGGGCAGCGACAACAGTAGCAGAGCAGATGCCCCCATCACTATGCAGACATTCAACGGGTCTGGGGGGAGGGATCTGAAGTCGTCGGGTGTCGCTATACGTAGGCCCATCGATATACCTGGGTATCCGTCAATTACGTCCCACTACCCAAGGCCTGTGAAGGAGCGATGCCATGCAAGAGTGGTTGGAGAGCATGGGGAACAATTTGCAAGCTCGCAATTACCTTCACGCCGCTTGATTTGAGAGTTTCAAAATGCAGGCCCTGGCCGTAGGCGTAGTGTAGGGTTGTGCTTGCGTCCGGAGATAGGTGATCCCACAAAAAGGACGCTGGTTTGGATTCTGAGGAAGCTGCACTGGAAGAATTCTTCTTGGGGCGCACTGAGACGGCGGTCTCTGGGGGTCCCGAGGCCGCTGGCCTGTCAATTGTGTAGAACGAGCGCATCCTGCTCATGGCTGTGACTCGCGAGGGAAATGGAAGCCTGGTGTAATCAATATCGTTCAGGTGAGAGTTGGTGAGAGGATTCGCTACATTTTGCTTGACGGACTTGGCAGCAAGTCGGAAGGAGCCCGTCTGCCTAATTCTGGCGTTGGGTAGGGAAGACTTAAGCCCGCAGGCCAGGTAAGAGTGCCGAAGCATGGCTATGTGAAGGAAAGTTGGAAAAGCGGACGTCGAGAGCGAGGTTACAAACAGAATTGTGACGGAAAATGTGAATGCAAGGATCTGGCGTGTGCTACACGTAAGCGGGGGAGGGAGCGGAAGTCGCTTGTGTTATTTTAGTCACATGCATGCATGCAACGGGTTAAGTAACCGACCCCGAAGCCCGCTGCCCAACCGTTGAAAGAAGTAAGAGGTCGGTCAGACGAGACAGGTTTGGGTCTGGGTTACGGGTTAACTTTGGCGTTTCCGTCGTACACCCAAACCTTTTTGGCGGAGCCCCTGCGGAGCCCCCTCTTTGGGGGCGGGAGCCCCTGGCGGGAGCCCCCATGTTTACCCATTTGTCCGTTTGTGCGTCCGACCGAAAAATTGAAGCCTGTCAAGTACTCACGTCATCCAACGGCCGTGTAATTAACTCGCTTCGGTCATCTCCATCGTTGCCACCTTTCGTTCCGTTGCCAACAAACTCCGCAATTTTTTCGCTTCATGTGTTGATTGTTGAGGCGGTGAATACCAGCCATCTGCGATACTGTACCAAGCCTTGTATAGTTGTATTTGTTCGATCCTCTGTGGTCCTTGGGGAACGTTAGGAGACTTGAGGCTCAGCTCCTAGGGTGAAAACTGGAAATCCTTTTCATAAACCAATGCATTAGTTGGAGCTACGGGAGGGTCCCCTTGATGTGGTGTATGAGGAAAACGTGTTGTCCGATTGGGGAATCTTATGGTTATATGCGCGTCAGACACCACACTTGACATCACGCCCCTTCAGCCTAAACCCTCACTGTTATAAAACTGTCCAGCTGCCCCGGCGCTGTATAGTCTCGGCATTGATTTTTGCTGAGTATGCTGGAGGAGCCCAGGCCTCAAATATTGTAGTCATGCCGATCGATTTTTTCTGAGAACAGGGCTGTAATCGCATGTATCATGGCGATATTTAAAGTCACTTTGCATGTCATTCTGAGCACCTTATTTAGGGGGGGGGAGGGGGGGGTCAGCCCTCATTTTGTGTTTTAATAACTTTCTACTCAGACCTCCAAATGACATTCTGAGACCACCCATAAGTAGGCCTTGGTAAGGGTAGTCTATTGGCACCACTTTAGACTTTGTGCAATAAGTATTTACCCCACCACCACCACCACCACCACCACCACCACACACACCACCACCCCAGCCCAGAGTATGAGTGAGTGAATGGCTGGGTATGTGTTGATATTATGGGTGGGTGAATGGGTGGGTAATATAGGTAGTCTAATGGCACCAATTTGGACCTCGTGCAATAAGTATTTACCCCCCCCCCCCCCCCCCCTCTCACACACACACACACACACACACACACACACACCAGCCCAGCCCAGAGTATGAGTGGGTGAATGGCTGGGAATGGGTTGATTATATGGGTGGGTGAATGGGTACGTAATATGGGTGAGTATGGGTGGGTGAGTGGGTATGGGGGTTTTGATTCCGGAGTTATGTGCACTTGTGCAGAGCACAGTGACGAGGGGAAGTCGGTAAGGATAAGATCTTTACAGTTAGATAAGAGCACTGGAGGGAAGTGCTGGAAGGTAGTACTGAGATGGTGCGGTACCTCAGGGTGCCGACACCAGAGCCCGTGCCATAGCTGGCAGCGGCACTGCAGTACGATGCTACAGGGCGGGATACCTGTGCACTCTAAGTCACTCTAGGTGAACCGGGAGAAACCCGGTGTATAACAAAGGGTGGGGGTGGGGAGGTAAATCCCCAGCCCCCCCCCCCCCCCCACCCCACACCCACACCCACACACACACACACACACCCCACCCACCCCACCCCACCCCACCCACCCAACCAACCCACCCCTAACCCACCCAACCAACCAAGGTACTTGGGCAATCCAGAGGGGGTGCAGAACTGATTTTTGACTATCGCACAATCCCTAAGTGGGAATTCCGAGGGTGCCATACTGCCATTATGTGCGCCATACTGTAACCCCCCAGAATCCATATCTAAGTTTTTCAAAAAGGGGTTATTTCTATTTGAAGGGGGGGGGGGGGGGGGGGGGGGGGGGGTCAGCCCTCCCCAGCATTTTTAGGCATGGTGTGACCCAGGTGTGACCTTTTTTTTCTCCTCCCGGAGTATGTAACAATATCCTCTCTCCTTCAGCGGCTCTCCAATGATTAGAGAAAAAACCGACCACTTCCGAAGAACCGAAGAACCGATGTACGAAATCAGTAAAATCGTTGACCATCAAATGGAGTCTGGTCTCCTCAAATACTATGTTCAATGGTTACATTCTGACCACGTCCACTCTTGGGAACTCGAATCCGACCTTGCTTTACCATGCGCCAACTGATCGATTTATACTAGCGCCTCAACCTGGGTAAAACACGACCGTTGACCAAAGTTGGTCAACATAACGAAATCGAAAAACGACCTACTCGCAGGGAAATCGCCACGGTTACACCTGAAGAATTCGCCCTTCGTAAAAGTGCAAGACTTTAGGAGAAGTCTCAGGCCAGAGAGGGGGGAATTGTGACGGATAGCGATCCTCACCCCGCGTCCCCTCGAGGGGGCGACGACTTCCCGGAAGTAGGAAAAGAGACGTAGTCAAACCCCAAAACCCTTAACCTGGGCATAGTCTGGAGAGACTACGGCGACTCCTACAGACGAGTAGTCGAACGGAGCGACCTGAACCCTGAAGTTCAGGCGACGCGCGAGATGATGTGATGAGCATATACGGTACAGGTTAATTCAAATGGCCAGATTGGCCAGCGCTTTAGCGCACTTGAAAACAAAAAAACTGCGCTTTGTAGTGCAAAAAGCGCAAAAATTGCTTGCTGCGCCCACAGGGGGGTGCAAAAAACTGCGCTTAAAGCGCAGAGGGGGTCAAAAAGTCAGCGCTCAAAAGCGCACGCTTTGAATTACCCTGATACGGTAAGCACGGCTTATATGCTCTAAGGCAGACAATATTAGGGATCATTCCCCTATCACCTCGTTAAACACATCTGTGTTTGTTAAGACGTATTCATACGTCACAGTTGGTTTCGGAGCCCCTTGTAATCTTTCTTAATCCTTCAGGCGTTATCTTTTTTTTAGCTCTCGAATCTAATCGAAACTGGAAACTTGGAATTTGACGATTATGAGCGACCCAGAGTTTGCCGAAAAACATGTAACAATCAATTCCAATCCTTCTACCTTAGCTAGGATGGCCACGAGTCTTTCGCAGATAGTGGACATCCAGATGGCTGGCAGACCGCTTAACCATTTTAATCTAATTCACCAGAGCACGGGACAGCAAGTATCAACTAGTTGGGGAGCATGGGGGCCCACCGATCTAATTCCGATAAACATACAGCGATATTGTGTTATTTGTGTATCAACATAATATTCATATGTTCATGTGATCATATAAGTTATGTCAGGTAGTACATGTGTTACACCCTAGTGCGAACCTAAACCCATGTAGCCTCGGGCTAGCACGAGGCCAGGCTACATTATGCGTGGTGCGTAACCGACACAGATTCTGGAGGGTCCGTTGCATATCTCAGGGGTGCGTCGCAGGGACTTCTTTCCAAACTGGTTGCGTCTCACGAGGCTGATTTTGAAACCAGCTGGGTCTCACGAGGCAGATTTTGGAGAACCCCATAACAATTCTGGACAAAACTGTAAAATGAGAAACAAAAGAGTGACATACCCCGGTTTTTAATTCCGAGTTCAAAAGTTGATCATAATTGTAGCAGCAGTAGCCTGCCTTGTAGCTATGAAGCGAAGAAAGTATGCACTGTTATGCCCATTCAGACTATCGGTAATCCTAGTGTGCGCCTTGGTTTCTGTGGGTATCGCACGGGGGGCATTGGACTTGAAAGACAGTTAGCAGCCCAGAGCTGGCTGATAAACCATGTACCAATCCAATCCACGCCTATTCAGCTGGAACACCAGTCCAGTAAAAGCATTTAAACGTATGAAATCACGGACAGACGGACGGATTGATGGACGGACATAATGAAACTAGGGCTCTGTCCCTACGTGTTATAGTTAGGGGTGGGTGGGGGATGGCCTACATGGGTGTGAACCCAGTGAGTGTCGGATTCTGAAATAACCCAAGCACCCTAGCAAAAAGAGTCTGTAGATGTTGGGGTAGGAGCACTGTGTTTCCCTTCTACGACACGTCGCTATTCCGTCCCTACCTGGCGACGCATGGGTCTGGCCTACCTAGTCAGATATGCCCCCCTGACCCCCCGGGCTTCGCGCATTGCGGGTTTTGTAGGCAGTGCCTCGCACTGGGGCAATATGTCACACGAAATAAAAACAGTGCTCTCCAACGGACCCATTGAAATATGAAATACGGAACATGAACGTAATAGTGGATTGGTTCTAGGCGTAACCCAAGCTTTCTGCCTTCATGGAATCATGAATAAGAGGTGCGCGATCCGAGGAGAGCGAACAATGAAAGAAGCAGCCAAATTCAGCGAGCAGCCAAATTGCTGGATGAAGCGATGTTACCAAGTTCAAGTACAATGAAAGACAGCATGCAGTCGAAATAGAGAGCAAGATCAAGACCAGGTGGCGTGTCTTCGGATCAAGACCAGGTGGCGTGTCTTCGGATAAAGACCAGGTGGCGTATCTTCATGAAGAGGACAGGGTGAAGCCATACCCTAACCCAGCGGTGACCGAACCAGCCACAGCCTCTTTTGTGATCTTCATACATATACGATCTACATACATTTGAATGATATGATCTTCACACTCATGATCACATACATGATCTCCACAAACATGACCTTCACACACATGATCACATACATGATCTCCACAAACACGACCTTCACATACACGATCTCCACATGTACGATCTTCACGTACATGAACTCCACATGTACGATCTTCACATCCATGATCTCCACAAGTACGATCTTCACATCCATGATCTCCACAAGTACGATCTTCACATCCATGATCTCCACAAGTACGATCTTCACATGTACGATCTTCACATACATGATCTCCACAAGTACGATCTTCACATGTACGATCTTCACTTACAGGATCTCCACATGTACGATCTTAACATACATGATCTCCACAAACACGACCTTCACATGCATGATCTTCAAATACTTCATCTCCACATACATGACCTCCACATACATGATCTTCATATACACGACCTTCACAAACCTGATCTTCACATATGTTCATGTATGATTTTCACATGTTTGATTGTACCTCAGAATGAACTTTATAATTAAATAACACTTTTGGAGCTACGTGCACAGTTTTGAATGAACACATTTGGAGCTACGTGCGAAGCATTCCACTTATCTTTGTCTGATTAGTGAAAGAAACAACGTCACGCAGAACTGGGCACGTCTTTAAACTGTATAATCACACAGAGCCGGGCAAGAATTCAAACTGTCTATACCAGTACTCCGCCTCGTGTGCGCCTTGGTTTCCGTGGGTATCACACGGGGGGACTTGGACTTGGAAGACGGTGTGCAGCCCAGAGTTGGCTGATAAACCATGTACCAATCCAATCCATGCCCATTCGGTCTACCGGCAATCCGCCTAGTCTGCGCCATGGTTTCCGTGGGTGTCGCATGGGGGGACTTGGACTTGGAGGACGGTGTGCAGCCCAGAGTTGGCTGAAAAAACATGTAACAATCAAATTCAGCCACTACACAGCCCTACTGCGCGCACATGTCTTGTAGAGCACTCAGGAGAACCTGATAATACCAAGCATGTACAATTCCAACCCATCAAATTATTGTCTGCCAACCATAGTCTAACAGTGTCATTTAACACAGGGAACACAAAAAGGATCATACATTGTTTTTGGCGGAGCCCCCATGTTCACCCATTTGTCCGTCTGTCCGACGGAAAAACGAAAAACTTGAAGCCCGACACGTCAGCCAACGGTCGCGTAACTAACTCGCTTTGGTCAGCTCCATCGTCGCCACCTTTCGTTCCGTTGCCATCACACTCCGCCACTTCTCCGCGTCGCTTGCGACGCTGCATAGGACTTGTCCAGGTACGAGCGACAGTATCTACGCAGCTCCCCTGATTGACTATGCAGCCGAACTGTAATCAACATGGTGCACTTTCAAGCCGACGCAATCAGCTCATGGCTTTTATTTTCAGCTACAAGCAACAGCTTCTAAGCACCTCCCCTGACTGGCTATTCAGCCAAACCGCAAGCAACGTGGTGCACCTTGAAGCAGTATTTTTCTTTTCAGCTACGAGCAGCAGCTTCTAGGAAGCTCCCCTGCCTGCCTACCAAGCCAAACCTAACTCAGTCTACTGCGCCTGCTCTCTGACGTCATCAGTATTTTAACCCTTTTTAAATCTCGGCGCAGAGCTCAGTGGATGTGTCAGGGAGCCACTTAGAAGCTGCTGCCCGTACCTCAAAACAAAAGCACTGCCTTGAAGACGACACAAACAGGTCTTCACAACTGCTGACATATCTGGGCTTAGCACAGCACCTGGCCCAGGGAGCTGTCTAGAAGCTGCTGAGAAAAGCTGAAACGAAAATATCTGCTAGGGATATGAGTCCCCCAACACATACAGAAGACTGGGCACCCTTTGTGGCCAAAGTAACACTCAGTGTTTTTTATTTCAGATTTCTGTAATCCAGGTTGAGTAGCTACTTGGGCTACTCAACCCTGATTTCAGGATAGTTGCATAGCCATTGCATGGCGGAGCGCAAAGCGTGGATCCTGGGGGGGTCGGGGGGCAGCGCGACCCGATATCGGGGGGTCCGGGGGGTGTAGCATTCTACGGAATGGCGACGGAAAGGCGACGCGTCGTCGAAAAATGAAACACTGGTAACACTGCTTCTTTTTTGGGCTACGCGTAGCAGCTTCTAGGCAGCTCCTTTCCCTTGCACTTGGGCCACATTTGAAGCTAGCTAGTGCGTCTCGAAGCTGACAGGGCGGGCATTTATATGCAGCTGAGAGCATCGGGTTTGACCAAATGACTGGCTAATGGAGCTGGCAGGAAGCTGCCACGCGTAGCCCATACAAGAAAATGTGCATGGTTACCTTTGCATCCTTTTGGTGGTTGGCCCTAGGGCAAACAAACGGCTGGTCCCCTCAACTTCACTTGTTGCTCAGCAATGCTCTGTTGCCATGAATTGTCTATGCAAGGTTTGTCATACAGCTTATCGCTGTGTGAGGCTCACTTTAACTGCTCTGTACTGCTTTGTTAGGCTCACTTGTACTGCTTTACTGTTTTTTAAGGCTCACTTGTACTGCTCACCGTGTTTGTCCTGCCTATTCAAATGTAGGGTCTGCCACACAGCCTATCACTGTTTTTCTGAGCCTACCTTGAACTGCTTTAATAAGGTTCGATTGCACAGATCACCGAGTTTGTCCTGCCTATTCAAATGTAGGTTCTATCACACAGCCTATTACTGTTTGTGTGAGCCTCTCTTGCACAGCTCACTGTGTTTGTCCTGTGTGTAGACCCACTGGATCTCTTAGGAGGTGCGCCGAGACTCAGTGTGTAGACCCACTGGATCTCTTAGGAGGTGCGCCGAGACTCAGTGTGTAGACCCACTGGATCTCTTCGGAGGTGCGCCGAGACTCAGTGTGTAGACCCACTGGATCTCTTAGGAGGTGCGCCGAGACTCAGTGTGTAGACCCACTGGATCTCTTAGGAGGTGCGCCGAGACTCAGTGTGTAGACCCACTGGATCTCTTAGGAGGTGCGCCGAGACTCAGTGTGTAGACCCACTGGATCTCTTAGGAGGTGCGCCGAGACTCAGTGTGTAGACCCACTGGACCCCATTGTTTTTGTTCTGCTACATGCAGCAGCTTCTAATCAGCTTCCCTGGCTTGCTACTATAGCAGACTATTAGGAGGTGCGCAGAGACTCAGTGTGTAGACCCACTGAACCCCATTGTTTTTGTGCTGCTATGTGCAGCAGCTTCTAATCAGCTTCCCTGGCCTGCTAGTCAGCCAAACGTGAACCAACCTGGTGCACTTGAAGCAAACATAACCACTCAGCTACTTCCGACATGGCACTTGGCTACATAAGACTGCCACTCAGCTACCACTCAGCTACACAATGCTGCAACCCAGATAGCACTCAGCTTCATAAGGCTGCAGCTCAGCTACCACTCAGCTACATAAGGCTGCAACCCAGCAAGCACTCAGCTACTTCAGAGCAGCCGTGTAGGTGGAAATCATCTCGTCGTCATGGACGCTGAGAGGGTTGGTGTACATGACTGCCTCGCCATTACCAGTTGGAGAGGACAGGTTGGCAGTGGAGCGCAGCGCCGAGGACGAGGAGCTACTGCAACCAGAGGGCGTTGTGTGTGTTGTGTGTGTTGTGTGTGTTGTGCGTGTAGTGTGTGTTGTGTGTGGTGTGTGTGTTGGGTGTATGTGTGAGTGTGTATGTGTATGTGTAAACATGCATGTGTGTGTCTGTATGCGAGTTGTATGTGTGAGTGTGCGTGTGTATGCGAGTTTTATGCGTGATTGTGCGTGTATGTGTGTATCTAAGGCCAGGGGTGAGCAAGGTGAGGATCAGCAGCATGTGCACGTTGGGTGCTTGCTTGCCGCGATTTGGGTTGTTGGTCAGCTTGTTGTCCATGTGTGCGTGTATGTGTGTGAGTATGTGTGCTTGTGCGATTACATGCCCACGGTATGCAAGAGTAGCAGCACGTTCCTGTTGGTTGCTCGCTTGGCGAGGTTTGGGTTGTTGGTCAGCTTGTTGTCCAGGTATGAGTGTGCATGTGTGTAAATGTGCGCTTGTGTGTGTATGTGTGCTTGTGCGATTACAACTAATATTAGTGTTTGAAAACAAATATAAACTAATATTATTGAAGTGTCACAATAATACTAGTTTTTCAAATAAATTCGAAATTTTGGTGAGATGGCTAGTCTGACTAATATTATCTCATTTGATCTCATATGACTTATTCACTAATATTATATAACATAGCCGCCTCCTATGTATGTGTGCTTGTACGATTGCATGCCCATGGTATGCAAGAGCAGAAGCTTACCCATTGGGTGCACACTGTGAGCGGTTAGGGTTGTTGGTCAGCTCGTTGTCCAGGTGTGTGCGTATGTGCGTGCATGTGTGTGTGTGTGTGTGTGTGTGTGTGTGTGCTTGTGCGATTGCATGCCCATGGTATGCAAGAGCAGCAGTACCCACCTGTTGGGTGCACGCTGTGTGCGGTTGGGGTTGTTGGTCAGCTCGTTGTCCAGGTGTACGTGTATGTGTGTATATGTGTGTGTATGAGTGCTTGGGCGATAAAAAATATTAAATTATTAACTAATATTATTACAGTGTCACAAAAATATTAGTTTTCAAATAAATTCGAAATTCTGGTGAGATGGCTCGCCTGACTAATATGATCTCATATTATATATTCACTAATATTATATAACATAGCCGACCCCTATGTATGTGTGCTTGTGTGATTACATGCCCATGCTATGCAAGAGCAGACGCTTACCCATTGGGTGCACGCTGTGTGCGGTTAGGGTTGTTGGTCAGCTCGTTGTCCAGGTGTGCGTGTATGTGTATATGTGTGCTTGTGCGATTACATGCCCACGGTATGCAAGAGCAGCAGCACGTACCCGTTGTGTGCACGCTGTGAGCGGTTAGGGTTGTTGGTCAGCTCGTTGTCCAGGTGTGTGAGGACAGGGTTGGCCACCACATCGCTCCTCCCACGACGGACAGGGGGAGCCTTTGAAGAACTGGAAGCACCTTTTTTAATGAAAGAGTAGAAGCGAGACTTGGGGTCGTAGGGGGGGACGAAGCCTGCAGGGCAAGGAAGGGATTATATTTGATCAGTTTTTGAATGTATCAGTTTTTATTTCACGGTTTTTGATGAAAGAGTAGAAGCGAGACTTTGGGTAGCAGGGGGGGACGAAGCCTGCAGGGCAAGAAAGGGATCATCTTTGTTTGGGTGGTCTGTGTGTGAGTGTGCGTGTGTGTGTGTGTGCATGTGTCTGTGTGTGTGTGTGTACATGCGTGTCCCCCCCCCCCCCCCCCCCTTCTCTCCCTCCACCCTCTGACCCCCCTTCTCAACCCCACCACCATCCCCCTCTTCTCTCCCTCCACCCTCTGACCCCCCTTCTCACCCCCCCCCCCCCCCCCCCCTCCCACACACACACTCACGCCTTCTTGGCATACCTGCGTTGGTGTTCTGCTTGCTGAAGATCTTGACAGCCTGGCCAGCAGTCTTCGCTGGGTCCTCTGGATTCACTGGTGGCTCCCCTGCAGCAGCTCGCTTCTTCTCCAAGTACTGATATTCTGCCACAATGTGGTGCTCGGATGGCTGTACCCATCTACAATGTATTTTGTATGTTAGTTTCTTTAGTGTTAGCTTTTTGCCTTTTTGTTTTTTGTTTGTTTGCTTTTGTTTGATTTGCATGTTTCCTGATTATGTTTTGTTTCATGTTGACGGTTGTTTTGTTTCATTTGTATGGATGTAGATGGTTTTTGGATGGGTACCAGCATCTCCTTAAGAACTGGACCTCGTCCACGATGTGGTGCTCGGATGGCTTAACCCACCTGAAATGTTTATGTTCGTAAGTTTTTTTTTATAACTTCTCATTTTATGGTTCATTTTGATGGTTGTACATGGTTTTTGGATGGGTACCATCATCTCCTCAAGAGCTGGACCTCGTCCACGATGCGGTGCTCATATGGCTTTACCCACCTACAATATTTCTGTTTGTTAGTTTGTTTAATTTTAGTTGTTGCTTTTTTATTTATTGTTTGCTTTCTGTTTGCTTTTGATGTTTCCTGATACTTTTTCCATTTTGATGGTTGTAGATGGTTTTTGGATGGGTTTAATTATTTCCAGGTACTGGACCTCTGCCACTAAGTGGTGCTCGGATGGCTTAACCCACCTAGATCCAGTGGGCACATGTAGGAAGACACCAGATGTCGAACGAGAAATTCCAATTAATTGCCCCCCCCCCCCCCCCCCCCCCCCCCCCGGTCAGTGCGGTGCTCACCTCCTCACAGCTCTGAAGAAGAATTCCGGCATAACAGCCCTTATGGATAAAGACCCCCACACACACACAAACACACACACACCGACTCCCCCGTCCACTGGTCAGACGGTGCTCACTTCCTCATAAATCTGAAGGGGAAGTCTGGCAGGAATGACCTGATGGATAAAGACCATCCCACACACACAAACACACCATAACAACACATACATCTCCCCCCCGTGGTCAGCGCGGTGCTCACTTCCTCATAAATTTGATGGAGAAAGTCTGGCAGGACAGACCTGATGGATAAAGACCCCCCCACACACACAAACACACCACACACCTCTCCCCCCTTCTGGTCAGCGCGTGGCTCACTTCCTGACAGCTCTGAAGAAGAAGTCCGGCAGTACAGCCCTGATGGATTAAGACCCCCCTCCCCCCCCCCCCCCCTCCCCCCCCCCCCCCCCCCTCCCCCCCCCCCCCCCCCCCCTCCCCCCCCCCCCCCCCCCTCCCCCACACACACACACCTCCCCCCCCCCCCCCCTCCCCCCACACACACACCTCCCCCCCCTCCCCCCCACACACACCTCCCTCACCCCCCCCCCCACACACCTCCCCCCCCACACACACCTCCCCCCCCCCCACACACCTCCCCCCCCCCCACACACCTCCCCCCACACACACACCTCCCCCCACACACCACCACCACCACCACAAACCTCCCCCCCCCCCCCTGGTCAGCGTAGTGCTCACCTCCTGACAGGTCTGAAGAAGAAGTCCGGCAGTACAGCCCTGATGGATAAAGACCCCCCCCCCCCCCCCCCTCCCCCCCCCCCCCACCACCACAAACCTCCCCCCCCTGGTCAGCGTAGTGCTCACCTCCTGACAGCTCTGAAGAAGAAGTCCGGCAGTACAGCGGCGATGGGTATGAGCAAGAGCATGAGCCAGTACTGAGGGCTGGGCGCCACCACGCCGATGAAGAGGTGGAACAAGTCGGCCGAGATACCGAGGGGGAGGTAGTTGAACACAATCAGAAAGATCCACCAAATGACTGCGGGGGTGGGGTGGGTGGTTCGTGTGTGGTGTGTGTGTGGGGGAGGGGGGGGGTCGTTTGTCTGGGGTGGGGTGTGGGGGGTGCTGTGTGCAGTGTACTGTGTGTGGTGTGTGTGTTGGGGGCGGGGGCGGGGGGGGGGGGGGGTCTTCGTGTTCAATTTTGTGGAACATGAAGAGATAGAAGGAATGGTGAGATGTGGAACGTGAGGTGCAGCAAAAATAGAGATACCGAGTGGGAGGTAGTTGGACACAACCAGGAAGATCCACCAAATGATTGCGGGGTGTGTGTGTGTGTGTGTGATGTGTGTGTTGTGTGGTGGTGGTTTGTGTGGTGTCGTGTGTGTGTGTGGTGTGTGTGTGTGGGGGGAGTCATGTGTGTGTGTGTTGGGGAGTGGTGGTGTGTGGTGTGGTGGTATGCTGTGGGTGTGTATGTGTATGTGTGTGTGTGTGTGTGTGTGTGTGTGTGTGTGTGTGTGTGAGTGTGTGTGTGTGTGTGTGTGTGTGTGGGGGGGGGGGGGGGGGGGGGGGGGGGGCGTGGTGTGGTGGTATGCTTGTGGGTGTGTATGTGTGGGTGTGTTGGGGAAAGGGGGGTGGTGTGTGTACCGCGTGGGAGGTAGTTGGACACAATCACCAACATCAACAAAAAGGTCATGTTTTCACCCTGGCTGACCCAAATGGATGCATGGTGAGCCCCCCCCCCCCCCCCCCCCCCCCCCTCCCCCTACACACACACACACATTCATTCTTCACTTCATTCATCGACACACAAGGCCATGTAATCACCCTGGCTGCCCCAAATGGATGCATGGTGAACCCAGGTCCACTGCTCCTCTATGGACGACACCTCCAGACCCCCCCCCCCCCCCCCCCCCCCCCCAACACAACCACCACCTCCACACATTCATTCTTCACTTCATTCATCAGCACACAAGGTCATATACTCACCCTGGCTGCCCCAAATGGATGCATGGTGAATCCAGGTCCACAGTTCTTCTATGGACAGCACCTTCAGATGACCCCACCCCACCCCCTACACACACACACACACACACATTCATTCTCCACTTCACTCATCAACAAAAAAGGTCATGTACTCACCCTGGCTGCCCCAAATGGATGCATGGTGAACCCAGGTCCACTGCTCCTCCAGATGACCCCACCTCACCCCATCCCCCCCCACACACAAATTCATTATTCACTTCACTCATCAACAGAAAAAGGTCATGTACTCACCCTGGCTGCCCCAAATGGATGCATGGTGAAGCCAGGTCCATTGCTCTTCAATGGAGATCACCTCAAGATGTACGGTGATGATGATAATGCTGTACAACGTGATGCCAGTCTGGTACATGGTCATGGGGTTGCCGGCAGAGCGGTCGATGAGGGTGGGAAGGCTGCCGATCATGACGATTGCGAAGACGACGCAACATTGGAAGATGGCAGTACTGAGCCAGGCCGCGATGGCCCAGAAGTTCAAGTACGTGTTTGCTTGACCTGGGGCAGACAGACAAAGATATATGTGAGTGATGTGCGTGTTTCACGCGTGTTATAGGAGTGTTATGTGAGTGTTGACATACGATAACGATTGCTTAGATGGCCGTACTGAGCCAGCCTACAATGGCCCAGAAGTTTAAGTAAGTGTTGGCTTGACCTGGGGCAGGCAGACAAAGATATAAGTGAGTGATGTGCGTGTTATAGGAGTGTTATATGAGTGCTTACACATCATGACGATTACAAAGTTGATGCAACATTGGTAGATTGCGGTACCGAGCCAGCCCATTACGGCCCAGAAGTTGAAGTGGTGTTCGCTTGACCTAGGGCAGGCAGACAAAGATATACCGGTATGCGAGTTATGTGCGTGCTGTAGGAGTGTCATATGCGTGTTATATGAGTGTTAACACACGATAACAATCGCTTAGACAACAGCGCAATGGTAGATGGCGGTACTGAGCCAGCCTGCGATGGTCCAGAAGTTGAAGTAGGAGTTGGCTTGACCTGGGGCAGGCAGACAAAGATACATGCGAGTTACATGCGTGCTATATGCGAGTTATGTGCGTGTTACGTGAGTGTTGAGGCACGATAACGATTGCTTTGACAACAGTGCATTGGTAGATGGCGGTACTGAGCCAGCCTGCGATGGCCCAGAAGTTGAAGTAAGTGTTGGCTTGACATGGGGCAGACAGACAAAGATATATGCGAGTTATATGCGTGTTACGTGCGTGTTATGTGCTTGTTACGTGAGTGTTGAGACACGATAACGATTGCTATGGCAACAGTGCATTGGTAGATGGCGGTACTGAGCCATCCCACAGTGATATCCCTATCAAGGTCTCTACACCTGCCCCTACCACCGCCCCCCCCCCCCCCCCCCCCCCCCCCACACACACACACACCACAACAACACCTACCCTGTCGGTAGAGCTAGGGAAATCTGTGGCTGCCCCTACCACCTGCCCCTACCACCTGCCCCTACCACCGCCACCCTGGCTGACCCAAATGGATGCATGGTGAGCCCCCCCCCCCCACCACCACAACAACACCTACCCTGTCGGTAGAGCTGGGGGAATTTGAGGCTGATATCCCTATCAAGGTCCCTGTCAAACATTCCGATGACGATGGGCGTGACAGATGTGAAGACCACATTGTACAGCGTCATGTACACGTCGTTGTACACGTACTGCCCGCTGAACGTGGTGAAGGCGTTGAACGCGAATAATGTGATTCCGAAAAGCAGGTTTTTGTAGAAGAAGAAGGCAACCATGCGTGTGATGCGCTTGTAGCTGAGGCGGCCGTGCACCAGCAGCAGGGAGGTTAAGAAGCGGAACTGAGCGATGGCGAAGTCAGAGGCCATCACAGCTTGCATGCCTTCCTGCCCACTGATGCCAACACCTGAGTAGAGGAGTAGGGAGGGCTGCTTGAAAGTGTATTGGTGGGAAAAAACATAAGCGGATAGCAAATTGGGGGTAGCATAGCAGGGAGGTTAAGAAGCGGAACTGGGTGATGGCGAAGTCAGAGGCCATCACAGCTTGCATGCCTTCCTGCCCACTGATGCCAACACCTGAGTAGAGGAGCAGGGAGGGGCTTGATAGTGTATTTGTGGGAAACAACATATGCGGATAGCGAATTGGGGGTAGCACAGCAGGGAGGTTAAAAAGTGGAACTGGGCGATGGCAAAGTCAGAGGCCATCACAGCTTGCATGCCTTCCTGCCCACTAATGCCAACACCTGAGAAGAGGAGCAGGGAGGGCAGCATGAGAATTGGTTTGTGGAAAACAGTTCCCTCTTGCTTGTTCCGTACACAGCCCTTCCCTTCTCAAGCTTGAGGTTGGGCAAGTATATTCAGCCTATTTGGCTACGCCTTTACTGGCTAGACTGTAAAAACGTACACACACACTGATGCCAACACCTAAGCAGAGGAGCAGAGAGGGCTCCTTGAAAGTGTATTTGTGGGAAACAACATATGCGGATAAAATTGGGGGCAGCACACTGGTGAGGTTAAGGAGCGGAACTGGGCGATGGCGAAGTCAGAGGCCATCACAGCTTGTATGCCTTCCTGCCCACTGATGCCGACGCCTGAGTAGAGGAGTAGGGAGGGCTCCTTGAAGGAGTATTTGTGGGAAACAACAGAAGCGGGTAGCAAATTGGATGCAGCACAGTAGGTAGGTTAAAAAGCGAAACTGGGTGATGGCAAAGTCAGAGGCCATCACAGCTTGCATGCCTTCCTGCCCACTGATGCCAACACCTGAGAAGAGGAGCAGGGAGGGCGGCATGCAAGTGTATTTGTGGGAAACAACATATGCAGATAGCAAATTGGGGGTAGCTTAGCAGGGAGGTTAAGAAGCGGAACTAGGTGATGGCGAAGTCTGAGGCCAGCACAGCTTGCATGCCTTCCTGCCCACTGATGCCGACACTGGAGCAGAGGAACTGAGAGGGTTGCTTGAGAGTGCATGGGTGGGGAACAACAAGGCATTCCAATACAGCTGATAGCTTTGGGCTAGACCCAGAGGCTGGCTAGTGAAGCTGCCACGCGTGGCCAAACAAGTCCTATGCAGCGTCGCAAGCGTTTTGAACAACCCTGTCTGGAGTCTAGAAGATGTCTGCTCAGACTAGAGCATACAGGTGTCCTGGCGGGTGTAGAAGCATCAAGCATCATGTCAAATAGAGTTGTCAGCACTTGACAAGTCCTATGTAGCGTCGCAAGCGACGCGGAAAATTGGCAGAGTGTGTTGGCAACGGAACGAAAGGTGGCAACGATGGAGCTGACTGAAGCGAGTTAGTTACGCGACCGTTGGCTGACGTGTCAGGCTTCAATTTTTCGATTGGACGGACAAATAGGTAAACATGAGGGCTCCCGCCCCCTTGAAGAGGGGGCTCCGCCAAAAAAGAAGCACTACAAGGCATAGGCCTCTCATCTTACCAATGTGTAGGGAACGGCAATATGATGTCGTATGATATCATGTCATCATATGATGCCAGCAGTCTGACTAGGCTAAAGTTACAATTTATATGCAATATCACATGATGCACTTTGTATGATACCGTATGATAACATATGATATGCCGGGTTCTACGTATAACGCTTCCATTGTTATTAGCAATCTCGGAAACAATGGGTTTGATCGCTGGTAGCGACATATCACTGCAAAAATAACAAGTTCTATGCGGCGTCCCATCCAACGCTAAAAAATGGCGGGGGGTGATCGCGACGGAGCAACAGGAGGCAGCCAAAGCGATTTAGTTACGAGACCGTTGGCTGACGTGTCAGGCTTCATCTTGGTCAGACAGTCGGTCGGTCGGTTGGACGGACAAATGGGTAACCCGCCAAAAATTCTGAGCCTAGTTCCCCAGTTCCACATGGGTTCTTCCTGCTGAGTGCTTGGCTGAAAAAAACGGTGAGAGGACGTGGGCATCAAATTGTGGTGATCATGTGTTTATGGAACATATCACTGGAAGTAAAAATTCTGAGCCTAGTACCCCAGTTCCACATGGGTTTGACCCGCTGAGTGCTTGGCTGAGCAAAACGGTGAGAGGACGTGGGCATCAAATTGTGGTCATCAAGTGTGTATGCAATATATCGCTGAAAGTAACAAGTCCTATGCAGCGTCGCAAGCGACGCGGAAAATTGGCGGAGTGTGCCGGCTACGGAACGACAGGTGGCAACGGACTGAAGCTGACCAAAGCTGGTAAGTTGTGAGACAGTTGGTTGACGTGTCAGGCTACACTCTGACGTGTCAGGCCACGTGTCAGGCTACACCCTGACGTGTCAGGCCACATGACTGGAGCTGACCAAAGCTGGTAAGTTGTGAGACAGTGGGCTGACGTGTCAGGCTTCAATTTTTTTGTCGTTCGGTCGCACGGTCAAACGGACAACATGGTTACCCTGGTGGCTCCCACCCCCTTGAAGAGGGGGCTTCGCCAGTGATTTGTTTTCAAATCTGAAAGTGGGCTTCTGTTAGCTCTATGGTTTTAGGCCTCCTCCAGGGACAGCGTTTTAGTGCTTTCTGTAGCCTTTTGTAGCTTTTAGGGCCATTGAGGGCGAGGGAAAAAATATATAGCGATACTTTCGCTAAAACGGGGTCAAAACTAGCGATCGCTATATATAGCGGAAATAAAAATCCCTGGGATCCGTAAAAAATCCTGAGCCTAGTACCCCAGTTCCACATGGGTCCACCCTGCTCATCATCGGCATCTTCCTGCTGAGTGCTTGGCTGAGCAAAACGGTGAGAGGACATGGGCATCAAATTGTGGTGATCGTGTGTTTATGCAATACATCACTGGAAGTACAAATCCTGAGCTAAGTACCCCACTTTCACATGGGTCCACCCTGCTCATCATCGGCATCATATGATATGCCAGTCCTTACCAATGTGTGCTTCTTGGATCATTGGGGTGCCATGTGTGTATGGGCTAGGATGGGACGATGAGGGTGTGTATGGGTGAGGGGTGAGGAGGGGGGGGGGTCATGTGGCCATCATCAGGTCCTTACCAATGTCTGCTTCTTGGATCATTGGGGTGTCATGTGGGGATGGGCTAGGATGGGTGGATGAGGGTGTGTATGGGGTGAGGGGGGGGGGGGGGGGGGGGGGGGGAGGGCATCGTCAGGTCCTTACCAATGTGAGCTTCTTGGATCATGCCCACATCGTTGGCACCGTCACCAATAGCCAGGGTCACGTTCTCACCCTTCACCTTCACCAAGCGCGTCACCTGAATTTGCACGTTATGATTTACTGAGCCGAGTGTGTGTGGGGTAGGTGTGTGTGTGTGTGTATGTGTGTATGTGTGTGTGTGTGTGTGTGTGTGTGTGTGTGTGTGTGTGTGTGTGTGTGGGGGGGGGGGGGGGGGGGGGGGGGGGGAAGGTCCTGCCCTTCACCTTCACCAAGTGCGTCACCTGAATTTGCACGTTATGATTTACTGAGCCGAGTGGGTGTGGGGTAGGTGGGTGGGTGGGTGGGTGTGGCTGGTGTGTGTGGTTGGTGTGTGTGTGTGTATGTGTGTGTGTGTGTGGTGGGGGGGAGGGAGGTCCTGCCCTTCACCTTCACCAAGCGTGTCACCCGAATTTGCACGTTATGATTTACTGAGCCGAGTGTGTGTGGGGCAGGTTGTGTGTGTGTGGTTGGTGTGTGTGGGGGGGGGGGGGGGGGAGGGGGGGTCCTGCCCTTCACCTTCACCAAGCCTGTTCCCTGAATTTGCACATTATGATTTACTGAGCCGAGTCTGTGGGGGGTAGGTGTGTGTGTGTGTGTGTGTGGTTGGTGTGTGTGTGAGTGGGTGGGTGCAGGGGGTGGGGTGGGGGTGGGGGTCCTGCCATTCACCTTAACCAAGCGTGTTCCCCTGAATTTTCGCGTTATGATTTACTTAGCCGAGTGTGTGGGGGGTAGGTGAGTGTGCATGGCGGTGGTGGTGGTGGTGGTGGTGGTGGTGGTGGTGGTGGTGGGGGGGGGGGTATGTGTGTGTATGTGGATGGGTGTCCTGCCCTTCACTTTCATCAAGCGTGTAACTTGCATCAGCACATTATCATTTACTGAGCCGAGTGTGTGTGGGGTAGGTGTGTGGGGCGGTGGCGGTGGTGGTGGGGTATGTGTATGTGTGGAGGGGTGTCCTGCCCTTCACCTTCACCAAGCGTGTCACCTGAATTTGCACGTTATGATTTATTGAGCCGAGTGTGTGGGGGGTAGGCGTGTGTGTTTGTGTGTGGAGGGGGGTCCTGCCCTTAACCTTCACCAAGCGCGTTACTTGCAGCAGCACATTATGATTCATTAAGCCAAGTGTGTGTGGGGTGTGTGGTGGGGAGGGAGGGAGAGGCGTGGGGAGGGAGGAAGAGGGGGAGAGGGGAGGGAGGGATGGAGAGAGATGGAGGAGGGAGAGAGGGAGAGAGGGAAGGTGGGAGAGGGGGGGGGGGGGGGAGGGAGGGATGGAAAGAGATAGATGTAGTGAGAGACGGAGAGAGGAGGGAGGTAGAGAGGGAGGGAGGGAGGGAGGGGAGAGGGAGAGCATACACCACCCAGACCCACCATAGCCTGCTGCAGTGGCGACACCCTGCAGCACAGCACTGCCTTGCACTTGATGCCCACCGCCACTACCAGTGTCCATACACCACTCCACACCCACCATCGCTTTCTGCAGCGGCGACACCCTGCAGCACAACACTGCGTTGCACTTCATGCCCACCACCACTACCAGTGTCCACACCCCACACCCACCATCGCCTTTTGCAGCGGCGACACCCTGCAGCACAGCACTGCCTTGCACTTGATGCCCACCGCCACTACCAGTGTCCATGCACCACCCCACACCCACCATCGCTTTCTGCAGCGGCGACACCCTGCAGCACAACACTGCTTTGCACTTCATGCCCACCACCACTACCAGTGTCCACACCCCACACCCACCATCGCCTTTTGCAGCGGCGACACCCTGCAGCACAGCACTGCCTTGCACTTGATGCCCACCGCCACTACCAGTGTCCATACACCACTCCACACCCACCATCGCTTTCTGCAGCGGCGACACCCTGCAGCACAACACTGCGTTGCACTTCATGCCCACCACCACTACCAGTGTCCACACCCCACACCCACCATCGCCTTTTGCAGCGGCGACACCCTGCAGCACAGCACTGCCTTGCACTTGATGCCCACCGCCAGGAACTTGTCCTCAAGGGCAACACCAAGTGCATAGCTCAGTGCTTTGCCATCAATGACCAAGGCAAAGTCATACATGTGACTAGACACTTCGATTGCAGCAGCCACTTGCCCAAGCTGTTCCTCCACCCTACTACAAGCTAGCTTTGCCGCTCCTTCGATGTCTCCTGCCGCCTCCATGTCGTCAACCTGGGATGGGAAAATCAGGGTTTATAAATTAGTTAGGTAAGTAGGTAGTTAGATAGTTAGGTAGGTTGGTTTGCCACTTGCCCAAGCCGTTCCTCCACCCTACTACAAGCTTAGCCGCTTAGCTTTGCCGCTCCTTCGATGCCTCCTGCAGACTCCATGTCATCAACCTGGGCATTGGTGAGATGGTTAGTTAGCTAGTTAGATTGGTATTTATTTAGGTAAGTAGTTAGGTAGGGAGGTAGGGAGGTAGGTAGATCGGTATGCCACTTGCCCAAGCTGTTCCTCCACCCTACTACAAGCTAGCTTTGCCGCTCCTTTGATGTCTCCTGCCGCCTCCATGTCATCAACCTGGGATGGGAATATCAGGGTTTAGGAATTAGTTGGGTAAGTAGGTAGTTAGGTAAGTTGGTATGCCACTTGCCCAAGCTGTCAATCCACCCTACTTCAAGCTAGCTTTGCTGCTCCTTCGATGTCTCCTGCTACCTCCATGTAATAAACTTGATCATTGGTCAGATGGTTAGTTAGCTAGTTAGATTGGTATTTAGGTACTTAGGTAGGTAGGTATTTAGATCGGTTTGCCACTTGCCCAAGCTGTTCCTCCACCCTACTACAAGCAAGCTATGCCGCTCCTTCGATGCCTCCTGCAGCCTCCATGTCATCAACCTGGGCATTGGTGAGATGGTTACTTAAATAGCTAGCTAGTTCGATTTTTAGTTGGTTAGTTAGTTATTTAGTTAGTTAGTCATTTAGTTACCTGGATTAGTTAGTTAATTAGTTAGTTAGTTCGTTAGTTATTTATATCGGTTTGCCACTTGCCCAAGCGTGGCTACTCCTTCCATGTCTCCTGCTACCTCCATGTAATCAACCTGGGCAAGTCAGGGTTTAGGATTAAGGTAGGTAGATAGATAAGCAGTATTTATGTAGTTAGTTAGTTAGTTAGTTAGTTAAGTAGTTAGTTTGCTTGTTAGTTGGTTATTCAGTTAGTTAGATAGTTAGTTCTTCCACCCTACTGCAAGCTAGCCTGGCTGCTCTTTCCATGTCTCATGCTGCCTCCATGTCACCAACCTGGGATGGAAATTAGTTAGTTAGTTAGTTAGTTAGTTAGTTAGTTAGTTAGTTTTGTAGTTAATATGTAATTTATTTAGTTAGTTGCTGCCTTCATGTCAACAACCTGGGATGGAAATAAGTTAGTTAGTATTGAGTTGCTGCCTTCATGTCATCAACCTGGGATGGAAGTTAGTTAGTTAGTCGGTTAGTTAGTTAGTTGCTGCCTTCGTGTCATCAACCAGGGAGGAAATTGGTTAGTTAGTTGGTTAGTTAGTTGAGTATGCTGCCTTCAGGACATCAACATGGGATGGGAATTATTTAGTGGTTCACTCATTTGTTATGGCTCACTTCACAACCAACACATCGCACACGCCCACCTCTTTAATGGAGGCAGAATAGTGGATCACTCATTTGTTTCGGCTCACTTCTCAACCAACACATCGCACACGCCCACCTCTTTGAAGTAGGCCGTGATAATGAACTGCAGAACGTCACAACCAACACATCGTACACGCCCACCTCTTAGCAATGGGTAGAATAGTGGATCAATCATTTGTTTCAGCTCACTTCTCAACCAACACATTGCACACGCCCACCTCTTTGAAGTAGGCTGTGATAATGAACTGCTGCAACACCTCAGTGATCAGACTGCAAGCAAAGCCAATGTTGACTGCTGTCTCCAGAGCCTGGCAAACGCTGGCATACGTCACCATCACCATGGACTGTATGCCATAAGGTGCTTACACCTCACCATCACTTGACCACCACCTCACCATCACTTGACCACCACCTCACCATGACTTGACCATCACCTCACCATCACTTGACCACCACCACAGCATCACTTGACCACCACCTCACCATCACTTGACCACCACCTCACCATCACCTCACCATGACTTGACCACCACCTCACCATCACTTCACCATCACAACCAACACGTCGCACACACCCACCTCTTTGAAGTAGGCTGTAATAATGAACTGCTGCATCTCCTCAGTGATCAGACTGCAAGCAAAGCCAATGTTGACTGCAGTCTCCAGCTTGTCTCCTGTCAGCACCCACAGGCGTATGCCAGCGTCTGCAAGGCTCTTGATGCATCGGGGGACACCTTCTTGTAGCTTGTCTTCAATGGCAGTGCACCCTGTGGCAGACAGTTGGTGGTGATGGTGAGGTGATGGTGAGATGATGGTGAGGTGGTGGTGAGGTGTCAGCACCTTATGGCATACAGGTCATGGTGATGGTGACGTATGCCAGCGTTTGCCAGGCTCTTGATGCATTGGGGAACGCCCTCTTGTAGCTTGTCCTCAATGGCTGAGCACCCTGGGGCACACTATTGATGGTGGTGGTTAAGTGATGGTGAGGTGATGGTGAGGTGTCAGCACCTACAGTATCAACTTGAAAACCTAATCATGCACCATACAATAGGCTGACATATCATTTTCAATATTGTACGATATATATATACAATATCAAACTTGAAAAACAACCTTAGTCATGTCCTACATTATCAAACTTGAAAACAGTAATGTCCTACAATATCAAACTTGAAAACCTCAGTCATGTCTTACAATATGGACATTGAAAAAAACTTAGTCATGTCCTCTAATATCAAACTTGATAACCTTAGTCATGTCTTACAATATGGACATTGAAAAAAACTTAGTCATGTCCTCTAATATCAAACTTGATAACCGTAGTCATGTCTTACAATATGGACATTGAAAAAAACTTAGTCATGTCCTACAATATCAAACTTGAAAAAAACCTTAGTCATGTCCTACCTAGGAGGCGCAGGTTCTTCTCAGTTTCCTCCATCAGATTATCTAGGACCTCGTCCCGGCCTTCTAGTAGCTGCTTAGCCTCTGTCCACTTGGCTTGCCACCTGTGAGCGATGGTGTGTGTTCCGGTTGATTGTGTGTGTGTTAGTGTGTGTGTGTGGCGTGTGTGTGCTAGTGTGCGTGGCTTGCCACCTGCGAGCGATGGTGTGTGGTCCGGTTGATTGTGTGGTGTGTGTTAGTGCGTGTGGCGTGTGTGTTAGTGTGTGTGTGTGTGGCGTGTGTGTTAGTGTGCGTGGCTTGCCACCTGCAAGCGATGGTGTGTGATCCGGTTGATTGTGTGGTGTGTGTTAGTGTGTGTGGTGTGTGTGTTAGTGTGTGTGTGTGTGGCGTGTGTGTGTTAGTGTGTGTGGCTTGCCACATGCGAGCGATGGTGTGTGGTCCAGTTGATTGTGTGGTGTGTGTTAGTGTGTGTGGTGTGTGTGTGTTAGTGTGTGTGTGGTGTGTTGGTGTGTGTGGTGTGAGTGTGTCAGTGTGTGTGTGGTGTGTGTGTTAGTGTCTGTGTGTTAAAGTGTGTGGTGTGTGTGTGTTAGTGTGTGTGTTGTGTGTTAGTGTGTGTGGTGTGTGTTAGTGTGCGTGGTCTGTGTGTTGGTAATGTTGGGCGACAGACAGGAAGATGGGGAGAAAGGCAGGCAGACGTACCTTCCACTACTTATACATAAAAGAGCATACAGTACAGTCATATAATACCGCACGAATATATATGTTTACGATACCACACCATACATACCTACCAACCTACATATAACATAAATCATATATTCATATACATACCTACCTAGCAACCTACATAAAATATAAATCATATATTCATATACGTACCTACCTACCAACCTACTCATATTACTACCTAGCTACACTCCACTCCACACATTACACAATTGTGTATAGTTAGCCTTCCAGTCAGAGTAAAGGCCGACCATAGTGTTTACACCCTTAATTCATTCACTATGTGGCCTGTGCCTCTACCGCCCAGACAGCACTTGCGTCTCACACATAGCAGCATCCAGCTCATTGTAGAACAAGCACAGCATACAAAGGGTGGGTAGGGCCAAGCAGAGGGTACACAAAGCACATGCATCTAGAGTATGTGGCCTGTGCCCCTACATCCCAGTCACCACTTGCGTCTTATATGTAGCAGGATCCAGCTCATTGTAGGACAGGCACAGCGTGCAAAGAGTGGGTAGGACCAAGCAGAGTGTATAAAACCCATACATCATAATTGTAGCCTGTTGCCCCACAGCCCAGTCACCACTTCGTTATATGTAGCAGGAAATCCAGCTCATTGGTAGGACAAGGCACAAGCGTGCAAAGGAGTGGGTACGGACCAAGCAGCAGTGTATACACAAACAAACCAATCATTAAAATAATGTGTAGCTGTGGCCCCTACAAGCCCCGTCAACTTGCGTTCCTTATATGTAGGCAGGAATCCGCTTCATTGTAGGACAGGCACAGCGTGCAAAGAGCTGGGTAGGAAAGCCAGAGTGTATACAAACCAATACAATTCCATAATGTGTAGCCTGTGCCTACAGCCCAGTCACCACTTGCGTCTTTATACGTAGCAGGATCCAGCTCATTGTAGGACAGCACAGCGTGGCAAAGGTGGGTAGGAACCAAGCAGCAGTCGTATAACAAACCAATTAACATCATATCTGTAGCCCTGTTTGCCCCCTACGCCCAGTCCACCCATTCGGCGTCTTAATATGTGTAGCAGGATTCGGCCAATTGTAAGAACAGGCAACAGTGGTGGCAAAGGGGTGGGTAGGGCAAGCAGAGTGGTATACAAAGCACATGTTATTAAGGGGTAGGTGGCCCTGTGCCTTTACGCCCCCGGCTCACATTGCGCTATACGCTCAGTCCATATAACGTTCTATAATGTACAGGCTCCAGCTCATTGTAGGACAGGCAAGCATACAAAGTGTGGGTAGGCCAAGGCAGAGTGTCATGCCAAAGCACATGAATGTAGAGTAATGTGGCCTGTGCCTCTTACCGTTCAAGACACACTTTGGGTCTTCTTTTCCGCCCAGTCAACCACTTACGTTTCATATATAGAGCGGCTCCAAGCTTCATTTGTAGGACAGACACAGCAGACAAAGGGTGGGTAGGGGCCAAGCAGCAGGGTACACAAAGCACCATGTATAGGGTTGTTTGGCTGTGCCTCTACGCCCTGTCACCACTTGCGTCTCTACTGCCCATCCCACTTTACTTTTATAAACATAGCAGATTAGCTCATTGTAGGACAGACACAGCGTGCGAGGCCAGACACTCTTGCCGGATAGTCCCCTCCATAAGATGTTTGCGCTTGTTGGCGCCCTTGATAGCCTGGTTGGTTTGGAATTGGGTTGGGTCCAAGGCGCTCGTAGATGACGGTGTCGGCACCCTGGGTCACATCAGTTTGGTGAGGTGATTGTGAATTGGTGATGATGGTTGAATGTTGAAAGGTTGTGATTAATGGTGAGGTGTCAGCCATGCGCATACAGATGAGGTGATGGTGCATGATTGGTGGTGGTGATGGTTATGATGTGATGGTCAGGTATGGTCAGGTGGATGGGTGATGTGATGTTGTGGTAATGTGAGTGTTCAGCACCATGCGGCATACCAGTTAATGGGGTGAATGGTTGGAAGGTTGATGGTAAAAGAGAATGGTGGTGGTGAATGTGGAAATGGGTGAGGTAATGGTGTGTGTGTGCTGTGATCGGTTGCTGTGAATGGTAGGATGATGGGGTGAGGGTGATGGGTGCTGTGATTGGTGCGCTTTGTGATTTGGTGCTGTGAGGTGTGCTGTGATGGGGGGGGGGGGTTTTTTTTTTGGGCTTTTTGGTGATGGTGGGATGAATGGTGGGGATGAATGGTGGAGGTTAATGGTGAGGTTAATGGAAAGATTGGAATGGTGGGTGATTGGTGAGCGTAATGGTGAGGTAATGGTTGATCGTGATGGTGATCGTGATAGTGATGTGATTGGTGGGAATGATGGTTGGGATGATGGAGGTAAGGTGAGGTAATGGAAAGATGAATGGGTGGAAATGATGGTGAGGTAATGGAAAGATGATGGTGCGGGATGATGGTGAAGGTTAAACTGGTGACTGTTGAATGGTGATGTGATGCGGAATGTGAGGTGGGATGATGGGTGGGGATGTTGGTTGAAGGTTAATTCGGTGGAGGTAATGCGGAAAATGATGGTGGGTAGTGGTTGTTGGTGGATGGTGATGTGAATTGGTTGGGATTGATTTGGTAGGATGAGGGGTGAAATCTTGATGGTGATGTGATGGTGGGCATGAATGGTGATGTTGATGGGTGACGTTTCCACTAGTGAGGTAATAGTGGGATCGATGGCTGAAGGTACTGTGAGGTAATGGAAAGATGATGCGTGAAATGTGATTGTGGATGATGGTGAAGATGATGGGTGATCGTAATGTGAGGTAATGGTGATTGTGATGTGATCGTTGATTGGTCAGGATTGACTGGTGATGTGAATGGTGATGTGATGGTGATGTATTCGTAGGAATGATGGTGATCGTGGATGTTGATGGTGATATGAATGGTAGGATGATGGTGAATGTGATGGTGAATCGTGATGGTAGGATGACGGTGTGTGATTGGTGTGTGATGGTGATGTGGATGGTGATGTATTGTAGAGATGGTGATGTGAGTGAAATGGTGATGTTGATGGTAGAATACATGATGGGTGATGGATTTGTAGGATGATGGTTGATGTGATGTGTGATGATCCGTTGATGGTAGGAGATGGTGATGTCGATGGTGAGGTGAATTTGGTGATCGTGGATGGTAGGATGATGTGATGTATGGTGATCGGTGAGTGATTGGTGGATGTGATGTGAGTGATTTGTAAGTGATCGTGATGTGATTGTTGAATCGGTGATGTTGATGGTAGGATATTGGTGAATCGTTGATTATAGGATGAATGCGGTGAAGTGATTTGGATTGGTGAATGTGATGGTGCGATGATGGTGCGTGATGTGATGGTGATGTTGGATTGTGGATGTGGAATGCGTTGGTGATGGTTGATGTGTTGTCGGAATGATGGTTTTTGGGGCAAATTTTTGGGTAATGGTGAATGTGATGGTTGAATTGTGGATTGTAGGATGAAATTGGGTGATATGATGGTGCTGTTGGATGGTGGATTGTGATGGTAAGATGATGGTGATGCTGATGGTGATCGTGAATTGTAGATGATGGTGATGGTGAGTGAATTCCGTGCAATGTAGGTAAAGCATGATGGTGATGTGACTGGTGATGTGTTGTAAGATGATGGTTGGATGTGGATTGGGTAGGGGAATGATGGTGCGGATGTGATGTTGATGTGATGTGAATTGGTAGGATTGACTGTTGATGTGATGGTGAGTGAATGGTGAATGTGATTGTAGGTGAAATGGTGAATGTGGAAATGGTGATGTGAATTGGTTGATGCTGAATTGTGGATGGTGATGTGATGGTGATGTGATGGTGATCGTGATGGATGGTGATGTGATGTAAGGATGATGGTGTGGGTACGAAGTGGGGTGTGATTGTGATGTGATGGTTGATGTGGAATGGTAGGGATGATGGGCGATGTGAAGGTGAGTGATGGTTGATGTGTGGTGGGATGGCGAAAAAAATGGGGTGAGGTAATTGGTGATGTGATAAGGATGGTGAGGTGATGTTGTGATGGTGGGATGAAAATGGTTATGTTATTGGTGATAGTGGATGTGGATGGTGATTAATGGGGGAATTATGATGGTGAGGTATTGGCTGAAGGTGGTAAGCACCACCGAAACACACAAACCCCCATGGACTACAACAGTTGGGGGGGGGGGATGGTGATGGTGAAGTGATGGCGTTAGCCGTGTTTGAAAGGTTGGTGATGTGAATGGTCAGGTAACTTAAACGGTGAGGTGAAATGGGTGGGATGATGGCTGAGCGTAATATTGGTAGTGTGATTGGTGAGCGTGATGGGGTTGTTTATAAAATGTGAGTTGTTGGGGTCCACCTACATAAGAAAAAAAAAATAAAAAAACCATAGGCGGGCATACAGTTTTGAAAATAGTCCGGGTGAATGCTCTGTGAAGGGTGATGGTGTGGGTGGTGATGTTGGGTCATGAGATATGAAATGGGAGAAGCGTGATGGTTCCAGGTATGGTGAGGGTAGTGGTGGTGGTGGATCGTGATGGGGTTGTGGTTAATGGGGGGGTGGAGAGGCGTTAGGTGGTTTGAGCACCAACCAAAGCGGCTCACGTTTGATTTCTTTTACTGTGATCGGTGAACGTTGAATGTCTTCTCGCGGGTCTTTCGCACTGAGGGTGAGTGGGTGTGGTGTGGGTGGGTGGTGGTGATGGATTGGGTGACTTGAGTGGCGGTGGGTGGTTAAATTAAATGTGGTCGGTGTGCGTGCGTGTCAGCACAATCCCCACATGCGGGGATAAATACACAGATCGATATGGTTTTGATTGATGTGACCGGTGAATTGTTTTTTGGTTTTTTGAAGTATGTTAGGGGTTGAATTGGTGGGAAATGGTGAAACTGGCCCCCAAGGGTAATTTTAGGGTTGGTGTTGAGCCGGGTTTGACCGGGGTGGAAATCGAGTGAGATGGTGGTGTAAATGGGTGGTGCGTGGGGAGGTTTTTTTGGGTTTGTTTTTTTGGTGGGTTGTGTTTGGGTGTTTTGGGTTTCAAGGCAACAAAC
>CM039463.1:38544122-38636622 GCA_022414725.1 Microglena sp. YARC
GTGTAGGGCTGTCAGGGGTGGTTGAGTGGTTGGGATGCGGGGTGTGGATGGGTGGTCAGGGGTGTAGGGGTGTTCAGGGGTGTGAGGGGGTTGGTTACGAAGTGTCAGGTGTCAGGGGTGGTTACAGGGGGTGGTTAGAGTGGTGGGGATGGTCGGGGGTGTTGGAGGTGGTGGGTTGGTCAGGATCCTGTCAGTTGCATTTGAAACAGCACCCCCCCACCACCAACACCCACCAACACCCAGAGACACCCAAACTCCAACGCACCCAGTACTTCACTCCCTACCAAACCAACGCCTCAACAGCCCACCCAAATCCATTCCACCTAACACTGACTGCACCCACCCCATCCCCAGACAGCACGACACCCTCACCCTGACCAGACCAGTCGACCGCCACACCCCTCCGCCAACCCGCGACCATTAATGCCCGCTACCCCCAACGACCCACAGCCACTCACTGCACACCCCACCCAACCCCACCAGCCCCCACCAGCACTCCAACCCCCCAATTCTAACGCCCCTCAGGCACTCACCTCCAACCGCCACACCCCAACCCCACCAGCACTCACCCCCCAACTCACTAACAGCACCCAAGCACTCAACCCGCCAACGCCACACCCCCAACCCCCACCAGCACTCCAACCCCCAAACCCACCCCAACCCCACCACATCACCACATATATGACTGCACCCAAGATGTAGTTTGTGTTCTTAAGGCCCCCCTACCGTCCACCTCCTGACTGCCCCCCCCCCCCACCCACACACACCACCCCACCACCCCCACCTTGCAGCTCACCAGCATTATATGACATGCACAGATGTAGTTTGTGTTCTCAGCCCCCCCCCCACACCCCCCACACCCCCCCTTCCCCCCCCATCCCCCTCAGCATACAGCCTATATGACTGCGCCCAAGATGTAGTTTGTGTTCCTCCAGCCCCCCCCCCCCCCCCCCCCCTCCCCCTCACCCCCATCCCCAAACAGCACTCACCAGCTAATGACTGCCCAAGATGCAGTTCCGTGTTCCTCAGCCCCCCTCCCCAGTCACAATCTGACTGACCCCCCCCCACACACACAACCCCTCAAACCGCACCCCAACCCCAACAGCACTACCAGATATAATGACTGCGCCCAATGTAGTTGTGTTTCTTCAGGCTTGAACCCGAGCAGCATTTGAGGTTGGGGCTGATGGACAGCTGACAGGCACGGTGGGGTGGTAGGGGCCAGGAGGTTTCCCTACAAACTGGTAGAGGCGAGCATTGGGAGGCTCGCACTCAAAGTGCCTTTGAAGAGTTCTACACCGTTTCAGAGTCAGTTGCTGGTTCTGCAGGTCTAAGGGGGCGGGGGGGGGGTGGGGGCAAGAGATTGAGGGTGGGGACAGCCCGTGCAAGTAGGGCTCTGAGGAAGGTGCCTACAAACTGGTAGCGGCGTGATTGGAGGCTCACACCAAATAGTCGCCTTTGAGTGTTGCACTTGCTTTCATTGAGCCAGTGGCTTGGTCTCTGCAGGAGTAAGGGGAGGGGAGAGAGAATTGAGGATGGGGAAAGTCACGGGAGGTAGGGGGGACCAGAGGAGGTTGCCTTACAAACTGGTAGCGGGCAGTGTTGGAGGCTTTCACACTCATATGCCTTTGAAGAGGTAACCGTTCTCAGGGTCAGTTGCCTTTGGTCTCTGCAGTCGGTAAGGGAGAGGGTGGGCAGGGATGAGGGGGGACAGCCCCTGTCGTAGGGGCTCTCGGAGGGAGGTTCCCTACACAACTGGTAGCGCAGTGCATTGGGAGGCCACATCAATAGTGCCTTGAAGGTGTACACGTTTTCAGAGTCGTGCTGGTCTCTGCAGGGTAGGGGGGGGTGGGGGCAAGGGATTGAGGGTGGGGACAGCCCCATGTGCAGTAGGGGGCTCTGGCAGAGGTTGCCTACAAACTGTAGCGCGTGCATGGGAGCTCACACTCAATATGCCTTTGAAGTGGCACTGGTTTCAGGAGCCATGGCTGGTCTCTGCAGGGCATGTGAGGGGGGGGAGAGGAGATTGAGGGTGGGGAAAAGTCCGGGGAGGTTAGGTTAAGGGGGATCGCAGGGGAGGTTGCTACAAACTTGGTAGCGGCGAGTGTTGGAAGGCTCGCACTCATAATAGATGCCTTTGAAGGTGTATTACCACCGTTTCAGGAGTCAGTTGCTTTGGTCTCTGCGGTGGTAAGGGGGGGGTGGGGGCAAGGGATTGAGTGGGGACAGCCCCTGGCAGTAGGGGGCTCTGGGAGGGAGGTTCCTACAAACTGGTAGCGGCGTTGGCATTGGAGGCTCACACTCACCTAGTGCCTTTGAAGGTGTACACCGATTTCAGGTCAGTTGCTTGGTTCTCTGCAGGGTAAGGGAGGGTGGGCGGCAAGAGGATTGAGGGTGCGACAGCCCTGTGCAGTAGGGGCTCTGGGCAGGAGGTTGGCCTACAAAACTGGTAGCGAGGCGCTGATGCACTATGGAGGCTCACACTCATAGTGCCTTTGAAGGTGTGCCTGTTTTTAGCAGTGGCTTGGTCTCTGCAGGGCATGTGAGGGGAGGGGAGAGGAGATTGAGGAGTAGTGGGAAAGTCACGGGAGTAGGGGATCCAGGACGGAGGTTGCCTACAAACTGGTAGCGGCGTTATCTATGTGTTGGAAGGCTCGCCTCAATAGTGCCTTTGAAGCGTGTACACCTTTCAGGAGCTCAGTTCTGGTCTCTGCCAAGGGCATAGAGAGGGAGGGGGAGAGGAGAGATTTGAGTTGGGGACAGTACGGGTGGTAGGGCTCTAAACATGAGCGTTGCCTACAAGCTGGAAAGGCATCACTGGGAGGTCTCACCCCCCCACCTTTCCCCAACCCCCTCCCCAACCCACCCCTCCCTCCTGCCCACTTGTTACCCCACGCCAATTCCCAAACAGCCCGCTCATCTTCCGGAGCTTTCTTGATCTTCAAATTCATCTTCTCCATCCAACGTTCATTGTTTCCACATTACATACAGATCCCCTGCTCTGTACACTCAGCTTCCACCCTTCCCACACCCACCGCCTCCTCAACCCAACCCACCTACCCCCTGACCCCCAACCCAAACATCTCCTATTGCACTCCCTCAACCCCACCCAACACCACCCCAGCCACCCGCACCAACCCCCCTCCCACAGCCTCCCTCACCCCACCCTACCCCAGTGACCCCCCAACCCAACACATCCCTACTGCCTCCCTCGACCCCACCTCCTCACCAACCCCCCAACCCAGACACACCTACTACCTCCCTCACTCCACCCTACCATCACGACCCCCTCCCTACTGCCCACCATCACCCCGCCCACCAACGCCATCCCAACCTCCCTCACCACCTTACTCTCACCGCCTCCTCACCCCACCCTACACCACTGACTCCAACCCAACACAATCCCTACTTGCCTCCTTCACCCCACCCTCCCTCACCGGACCCCCCAACCCAACACATCCCTAGCTTAGCCTCCCTCACCCCACGTCTACCTCCCACTGCCCCCCACCACACACTAGTAACAGGCCGCCTCCCACTATTCTCCCGCCACCTCCCCCCACCCCCCCACCAACCAACCCCACCGCGACCCCGCCGTTCCAGCCCACCTCCCCACCCAACAGCCCTTCCTCACCATCTGGGGCCTTCTTGATCTTCAAATTCGTCTCTCCATCTAGATTCATCGTTTCTACATAGCATGTGCCTCTCCTCCTGTGCCGGCAGTCAGTAAACAGCAAATCAGGTTGGGAACGTACTCATTACCTTCACCACCCTCACTATATCTCCAGGCACCAAGGACTTCCACTTGCGAGGTTCAAACTGCTTGGTCCCCAGGTTCAGCACGTCCACCAGCCGGTTGTTCACTTGGTGATGGTGGTGGTGGTGGTGGTGGTGTGGTGTCTGTGTCTGTGTACTGTGTGTGCTGTGTGTGTGGGTGTTGGTGGTGGTGTGGTTGTGGGTGGGGGGAGGGGGGGAAGGGGAGCTAGTACGAGGACCGTTGGCTAACTTGCGGGGAGTGTTCGCGAATGGAGCCGAAGGGCAACGGAAGCGGAGCTATTACGAGAACTTGCATGACGTGTCAAGGTTCGTCATCGTTCAAGTGTTCCAACGGACAACTTGGGTACACTGGGAGGCTGCACGCCCCCCAGAAGGAGGGCGCTTCTGCCAAAAACCAACGATTTACCTCCTTGTCTGCCTGATAGCGCTTGTAGTCCTCAATGGCCTCCTTGATGAGTGACACACCCAACACGATGATTAGCGGCGTCCAGGTGGTCCAGGGTCGGACAGGGGAGAAGATAGTGACGATTGAGGACAGCAACCTGTCGGCGAGGGAAGGGGCGGATGGGGGGGGGAGGGGGGGGGGGCGTGGTTGGTATGGGAAGGGGAGGGAGGGGTGGGTGGGCGACTAGTGGGTGGTGGGTTGGGTAGTGTGTGAATGGAAGGGGGATAGGAGGGTGAGGGTGGTGGTGGGTGGGTTGGGTGGGGTGGGGTTGTGGTGGGGAAGGGGAGAGCGAGGGGGGATGGGGGGGGGGGGGAGGGGTGCGATTGGGGGAAGGGGGGATAGGGGAGGGGGGGGTGGGTGGGGGTGTGGTGGGGTGGAGGGTGTGAGATGGGAAGGGGGTGGAAGCGAGGGGGATGGCGGGGGGGGTGGGGGGTGGGGGGGAGGGGATGGGAAAGGGGGAAGGGAGGGGGGGAGGGGAGAGGATAGTGGCGAGAGGCAGCAAACCTGTGGGGGGGGAAGGGGGGGGGGATGTGAGTGGACTGGGAAAGGGGTGAGAGGGAGGGGGAGATGGGGGGAGGGGGAGGGGGAGGATGACTGATGGTGTGTGTTGTGTTTGGGGGGGAAGGGGGGGGGGGGGGGGGCGGGGGGGGCGGCACTTAAGATTCATTAGTTCCTCCACAAGCTGCACATCAAAGGCACAGCCCCACCCCACACCCCCCACACACATGCCATCCCGGTCTAGTTTCCAACATAGACTTTTCGGGAACATGTCCCTATTGGCCACCATCACAACCACAACACATCATACCCCCCCCCCCCCCCCCCCCCCCCCCCCCCCCCCCCCCCCCCCCCCCCCCCCCCCCCTCCCCCTCCTGCCCCCCTCCATCCCCCACCCACCCAACCCACCCCATCCAACCCACAACACATCATACATCCCCCCCCCCACACACACACACACACACCACACACACACCATCCCTATCGCTTGCGTTTGCTTTCAATGTTACACTCCATACACATGCAAACACCACCACCACCACCCAATAGCCCAACCAGCAACGAGTCATACCACAGTGCACACACACACACATTCCACACACACACACACACACACACACACACACACATCCACACACACACACCACACAACACACACATTCCCACACACCACACATTCCACACACACACATTCCACACATTCCACACATTCCACACACACACACATTCCACACACACACATTCCACACACACACACACACACATTCCACACATTCCACACACACACATATACATACATTAGTCCATCAAGGGGGTGCCTTTAATGCACTCTATACACATGCGCACATGCCCACCCCAAGATCAACCCAGCACACCCCATCTAACAGTCCTTTTGACATAAACTCTCCCACTCAGGGAATTCTTCCTTTTGACATAAACTTTCCCACTCAGGGTGCCTTCAATGGAACGGGATGTGGCATGTGAGGGAAGCTTCTTGAATGCGCTCTGTACACCTGCCCACATCCCGTTTTGACAAATGGCTCCATGGTAGAGCTCATCGAAACAAAAAGGTGCGGGGTTTGAATCTCTCCGGTGTTCGCGGTCGCTGTCAACCGCCGTGGAAGCTTTGTCCAGGTACAGTAGCAGCCCGTTATCTACCGCCGTAAGACGAGGCTCCTTTACTATCAAGCCCCACCAGGCCTTATCATTACACTTGCACACATGCCCAACACTAGCTTGACCCGGCACAAGACACGCGACAGTCCCCTACTACACACTACCCCACCCAGGGCTTTCATCGTACACTCTGCACACATGCCCAACACTAGCTTGACCCAGCACAAGACACGCGACAGTCTCCTGCACCTACACACTACCCCACGCTCAGGCTCTCATAACGTCCGCTACACTCTGCACACATGCCCAACACTAGCTTGGACCAGCACAAGACACGCGTACAGCTCTTATCTCCTACTACACACTACCCCACCCAGGGCTCTTATCGTACACTCTGCACACATGCCCAACACTAGCTTGACCCAGCACAAGACACGCGACAGTCTCCTGCTACACACTACCCCACCCAGGGCTCTCATCGTACACTCTTCACACATGCCCAACACTAGCTTGACCCAGCACAAGACACGCGACAGTCTCCTGCTACACACTACCCCACCCAGGGCTCTTATCGTACACTCTGCACACATGCCCAACACTAGCTTGACCCAGCACAAGACACGTGACAGTCCCCTACTACACACTACCCCACCCAGGGCTCTCATCGTACACTCTTCACACATGCCCAACACTAGCTTGACCCAGCACAAGACACGCGACAGTCTCCTGCTACACACTACCCCACCCAGGGCTTTCATCGTACACTCTGCACACATGCCCAACACTAGCTTGACCCAGCACAAGACACGCGATAGTACCCTACTACACACTACCCCACCCAGGGCTCTCATCGTACACTCTTCACACATGCCCAACACTAGCTTGACCCAGCACAAGACACGCGACAGTCCCCTACTACACACTACCCCACCCAGGGCTTTCATCGTACACTCTGCACACATGCCCAACACTAGCTTGACCAGCACAAAGACACGCGACAGTCCCCTACTACACACTAACCCCACCCAGGGCTCTCATCGTACACTCTTCACACATGCCCAACACTAGCTTGACCCAGCACAAGACACGCGACAGTCTCCTGCTACACACTTACCACACACCCAGGCTTTCATCGTACACTACTGCACACACATGCCAACACTAGCTTGACCCAGCACAAGACACGCGACAGTCCCCTACTACACACTACCCCACCCAGGGCTTTCATCGTACACTCTGCACACATGCCCAACACTAGCTTGACCCAGCACAAGACACGCGACAGTCCCCTACTACACACTACCCCACCCAGGGCTTTCATCGTACACTCTGCACACATGCCCAACACTAGCTTGACCCAGCACAAGACACGCGACAGTCTCCTGCTACACACTACCCCACCCAGGGCTTTCATCGTACACTCTGCACACATGCCCAACACTAGCTTGACCCAGCACAAGACACGCGACAGTCTCCTGCTACACACTACCCCACCCAGGGCTTTCATCGTACACTCTGCACACATGCCCAACACTAGCTTGACCCAGCACAAGACACGCGACAGTCTCCTGCTACACACTACCCCACCCAGGGCTTTCATCGTACACTCTGCACACATGCCCAACACTAGCTTGACCCAGCACAAGACACGCTAGGACAGTACCCTACTACCACACTTTACCCCACCCAGGGCTCTTATCGTACACTCTACACACATGCCCAATATAAGACAAACGACAGTACCCTCCCCTACACACAAACACATAAACCGTCTTAGGGTACTCTTTCAATAGTTACATGCCCACATGCCCAACCACTAGTCTCGCCAGCGCAGAAACTAACCACTGTACCACTACACACACACATTAAACCGTCTCAGGTACTCTTTTCAATGTAACATGCCCAGATGCCCAACACTAGTTTCGCCCCAGCGCAGGAACTAACACAGTACCCCCCCTACACACACACACATAAACCATCTCAGGGTACTCTTTCCATGGTAACATGCCCAGATGCCCAACACTAGCTTGACCCAGCACAGGGCTAACCACAGTACCCTCCCCTACACACACAAACACATAAAAACAGTACTAAGGGTACGTTTAACAATGTAAACATGTCCAGATGCCCAACACTAGTTTTGCCCAGCACAAGAGTAAGCACAATACCCCCCCTACACACACAATAACAGCACACCTCAGGCTACTCTTTCAATGTAAACATGCCCAGATGCCCAAAACTAATTTGACCCAGCACAAGACTAAGCACAATATACCCCCTACACACACAATAACAGCACATCCCAGGCTACTCTTGCAATGGTAACATGCCCAGATGCCCAACACAAGTTTGACCCAGCACAAGACAAACCACAGTACCCCCCCTACACACGCAAACACATTAAAAACTGTCAGGCTACTCTTTCAATGCGCACATGCCCAGATGGCCAACACTAGTTTGGCCATAACAAAACAAACCACAGTACCCCCCATTCAAACACAAACACATTAAAAACTTTCAGGCTACTCATTCAATGCACACATGCCCAGATGGTACAACCCAGGGGATGCTTTCAAAGTACACTCAATAGACATGCTCACATGCACGCCAGGTACTACAACAGGTGCACACACAGCACCACTGCCATACCATATCAACACAGGTGCACACACACACACACATAGAGAGCACCACCGCCATACCATTTGAACACATACCTGCCAGGTACTAAACATAGTACCACACACACACACACACTAACGCACACACACACACACAGCTCGGCCACCATACAACTGAAGCACGTATGCCCACAAGGTTACCAGCCCACCCCAGATCACACCACATAATCATCTCTCTTTTACACACATCGACAGGTACACACACACACAGTACCGCCACCATGCCACTTAAGCACGTATGCCCACCAGGTTACCAGCCCACCCCAGCTCACACCACATAATCATTTCTCTCTGACACACACACACACACACACACAAACAGCACTGCCACCGCACCACTTAAGCACGTATGCCCACCAGGTTACCAGCCCACCCCAGCCCACCCCAGCTCACACCACATAATCACCTCTCTCTGACACACATGCACACGTACACACACACAAAGCACCGCCACCATACCACTTAAGCACATTCTAACCAGGTCACCAGCCCACCCCATCTCGCACCACATAATTCTCTCTCTGTGACACACATTGACAGGTACACGCACACACACACAGCACCGCCACCATACCACTCAAGCACATGTCCGCCAGGTCACCAGCCCACCTCAGCTCACACCACATAATCCTCTCTCTCCCACACATGCACAAGTACCAATCCCCACACACAGTACCATCACCATACACTCCAGGTACATACCTACTAGTTCACCAGTCCACCCCAGCTTAGACCACCCAATCCGCTCTTTTACACATACAGGCACCAACCAACACACACAGTACCCCCACCATTCAATGTTAACACACACCTTCGTGCACCTCAGTCCACAAGCCTACCCCCTCCAACTAACACCATCCCCCTCCCACACCCACCCACCACACCACACCACACCCACACCACCACCCCCCCACACACACAGCATCACCACCACCATGCCCTCGTAGCACACGCCATCATGCCCCTTAGCCCCCCGAGCCTACCCCCTCCAACTCACACAATCATGCCCTCACCACACACATAGTACCGCTATGATACCCTCTGAGCACACGCCCTAATGCCCCTTAGCTCACGAGCCTACCCCTTCAACTCACACCATCATGCCCTCCCCCCACAAACAGCACCACCACCATACCCCCCAAGCACACGCCCTCATGCCCCTTAGTCCACGAGCGTACCTTTTCAACTCACACCATCATCCTCTCCCGACACACACAGCACCACCACCATTCCCCCCAAGCGCAACCCTTGGTCCACGAGCCTACCCTCTCCAACTCACACAATCCTGCCCTCCACACACACACAGCATCAAATTTTTACTGTCCAAGCACACCCCCACATGCCCCTCAGTCTACGAGCCTAGGGCATACTCACACACAAAACCCTGACCATCCCACCTGCCACCTACACACAATTACGAAAAACATGAGACAATTTCTTTCCACCCGCCCTCGAACTCACAATGGTGAAGTAGATATTAGCCACGCGTCGATATTGCTCGAAAAGGGCTTTTGGAAGGAATGTCAGTAGCGAGTACTTGGTCGTGCTCGTGTAATTATTCTGGTAATTCGGATTCTTCTCCCCAGTGTTGATGTCTATCTGCCAATTTCCGACCTTCTCTTTCGCTCCACAGCACCATTTGGGGCTCGGCATTTTGCCCGCTGGGGTTAGAAACTCAAAGGAACCAGTGAGAACCGGCACTAGAAGTAGAAATTTATTTTTCGGGCGGGAATGTCTATCACGCGCGTGTAAGCTACCAGTAGATAATCGCAGAATCCCTGGTCACGAGGGGGGAATTTGGTCATAATGCACGCCTAGGTCGGAAGGATTTACTTCATAAGCATTAGTTAAGCAGTGTACGCCGCAGCGATTGGAATATGCTACAACCGCGCTGTAGAAGCAAAGAGAATACAACTTCCGGCCAGATGTACAGATGTACAGAGCGCGCCCCTCCCAAAGTTGTGTCAGTTGACTGACTGGGATACTGGTCAGTTGGATTTTTTGAATTCGGATGTGGCGTGGCTTCGACATGGTGCTTTCTGGGCCACCGATCCGTGTCCACCGATGTTGGTCCACTATGTTGGTCCACCGATGTCGGTCGATGACGACCCGTATAAGGGCGTGTTCTAATAGCAAAATATACCCTTAGAAGGTCTACGATACGAGCAAGGTACCACTAGGAGAGTAGGAGGTCTACGTACGAGCAAGTATCGTTTCATCACCCCACAAGTTCCTCTACTTCGATGGCTAAAAACGCCACCTGGAAGATTCCCCTATGCAATCCGAGTGATTCCTCATCAGTTAAACCTCCAGTTGGTCCCCTTCCTTCCTCTTTAGTTCTTTATTTTCAGCTATATTTGTTGTAAGCATAACCTTTGGAATCAGATGTCCAATTGGTACACTACCGGTTACAACAATATTTAGTACATTGCCGGCAGCTTCCCTGACTGACTTTACAGCCGTTTTTAAAACCTAGATTTACCTTGAAGCTGTTGCTTCACAGGCTTTATCAATTATCGAGTCGAGTGGCACCACCATTCGAACTGAATCCTCCATGTCGCTGGTTTGTGTCGGGAGACCCACCTCCTGGGGTGAAAATCCTTTCACAACTTCAGAAAAAAGTCCCCAATTCCCGGTAGTTGAGAAATCTCTTCAGACCTTCTCTTTATAATTTTAGTTTCTGGCTCTTCTACCCACGTGTGGTAGATTAGCCATTCTAGTAAGTGGTCTTACTTCCCACTGCGTTTCACATAGGCTGTTCTTAGGCCCATCGCTCTCATAAGCTTTTCGCTTTACTGCCAAGTATTGCCTCGAGTTTTTTTTCTTTCTCTTATTGTTATGCTACTGCATATGGTGGCAGCATGACGTTTTACTAGGCACTCGTGAGCGCTGCGTGGCTGGCCTGGGTGACTACCGGGCCTGCATGCCAGCTGGTGCTAGCTGCCAGCTTCACCCAGCAGGCGGCTCTGTATATGTATGTATGTATGTATGTATGTATGTATGTATGTATGTATGTATGTATGTATGTATGTATGTATGTATGTATGTATGTATGTATGTATGTATGTATGTATGTATGTATGTATGTATGTATGTTACAGTTCAGGGGTAGGCCAAATAGGCTGAAGGGACTTGCCCAACTGTTAGGAAGAGCTTTAAAAAAAACAAGCACTGATGAACTGAACCCTAAACACTCGTTTAACCGACAAAGGCCCTGAGTTCGTGCTACAGTGATAATCTAATTGTACACTATAATTAAAGCATCATCTCAGCTGGGATGATAATGTAATTGTGCGATTATTATCGCATTTTTAAATAAATTGAATTAAGTATTTCCATCCTTCAAAGGAATCAGGATTCATGTTGTAGAACCTGACTTATAAGATGCCAATACAGCACTCGTGTCTCTGTAGGTCACCACTCTGACAATAATGCATGCCCTGGGAGGAGAACGATGATTACCCAGCGTTCCCAACCACTGCCGCTCATGGTCTTATCTATGGTGGTGCCTTAGTACTTTACAAGATCCACACACCGACGTGAGTCCAAGCCTTCTAGGGGGAATCTGTAGTTCACCGCTTAGACACTTATCATCTCGTTTCTCTCTGTAACTACGGTATTTAAACGTTAAAAATAGTAGGGAGCCCTGGCAGGTCCCCAGGGGGGGGGGGGGGGGCTAATGTTCGTCTTCCAACCATCCTCACATAATCAAGAGAGTGTCGATTCTCTACAAGAGTAGTTACTGATTGAGTAAGGAAGCGCGTGTTACAGCGTGGATGACCATATATTCCCGGAATCGCAGCCTTATGGTTACATTATGTACTCGGGAGTGTGATGTAGTGGTGTTTATGCTAGCCATGTTTACTCTGCCCGCAGACGGTGCGCAGCCTCGAGGCTGATAGAAAATGGAATCAAATCAAAACAAATATTCCCCGAATCAGCTGAGTTTGTTCCCTGGTTTTCTGTGGGCGGATATTGCACAGGGGGGACTCGGGATTGGAAGACGGTAAGCACCCCAGAGTTGGCTTTAAAAACATGTAGCACTTCGAAAACTTAATATACTACCAGACCCATGGTGCGAGAATGAACTAATATTTACCTTGTTTTTTAATATGCTAGGGGTTCTGTCCTAGATTACACCTGGATCCAGCTTGACCTGGAGAAATCAAACTGTCTCGTCCACTTAGTATGCTCCCTGGATTCCGTGGGTATTGCACCATGGGATTTGGAAGGTGGTGAGCAGCCCAGAGTTGGCTGAAAACTATGCAACAATCCAGTCCAGTCTAGATTACTTGAACTTGGACCTGTTAATGCGGCTCCAGCCTTCAAGGCTGCTCGCCGTCTTCGGCGGTTGCATAATAAGTCTAGATTACACCCCCTGTACGCCCTCCAGTCTACTGTTTCTAGCAAGCTAAAGCTTGAAACCAGCAATTGAAGTTGTTGTCACCGGCTTTGACCTTTTGGGAGGTGCAATACCTGCAGCACGATGGGATGGGACATGCAGGTCAGAGGTGATGGCTGTGGCGGTGTTGTTTTATACTGTATAACTTGCTGGCTGAAGCTATGTAACCAAGTTGAAGTTGGTTTCTACACAGTACCAGGGTACTTCCATTGACCAAATTGGCCAGCGCTTGAGCGCACTTGAAAAAAAACTGCACTTAAAAGTAGTGCAAAAAGCGCAAAAATTGCTTGCTGCGCCCACAGGGGGTTGCAAAAAACTGTGCGAAACGCGCAGCGAGGCTCAAAAAGGCAGCGCGCCAGCGCGCGCATAGAAGTGCCCTGCATGGTATAAAAGCACTTTCAAACCAATGTGACAAGAATCACAAAATCAACTCACCACTGTAGCACTGACTCAGGGCCTCCGTGGGTAAAACGATCGTTTGGGGTTAAGTTCATTAGTTCCTTTTCTTTTTAGTACCTCCTGGTATCATGGTTGGGCAATTCCCTAAAGCATATTTGGTCAACCCCTGGACAGTAACGACAACCCCTGGACAGTAACATCAACCGAGGTGGGGGGGAAGCTATCCCCCACTGAAGTTTATGGGGTTTAGGGTTTATGCGGTTTAATGTTTAGGGTTTAGTGGTTGATCCTGCTGCTCTTGCAACTTAGCAAAGACAGCCGTCGACTTGCCGAACTCAGTGCGTGCACGCGTCTTGCCCACCACTGGGGCTCCCTTCTTAGACTACCACACAACACCCCTGAGCACAGAATATTATATATCACATGAGTATGGACCTTACCTGCTTTCGCTTGGTCCTGCTGCTCTTGCAACTTGGCAAACACAGCTGTAGACTTGCCGAACTCAGTGCGTGCATGTGTCTTGCCCACCACTGGTGCCCCCTTCTTTCCACCAGAAATAGCAGCAGTAGCCGCCGCAACAGACTTCCTGCCAGACACGAGAGCGGTACCCCCCTCGGCTGTTGAGCGCCTCCTCTGGTCTGTCTCCTTCTGTGCCTTGGAAGCCTTGGAGCTTCGCTTCTTAGTGGCGCGTCGTCGCTTGCGCTCCTCCCTGGAGATGGTAAATGATGGGTGGAGGGTAAGGGTAAGGGGGAGGTACATGACTCCTTCTGTGCCTTGGAGGGCTTGGAGCTTTGCTTCTTCGCTTGCGCTCCTCCCTACAGAGCCAGATAGAGAGTTTAATTACTTAGGTACATGATGGGTGTGGTTTAGTGGGAGGAGTGGCGGGGGGAGGGTAAGAGGGAGGGGCAGGGGCAGGGTGTGGTGTGTAGTGAGGTGGAGGAGTAGTGTGAGGAGGGTAAGAGGGAGGGGAGGGGCAGGTGTGGCGGTGGTGGAGTGGTGGGAGGAGTGGCGGGGGGAGGGTAAGAGGGAGGGGGAGGGTCAGGGTGGGTGGTAGTGTGGTGGGAGGAGTAGTGTGAGGAAGGTAAGAGGGAGGGGGAGGGGCAGGGTGGTGGTGTGGTGGGAGGAGTGGCGGGGGAGGGTAAGAGGGAGGGCAGGGTCAGGTGGGTGGTAGTGTGGTGGGAGGAGTAGTGTGAGGAGGGGAAGAGGGAGGGGGAGGGCAGGGTGGGTGGTGGTGTGGTGGGAGGAGTGACGGGGGGGAGGTAAGAGGAGGCAGCAGGGTCAGGGTGGGTGGTAGTGTGGTGGGAGGAGTAGTGTGAGGTGGGTAAGAGGGAGGGGGAGGTGCAGGGTGGGTGGTGGTGTGGTGGGAGAGTAGCGTGAGGAGGGTAAGAGGGAGGGGGAAGGGAGGCGTCAGGGTGGGTGGTGGTGTGGCGGGAGGAGTAGCTTGAGGAGGGTAAGAGGGAGGGGGAGGGTCAGGGTGGGTGGTGGTGTGGTGGGAGGAGTAGCGTGAGGAGGGTAAGAGGGAGGGGGAGGGGCAGGGTGAGTGGTGGTGTGGTGGGACTACGTACCATCCCTACCCTGCGCACCTGCTAAGTTCCGTCTCTGCTTGAGGCTTGCCCTTGGACGCTGGCTTGTACACCTCCGAAGGCAACTGCATCGACACCTTGCTAACCGCAATCGGCGCGGCTTCTTCCATCAAGATGGCTGCCACCTCGGACTTCACAGTCATGTCCTCGACCACCGGCTTAGGACTGAAGCTGAAGTGGGTGAGTGCATCTAGTTTGACGACCAATGCTTGGAAGATGGCCTTCGCCTCAGCCCTGATCTTTTCGTCCTTGTCCTCGGCCACTCCCCCAACAGCAGCACGCACAAAGTCGTCTTCGTACAACTCTCCCAAACCCTGAAGCAGGAGGAGGGAGATGGAAATGGAGATGAGGATGATGAGGATGAGGAGGACGGTGTAGATATAGATGGAGAGGAAGAAAGAAAATGGAGATGAGGATGGGGAGGTCGAGGATGATTGAGATTGAGATGAGATAGAGATAGAGAAAGAAATGGAGATGAGGATGAGGATGAGGAGGACGGTGTAGATATAGATGGAGAGGAAGAAAGAAAATGGAGATGAGGATGGGGAGGTCGAGGATGATTGAGATTGAGATTGAGATTGAGATAGAGAAAGAAATGGAGATGACGATGAGGAGGAGGAGGACACAGTTGACAAGGATGGCGAGGATGATGGGAGAGGGAGAAAGAAATGGAGATGAGGACGAGGACGAGGATGATGGAAATGAAGATAAGGATGGAGATGGAGATGAGGATGAGGATGAGGAGGATGATGGAGATAGAGATGGACAAAGAAATGGAGATGAGGATGGGGAGGACGAGGATGATGATGATGGAAATTGGAGATGAGGATGAGAAGGAGGATGATCATGGAGATGGAGATGAGGATGGGGAGGATGATGGAGATGGAGATAAGGATGGGGAGGATGATGGAGATGGAGATAAGGATGGGGAGGATGAATGTATCCACCCTCTTCTTGTGCTCACCTACCTCCTCGTTCTGGTTCTGGTTGTGGTGGTAGTGGTGTTGATGATGTTGATGATGATAATGATGGCAAGATGAATGTATCCACCCTCCTCTTGTGCCCACCTAACTACTTGTTCTGGTGGTGGTGGTGGTGGTGGTGATAATGGTGACGAGAATGATGCCAAGAATAAATGCATCCACCCTCCTCTTGTTCCCACCAACATTCTTGTTCTGTGTGGTGCGTGGTAGTGGTGATGTTGATGGAATGATGACGAGAATACATGCATCCACCCTCCTCTTGTGCACTGGTTGCCCCCCCCCCCCCCCCCCCCCCCCCTCCCCCCCCCCCCCCCCCCCCCCCCCCCCCTCACACACACACATATCCATTCTTACCTCCCCAATCACCCCGCACCCCCCATTCTTGTTCTTCGTCTCATCCAGCTCTATCCCCACCACCCACCCATTTACCCCCCCCCCATCCACCACCACCTACCTTCTTGTTCTTCGTCTCATCCAGCTCTATTGCCTTCTTGCGGCGATCAGGTCCCTGGGGCGCCACATACACCACATCGTCGTACTGGTGGTCAGCTATACGCTTCTTGATCAAAACCTCTAGGTCAGCCATCACCTCCTCGGTGGGCATGGGGGCGGGCGCTTAACTGCAAAGTTTAGGCGGTGGTCAGTGATAGTGGTTGGCCAAGGGAGATTGGCAAGGATTTCAATGCATAAAATGTACAATATGTACAGTGCGAAACATACGTACGGGTAGTTGCCAGTTGATAGTGGTTGGCCAAGGGAGATTGGCAAGGATTTCAATGCATAAAATGTACAATATGTACAATGCGAAACATACGTACTAGTAGTGCCTGGGAAATAAACAAAAAGACGGCAACCCACCTGGACTGTTGAAGTCCATATATACATAGGGTGCTGTTAAGAGGACTTGAAGTAAAACTAATGCATAAGACGGAAATCTACGACCAAGGGGGATGGGGTGGGGTACATGCCTGGGCCAAAACAAAAATGGCAACCCATCTGTACTGTCGAAGTCCATACATAGGGTGCTTGAAGGGGACTTGAAGTAAAGCAAATGAATTTTTACGATGAAAAATATATGACCAAGGGGGACGGGGGGGCGGGAGGGAGGGGGGGGACATGCCTGGAGCAAAAAAAAGGGAAGAAACGACCCAACTGTACTTTCACAGTCCTTGTCTAGGTGTGCTGTTAGGTAACAAAAATGCATTTGCCAAGATGTAAATCCATGTCGCCGAGGGGGGGGGGGGGGGGGGGGGGGGGGGGCATGCCTGGAGCAAAAAAGGGGGGAAACGACTCAACTGTACTTTCACAGTCCTTGTCTGGTGTGCTGTTACGGTAACATAAATGCATTTGCAAGATGTAAATCCCTTGGCCATGGCGGGGGGGGGCATGCCTGGAGCAAAAAAACAAAAATATCAACCCACCTGTACTTTCAAAGTCCATGTCTAGGGCTAGGGCACTGTTGAGGGGTCGCTTGGAGGCGCTGGTCTCTCCTGTGAGGTGCCAGGCCTTGGTCCCCATTGCACTCTCCTCTAGCTCAGTGATGCGCTCCTACAGGCAGCATGGTTAGAGCATGGATTAAATAAATAATAAGTAAAACAGGAGTATTGTTTTTTAATTATAAACAAGCCTCCTACATGCAGCAGCATGTTTACAGCACATATTAAATGAATAATAAGTACAACAGGAGTGCAAACTAATAAAGATATAAGAGATGCGCTCCTACAGGCAGCATGGTTACAGCATAGTTTAAACAAAAAATAAATAATAAGTACATACGAGATGCGCTCCTACAGGCAGCATGGTTACAACAGAGATTGAATAAATAATAAATACGTACGAGATGCGCTTTTACTTGCGGCATGGTTACAACATGGATAAAATAAATAATGAATATGTACGAGACGCGCTCCTACAGGCAGCATGGTTACAGCACATTTTAAATAAATCATAAGTAAAAAACACATAGGAGATGCGCTCCTACACGCAGCATGGTTACAGCATATATTAAATAAATAATAAGTAATAAATGCTTAGAAGATGCGCTCCAACAGGCAGCATGGTTACATCAGAGATTAAATAAATAATGAATACGGCAAGATGCGCTCCAACAGGCAGCATGGTTACAGCATATATTAAATAAATAATAAATGCTTAGAAGATGCGCTCCAACAGGCAGCATGGTTACATCATACATGAAAGAAATAATGAATACGGCAAGATGCGCTCCAACAGGCAGCAAGGTTAAAAAAAGAATTACATAAATAATAAATAGGTACGCGATGCACTCCTACAGGCAGCTACATGGTTACAGCATGGATTCACAATCACCATCATTAAGGCAGCAATCAACACATCAACATCAGCCACACAGCAGTTAAAAAATCACATAGCCCAAGAAATCACACACCGGTCACACAGCACAGGAAATCACACAGCAGTAAAGCAATCACACATCGGTCACACAGCAGTTCAGCAATCACACATCAGTCACACATCATCACACACAGCAGTAAAGCAATCACACATCAATCACACAGCAGTAAAGCAATCACACATCAATCACACAGCAGTAAAGCAATCACACGTCAATCACACATCAGTCACACAGTACAAGAAAGCACACAGCAGTAAAGCAATCACACACCAGTCACACAGCAATCAACAAATCACCATCAGCCTGAGAAAACACGCCTGAAGGCGAGCGAGTCATTTCTCAAGAGCGGATATGGCTGCCAATTGACTTCCAGTCTAAAAAAGGTAATGATAACGCCTGAAGGTGGCCGTGGTATTACAGGGAGCCCGTCATACGCGGACGTGGGAGCGGTCTCCTACCTCAACTGGACAAGCTACCATCCCGGTTGACAACGACCTGCAACGCCAAGAGCGACCGAAGGGGGAGTCGAACCCCCTGACTCATCATTCTCAAGCGATCTGGTCTACCACTTAACTATTGTATATCACTGGAAGGGGCTTCCAGTCTAATTTATAGGAAGCACAGGACTGTGAATTAGCCATCACTTAACCAACATCAGCCTAACCAACATCAGCCTAGAAGAGAAACACACCTGAAGACGAGCAAGACGTTTCTCATGAGAGGACATTACATCCAAAGATTCTTTATCTAGCTGTGGTCGAGAAGCCTTGAGGCTTTCCTTCTTCAATTTCTGGGTGGCTTGGTCGTCCTCACCGCTTCCACTCTCACCTGAAAAGTATACATGCGTTTTTTTATTATTATTATTATTTGTCTTATTGTTATTATTATTGCTATTATTATTATTATTATTATTATTATTATCAGGGGCCATCAAGAAATTATATTTCTCCACTCTCGCCTGAAAATACACATTTATATGTAACATTTGTATTTTATTTTTATTATTATGATTACGATTTATGTATCTTTATCTAGCTAAGGTTGAAACGCCTTCAGGCTTTCCTTCTTCAATTTCTTGGTGGCTTGGTCCTCTTTGCAGCTTCCACTCTCACCTGAAAAGTAGACATACGTAAGTTTTTTTTATTATTGATATATTATTATTATTATTTATTATTGTTTTTATTGTTATTATTTTATTATCAGGGACATCAAGAATTATATTTCTCCCACTCTCGCCTGTTAAGTACAATATATGTAAACATTGTATACCTCGTTATTATTATTATTATTATTTATGTATCTTTATTTAGATATGGTTGAAAAGCCTTGAGGCTTTCCTTCTTCGATTTCTGGGTGGCTTGGTCCTAACTTAGCAGCTTCCACTCTCACCTGAAAGTATACATGCGTAGGATTTTATACTATTCATGATTGTCATGATCATTTCTAATAGCGGTAGCGTAGTACCTGTGTGCCTGTTGGCACTACCTGCCCCCCCCCCCCCCCCCCCTCCCCCCCCCCGCCACACACACACACAAATTAACAGTGTCCATGTCACACACCCATAATGCACCCTTTCAAGCCAAATAAGAGTGTATCCTCCCCCCCCCCCCCACACACACACACACACACTTCTCCTTCTTTACCCCTCCCTCCCTGTGTCCATCATCTGAACCCCTCCTTCTGCTCTGTGACTCTGTCTCATATCCTCCCCTACTTCCTCCACTTCCTGCTTCCACTCTCACCTGAAAAGTACACATGCGCACGCTTTATATTTAATTTCATTATTATGATTACTATTTAAGTATGTTTATCTAGCTGTGATCGAAAAGCCTTCCTTCTTGAAGAGGCTTTCCTTCTTCGATTTCAGGGTGGCTTGGTCCTCTTCCCAGCTTCCACTCTCCCCTGAAAAGTATACATACGTAAGATGTTTTATTATTATGATTGTTATGATCATGTCTGCAAGTAGGGTAGCCTGTGTGGCTGTTGGCCCTACCTGCCCCAGAAACCCACCACCCCCAGAAACCCCCCCGCCACAAACCACACCACACCCACACACCGGCACACCCCCAGAAACCCACCGCCACAAACCCACACCACCCACACACACACACCGGCATCACCCCCAGAAACCCAACCGCACAAACCACACCCACCCACCCACCAGCATCACCCCCAGAAACCACCGCCACAAACACACCCACCCACCCACACCCGGCATCAAACCCAGAAACCACCGCCACAAACCCCACACCCACCCACCGCATCACCCGAGAAACCCACCGCCACGAACACACACCACACCCACACACACCGGCATCGCCCCAGAAACCCACCGCCCACAACCCACACCCACCCACCGGCATCACCCCAGAAACCCACCGCCACCACACCCACACCCACACACACACCAGCGGCATCACCCCCAGAACCCACCGCCACAAACCCACACCCACCCCACCGGCATCACCCCAGAAACCCACCGCCACAACCACACCCCACCACCCACACCCACCGCATCACCCAGAAACCCACGCCACAAACCCACACCCACCCACGGCATCACCCCCAGAAACCCACCGCCACAAACCACACCCACCCACACACACACCGGCATCACCCCAGAAACCCACCGCCACACCACACCCACCACACAAACACACACCGGCATCACCCCCAGAAACCAACCGCACAAACCCACACCCACACACCAACTCACCAGCATCACCCCCAGAAACCCCCTGCCACAAACCACACCCACCCACCACAAAACACACACACCGGGCATCACCCCAGAAACCCACCGCCACAAACCCACACCCACCCACCCACACACTAACTCACCGGCATCACCGGCATCACCATCTTCACTCTCCTCTTCTCCGCTGAATCCATCTTCCATGGTGTTAGCGCCCTCGTCCGTCCTCCTAACCTCTTCTCCTCTGCATCATCTGCAGCAGCGCCCTTTCCTCCACCACTCTTTTTTCCAAAGAAGTCCTCGTACATGAGGTCTCGTACATTTCCGCCCGACTTCTTCTTAGCTCCCTTCTTGCCACCCTGTTTCCCTGCCAGCTTGGCACTCTGCTGCATCAGCCCCTCCATGTCGTCATCATCGTCCTCGTCAAAGTCGCCCTCATCCTCATCCTCGTCCTCGTCCTCATCTTCATCCTCGTCATCGTCTGAAGCAGGGGAATCCACGGGTGGAAAAGGGGTATTGGTGAGAGGATAAAGCTCTTAACATACATACATTCATACGGCGTGGGGGAGTAACTAAAGGGGCATTGGTTACTGGATAGAGGACTTGGAGGCAGTTAACATACAAACAGTTCATAAGGCAATGCGGAGTAGCAAAAAGGGTTTTGGTTCGGGGATAGAGCACTTGAAGGCATACAAAGTCAAAGGTGTGTCTTTAACCTCGCATGTTTGAAAATGGTCAGGGCCCGTAAGGGTCAGAAACTTGAAAATGGACAGAGCCCGTAAGGGTCTGAAACATGTCCTTAAGGCGTGCGAAAGGGGAAAGGGGGCAATGTTTAGGGGGGAAAGCGCTTGGCGAAAGTTTACACACGAACAGTCAGAAGGTGTGCGCAAGGGAATAAAAGGCTTGCTGATTAGGGATAAGCACTTGAAGTCAGTTTACAAACTTAGTCGTAAGGCGTGCGGCAGGTAGAAAAGAGTCATGGTTAGGGGCTACAGCGCTTGAAGGCCCAGTCTCATACAAACAGTCAGAGTGTTGAAAGGGGAAAGGCACGGATTTCAGCAGCTATGCAAAAGCCTCCCTTTAGCCACAACATAAGTGTGCGATAAGCTTGGCTGCAGCAAATTTCTACAAGTCAACATTATGAGCACCGAGTGCAGTCACCATTGTCTTGGTTCTGTCCGGCATCTTGCATGAACACCTCTACCAGACCTAACTCCACTACTACTACACCTTACCCCCTATTGCTACTACACCTTACCCCACTATAGCAACTACACCTCACCGAGTGCACTAACCATCTTTACCATCTAAGTTCTGTCCGGCATCTTGCACGAACGCCTCTACCAGACCTCATCCCGCTACTACGACAACCCACCCCACTACTACTACACCTTACCCCACTATTGCTACTACACCTCACCCCTCAGTGCAGAGTACAATCAAATTTCTAAAATTGAACATTATGAGCACCGAGTGCACTAACCATCTTCACCGTCTTGGTTCTGTCCGGCATCTTGCATGAACACCTCTACCAGACCTCACTCCACTACTACTCCACCTTACCCCACTATTGCTACTACACCTTACCCCCTATTGCTACTACACCTTACCCCACTATAGCAACTACACCTCACCGAGTGCACCAACCATCTTTACCACCTTAGTTCTGTCCGGCATCTTGCACGAACGCCTCTACCAGACCTCATCCCGCTACTACTACAACCCACCCCACTACTACTACAACCCACCCCACTACTACTACACCTTACCCCACTATTACTACTACACCTCACCCCTCAGTGCAGAGTACAATCAAATTTCTAAAATTGAACATTATGAGCACCGAGTGCACTCACCATCTTCACCATCTTGGTTCTGTTCGGCATCTTGCATGAAGGCCTCCACCAGACCTCACCCCACTACTACTACATCTTGCCCCACTATTGCTACTACACCTCATCAGGTGCACTCACCATCTTTACTGTCTTGATTCTGTTCAGCAATCTTTGCATGAACACCTCTACCAGACCTCACCCACTATTGCTACTACACCTTACATACCCCACTATTATTGCTCCTACAACCCACCCACTACTACACCTACCCCAACTTTTGCTCCTACAACCCACCCCACTACTACTACACCTCACCGAGAGCACTCACCATCTTTACCGTCTTGGTTCTGTTCGGCATCTTGCATGAAGGCCTCCATCTCAGAGAACTTCATAAACCGATCTTCACCAGGAGCAATGCCTGCACTGCCCAGCCCCCCTGTTTTCAACCTCTTCTTCTTGCTCCCAGACTTCTCTCCCAGCAGCTCCTTCAGCATCTCCTCATCCTCATCCTCCTCGTCCTCGTCTTCCTCCTCTGCCTCCTCCTCATCCTCGCCCTCCTCGTCCTCATCCTCGTCCTCCCCGTCAACTCCATCACCACCGTCCACGAGGGCAGCGATGTCTTTCTCGAACTCTGCTTGAATGAAGGACACCTGCCCCCCCTGCCTTGCTGCACCCAGTGGTCGCCTTGGTGATCAGCTGCGAACGCGCTTCAGAGCCGCCGTCGCTGAATCTTCCAGCTGAAGCCAGATCTGCTCCGCGTCAAATCCTGCGTCTGCGCACAGTTCGGGAAGCAACCCATTCATAGCTCCCCCCAGGCGGGACCCCTTGATCTCCCGGCCTTCGCTCTTACTAGTGCCCATCATCAAGTGACGGTTGGCGTACTGGTACAGCACCTGAAATGAAAAAATGGAAAAAGTGATTTTTTTGCGTCTATATTTTACTGGTAATACTTGTTTAACTGCCGAAGACGGCGAGCAGCCAGATTGCTGGCTGAAGCTATGTAACCAAGTTCAAGTTCAAGTAGAGCGCACCTGACATAATCAAGGTAGTTGGGCATAAATTCAAATTCAAATTCAAGTCCAAGTAGAGCACACCTGACAAATGTAACCTGTGTAACCTATATAACCAAGTTCAAGTTCAAGTACAAGTACAAGTACAGCACCTGCAGTTACCAAGGGTAGGGACCGGCATATCATATGATGATGATGATGATGATGCTTGAGTGATAATGGTGATGACGATTAAACGATGATGGTTTGAGGGATGATGAAGATGATGATGATGAGTTGGAGAATGGGATGATGAGGTGATGATGACGATGGATAAGTAGGGACTGGCATATGATGCAGACAAAAGGCGAGTATGATATCATAAGATATCATTGAAACTGCATCATATGACATTATATATAAATTGTAACTTTATCCTAGTCAGACTGCCGGCACAATATGCTATCATATCCCTAGACAGTTGACATATTAACAAGCACTACAAGAGACGCCGGAAATCATGTTTTTTCTTTTTAAGCCCTTCCTATCACGGTTGGGCAAGTCCCTTGAGCCTAATTGGCCTACCCCTGGACTGTAACATTCATACATGTATACATACATGCATAAATACATGCATAAATACATACATGCATACATACATGCATACATACATACATACATACATGCATACATACATACATACATACATACATACATACATACATACATACATGCATACATACATGCATACATACATGCATACACACATGCATACATGCATACATACACACATACATGCATACATACATGCATACATACATTCAAGCACTACAAGACACCGGAAATAAAAGCCCTGGTGCTCACAGCTACTCTTTTCAGCTACGAGCAGCAGCTTATCGGCAGCTCCCTGAGCAAGCCACTGGGCTAAGCCACAAGATTTCAACAGTTATGGAAAGATGATTCTGCCAGCTTCCAGGCCCACTACGTTGCTACTCGTTTGGCTGGGTAGCAAGCCTAAGGAGCTGCCTAGAAGCTGCTGCTTGTAGCTGAAAAGAAAAGCTTTGCTGCTTGTAGCTGAAAAGAAAAGCTATGCTGCTCTCTGAAAAAGAAAAGCTATACTGCTTTCTGAAAATAAAAGCTATGCAGGTGCTGTTCTCACCTTGGCTGTCTCTCTGGCCGTTGCCGACACCTCAGCGCTAGGCTGGAGAAAAATAAAAAGCTATGCTGCTTGTAGCTGAAAATAAAATCCATGCAGGTGCTGCTATCACCTTGGCTGTCTCTCTGGCTGTTGCCGACATGTCATCGCTAAGCTGGAGGAAAACGAAAAGCTATGCTGCTCTCTGATAATGAAAAGCTAAGCTAATTTTAGCTGAAAAGAAAAGCAATGCTGCTCTCTGAAAATGAAAAGCTGAGCTGTCCGCAGCTGAAAAGGAAAGCTATGCTGGGGCTGCTCTCACCTTGGCTGTCTCCCTGGCCGTTGCCGACACATCAGCGCTAGGCTGGAGGAAAATGGAGGGCTCAGCAATCTGCTCCTGCAGCTTCTGCATAGCTTCCGCCAGACCGGGTTGCATCACAAAAGAGTCCAAATCCTCCAACTCTTCATCGTCCTCATCCTCATCCATCTCCTCACCCTCCCCACCCTCCTCCTCCTCTGCCTCGTCGTCTTCATCATCGACAGCAGCAGCAACGTTGCCGTCCTTCTCATCATCATCCTCCCCATCCTCAGCAGCATCCTCTACATCCGCCCCCTCCTCACCCCCGCTCTCCCCTCGGCCATCGCTCCCGACACCCAGCTCACTGCCATCGTCCTCGCTCCTGCTTTCCTCCTCCATATCTGCTACTTGCAAAAGAACTTCATCAGCCAACTCAAGCTTGGCTGGGCTGTCTGCAGGGGGGTCCACTGCCAGGGGACTAGGCTTGGCGCTCTTGGGAGCTGGAGTGCGCTGCAATGAATGGAAGAGATACCCCATATAAATGTGTGTATGTGTGTGGTGTGGTGTGCAGGGGGTCCACTGCCAGGGGACTCGGCTTGGCGCTCTTGGGAGCTGGAGTGCGCTGCAATGAATGAAAGAGATACGCCATATAAATGTGTGTGTATGTGTGTGGTGTGGCGTGCAGGGGGGTCCACTGCCAGGGGACTAGGCTTGGCGCTCTTGGGAGCTGGAGTGCGCTGCAATGAATGGAAGAGATACCCCAGGTAAATGTGTGTGTATGTGTGTGGTGTGTTGAGCAGGGGGGTCCACTGCCAGGGGCTTAGGCTTGGCGCTCTTGGGAGCTGGAGTGCGCTGCAATGAATGGAAGAGGATCCCATGTAAATGTATGTACGCATGTGGTGAGTCGTGTGGAGTTCGGTGGTGTGGTGTGTGGTGCGTCGTGTGGTATTTGGTGGTGTGGTGTGTGGTGGTGTGGTAATGTGGTGTTTGGTGTGTGTGGTGATTGGTGTGTGGTGGTGTGGTGTGTGGTGGTGTGGTGTGTGGTGGTGTGGTGTTTGGTGTGTGGTTGGTTATACATACACACAGGCGCATGCATACACACACAGCAAGAGAAGGGCAGATAACAGCATTACTGCACTGCGGTGCAGCTAGAGAGGCACCATGAAACCATCATATTCAAATGAGGAATCATCAGTCATGAGACCAACATGTTCAAATCAGGAATCAAAAGACCAACACATTTAAATTAGGAATTCATCCAATTTCTGAAACCAAAATATTCAAATCAGGAATCATGAAACCAAAACATTCAAATCATCAATTATGACACCAACATATTCAAATGAGGAATAATAAAACCAACATATTCAAATCATCAATTATGAAACCGACATATTCAAATAAGGAATCATGAGACTAACATATTTAAATAAGGGATCGATCATCAGTTATGAAACCAACATATTCAAATCATCTATCATGAAAGAAAAAATTAAAATGAGGAATCATGAGACCAACATATTTAAATCAGGAATCAGCAATTATGAAACCAACGTATTAAAAAAGGGATCATCAATTCTGAATTCAACATATTCAAATCATAAATCAAGAAACCAAAGTGATCAAATGAGGAATCACGAGACCAACATATTCAAATAATGAATCATCAATTATGAAACCAACATATTCAAATCATCAATTATGAAACCAACATATTCAAAACATCAATTATGAAACCAACATATTCAAATCATCAATCATGAAACCAACAAATTAAAATCATCAATTATGACACCAACATATTCAAATCGTCAATTATGACACCAACATATTCAAATCGTCAATTATGACACCAACATATTCAAATGACGAGTCGTAAAACCAAAATGATCAAATGAGGAATCACGAGACCAACATATTTAAATAAGGAATCATCAATTATGGAACCAACATATTCAAATCATCAATTATGGAACAGACATATTCAAATCATCAATTATGACACCACAAATTCAAATCGTCAATTATGACACCAACATATTCAAATGACGAGTCGTAAAACCAAAATATTCCCCCCACCTACCTTAGCACTCTTTGGAGCTGGAGATTTTTTTGTACTTTGGGGCTGTGGTGTAGATTGTGATGTCTTGGTTACTGGAGTCGATTGCTTGCTCTTCACTGCTTGAGGCTGGCCGTTCTTACTTAGCGTGGCCTCAGTGGGTGTGGCCTTAGTGGGCGTGGCCTTAGTTGGCGTGATCTGGAAGGTGTGGGCATGTTAAGTCAGCACTTGCTGGTGTGTGCGTGGGAGGGAGGGTGGGTGTGTGGCTGGCTCCGCCTTACTCAGTGTGGCCTTAGTGGGTGTGGCCTAACTGGGCGTGGCCCTTAGTGGGGCGTGATCTGGAAGGTGGCATGTTAGGTCCAGTGGTGGCTGGTGGGTGGGTGGGTGGTTGGGTGGGTGGCTCTACCTTACTCGGCGTGGCCTTAGTAAGCGTGACCTTAGTGGGCGTGATCTGGAAGGGTGGGCGTGCTAGGTCAGTGCTGGCTGGTGCGTGGGTTGGTTGGTGGGTGGGTGCTGGTAGGTGGGTGGGTGGGTGGGAAGTGGCCCTTAGTGCGGGAGTGACATCTGGAAGGTGTAGGGCATCCTAGTTCCAGTACTGCTGGCTGGGTGGGTGCTTAGGTGAGGTCGGGTGCTCGGGTAGGTTGATTGGTGGGTGGGTGGGTGGGTGGGTGATTGCTGGTAGGTTGATTGGTGGGTGGGTGGGTGGGTGGGGTGATGGTAGGTGGGTGCTGTAGGTTGATTGATTGGTGGGTGGGTGGGTGGGTGACTTGCTGTAGGTTGCATGGTTGGGTGGGTGGGTGATTGCTGGTAGGGTTGATTGGTGGGAGGGTGGGTGGGTGGGTGATTGCTGGTATGGTTGATTGGTTAGGTCGTGCTGGTTAGGTGATTGCTGGTAGGTTAATTTGGTAGGTGGGTGCTGGGTAGGCTCTTGATTTGGTGGGGGGTGGTGGGTGGGTGATTGCTGGTAGGTTGATTGGTGGGTGGGTGGGGTGAGGTGGGTGATTGCTGGTAGGTTGATTGGTGGGTGGGTGGGTGTGGTACTGGTAGGTTGATTGGTGGGTGGGTGGGTGAGGTGGGTGGGTGATTGCTGGTAGGTTGATGGGTGGGTGGGGTGATTGCTGGTAGGTTGATTGGTGGGTGGGATGGGTGATTACTCCGTGCTAGGTTGATTTGGTGGTGGGTGGGTGAAGGTGGGTGGGTTGATTGTGGGGTTGATTTGGTGGGTGGGTGGGTGGGGTGGGTGATTGCTGGTAGGTTGAATTGGGTGGTGGGGGGTGATTGCTGTAGGTGATTGGTGGGTAGGTGATTGCTGGTATGACTGGTGGGTGGGTGGGGGTGGTGTGGTGATGCTGGTAGTGAAGTGTCGTGGGTGGGTGATTGCTGGTGTTGCTGGGTGGGATTGGTAGGTGCTGGTTGGTATGGTTGGGTGGGTGGGTGGGTGATTGCTGGTAGGTGAATTGGGTGGGTGGGTGGGTGGGTGGTGGTTGATTGGGTGGGTGGGTGGGTGGGTGGGTGATTGCTGGTAGGTTGATTGGTGGTGGGTGGGTGGGGTGATGCTGGTAGGTTTTGTGGGGGGTGGGTGGGTGGGTGATTGCTGGTAGGTTTGATTTGGTGGTGGGTGGGTGGGTGGGGTGGGTGATTGCTGGTAGGATTGATTTGGGTGGGTGGGTGGGTGGGCGCGGGTGGGTGTTGCTGGTAGGTTGATTGGTGGGGTGGGTGGGTGGGTGGGTGATTGCTGGTAGTTGGGGTTGATTGGTGGGTGGGTGGGTGGGTGTGATGGGTGGTGCTGGTAGGTTGATTGATTGGTGGTGGGTGGGTGGGTGGGTGTGGTGATTGCTGGTACAATCCTCGTTGATTGGTGGTTGCGGGTGGGTGGGTGGGCTGGTAGGTTGCTGGTAGGTTGATTGATGGTGGGTGCTGGTGGTGGGTGGGTGGGTGATTGCATACCACACCTGGTAGGTTGATTGGCTGGGTGGGTGGCGTGGGTGGGTGAATGCTGGTGGTAGCGTTGATTGGTGGGTGGGTGGGTGGGTGATCCTTGCTGGTACGCGATACACTCATGTTGAATTGGGTGGTGGGTGGGTGGGGTGGGTGATGGTAGGTGTGAAGCTGGTAGGTTGATTGCTCTATTTACGTGGGTGGGGGTGGGTGGCACATCACTGTGTGATTGTGGCTTAGGATTGAGTTGGTGGGTGGGTGGTGTGGGTGGCTGGTGGGTGGGTGCTGCCTGGTAGGTGATTGATTGGTGGGTGGTGGGTGGGTGGGGTGGTGATTGCTTGGTATTGATTGTGGCGGTGGGTGGGTGGTGCGGTGGGTGATTAGGTGAAGGCTGCTGATAGGAGGGTTGGTGTGTGGGGTTGGGTGGGTGGGGCTGATTGCTGGTGGACGGGCGTTCCCAGGTTGATTGGTGGTGGCCGTGGGTGGGTGGGTGGGTGTGATGGTACGGTGGGTGCTGGTGTAGTTGATTGATTGGTGGGTGGGCTGGGTGGGTGGGTGGGTGATTGCTGGTAGGCTTTGATTGGTGGGTGGTGGGGTGGGTGGGTGCTGGTAGGTGGGTGGCTGGTAGGTTGATTGATTAGGTGGCGTGGTGGGTGGGTGGGTGGAGTGGTGATTGCCTGGTAGGTTGATTGGTGGTGGGTGGGTGGTGTGGGTGATTTCGTTTTGCTGGTAGGTGGGTGGGTGGCGTTGATTGGGTAGGTGGGTGATTTATCCTGTTATTTGATTTGAAGTTGGTGGTGTTGTCGGAGTGGGTGGGAGTTGATTGGTTGGGTGGGTGGGTGATGGTGTTGGGTGCCTGGTAGGTGGGTGCTGAGTAGGATTGATTGATTTGGTGGGTGGGTGGGTGGTGTGTGGCTAGAGGGTGGGTGGGTGGGGTGGATTGCTGGGTAGGCGCTGGTCTTATTTTTATTTTTGTTTGATTGGTGGGTGGGCTGGGTGGGTGGGTGGGATGATTGCTGGTAGTGATGCGTAATCTGGTGGGTGCTGTTTGTAGTTGATTGGTGGGTGGGTGGGTGATTGCCTGGTAGGTGGTGTGCTTGTAGGTTGATTGAATTGGTGGGTTGGGTGGGTGGGGTGGGTGGGTGATTGCTGGTCGGTTGGATGGGTAGGTAGTTTAGTAGGTGGTTGGGTGCATGGTTAGGTAATAGCATGGTTTGGAGGCTGTATGGTGTGGTTGGGTGCATGGTTGCCGAATTGCATGATTCAGTGGTTGCATGGTTCGGCAGTTGCACGGTAATGCGATTGCGTGGTTCGGCACTTGCATGGTTGGGCAGTTGCATGGATATATGATTGCATAGCTCGGCGGTTTGTATGGTTTGGGCCGTTATATGGTTATATGAATTGCATCGCTCCGGCGGTTACATGGTGGTGGTTAGGTGTATGATTATGTAATTGCATGGTATGGTGGCTGCATGGTGTGGTTGGGTGCATTGTTAGGTTATTGCATGGTTTGAAGGCTACATGGTGTGGTTGGGTGCATTGCTAGGTTATTGCAAGGTTCGGCAGTTGCACAATACATACGATTGTAAGGTTGCGCAGTTGCATGGTTCCGCGGTTGTATGTTTCAGCGGTTGCATAGTTAGGTAACTGCATGGTTTGGCACTTGCATGGTTGGGCGGTTGTATGGCTTGGCAGTTGCACAATTATGCGATTGCATGGTCGGGCGGTTGTATGACTTGGCAGCTGCACGGTTATGTGATTGCATGGTTGGGCGGTTGTATGGCTTGGCAGTTGCACAATTATGCGATTGCATGGTTGGGCGGTTGTATGGTTGGGCGGTTGCATGCTTATATGATTGCATAGCTCGGCGGTTACATGGTGTGTTTAGGTGCATGGTTACGGAATCGCAGGGTTCAGTGGTTGCATGGTTGGGTAATTGCATGGTTTGTCTGTTGCATGGTTTGGCAGTTGCACGGTTTATGTCATTGCATAGATTGCATAGTATGGCGGCTGTACTGAGTTGGTTTTTGGGTTGCATGGGTTAGGTGGTTGTATGGTTGGGCGGTTGCCACAGTATGGGGCTGCACGGTGTTGGTCGGGAACATTCGTATGGGCGGTTGCATGGTGTGGTCGGGTGCATGGTTCAGCTGTGGCATGGTATGGTGGTTGTATGGTGTGAATGGGAGCATGGTTAGGTGGTTGCACGGTATGGTGCGGTTGGATGCATGGTTAGGTGGTAGCATGGCATGGTGCGGTTTGTTGCATGGTATGGTGTTGTTGGGTGCCTGGTGTGATTGGGTGGTTTGGCGGTTGCATGGTGTGGTTGGGTGCATTGTTAGGTGGTTGCATGGTATCGTGTGGTTGGATGCATGGATAGGCAGTTGCATGTTTAGGTGGTTGCATGGTATGGTGTGGCTGGATGCATGGATAGGCAGTTGCATGGTTAGGTGGTTGCATGGTATCGTGTGGTTGGATGCATGATTAGGCGGTTGCATGGTTAGGTGGTTGCATGGTATGGTGTGGCTGGATGCATGGATAGGCAGTTGCATGGTTAGGTGGTTGCATGGTATGGTGTGGCTGGATGCATGGATAGGCAGTTGCATGGTTAGGTGGTTGCATGGTATGGTGTGGCTGGATGCATGGATAGGCAGTTGCATGGTTAGGTGGTTGCATGGTATGGTGTGGCTGGATGCATGGATAGGCAGTTGCATGGTTAGGTGGTTGCATGGTATCGTGTGGTTGGATGCATGATTAGGCGGTTGCATGGTTAGGTGGTTGCATGGTATGGTGTGGCTGGATGCATGGATAGGCGGTTGCATGGTTAGGTGGTTGCATGGTATGGTGTGGCTGGATGCCTGGATAGGCAGTTGCATGGTTAGGTGGTTGCATGGTATGGTGTGGTTGGGTGCATGGTGTGATTGGGCGGTTCGGCGGTTGCGTGGTTTGGCAGGTGCATGGTACCGTGGTTGCATGATATGGTGATTGCATGGTGTGGTTGGGTGCATAGACATGTGATTGCATGGTTTGGCGATTGCATGGTATGGTGGTTGCATGGTGTGGTTGGGTAATTGCATGATTTGGCGGTTGCATGGTGTGGTGGTTGCATGGTGTCGTTGGGTAATTGCATGATTTGGCGGTTGAATGGTATGGTGGTTGCATGGTATGGTGGTTGCATGGTGTCGTTGGGTAATTGCTTTGTTTGGTGGTTGCATGGTTTGACATGGTTATGTGATTGCATGGTGTGCCTCGGTGATTACACACAACCGCTTTAAGAGGGGGGCTAGAGTTTCAGTCAGGAAGGCAGTGAGTGGTAGGCCACACAGATGCAGTGCTAGTGGGAGGGTAGAACCAAGCAGTGGGTAGGGCGAATTACCTAGGTTCATTTATAAGGAAAGGGACAGGTGTCGTAGCACCATGGTGATCCTAGTAGCTTCCTAGAAGCTTCATACCCAGCACCATGGTGGAGCACGGCTAGGTGCACGTGTACTGCTAGGGGTCAGGACCCCTGCACTGCCCAAGTAGTAACCCCTTCTTAGTCTGCCCACGTTGTGGCTACATCACTGAAATGTCCATGTAAACATAGTGTAGTGTGTTAGAGCACGACTAGGTGTGTGTGTACTGATAGGGGGAAGGACCCTTGTACTGCCCAAGAAGCAACCCCTTCTTAGTCTACCCACGTTGTGGCTACGGTGCTGAAATGTCCAAGTAAACATGAAGTAGCTTCTAAATCACCCATGTCTCTTAGACAGTTGCAACACAAAGGATAGCTCATGTCTGCCGTGGTTGTGGCCCTATGTGTCTTTCTCCATGGGCTAATTCAAAGGCCCTATGGGCCTTTCCCCATGGGCTAATTCATTCGCCATGGTTGAGTTGCATGAATGGAAAATAGAGGAGGTTCAATGGTGACCAATCCATGTGCTGGGGGTGCCACAGGAGGGGGGGGATTTGATGCTGGGCTGGGGTGTGTTTGGGCTGGGGGCTGGAGGGCACAGGGGGCAAACAACTACAGGTTTTTTAGGCTTGCGACAATTAATGCGCGAGCCTGGGGCTTCCGCTTTAACAGTAGCATGCAGAAGGAAGGAAGGCGGGATTGGAATTGCCAGCATGTTTGGCTTCCCGGTTTGCCTACCTGCTGCCGCCGCCGAGTGCTCACCATCGTCGCTGCTGTTTGGGCGGTTTTAATTAGGAGCTAGTAGTGGCGCGATTCATTCGTTTGCAGGCAGAGACATGCGAGGGAAGCGGAACAACGTATGCGACATGGAACCACCAAGGAGAGGGAGCAGCGAGGCTCAGCGGCGTTGGGCCAGGACGGCATAAATTAGGGCTTTGTTCATGTTAGCCATGGTTGTATCTCGCGTCAGGAGCCCCCCCCACCCCACCCCGCCCGGGGCCCCCGCCCTCCTACCCCCACCCCTAAACCCCTAAACCCTGCAGATACGGTAGTGCAAGGCAACGTTCACTTCAAACTGTATTTTTACAGTCCAATGGTAGCCAAATAGGCTAAAGAGACCTACCCAGCCGTGGCAGGAGGTGACTCAGTCAGACAAGCCATGCTGTTGCATGCGGGATAGGGAGAGCAAAAACAAGGGCAGGCCGCCGGCAGCCTGATAGTCCTTGTCACCCTAGGTAACGGCAATAGCAGGGGTTGCCGTGAATAGACCTGGTGGATCCACCTTCTCCAATAATCCAATGTTTGGAGACGCAATCGCTAATCAGACGCATGACGGCTTAACTTATTTTAGCCTTGTTTACTCCGCCTGCAGACGATGAACAGCCTGGAGGCATAAAATGATATACCGGTAGACCTTGTACCCAAGTCAAAATCCCACTGTATTGTCACGTGCTATTATATATACAAGGGTACTGTCCCCTTGTAACACTGGACGGGAAGCAAACCGTAGCAGTATATCTCATAAATGTGACCGGTTGGCTTGCTTGACGAGGGGGCGATTGACTCTATAATCTTCAACAAAGTGGGGGAAATACTTGTGTAGAGTGGACTCATCCTCCTAAGTATCAGTATCGACATCGCCTTGCCACTTGACAATGTAAAAAAATATTGACTTAAATTATTTGTTTTGTCCGCAACGCGATGGTCGACGTCACGGTCAACATAAAACATGTCTTGACTGACATTCCCACCTGGTCATCGGGTTTGAACTGCACCATCGGAACAATACAACGAAATTAGACAAACATGAATAAAGTCATGAATCTTTCAACATTCCGCCAACTGAAGCCGGACGGCAATGCTTTCTTCATTGGCACCTTTCAAAAAAACTTGGCAGATTTTTAAAGGTCCAACAAACTTTGGCAGGAACTTCCTGGCCCAACCTGGTGTAAATGACAGGTTTTGGGAAGAAAGGAGAACTGTGTCACCAACTTTGAACTGAACGTATTGTGTTCGCAGTATTGAGACTGCATGAGACAAGGGGAGATAGATCGCTGGAAGCCTTACAAGATAGTCAACCGGCACATGAGTGGATTGATGAAGGAAGATGACGACAGGACATCAGAGTACTGCATGGCAGTGCGCGTGCCCTGGCTGGCAATGGCACTGCAGGGAGCACGCCAGGGACTGCGTGCTCTATGTCACTCTAGAGACGGCATGACAGCCGGACAATAACAGAACGTAGGTCCCACGTTTGTTTGCCTGTGTTTTTAAAGGTCTCGAGCTCGAACTAGGAACTGCTTCGCCAACACAAGTGCAGACGTAGTGTTTTGGTTGAACAAAAGGGCATTGGGGACACAACTTTCTTCTTACAAGGATGTGGGCAAACTTGGGTGACACCAGTGATTTAGATTAAAAGGTGTCGTTTGAATTGAGCTGTACTATGAATTGTTAACTGCAAACTGAGCCATGGGTAGTAACTCTTGCCAATTGGTTTGTTTAGCATTAACGAAGTGCCAACACATTTCCTCTAAGACACGATTCATGAGTTTTTGGGTGATAAGCAGTGGACTTGGGCAATTTGGTACCCCACGTGTTGCAGATAGAAGTCAAAAACTTGCTTGTAAACTAAGAATCACAATCAGAAATCATGGACTTGGGTAGGCCAAATTTACTGGCAACGCGTTCTACAAGCAAACGGGCAGTGGTATGTGATGTTGCAATTTTGTGTGTTGGGACAAAGATTGCCATTTTTGAGAGACGGTCCCTTTAGACTACTTGGTGTACCCCTGAACTGTAACATAAACACACATACAAGGCCGCACCCGTGGGGGTACGGTCAGTAAAGCTGACTGAATGCAATCCGATGAGGTCGCTGAGGTAGTTAGCGTCAAGCCACTGTTCGCGGTCCCTGTCAACCGCCATGGTAGCTTTGTCCAGGTAAAGTAGCAGCCCGTTCCCTAACGCCGTTAGACAAAAGCTCCCTTTATACTACGCCCCACCAGGCGTTATCTTTACTTAACTTCAAGCCACTTTTCGCGGTCGCTGTCAATCGCCATGGTAGCTTTGTCCAGGTAAAGCAGCAGCCCGTTCCCTACCGCCGAAAGGCGGGGCTCCCTTAATACCACGCCCCACCAGGCGTTATCATTACTTAGCGTCAAGCCACTCCTCCTGGCGAGGAAGAACCAAGGCCACGCCTTTGTGTAAGGGACTCCAGCCAGGGATCTTCACAGCCTTCCATCTAGCTCCAAGCAACAATGAGGTTGCTGAGGTAGTTAGCGTCAAGCCACACCTCCTGGTGTGTGTGTGTATAAGGGGGGGGGGGGGGAGGTCGCTGAGGTAGTTAGCGTCAAGCCACACTTTCTGACGAGGGAGAACCAGGGCCATGCCGTTGTGCAAGGGACTCCAGCCAGGGATCATCACAGCCTTACATCTAGCTCCAAGCAATAATGAGGTCGCTGAGGTAGTTAGCGTCAAGCCGCTCCTCCTGGCGAGGGGGAACCAGGGCCATGCCATTGTGTAAGGGGCTCCAGCCAGGGATCATCACAGCCTCCCATCCAGCTCCAAGCAACTACAGGGCAGCTAAAAAACACTGCTTCATTCTCATGCCAGCAGGGTATTCATTAGGGCTTGGCTGGCTTGGCCGGGTCTCGCGATCGCCATGGTTGTATCTTGGTCCAGACTACAGCCAGAGATCATCAAAGCCTTCCATCTAGCTCTGAGCAACTACAAGACAGCTAATAAAACTCAAAATGCGTCCTAGGGCTTCCCAAGCTACTGCTGCTGCGATTGTTGATGAAGATGATGATGATGATGATGATGATGATGATGATGATGATGTATTTATTGCAGTTATTGCTGCTGCTGTTGCTGCTGTTATTGCTGCCGGTTGTTGTCATTGCTGCTGTATGTGTTGCATTTATTGCCGCCGCCGCTGTTGTTGCCGTTGTTGTTGTTGTTGTTGTTGTTGTTGTTGTTGTTGTTTGTTGTTGTTGATGTTGTTGTTGTTGTTGTTGTTGCTGCTGCTGTATTTGCCGCTGCCGCTGCTACTATTGTTGTTGCTGCGGCTGTTGTTGTTGATGATGATGTATCTGTAGCAGTTACTGCTGTCTCTGCGGTTGTTGCTGCTATTGTTGTTGCTGCCGCCGCTGCTGCTGTTGTCGTCGTTGTTGTAGATTATATATTTGTTGCATTTATTGCTGCCAATGCTGCTGCTATTGCTATTGTTGCTGCTGTTATTGCTATTGTTGTTGTTGTTGTTGTTGATGATGATGCATTTATAGCATTTGTTGCTGTTGATGACATATTTGTTGCAGTTATTGCTGCTGCCGCTGCTGCTGCTGTTGTTGTTGCAGCTGCTGCTGCTGTTGATGATGATGCATTTGTAGCAGTTGTTGCTGCCGCTGCTGCTGCTGGGCTGCAGCCGCTGCTTGCTTCAACAGCACGAGAGCATCCCCTTCTTTCATACCTGCTTGAATAAGACTCGCACCCCCCAGTTGAGCCAGGCCAGGGTTAGCCATCAGAAGCTGCTGCAACTGGAGCTGAAAGCTCTGTGCTGCAGGGTTAATCATCTGCTGCTGTTGTTGCTGTTGTTGTTGTTGCTGCTGTTGTTGCAGCCGATTCTGAACAGAAGACGAGTCTGCAGGGTGGCAAGGCATACATGCATGCGCATGGAAAAGTCAATGTACAGCACATATAATGTTGGGAGGGCATACATGCATGCGCATGGTAACAAAAATGTATGGTACGGATGAGGTTGGGAGGGCATACATGCATGTACATGGAAAAGTCAATGTACGGTAGGGATGACTTTGGGAGGGCATACATGCATGCGCATGGAAAAGTCAATATACAGCACGGATAATGTTGGGAGGGCATACATGCATGTACATGGAAAAGTCAATGTACAGCATGGATGATGTTGGGAGGGCATACATGCATGTACATGGAAAAGTCAATGTACAGCATGGATGATGTTGGGAGGGCATACATGCATGTACATGGAAAAGTCAATGTACAGCATGGATGATGTTGGGAGGGCATACATGCATGTACATGGAAAAGTCAATGTACAGCATGGATGATGTTGGGAGGGCATACATGCATGTACATGGAAAAGTTAATATACAGCACAGATAATGTTGGGAGGGCATACATGCATGCGCATGGAAAAGTCAATATACAGCACGGATGAGGTCGGAAGGGCATAAATGCATGTACATGGAAATTTCGATGTACGGTAAGGATGGGGTTGGGAGGGCATTCATGCATGCGCATGGTAACGTCAATATACAGCACGGAAAATGTTGGGAGGGCATACATGCATATAAAAAAAAGTCAATGTACAGCATAGATGATGTTGGGAGTGCATACATGCATGTAAACAAAAAGTCAATGCACAGCATAGATGATGCTGGGAGGGCATACATGCATGTAAACAAAAAGTCAATGTACAGCGTAGATGATGTTGGGAAGGCATACATGCTTGTACATGGAAAATACCCACCTCCTGGCTCAATGCGCTCATTCCTTGTTGGAGGGGTCTTCAGGTAAGGGGACCAAGCCCATGTCGTGCGCAATGAGCACGTATGCGTAGAGTTTAATTTTTAGCCCCCCCCCCCCCCCCCCCCCCCCCCCTAAAAAATAAAAAATACCCACCACATGGCTCAATGTCCTCATTCCTTGTTGGGGGGGATGTCCTCAGGGAAGGGGACCAAGCCCCATGTCATGTGCGCTGAGCACATATGCGTGGAGATTTTTTTATTTAGCCCCCCCCCCCTCCCCTCCCCCGACCCCCCGCCCTCCAACCCAACCTCTCCCCCTCCGCCCCCCCTAAAAAACAGAAAAAAAAAACCTCCTGGCTCGATGCATTCACTCCTTGTTGGGGAATGTCCTCAGGGAAGGGGACCAAGCCCATGTCGTGTGCACTGAGCACATATGCGTGTGGAGAATTTATTTTTACTCCCGCCCCCCTCGCCCCCCCCCCCCCCCCCCCCCTACAAAAAAACACCGCCTGGCTCAAGGAACTCATTCCTTGTTGGAGGGGTCTTCAGGGAAGGGTACCAAGCCCATGGTCGTGTGCGCTGAGCCCATTTGCGTTTCATTTTTATTTAGCCCCCCCCTCCCCCCGCCTCCAAACCCTCCCCCTCCGCCCTCCCTACACAAAAAAGACCCACCTTCTGGCTCAATAAACTCATTCCTTGTTGGGAGAATGTCTTCAGGAAAGGGGATGAAGCCCATGTCGTGTGCGGTTAGCACCATTTGCCTAGTCTGTTTGCTTTTGGGACCAGATAGCGCCTACATGGGTGAGATACGCACGTGATGGTAGTATGAGTATGATTATGCATTTACGTATGACCATTTGCCCTACACGTTTTTTGATTTTGGGTCTAGATAAGCTCCTACATGGGGGAGATACGCATGTGATGGTAGTATATGTATCAGCTCTGCTGGTGCTTGGATTTATCTGCTCTCATGATGCTGGATTTGATTGGCGTTGATGGTTCTTGAACTTATCAGCACCATTGGTGCTTGAATTTTTTAACACAGTATCAGTATGAGTATGCATTAACGTATGACCATTTGCCTAGACTGTTTTCTTTTGGGTCCTGATAGCTCCTACATGGGGGAGATACGCACGTGATGGTATTATGAGTATGTGTATGAGTATGAGTATGCATTTACGTATGACCATTTGCTTGCACATTTTGATTTTGGGGCCTGATAGCTCCTACATGGGGGAGATACGCACGTGTGATTCCAGTATGAGTATTGAGTATTAATATTCGTTTGAGTTTTTGCTTTTAGGTCCAAATAGCTCCTGCATAGGAGATGCACATGTGATGGTAGTATGAGTATTGAGTGTGGGTATGAGTATCGGTATAAGCATTTGCTTGCACTTTTTGCTGTTGAGTACAAACAGCTCCTACATAGAAGATGCAGATGGGTATGGCTGTATGATTATGAATATGAATATCATACAATATCATGTTTGATAATCATACCCATACAATATCATTATGAATATGAACATAAATATCATGTATGATTATGAATATAAGCATTTTTTAAGCCTTCGGTTTAGATTTGGGGCACAAATAGCTTCTGCACATGGGATGCACATTTGGTAGTGTTATTCTAAGTAACAGGACAGTTAAGGGACTAAGGCAATTTCTGACAGCCCAGTGTGAGTATTAGTATTTGTACAGTATGAGTATTAATATCCGTTTGAGTCGTTGCTTTTGGGTCAAATATATCCTGCATAGGGGAGATGCATCTGTGATTGCTAGTATGAGCATGAGTATTATTATTGTGAGATGCGTGTGAGTGTTAGTATGGGTATGAGCATAAGTCTAAGTCTAGGTACGAGTGTTAGTTCTAGTATTAGTATTTGTATTTGTATTTGTGTGCGTTTTTGCTTTTGGGCCCATTAGCCTATGTATAGGGGATGCACATGTGATAGTTGTATGGGTATAAGTATGAGTATGAGTACATGTATACGTGTGAGTATGCGTCTGAGTATGAGTACCAGTACAACTATGCATATGAGTATGCGTGTGAGTGTTAGTATGCGTATGAGTCACAGTCTAAGTCTAAGTATGTGTGTTAGTCCTAGTATTAGTATTTGTATGAGCCTGAGTTAGAAGTGTAAATCTAAGTCTAAGTATGAGTATGTGTATGAGTCTCAGGGTAAGTCCAAGTGTAAGTCTAAGTGTAAGTCTAAGTCTAAGTATGTGTGTTAGTCCTAGTATTTGTATGCGTATGAGTCTAAGTCTAAGTATGTGTGTTAGTCCTAGTATTAGTATTTGTATTAGTATTTGTTTGAGTTTTTGCTTTTGGGTCAAAATAGCTTCTGCATAGGGATGTACGTGTGATTGTTAGCATGAGTATGAGTGGAATTATTGTGAGTATGCGTGTGAGTGTTAGTATGCTCATGAGTCTAAGTCTAAGTCTAAGTATGAGTGTTAGTTATAGTTTAAGTATTTGTATTAGCAATATTTGGTGATTTTGCTTCTGGCTCTAAATAGGTGCTGTGTAGGGGATTCACATGTGATTCCAGTATGAGTATGCGTCTGAGTACTAGTACTAGTATTCGTTTCGATTTTTGCGTTAGGGTCCAAATTGGTGCTGTGTAGGGGATGCACATGTGATCGTAGTATGAGTATGAGTATTGGTGTTAATATAAGTATGAGTATGAGTATGGGTACCAGTATGAGTATGCGTATGGGTATTGGTGTTATTATAAGTATGAGTATGAGCACTACTATGAGTATGAGTATTGGTGTTTATATAAGTATGAGTATGAGTACTAGTATGAATATGAGTATTGGTGTTAATGTAAGTATGAGCATGCGCCTGAGTACTAGTACTGGTATTAGTATTTGTTTCGATTTTGCTCTAGGGTCAGAATCAATTCAATCACGTTGAAACCTGGCTGATGACGATTACATTTTTAGCGGAGCCCTCTCTTCAAGGGGATGGGAGCCCCCAGGGTTACCCATTTGTCCATCCGTGCGCACGACCGACCGACTGACCAAGACGAAACCTGACACGTCAGCCAATGGTCTCGTAACTAACTCGCTTCCGCTGCCACCTGTCGCTCTGTCCCGAACACTTTCCGCCATTTTTTTACGTCGCTTGCAACGCTGCATAGATACTGCTTGTTTTTGGTGCCTTACTGGACTCCAACTGTGCCCACGGCTTGACGGAGTCAAGGGGGACTTCATGTTGTTACAGTCCAAATCCAATGTAATAGGCCAAATAGGCTAAAGGGACTTTCCCAACTGTGACAGAAAGGGCTTATAGCCATTCAGCTGATGATTTGGGTTCAAGGTTTAGGTTTTAGGGTTTAAAACCCTAAACCCTGAACCCGGACTTCGTACATGAAATCGAGAATTTGGCCTGGAAATCTGAGAATTCTTGCGACAATTGGCCTGAGATTCTGAGAACCAAGTCCGAAGTACAAAGTGTGCTTCCCAAATCATTCCCTGAATGGCTATAATGGATTAAGCACTGGGGGACTTCCGCTGGTAGGAAGTTCGGTTTGTTTGTCCTCGACACCCCCCTGATGTAATGGGTTTTTTGCTTTGTGGGTGCTTTTTCTGTTTGTTTAAAGCACAGAGTCTCATACACCCTCGCGGTGTCAAGTAGACTTTAACATGAAATGTTATGTAATGTAATTTAACTGGTAAAATAACACAACAATTAGACCCTTGTTTTAGCCTTACAACACAACAACAACAACAACAACAACAACAGCAACAACAACAACAGCAACAACAACAATAACAACAGCAACAACAACAACAACAGCAACAACAGCAGCAACAACAGCAACAACAACAACAACAGCAACAACAACAGCAACAACAGCAACAACAACAACAACAACAGCAACAACAACAACAACAACAGCAACAACAACAACAACAGCAACAACAACAGCAACAACAACAACCGGTAAATCAACTGGCGACTTCCCCTTTAAGAGCGACCAAAACCGATAGATTTTCGTTGTTATTTTACCAGTGTAGTTTACTAGCCCATGACCACACACACACCAAGGGAACTCCTCGGCAGCCCTCACGTCCTCCGACTGTTGCTTTTAACTCTCTTCCACCCACCCACCCCACTCCACCCACCCCACCATACCAGTGTAGTTTACTAGACCATGACCACGCCCAGCACAGGAAGCCAGGGCATAGTCCAGAGGATGTATCCCCGTTTAACCAGTGATTCCTTTTTCAAATCTGAAAGTGGGTTTCTTCTAGCTTTATGGTTTCAGGGCTCCTCCAGGGACAGCAGTTTAGTGCTTTCTGTAGCTTTTTATAGCTTTTTGTAGCTTTTTGGGGCAATTGAAGCAATAATAAATACAAACATTTTTTTTTTTGCTTTTTATAGCGATATGTTTGCTAAAACGGGGTCAAAACTAGCGATCGCTATATATAACGGAAATAAAAATCCCTGCGTTCAAGGAATGGCTCAATGGCAGAGCTCCTTGAACGACCAAGGTGCCGGGTTCGACTCCCCACGGGTGCGCCTTAGTGTTCACAGTTGCTGTCAACCGCTATGGTAGCTTTGTCCAGGTAAAGTAGCAGCCCGCTCCCTACCGCCTTAAGACGGGGCTCCCTTAATGCCACGCCCCACCAGGCGTTATCATTACTTTTTCTAGAATATGTGAGCAGGATTTTACTGATGCTCGTGCAGCTGCACCCCAACCACCCACATGCACACATCCATGGTGCATCTGGGTGGGTGGGGTGGGTCATTGTTGGTGAGGCTTTTGTTGGGCACACACACACACACACTCACACACACAAACTCTCTCACACACACACACACACTCATACACACACTCACACACACTCACTAACACACACAAACTCATACACACACACACTCACTAACACACAAACTCACACACACACAAAATCTCTCTCACACACACACACACTCACATATACTTCTTGTTCATCACATCTCATTCACTCACTCACACACACACAAACACTCACTCACACACACAAACTCTCTCACACACACAAACTCTCTCTCACACACACACACACATACTTCTCATTCAACACATCTCATTCACCGGATGCGCCATTGGGGCCATCAATGGAACTGCGGAAGAGAACCTGTCTAATGTATAACATAAATTATAATATGTATGTATATATGTATAATATGTGGTATGTAATCTCACCAACCCTAAGTGCGCCTACTTGCATCTTGTAGGAGGGACACCACCATTCGAACTGAATCCTCCGTGTCGCTGGTTTGTGTCGGTAGACCCACCTCCTGGGGTGAAAGTCCTTTCACAACTTAAAAAAAAAAATGTATAACGTTAATTATAAGTTCCGATATTGGGGTGGGCCATTGTTGGTGAGGCTTTTGTTGGGAAGCCTTACCTGTGAGATTTGTAATGTCGTGTTACCAGTGCTATACTGCCTGGACACCCTGGCTGGACACCCACCCACATGCACACAACCATGGTGGTGGTGGTGGCGGGGGTGGTGGTGGTGGTGGTGGTGGTGGTGGTGGGCATCGTTGGTGAGGCTTTTGTTAGGAAGCCTCACCTGTGAGATTTGTTATGTTCTGTAACCAGTGCTATACTGCCTGGACACCCTGGCTGGACACCCACCCACATGCACACAACCATGGTGGTGGTGGTGGCGGGGGTGATGGTGGTGGTGGTGTGTGTGTGGGGGTCATTTTTGGTGAGGCTTTTGTTGGGAAGCCTCAACTGTGAGATTTGATATGTTATGTTACAGTCTATACTGGCTGGATACCCTGGCTGGACACCCACCCACATACACACAATCATGGTGGTGGTGGTGGTGGTGGTGGTGGGTGGGAGGTGGGGGAGGGGGGGGGGGGGGGGGGGTCATTGTTGGTGAGGCTTTTGTTGGGAAGCCTCACCTGTGAGATTTGTTATGTTCTGTTACCAGTGCTATACTGCCTGGACACCCTGGCTGGACACCCACCCACATGCACACAACCATGGTGGTGGTGGTGGTGGGGGGAGCTGGGGTGTGTGTGTGTGGGGGGTCATTGTTGGTGAGGCTTTTGTTGGGAAGCCTCACCTGTGAGACTTGTTATGTTATGTTACCAGTGTTATACAGTCTGCACACCCTGGCTGGACACCCACCCACATGCACACAACCATGGTGGTGGTGGTGGCGGGGGTGGTGGTGGTGGTCGTGGTGGGTGGTGGTGGGGGGGGGTCATTGTTAGTGAGGCTTTTGTTGGGAAGCCTCACCTGTGAGATTTGTTATGTTATGTTACCAGTGTTATACTGTCTGGACACCCTGGCTGGACACCCACCCACATGCACACAACCATGGTGGTGGTGGTGGTGGTGGTGGTGGTGGTGGGCATTGTTGGTGAGGCTTTTGTTGGGAAGCCTCACCTGTGAGACTTGTTATGTTCTGTTACCAGTGTTATACAGTCTGCACACCCTGGCTGGACACCCACCCACATGCACACAACCATGGTGGTGGTGGTGGTGGTGGAGGTGGTGGAGGGTGGGGTGTGGGGGGGGGTCATTGTTGGTGAGGCTTTTGTTGGGAAGCCTCACCTGTGAGATTTGTTATGTTATGTTACCAGTGTTATACAGTCTGCACACCCTGGCTGGACACCCACCCACATCCACACAACCATGGTGGTGGTGGTGGGGGGTCATTGTTGGTGAGGCTTTTGTTGGGAAGCCAAACCGGTGAGATCTTTGGCGGAGCCCCTCCTTCTGGAGGGCGGGAGCCCCTCGGGTTACCCATTTGTCCGTCCGACAGAAAAATTGAAGGCTGACACGTCATATCTCATAACTATCAGGCTTCGGTCAGCTCCATTTCAGTTGCCACCTGCAGCTCTATTGCCAACACAATCTGCCAATTGTTTGCGTCGCTTGCGACACTGCATAGGACTTGTTGATGTTATTTGACCAGTGCTATACTGCCTGGACACCCTGGCTGGACACCCACCCACATGCACACATCCATGGTGGTGGTGGGGGTCATTGTTGGTGAGGCTACTGTCTGCAGGGTCAGCCAGGACTCCATGTCTACAGGCACTTTACCAGTGGTATACTGGCTGGACACCCTGGCTGGACACCCACCCACATGCACACATCCATAGTGGGGGGAGGGGGTGGGGTGTCATTGTTGGCGAGGCTTTGGTTTGGAAGCCCTATCGGTGAGATTTTCGACGTTATGCTAACAGTGTCGTACTGTCTGGACACCCTGGCTTGACACCCTGTTTGGAAACCCACCCACATGCACACATCCATAGTGGGGGCAGAGGGGGGGTCATTGTTGGTGAGGCTTTGGTTGGGAAGCCTTACCGGTGAGATTTTTGATGTTATGCTACCAGTGTCATACTGTCTGGACACCATGTTTGGAAACCCTGTTTGGAAACCCACCCACTTGCACACATCCACAGAGGTGGTGGTGGTGGTGGGGGGTCAATGTTGGTGAGGCTACTTTCTGCTGGGTGATCCAGCACTCCATGTCCACAGGCAATTTACCAGTGTTATCCTGGCTGGAGGTCGTACCTGGGATGGTGTGTTTGAAGCGACCACAACCGGCAGATTTTGGTCGTTATTTTACCTGTGTATGAGCAGACTTTTGTGCATGATTCTATCCCCACCCACCACCCACCCACACACTCACACCCACCCACACAAACACCTGTTATTTTACCAGTGTTATCATGGCTGGAGGTCGGGCATGGGATGGTGTGTCTGAAGCGAACTCAGCCGGTGGGTTTTGGTTGTTATTTTACCAGTGTATGAGTGGACTTTTGTGCATGATTCTATCCCCCACCCCCCCCCCCCCCCCCCACCACCACCACACACCACCACCACCACACAACACACAGAAACACCTGTTATTTCACCAGTGTTTATCGTGGCTGGAGGTCGTACTTGGGATGGTGTGTTTGAAGCGACCACAACCGGCAGATTTTGGTCGTTATTTTACCTGTGTATGAGCAGACTTTTGTGCATGATTCTATCCCCACCCACCCACCCACCCACACACTCACCACACTAACCCACACAAACACCTGTTATTTTACCAGTGTTATCATGGCTGGAGGTCGGGCATGGGATGGTGTGTCTGAAGCGAACTCAGCCGGTGGGTTTTGGTTGTTATTTTACCAGTGTATGAGTGGACTTTTGTGCATGATTCTATCCCCCCCTTCCACCCCAACCCCCCCCCCCCCGCCCCACCCACCCACAAACAAACACATGTTATTTTACCAGTGTTATCCTGGCTGGAGGGTCGTACCTGGGATGGTGTGTTTGAAGTCACGATGGCAAGGTTATTAGAAGCAGCAGCAAATAGCTGCTGTTCCAGGTTGGATGGTTGGGGCTCGTCCCGGAGATTGCGCAGAGCTGCAAGCACACAGGGAAAAGGGGAAAGGCGTGAGTGTGTGTGTGTGTGCGCGTGTATATGTGTGTGTGTGTGTGTGTGTGTGTGTGTGGGGGGGGGGGGGGGGGGGGGGGGCAGAGCTGCAGTGGCACATGGGAAAGGGAATGGGCAAAGGTGTGTGTGTGGGGTGGGGGTGGGGGTGGGGGTGGGGTGGGTGCAGAGATGCAGGGACACACGGGAAAGGGGAATGGGGAGAGGTGTGTGTGTGTGTGTGTGTGTGTGTGTGGGGGGGGGGCAGCAGGGGCACAAGGGAAATGAGAAAGGGGAAATGTGTGAGTGTGCGTGTGGGGACGGGGGACGGGGGACGGGGGGGGGGGGGGGGGGGGGGGGGGGGGGCACAGCTGCAGGGACACATGGGAAAGGTGTGTGTGTGTGTGTGTGTTTGTGTGCAACAAACCTGGCAATGAGCAGAATGAGCTGAGCAGGTATGTGACCAAGGTGCTCGTATGAGAAAGGCCAGGGAGTGTTGCCTACAGGCGCAGGGTACCGGCTCATAGAGTTTCTTTTGGAGGCTATGCATGGCAGCTTCCAGGCTTTGTCTAGCCCTAAGCTTTTGGTATTCAGTATAGATTTCAGTCTATTTTTCAGCATTATTTCAGTATGTATTTCAGTATATATCTCAGTATATATTTCAGTATGTATTTCAGTATATATTTCAATATATATTTCAGTATTATTTCAGTATGTATTTCAGTATATATCTCTGTATATATTTCAGTATGTATTTCAGTATATATTTCAGTACATTTCTCAGTATTATTTCAGTATGTATTTCAGTATATATTTCACTATATATTTCAGTATGATTTCAGTATTATTTCAGTATACATTTCAGTATATATTTCAGTATATATTTCAGTATTATTTCAGTATATATCTCAGTATTGAAATGCCTGTAATGTCAAATTTCAGACGCAATAGATAGCTTCAGTTGTCCAAAGGATGGGGGAAAGGAGCTGCCTAGAAGCCATTACGCTTAGCCCAACAAGTTCTATGCAGCGTCGCAAACGACGCAGAAAACTGGCGGAGTGTGTTGGCAATGGAAGCCATTTAGTTACGAGACAATTGGCTGACGTGCCAGGCTTCAATTCTGCGGTCTGTCGGTCGCACAGAGGGACAACGGGTAACACTAGGGGCTCCCGCCTCCTTGAAGAGGGGGCTCCGCCAAAAATGAAAGAGTGCCGGCTCACCAGCCGGCTACTGCGGGGGAAAGGAGCTGCCTAGAAGCTAGTACGCTTAGCCCACAAATAAAAGAGTGCAGGTTTAGCCCCAAAATGAAAGAGTGACAGGTCACCAGCAGACTACGGCCATCATAGTTATTCTTTTCAGCCACGAGCAGCAGCTTCTAGGTAGCCTCCTGAGCCAGCCACTGGGGTAAACCCCAAGATTTTGACAGTTCTGGACAGCGGATTCTGTCAGCTTCCGGACACACTAGGTTGGTTTAGCTTTGGCTGAATAGCCAGTCAGGGCAGCTGCCTAGAAGATGCTTTTTTTAGCTGAAAAGAAAAACACTGACGGCCATGACAGAAGTCCTCATGGCCTTTGTGAAGTGGGCTACACATGTGCTTTAATTACGGAACGGCAATGTGATATCATATGAGATCATGTCATCCTATGGTATTGTATTGTACAATATCATATGATGCCGGCAGTCTGACCAGGCTAAACTTACCATTTTCAAACAATATCATATGATGCAATTGTATGATATCATATGAGATCATACTGGCCTTTGGTCAGTATCATATGATTTTCCAATCCCTAGCTATAATGAATTGTTCAAGACAAACAAGACAAAACAGTTTTTTTTTGTTCAAACACATATCTGCAACGGAAATCTTGAAGGCCGTGTCGCGACTAATCCTAGATCAGACGAGCTACGGTCAGACGAAAACTTGTTTCCTTCTTATTCTTTTATAGCGATAATTTGGGCCAAAACAGGTTCAAAGGTTGTGATCGCTAGATAATGCGGAAGACAGATCCCAGCTCACCATCAGGGATTTTTTTTTCCCGGAATATATTCCGATCGGAATACGAGACCCCGTTTTGGCCAAAATTACCGGAAAAAGAAACCTAAAACAAAGAGTTTTGGGAGGAAAAAAGGAGAAAAAAAGAAAAAGGAATAAGATTTCCTCCTCTAGATTTGAAAACAAATCCCTGCTCACCAGCAGACTACTACCAAGAAGATGGTACCCCACACGTCCTCATCTTGATGACGGTAAGATACATGTAAATGAACAAATTGTATGCAGCGTCGCAAGCCCCACACGTCCTCAAGTTGATGATGGTAAGATACATTTAAATTCATAAGTCCTATGCAAGCGATGCGGAAAATTGGCAGAGTGTGTTGGCAACGGAACAATAGGTGGCAACGATGGAGCTGACTGAAGCCAGTTAGTTGTGAGACAGTTGGCTGACGTGTCAGGCTTCAATTTTTTTGTCATTCGGACGGATGCACAAACGGACAACAGGTAACCCTGGGGGGTCCCGCACCCCAGAAGGGGGGGCTCTGCCAAAAAACAGCAGGGAGACAGGTAAAGATACCAATAACAATAACACACAGGATGTAAATGCATATGCATAGGCCTATGCAAAGATGCAACCTGATAGGTGCTCCAGTGAGACTAGACTGCAGGGTACTGGCTCACCAGGTAGGACCATGATATACATTTGGGTAGGCAGAACAATACACGGTGAGCACAGCAGCGCGAGCCTGACAAAGATGAGTGATCCCTGAGGTGCCCCCATTGATAAGACCTCTCCCAGTTGTCTGCTGACCATGGCGTACCACCTCATGCAGCAGACAACAGTCTTATCAACACTGCAACATGGACCATATCATGCATACACGCATCCAGGTGAGCCAAGATTTCTAGTTTGGCAATAATACAAGCTTGAATCCAGCATGAACCCACAAGAGATGCGATGCTTCTGGAGATGCTCAAATGCTCACCTATGAGTGCATGCACTAGAGTGGCATTCGAATCTAGTAAGTCCTTCATCGCCTTGGCTTCCTCCCTCGGCGACTGAGCACCCATCCTGCTACGTGTTTGAGCACCGTCGAGCTCAGTGTTGCGAGCTGGTTGCGAGCTACGGAGTTTCAAACGTTCGACTGCATCGATTAGTAATCTCAACCGACGGTCAACCACCTTCGTGATGGCCGGACAGCCAGCCGTAGCCGTACCTACATCAGTGCTAAGATATTCGTTTGGAGGTCTGCCACAGAGCGCTAAACGAAGTTTCTATATTAAGTTTTCCCTCCTCATCGCCTGCATGTTAGTATCATTTCGACATCCAGCTCTTGCTTGCACATACCACTCATGCATGTGACGGCCCTCACTTTACCCCATGCAGCAGGAGCTGAGCTTGTTTTTTGGGTGACAAGTAGCATCCAAGTTAAGTGAGGCACCCCTCCTGGAGAAACATCCTGGCAAGATAAGCCTTAGCCTCTTCAGTGGCACTTTCAGCGGCAGTGCACTTTCAGCAGGGTGCACCAGGAGTACGGCAGATATACAAACTTACCTAGGAAGACTCCCTCGGAAATACAGCAGACGAAATAAGCAGATCTCCTTCAGGTTGGCAGATCTGCTCAGGAAAGGTGAATTCCTCCAGGGAGCAGACCTGCATCCAAAAGACAGTAGCCAAATTGAAAGACTGCTTGATATAGGCAAAACCCTCCTGGTAGGCAGAGCTACGGAAAGAAAACAGCAGCCAGGTTGGAAAACTGCATAAGTAAGGCATACCCCCTACAGGTGGGCACATCGAATTCAGGAGAACAGCAGTCAGCTTGAAAACTGCATAAGTAAGGCATACCGCCTCCAGGTGGGCCACATCTACTTCAGGAAAACAGCAGTCAGCTTGAAAAACTGCACACGCAAGGCAAACCCCCTCCACAAGGCATAACTACTTCTGGAGGATAGCAGCCAAGAAAGAAGACCTGCGCCAGGATAGAACAGCCTTGCATCTTGTCTAGCCTTCTGCAGCCAGCCATATGTGACAGGCTCGGGCATCTGACAATAGCACTGGAGCCATGTATGACTTGCTAGTGAAGGCTCTTGCCAAAAAGGTAAGGGGGTTTTAGCTAAAACACTTCCTCACACTTGCAGAAAGCCTCCCTCACACTCCCTCACACTTCCTCACACTTGCAGCAGAAAGAACCTCCCTCACACTTGCAGAAAGGCTACCTCACACTTCCCCACACTACCTCACACTTGCAGAAAGGCTCCCTCACACTTCCCCACACTACCTCACAATTGCAGAAAGGCTCCCCCACACTACCTCACACTTGCAGAAAGGCCCCCTCACACTTTCTCATACTTGCAGTAGAAAGACCTTCCCCCACACTTGCAGAAAGGCTCCCCCACACTTCTTAACACTTGCAGTAGAAAGACCCTTCTCCGCACTTGCAGAAAGGCTCCCTCGCGCTACTTCACACTAAGAGTAGAAAGACCCTCCCCCACACTTGCAGAAAGGCTCCCTCGCACTAGTTCACACTTGCATAAAGGCTCCCCCACACTTCTTCACACTTGCAGTAGAAAGACCCTTCTCCGCACTTGTAGAAAGGCTCCCTCGCACTACTTCACACTAAGAGTAGAAAGACCCTCCCCTACACTTGCAGAAAGGCTCCCTCGCACTAGTTCACACTTGCAGAAAGGCTCCCCTACACTTCTTCACACTTGCAGTAGAAAGACCCTTCCCCGCACTTGCAGAAAGGCTCCCTCGCACTACTTCACACTAACAGTAGTAAGACCCTCCCCCACACTTGCAGAAAGGCTACCTCACACTACCTCACACTTCCTCATACTACCCCACACTTGCAGAAGGAGCAGCAGCAGGATGGTAGTGGAGGGCAGGATTGGGATCTCTCCCCTGATTTCCTGAAGCAGACTGCATTTACAGATGATCTGGTTTTGGAGCAGAGGCAGTTGCCAATCAGCGGCAGATTAACTCTCGCTGCTGAGCTGAAGGAGCTGGGCACTAGGGCCATAGAGACGGTGAGTACCCGCCCACAAAAAAAGAAAAGAAAAAATAATTGGGATCTCCCCCCCCGATTTCCTGAAGCAGACTGCTTTTACAGATGATCTGGTTTCAGAGCAGAGACAGTTGCCCATCATAGGCAGATGTACTCTCGCTGCTGAGCTTAAGGAGCTGGGCACTAGGGCTATAGGGACGGTGAGTACTCGCCGAACCGAACCAAAGCAAAACAAATTGAAACAAAACAAAGGATTGGAAGCACTCTCCCGATTCCCCGAAGCAGACTGTATTTACAGATGATCTGGTTTCGGAGCAGAGGCAGTTGCCCATCAGCGACAGATGTATTCTCGCTGCTGAGCTGAAGGAGCTGGGCACTAGGGCTATAGGGACGGTGAGTACTCGCCGAACCAAACCAAAGCAAAACAAATTGAAACAAAACAAAGGATTGGGAGCACTCTCCCGATTCCCTGAAGCAGACTGCATTTACAGATGATCTGGTTTCGGAGCAGACGCAGTTGCCCATCAGCGTCAGATGTACTCTCGCTGCTGAGCTGAAGGAGCTGGGCACTAGGGCCATAGGGAAGGTGAGTTTCTTGCCGAACAACAGGATCCAAACCAAACTAAAGTAAAGCAAAGCAAATCAAGCCAAAACAAAACAAAACAAAACAAACTAAAGCAAAACAAACCAAACCAAGCCAAACCAACAGATTGGGATCTCTCTCCTGATTTCCTGAAGCGGACTGCTTTTATGGATGATCTGGTTTCGGAGAAGAAGCAGTTGCCAATCAGCGACAGATGTTCTCTCGCTGATGAGCTGAAGGAGCTGGGCACAAGGGCCATAGGGACGGTGAGTATCTTGCCCACCCACCGGAACCAAACCAAACCAAACTAAACCAAAGCAAAACAAAGCAAAGCAAACCAAACTAAGCCAAACCAAGCCAAACCAAACCAAACCAAACCAAACTAAACCAAACCAAACCAAACCAAAACCAAGCCAAAGCCAAACCAAGCCAAACCAAACAATACCAATATAATCCAAACCAATCCAAACCAATCTAAACCAATGCAAACCAAACCAAACCAAAACAATCCAAAACAAAACAAAACAAAACAAAACAAAACAAAACAAAACAAAACGAAGCAAACCAATCCAAACCTAACCAAACCAAGCCAAGCCAAGCCGAACCAAACCAAGCCAATTAAAACTAAAACAAAGCAATTCCAACCAATCAAATTCAAACCTTACCAAATCAAACGAAACCAAACGAACCAAATGCAAACTAAACCAAACGCAAACCAAACCTCTAACCAACACTTGAGCACGGCACCACTTCAACATGTGTTGCTCTGCTCTTTGGAATATGCTTCATCTTCCTGATTCCCCACGGAATAGGTTCTGTGCTGCTCCAGAGCATGGTCCTTCTGCAAAATGTGTAGCTCTGTCTCTGGACATAATACAGCTAGTGCCCAGTTTTTTGTGTGCGAGTGGTTGCACAGAGTGCGACCCTGGTGCGACCCCCGTGCGACCCTCAGGTGTGCGAGTTTAGGTCGAAATGGGCCCTTGGTTGCCACGAAGTGCGACTGCGAGTGAGTGATTTGTGCCCTGGGGCTTGGGTTGCCACTTGTGGCTACCAAAATGGCTTGAAGATTTATTTAAAAAAAGGTACTGCTAGTGCCATGCTTTCCCTGATTCCTTGGAACATGTATATATATGTTACAGTCCAGGGGTAGGCCAAATTGTGAGGATTGTCCCCAGCCAGGTCCCCAGTGAGGTCCCCAGCCAGTTCCCCAGCCAGATCCCCAACCAGGTCCCCAGTGAGGTCCCCAGCCAGATTCCCGCCAGGTCCCAGTGAGGGTCCCCAGCCAGTTCCCCAGCCAGATCCCCAGCCAGGTCCCCAGTGAGGTCCCCAGCCAGTTCCCAGCCAGTTCCCAGCCAGGTCCCCAGTGAGGTCCCCAGCCAGGTCCCCAACCAGATCCCCAGCCAGTTCCCCAGCCAGATCCCCAGCCAGGTCCCCAGTGAGGTCCCCAACCAGTTCCCCAGCCAGATCCCCAGCCAGGTCCCCAGCATAGTTCCCCAGCAAGGTCCCCAGCCAGGTCCTTAGTGAGGTCCCCAGCCAGGTCCCCAGCCAGATCCCCAGCCAGGTCCCCAGTGAGGTCCCCAGCCAGTTCCCAGCCAGGTCCCCAGTGAGGTCCCCAGCCAGTTCCCCAGCCAGATCCCCAGCGTAGTTCCCCCAGCCAGGGTCCCCAGCCAGGTCCCCAGTGAGGTCCCCAGCCAGTTCCCCAGCCAGATCCCCAGCCAGGTCCCCAGCGTTAGTTCCTCAGGCCAGGTCCCCAGCCAGGTCCCCAGTGAGGTCTCCAGCCAGTTCCCCAGCCAGATCCCCAGCCAGGTCCCCAGCGTAGTTCCCCAGCCAGGTCCCCAGCCAGGTCCCCAGTGAGGTCCCCAGCCAGGTCCCCAGCCAGATCCCCAGCCAGGTCCCCAGTGTAGGTCCCCAGCCAGGTCCCCAGCCAGTTCCCCAGCCAGATCCCCAGCCAGGTCCCCAGCGTAGTTCCCCAGCCAGGTTCCCAGTGAGGTCCCCAGCCAGTTCCCCAGCCAGATCCCCCAGCCAGGTCCCCAGCGTAGTTCCCCAGCAGGTCCCAGCCAGGTCCCCAGTGAGGTCCCCAGCCAGTTCCCCAGCCAGATCTCCAGCCAGGTCCCCAGTGTAGGTCCCCAGCCAGGTCCCCAGTGAGGTCCCCAGCTAGTTCCCCAGCCAGATCCCCAGCCAGGTCCCCAGCGTAGTTCCCCAGCCAGGTCCCCAGTGAGGTCCCCAGCCAGTTCCCCAGCCAGATCCCCAGCCAGGTCCCCAGCGTAGTTCCCCAGCCAGTTCCCCAGCCAGGTCCCCAGCCAGTTCCCCAGCCAGATCCCCAGCCAGATCCCAGCCAGTTCCCCAGCCAAGGTCCCCAGTGAGGTCCCCAGCCAGATCCCCAGCCAGGTCCCCAGCGTAGTCCCCCAGCCAGGTCCCCAGCCAGTTCCCCAGCCAGGTCCCCAGCCGGGTCCCCAGCACAGGTTTTACACTGCCCCTGATTCCTGATGAAATATGTTTGATGCTCTTCCTGATTTGCTTGCTGTCACCCGAACCTCTACCTGCAGGATGGGGATGTCCTGTCTGCCTGTTGTTTTATCATTTAAATGTATGTGTGTATTTTTACAGTCCAGGGGTAGCCAAGTAGGCTAAAGGGACTTGCCCAACCTTAAAAACAGGAAAGGGAGTTAAATTATATATCTAATTTAATCGTTAATTAAAGGGAGTTAAATTATATATCGTATCATGAATTAGCACTGGTGAAGTGGTGAGCCCCAACACATCGTAAAAAACGGAGGACCGTAGTTTTTGCTATTAAGATAATCTAGCTTGATGTTTCTTGTCACATCCCGTTTCGAAAAATGGCTCAATGAAAGCGCTCGTTGAGACAATGAGGTGCGGGGTTCGAATCCCTATGGGTGCGCTTTAGTGTCCGCGGTCGCTGTCAACCGTCATGGTAGCTTTGTCCAGGTAAAATAGCAGCCTGTAATCTACCACCGTAAGACGGGGCTTCCTTAATACCACGCCCAACCAGGCGTTATCATTGCATTTCTTGTCATATTTTTACCCGAACCCTGGTGGCTGTCATACTCCATGGTAGCTTTGTCCAGGTTAAGTAGCAGCCCATTTCCTACCGCCGCAAGACGGGGTTCCCTTAATACCACGCCCCACCAGGTGTTATCATTACGTGTATTGTCACATTTATTGCCCTAACACTGGTGGCTGTCAACCTCTATGGTAGCTTTGTCCAGGTAAAGTAGAAGCCTGCTCCCTACAGCAGTAATACGGGGCTCTCTTAAAACCACGCCCCACTAGGCCTTACCATTACATTTATTGTCACATTTATTGCCCTAACCCCATGCCTGCAGGATGGGGATGCCGCCCTAGAGCAGTACACGCAAGCATTGGGCTTCTTCATTTGGTTCGAGGCGTTATCATTACTCTAGGTGTTCGTCTACGGGCCACACATTTATTACCCCGACCCTTATGCGTGCAGGATGGGGATGCCGCCCTAGAGCAGTACACGAAAGCATTGGGCTTCTTAATTTGGTTCGAGGCGTTATCATTACTCTAGGTGTTCGTCTATGGGCCACACATTTATTACCCCAACCCTTATGCGTGCAGGATGGGGATGCCGCCCTAGAGCAGTACACGAAAGCATTGAGCTTATTCATTTGGTTCGAGCGAGGGAAGGGCAAAGCAGCCAGAGACTTCATTTTGAAAAACAGTTTACTGGAGATTCCCGAGGAAAGCACAGATAGAGCGCAGGTATGTGGATTCAGATTTGTGAGTATGAAGATATCAGATATGTAGGGAATGGAAATATGATATCACATGGTATCATGTCATTAAATGATATCATATGATGCCGGCTGTTTGGCTAGGCTTAAGATACCGTTTCTTTACAACATCGTATGATGCAGTTTGCATGATATCATATGATATCATACTTGCCTTTGGGCCACGTCATATGATATGCCGGTTCCTACAGATGTGCAGGTAAGTAGGATGCATATTAGTAAGTATGCGGATATGCAGATACGCGTATGGGATATGCAGATGTGTAGATATGCCGGTAGGTAGGACGCATGTTTGTAAGTTTGCAGATATGCAGGCAGGTATGACGCATATTTGCATGTATGTATATATGTATGTATTTGTATTTATTTATTTATTTATTTATTTGTATTTGTGTGTATGTATTATAAGCAATTAAATGTTTATTGGCGGTTCTAAGAATCTAGTTGTATAAACGCATTCATGTCCATTCCTTTATGCCCATGCCTTCTTGCCCATGCCTTGGAATCATTACCTTTGTTAAGCAATTAAATGTTGATTAGCGATTTTAAGAATAATGAATCTTGTTGTATAAACGTATCCATGTCCATTCCTTCATGCACATGCCTTCTTGCCCATGCCTTGGAATCATTACCTTTGTTAAGCAATTAAATGTTGATTAGCGATTTTAAGAATCATGAATCTTGTTGTATAAACGCATTTATGTCCATTCCTTCATGCACATGCCTTCTTGCCCATGCCTTGGAATCATTACCTTTGTTAAGCAATTAAATGTTGATTAGCGATTTTAAGAATAATGAATCTTGTTGTATAAACGCATCCATGTCCATTCCTTCATGCCCATGCCTTCTTGCCCATGCCTTGGAATCATGACTTGTAGTAATCAATTAAATGTTGATAAGCGATTTTAATAATCTTGTTGTATAAATGCATTCCTGTCCAATCCTTCATGCCCATGCCTTCTTGCCCATTCGCTAGAATCATGACTTTTGTTAAGCAATTAAATGTTGATTGGCGGTTTAAAGAATCTAGTTGTATAAACGCATACATGTCCATTCCTTCATGCCCATGCCCTGTTTCCCATTCGCTGGAATCATGACTTTTGTTATGCAATTAAATGTCAAATAGCGATTTTAATAATCTTGTTGAATACACGCATTCATGCCCATGCCTTCTTGCCCAATCCTTGGAATCATGACCTTAGGTAAGAAATTAAATGTTGTTTAGCAATTGCTAGAACTTGAATCTTGTTGTATAAATGCATTCATGTCCATTCCTTCATGATACAGGCCTCCAACCTTGTGGCTGCATGCTTGGCGAGTGCAGCAGCTGTGCTTCATAAACAAGAAAAGTTTGAGCAAGGGATCTTCATTTGCAGGTGTGTGTGTATGTATGTATGTATGTGAGTGTATGTGTGTGTATGTATGTGTGTGCGAGTATGTGTGTGTATGTGTGTGTGTGTATGTATGTGTGTCAAATGTCAAATGTTTATGTGTGTATGTGCATGTATGTGTATGTATGTATGTATGTATGCATGTGTGGTAGTGTGTGTGTAATTGTCTACCCCTGGACTGTACCATACCATATTTGAATACACACTGTTGCAGTAAAGCTCTCGAGTTTGACCCGTACAACGTGAAGGCCTTCTTCCAGCAAAGTGAGGGGTACTACTGTTGGGACGGTGGCACTGCTGTTGTTGTTGTTGTTGTTGTTGATGTTAATGCTGTTGTTGTTGCTGTTGTTGATGGTGATGTTGTTGTTGTTGATGAGGTTTTTGTTGTTGATGATGATGTTGTTGTTGTTGTTGATGATGTTGTTGTTGTTGTTGTTGTTGTTGTTGTTGTGGATGATGAATGTGTTGTTGTTGTTGTTGTTGTTGTTGTTGTTGTTGTTGTTGTTGTTGTTGTTGATGTTGATGAGGTTGATGCTGCTGTTGATTGTTCGAGGTTGGGATATGCCCTTGAGCCTCATTGGCTACCCCTGGACTGGAACATACCATATTTGAATAAACACTGTTGCAGTAAAGCTCTCGAGTTTGACCCGTACAACGTGGAGGCCTTCTTCCAGCAAAGTGAGGGGTACAACTGTCGGGACGGTGGCACTGCTGTTGTTGTTGTTGTTGTTGTTGATGTTAATGCTGTTGTTGTTGCTGTTGTTTATGGTGATGTTGTTGTTGATGATGTTGTTGTTGTTGATGATGTTGTTGTTGTTGTTGTTGTTGTTGTTGTGGATGATGATGTTGTTGTTGTTGTTGTTGTTGTTGTTGTTGTTGTTGTTGTTGTTGATGTTGATGAGGTTGATGCTGTTGTTGATTGTTCGAGGTTGGGATATGCCCTTGAGCCTCATTGGCTACCCCTGGACTGGAACATACCATATATGAATACACACTGTTGCAGTAAAGCTCTCGAGTTTGACCCGTACAACGTGGAGGCCTTCTTCCAGCAAAGTGAGGGGTACTACTGTCGGGACGGTGGCACTGCTGTTGTTGTTGTTGTTGTTGTTGTTGTTGATGTTAATGCTGTTGTTGTTGCTGTTGTTGATGGTGATGTTGTTGTTGTTGATGATGTTGTTGTTGTTGATGATGTTGTTGTTGTTGTTGTTGATGATGTTGTTGTTGTTGTTGTTGTTGTTGTTGTTGTTGTTGTTGTTGTTGTTGTTGTTGTGGATGATGTTGTTGTTGTTGTTGTTGTTGTTGTTGTTGTTGTTGTTGTTGTTGTTGATGTTGATGAGGTTGATGCTGTTGTTGATTGTTCGAGGTTGGGATATGCCCTTGAGCCTCATTGGCTACCCCTGGACTGGAACATACCATATTTGAATAAACACTGTTGCAGTAAAGCTCTCGAGTTTGACCCGTACAACGTGGAGGCCTTCTTCCAGAGAAGTCAGGGGTACTACCGTCGAGATGGTGGCACTGTTGTTGGCTTGGAAGCATCGACGCAGGACTTGAAGCAGGCGATGCAGCTGGAACCTGCCAATGATGCAATCAGAGCACTGTATGAGTTTCGGCAAGCTGAGCTATATGAACAATACCAGTGAGTTGGTAGTCAACTGTTGTCAATTTTGTTCTGGTCCCAAGATTGTAGCGCGAAATATCATGTAATATATAAACATATATTCAGATATATTGATAACAAAACGCTCCTCGCTAGAACCTGCCAATGCCCCGATCAGAGCATTTTACGAGGCTCAGCAAGCTGAGCTATATGAAGGTAATGATAACGCCTGGTGGGGCGTGGTGTTAAGGGAGCCCGTCGTACACGGGTGGAGAGCGGTCTCCTACCTCAACTGGACAAGCTACCATTGCGGTTGATAACGACCTGCAACGCCAAGAGCGACCAAAGGGTGAGTCGAACCCCCGACTCTTCATTCTCAAGCGATCTGGTCTACCACTAGACCATTGAAAAAAACTTGGTACGCAGAGGAATTCAGGGTAAATGGAATTCCTCTTAACAACTACACTCTACATCCTATTCAGGCGCGAAACGGCTTCTTCAGGCAAGATATTTGACGGAGGTGCTGAGCTGTCTACCCTTGGAGAGGATCCAGGGGAGCTCGGGGCTTCAACGAAGGTAAACTTATTTATGATCAAATATAGCCATGTGCAGCCGTATGAAAAAATGTAGTCGCATGATAAAATATAGCCATATGATCAAATAAAGCCATATTATCCAATAAAGTTGTATGATCAAATATAGCCATATTATCCAAAAAAGTTGTATGATCAAATATAGCCATATGATCCAATATGGCCATATGATCAAATATAGCCATATTATCCAATAAAGTTGTATGATCAAATATAGCCATATTATCCAATAAAGTTGTATGATCAAATATAGCCATATTATCCAATAAAGTTGTATGATCAAATATACCAATATTATCCAATATAGCCATATGATCAAATATAGCCATATTATCCAATAAAGTTGTATGATCAAATATAGCCATATTATCCAATAAAGTTGTATGATCAAATATAGCCATATTATCCAATAAAGTTGTATGATCAAATATAGCCATATTATCCAATATGGCCATGTGATCAAATATAGCCATATGATCCAATATGGCCATATGATCAAATATAGCCATGTTATCCAATAAAGTTGTATGATCAAATATAGCCATATTATCCAATAAAGTAGTATGATCAAATATAGCCATATTATCCAATAAAGTTGTATGATCAAATATAGCCATATTATCCAATATAGCCATATGATCAAATATAGCCATATTATCCAATAAATGTATGATCAAATATAGCCATATTATCCAATAATATGATCAAATATAGCATATTATCCAATAAAGTTGTATGATAATATGATCAAATATAGCCATATTATCCAATAAAGTTGTATGATCAAATATAGCCATATTATCCAATATAGCCATATGATCAAATATAGCCATATTATCCAATAAAGTTGTATGATCAAATATAGCCATATATATAGCCATATGATCATCCAATATAGCAATATTATCCAATAAAGTTGTATGATAAATATAGCCATATTATCCAATAAAGTTGTATGATCAAATATAGCCATATTATCCAATATAGCCATATGATCAATATAGCCATATTATCCAATAAAGTTGTATGATCAAATATAGCCATATTATCCAATATAGCCATATGATCAAATATAGCCATATTATCCAATATAGCCATATGATCAAATATAGCCATATTATCCAATAAAGTTGTATGATCAAATATAGCCATATTATCCAATATAGCCATATGATCAAATATAGCCATATTATCCAATAAAGTTGTATGATCAAATATAGCCATATTATCCAATAATATGATCAAATATAGCCATATTATCAATAAAGTTGTATGATCAAATATAGCCATATTATCCAATAAATATGATCAAATATAGCCATATTATCCAATAAGTTGTATGATCAAATATAGCCATATTATCCAATAAAGTTGTATGATCAAATATAGCCATATTATCCAATATAGCCATATGATCAAATATAGCCATATTATCCAATAAAGTTGTATGATCAAATATAGCCATATTATCCAATAATATGATCAAATATAGCATATTATCCAATAAATATGATCAAATATAGCCATATTATCCAATAAAGTTGTATGATCAAAATATAGCCATATTATCCAATAAATGCCATATGATCAAATATAGCCATATTATCCAATAAAGTTGTATGATCAAATATAGCCATATTATGTATGATCAAATATAGCCATATTATCCAATAAAGTTGTATGATCAAATATAGCCATATTATCCAATAAAGTTGTATGATCAAATATAGCCATATTATCCATATAGCCATATGATCAAATATAGCCATATTATCCAATAAAGTTGTATGATCAAATATAGCCATATTATCCAATATGGCCATATGATCAAATATAGCATATTATCCAATAAAGTTGTATGATCAAATATAGCCATATTATCCATATGATCAAATATAGCCATATTATCCAATAAAGTTGTATGATCAAATATAGCCATATTATCCAATATGCCATATGATCAAATATAGCCATATTATCCAATAAAGTTGTATGATCAAATATAGCCATATTATCCAATATAAGTTGTATGATCAAATATAGCCATATTATCCAATAATAGCCATATGATCAAATATAGCCATATTATCCAATAAAGTTGTATGATCAAATATAGCCATATTATCCAATATGTATGATCAAATATAGCCATATTATCCAATAAAGTTGTATGATCAAATATAGCCATATTATCCAATAAAGTTGTATGATCAAATATAGCCATATTATCCAATAAAGTTGTATGATCAAATATAGCCATATTATCCATATGATCAAATATAGCCATATTATCCAATAAAGTTGTATGATCAAATATAGCCATATTATCCAATAATAGCCATATGATCAAATATAGCCATATTATCCAATAAAGTTGTATGATCAAATATAGCCATATTATCCAATATAGCCATATGATCAAATATAGCCATATTATCCAATAAAGTTGTATGATCAAATATAGCCATATTATCCAATATAGCCATATGATCAAATATAGCCATATTATCCAATAAAGTTGTATGATCAAATATAGCCATATTATCCAATAAAGTTGTATGATCAATATAGCCATATTATCCAATAAATGTTTATGATCAAATATAGCCATATTATCCAATAAAGTTGTATGATCAAATATAGCCATATTATCCAATATGGTATGATCAAATATAGCCATATTATCCAATAAAGTTGTATGATCAAATATAGCCATATTATCCAATAAAGTTGTATGATCAAATATAGCCATATTATCCAATAAAGTTGTATGATCAAATATAGCCATATTATCCAATATAGCCATATGATCAAATATAGCCATATTATCCAATAAAGTTGTATGATCAAATATAGCCATATTATCCAATATAGCCATATGATCAAATATAGCCATATTATCCAATAAAGTTGTATGATCAAATATAGCCATATTATCCAATAAAGTTGTATGATCAAATATAGCCATATTATCCAATATAGCCATATGATCAAATATAGCCATATTATCCAATAAAGTTGTATGATCAAATATAGCCATATTATCCAATAAAGTTGTATGATCAAATATAGCCATATTATCCAATATAGCCATATGATCAAATATAGCCATATTATCCAATAAAGTTGTATGATCAAATATAGCCATATTATCCAATATGCCATATGATCAAATATAGCCATATTATCCAATATAGCCATATGATCAAATATAGCCATATTATCCAATAAAGTTGTATGATCAAATATAGCCATATTATCCAATATAGCCATATGATCAAATATAGCCATATTATCCAATAAAGTTGTATGATCAAATATAGCCATATTATCCAATAAAGTTGTATGATCAAATATAGCCATATTATCCAATAAGTTGTATGATCAAATATAGCCATATTATCCAATAAAGTTGTATGATCAAATATAGCCATATTATCCAATAAAGTTGTATGATCAAATATAGCCATATTATCCAATATAGCCATATGATCAAATATAGCCATATTATCCAATAAAGTTGTATGATCAAATATAGCCATATTATCCAATAAAGTTGTATGATCAAATATAGCCATATTATCCAATATAGCCATATGATCAAATATAGCCATATTATCCAATAAAGTTGTATGATCAAATATAGCCATATTATCCAATAAAGTTGTATGATCAAATATAGCCATATTATCCAATATAGCCATATGATCAAATATAGCCATATTATCCAATAAGCCATATGATCAAATATAGCCATATTATCCAATAAAGTTGTATGATCAAATATAGCCATATTATCCAATATAGCCATATGATCAAATATAGCCATATTATCCAATAAAGTTGTATGATCAAATATAGCCATATTATCCAATAAAGTTGTATGATCAAATATAGCCATATTATCCAATATAGCCATATGATCAAATATAGCCATATTATCCAATAAAGTTGTATGATCAAATATAGCCATATTATCCAATATGGCCATATGATCAAATATAGCCATATTATCCAATAAAGTTGTATGATCAAATATAGCCATATTATCCAATAAAGTTGTATGATCAAATATAGCCATATTATCCAATATAGCCATATGATCAAATATAGCCATATTATCCAATAAAGTTGTATGATAAAATATAGCCATATTATCCAATAAAGTTGTATGATCAAATATAGCCATATTATCCAATATAGCCATATGATCAAATATAGCCATATTATCCAATAAAGTTGTATGATCAAATATAGCCATATTATCCAATATAGCCATATGATCAAATATAGCCATATTATCCAATAAAGTTGTATGATCAAATATAGCCATATTATCCAATATAGCCATATGATCAAATATAGCCATATTATCCAATAAAGTTGTATGATCAAATATAGCCATATTATCCAATATAGCCATATGATCAAATATAGCCATATTATCCAATAAAGTTGTATGATCAAATATAGCCATATATCCAATATCCATATGATCAAATATAGCCATATTATCCAATAAAGTTGTATGATCAAATATAGCCATATTATCCAATATAGCCATATGATCAAATATAGCCATATTATCCAATAAAGTTGTATGATCAAATATAGCCATATTATCCAATAAAGTTGTATGATCAAATATAGCCATATTATCCAATATAGCCATATGATCAAATATAGCCATATTATCCAATAAAGTTGTATGATCAAATATAGCCATATTATCCAATATAGCCATATGATCAAATATAGCCATATTATCCAATAAAGTTGTATGATCAAATATAGCCATATTATCCAATATAGCCATATGATCAAATATAGCCATATTATCCAATAAAGTTGTATGATCAAATATAGCCATATTATCCAATAAAGTTGTATGATCAAATATAGCCATATTATCCAATAAAGCCATATGATCAAATATAGCCATATTATCCAATAAGCCATATGATCAAATATAGCCATATTATCCAATAAAGTTGTATGATCAAATATAGCCATATTATCCAATAAAGTTGTATGATCAAATATAGCCATATTATCCAATAAAGTTGTATGATCAAATATAGCCATATTATCCAATAAAGTTGTATGATCAAATATAGCCATATTATCCAATATAGCCATATGATCAAATATAGCCATATTATCCAATAAAGATATGATCAAATATAGCCATATTATCCAATAAAGTTGTATGATCAAATATAGCCATATTATCCAATATAGCCATATGATCAAATATAGCCATATTATCCAATAAAGTTGTATGATCAAATATAGCCATATTATCCAATAAAGTTGTATGATCAAATATAGCCATATTATCCAATATAGCCATATGATCAAATATAGCCATATTATCCAATAAAGTTGTATGATCAAATATAGCCATATTATCCAATATAGCCATATGATCAAATATAGCCATATTATCCAATAAAGTTGTATGATCAAATATAGCCATATTATCCAATAAAGTTGTATGATCAAATATAGCCATATTATCCAATATAGCCATATGATCAAATATAGCCATATTATCCAATAAAGTTGTATGATCAAATATAGCCATATTATCCAATATAGCCATATGATCAAATATAGCCATATTATCCAATATAGTATGATCAAATATAGCCATATTATCCAATAAAGTTGTATGATCAAATATAGCCATATTATCCAATAAAGTTGTATGATCAAATATAGCCATATTATCCAATATAGCCATATGATCAAATATAGCCATATTATCCAATAAAGTTGTATGATCAAATATAGCCATATTATCCAATAAAGTTGTATGATCAAATATAGCCATATTATCCAATATAGCCATATGATCAAATATAGCCATATTATCCAATAAAGTTGTATGATCAAATATAGCCATATTATCCAATAAAGTTGTATGATCAAATATAGCCATATTATCCAATATAGCCATATGATCAAATATAGCCATATTATCCAATAAAGTTGTATGATCAAATATAGCCATATTATCCAATAAAGTTGTATGATCAAATATAGCCATATTATCCAATATAGCCATATGATCAAATATAGCCATATTATCCAATAAAGTTGTATGATCAAATATAGCCATATTATCCAATATAGCCATATGATCAAATATAGCCATATTATCCAATAAAGTTGTATGATCAAATATAGCCATATTATCCAATAAAGTTGTATGATCAAATATAGCCATATTATCCAATATAGCCATATGATCAAATATAGCCATATTATCCAATAAAGTTGTATGATCAAATATAGCCATATTATCCAATAGTTGCCATATGATCAAATATAGCCATATTATCCAATAAAGTTGTATGATCAAATATAGCCATATTATCCAATAAAGTTGTATGATCAAATATAGCCATATTATCCAATATAGCCATATGATCAAATATAGCCATATTATCCAATAAAGTTGTATGATCAAATATAGCCATATTATCCAATATAGCCATATGATCAAATATAGCCATATTATCCAATAAAGTTGTATGATCAAATATAGCCATATTATCCAATAAAGTTGTATGATCAAATATAGCCATATTATCCAATATAGCCATATGATCAAATATAGCCATATTATCCAATAAAGTTGTATGATCAAATATAGCCATATTATCCAATATAGCCATATGATCAAATATAGCCATATTATCCAATAAAGTTGTATGATCAAATATAGCCATATTATCCAATAAAGTTGTATGATCAAATATAGCCATATTATCCAATATAGCCATATGATCAAATATAGCCATATTATCCAATAAAGTTGTATGATCAAATATAGCCATATTATCCAATAAAGTTGTATGATCAAATATAGCCATATTATCCAATAAAGTTGTATGATCAAATATAGCCATATTATCCAATATAGCCATATGATCAAATATAGCCATATTATCCAATAAAGTTGTATGATCAAATATAGCCATATTATCCAATATAGCCATATGATCAAATATAGCCATATTATCCAATAAAGTTGTATGATCAAATATAGCCATATTATCCAATATAGCCATATGATCAAATATAGCCATATTATCCAATAAAGTTGTATGATCAAATATAGCCATATTATCCAATATAGTTGTATGATCAAATATAGCCATATTATCCAATAAAGTTGTATGATCAAATATAGCCATATTATCCAATATAGCCATATGATCAAATATAGCCATATTATCCAATAAAGTTGTATGATCAAATATAGCCATATTATCCAATATAGCCATATGATCAAATATAGCCATATTATCCAATAAAGTTGTATGATCAAATATAGCCATATTATCCAATAAAGTTGTATGATCAAATATAGCCATATTATCCAATATAGCCATATGATCAAATATAGCCATATTATCCAATAAAGTTGTATGATCAAATATAGCCATATTATCCAATAAAGTTGCCATATGATCAAATATAGCCATATTATCCAATATAGCCATATGATCAAATATAGCCATATTATCCAATAAAGTTGTATGATCAAATATAGCCATATTATCCAATAAAGTTGTATGATCAAATATAGCCATATTATCCAATATAGCCATATGATCAAATATAGCCATATTATCCAATAAAGTTGTATGATCAAATATAGCCATATTATCCAATAAAGTTGTATGATCAAATATAGCCATATTATCCAATATAGCCATATGATCAAATATAGCCATATTATCCAATAAAGTTGTATGATCAAATATAGCCATATTATCCAATAAATATGATCAAATATAGCCATATTATCCAATATAGCCATATGATCAAATATAGCCATATTATCCAATAAAGTTGTATGATCAAATATAGCCATATTATCCAATAAAGTTGTATGATCAAATATAGCCATATTATCCAATATAGCCATATGATCAAATATAGCCATATTATCCAATAAAGTTGTATGATCAAATATAGCCATATTATCCAATAAAGTTGTATGATCAAATATAGCCATATTATCCAATATAGCCATATGATCAAATATAGCCATATTATCCAATAAAGTTGTATGATCAAATATAGCCATATTATCCAATAAAGCCATATGATCAAATATAGCCATATTATCCAATAAAGTTGTATGATCAAATATAGCCATATTATCCATATGATCAAATATAGCCATATTATCCAATAAAGTTGTATGATCAAATATAGCCATATTATCCAATATAGCCATATGATCAAATATAGCCATATTATCCAATAAAGTTGTATGATCAAATATAGCCATATTATCCAATAAAGTTGTATGATCAAATATAGCCATATTATCCAATAAAGTTGTATGATCAAATATAGCCATATTATCCAATATAGCCATATGATCAAATATAGCCATATTATCCAATAAAGTTGTATGATCAAATATAGCCATATTATCCAATAAAGTTGTATGATCAAATATAGCCATATTATCCAATATAGCCATATGATCAAATATAGCCATATTATCCAATAAAGTTGTATGATCAAATATAGCCATATTATCCAATATAGCCATATGATCAAATATAGCCATATTATCCAATAAAGTTGTATGATCAAATATAGCCATATTATCCAATATAGCCATATGATCAAATATAGCCATATTATCCAATAAAGTTGTATGATCAAATATAGCCATATTATCCAATAAAGTTGTATGATCAAATATAGCCATATTATCCAATATAGCCATATGATCAAATATAGCCATATTATCCAATAAAGTTGTATGATCAAATATAGCCATATTATCCAATAATATGCCATATGATCAAATATAGCCATATTATCCAATAAAGTTGTATGATCAAATATAGCCATATTATCCAATATAGCCATATGATCAAATATAGCCATATTATCCAATAAAGTTGTATGATCAAATATAGCCATATTATCCAATAAAGTTGTATGATCAAATATAGCCATATTATCCAATATAGCCATATGATCAAATATAGCCATATTATCCAATAAAGTTGTATGATCAAATATAGCCATATTATCCAAATAGCCATATGATCAAATATAGCCATATTATCCAATAAAGTTGTATGATCAAATATAGCCATATTATCCAATATAGCCATATGATCAAATATAGCCATATTATCCAATAAAGTTGTATGATCAAATATAGCCATATTATCCAATATAGCCATATGATCAAATATAGCCATATTATCCAATAAAGTTGTATGATCAAATATAGCCATATTATCCAATATAGCCATATGATCAAATATAGCCATATTATCCAATAAAGTTGTATGATCAAATATAGCCATATTATCCAATATAGCCATATGATCAAATATAGCCATATTATCCAATAAAGTTGTATGATCAAATATAGCCATATTATCCAATATAGCCATATGATCAAATATAGCCATATTATCCAATAAAGTTGTATGATCAAATATAGCCATATTATCCAATATAGCCATATGATCAAATATAGCCATATTATCCAATAAAGTTGTATGATCAAATATAGCCATATTATCCAATATAGCCATATGATCAAATATAGCCATATTATCCAATAAAGTTGTATGATCAAATATAGCCATATTATCCAATATGGCCATATGATCAAATATAGCCATATTATCCAATAAAGTTGTATGATCAAATATAGCCATATTATCCAATGGCCATATGATCAAATATAGCCATATTATCCAATATGCCATATGATCAAATATAGCCATATTATCCAATAAAGTTGTATGATCAAATATAGCCATATTATCCAATAAATATGATCAAATATAGCCATATTATCCATATGATCAAATATAGCCATATTATCCAATAAAGTTGTATGATCAAATATAGCCATAATATAGCCATATGATCAAATATAGCCATATTATCCAATAAAGTTGTATGATCAAATATAGCCATATTATCCAATATAGCCATATGATCAAATATAGCCATATTATCCATGATCAAATATAGCCATATTATCCAATAAATATGATCAAATATAGCCATATTATCCAATAAAGTTGTATGATCAAATATAGCCATATTATCCAATATAGCCATATGATCAAATATAGCCATATTATCCAATAAAGTTGTATGATCAAATATAGCCATATTATCCAATATGGCCATATGATCAAATATAGCCATATTATCCAATAAAGTTGTATGATCAAATATAGCCATATTATCCAATAAAGTTGTATGATCAAATATAGCCATATTATCCAATATAGCCATATGATCAAATATAGCCATATTATCCAATAAAGTTGTATGATCAAATATAGCCATATTATCCAATATAGCCATATGATCAAATATAGCCATATTATCCAATAAAGTTGTATGATCAAATATAGCCATGATAAATATAGCCATATTATCCAGATATGATCAAATATAGCCATATTATCCAATAAAGTTGTATGATCAAATATAGCCATATTATCCAATATAGCCATATGATCAAATATAGCCATATTATCCAATAAAGTTGTATGATCAAATATAGCCATATTATCCAATAAAGTTGTATGATCAAATATAGCCATATTATCCAATATAGCCATATGATCAAATATAGCCATATTATCCAATAAAGTTGTATGATCAAATATAGCCATATTATCCAATATAGCCATATGATCAAATATAGCCATATTATCCAATAAAGTTGTATGATCAAATATAGCCATATTATCCAATATGGCCATATGATCAAATATAGCCATATTATCCAATAAAGTTGTATGATCAAATATAGCCATATTATCCAATATAGCCATATGATCAAATATAGCCATATTATCCAATAAAGTTGTATGATCAAATATAGCCATATTATCCAATATATGATCAAATATAGCCATATTATCCAATAAAGTTGTATGATCAAATATAGCCATATTATCCAATAAAGCCATATGATCAAATATAGCCATATTATCCAATAAAGTTGTATGATCAAATATAGCCATATTATCCAATAAATATGATCAAATATAGCCATATTATCCAATAAAGTTGTATGATCAAATATAGCCATATTATCCAATATAGCCATATGATCAAATATAGCCATATTATCCAATAAAGTTGTATGATCAAATATAGCCATATGATCAAATATAGCCATATTATCCAATAAAGTTGTATGATCAAATATAGCCATATTATCCAATAAAGTTGTATGATCAAATATAGCCATATTATCCAATATAATATGATCAAATATAGCCATATTATCCAAATATGATAATATAGCCATATTATCCAATAAAATAATATATTATCCAATATGGCCATATGATCAAATATAGCCATATTATCCAATAAAGTTGTATGATCAAATATAGCCATATTATCCAATATAGCCATATGATCAAATATAGCCATATTATCCAATAAAGTTGTATGATCAAATATAGCCATATTATCCAATATAGCCATATGATCAAATATAGTCATATTATCCAATAAGTTGTATGATCAAATATAGCCATATTATCCAATAAAGTTGTATAGCGATATTTTTGCCATAACGGAGGAATGAAATCAAACATGAAATTGTGTATCAAAAATAGCAAAAATGAAACTCTGTATCACACATGATCAAGGGGGTGCTCAGGCACCTTTCTACACCTTTCTTGCAGCCTCCCGGTAGCTTCCCCACATTCAAGGGGATGCTCATGCACCTTTCTGCACCTTTCTTGCAGCTTCCTGGTAGCTTCCCCACGGTCAAGGAGATGCACAGGCACCTTTCCACACTTTTATTGCAGCTACCCAATAGTTCCCCCCTAGGAACCCAGAGTTCTCACATCCACCACCATGCCAATCGTCCACCCGTCACCCGCCACCCTGCCACCATGCAATGCAGGAGCCTATGCCCAGCGAGCGAGAGCTTTCACACACGTTCAAGGGGATGCACAGGCACCTCGAGCATTTGCGGATACAACGGGAGAGAGAGGAACAGCTGCGGATGGCAAGGGGCAGCAACACAGAGAGATCTGTAATGGCGACATTTGCCATGGTGCCATGGTGGGGCTGGATGCTGATTGTGCTGCACCTGGCGTACCGTATTGTTAAGGTAGGCTGATATCAGGGGGTGACAATGTAGAGTGGTGCTGCGTTGTGTTGTGTTGTGTCGTGTTGCTGGTAGCGAGGGGCAGCAACACAGAGAGATCTGTGATAGCGGCATTTGCCATGGTGCCCTGGTGGGGCTGGATGCTGATTGTGCTGCACCTGGTGTAACTTATCGTCAAGGTAGGCTGATAGCAGGGGGTGACAAGGTAGTGTGTTGTGTTGTGTCTTGTTGCTGATAGCGAGGGGCAGCAACACAGAGAGATCTGTAATGGCAACATTTGCCATGGTGCCCTGGTGGGGCTGGATGCTGATTGTGCTGCACCTGGCGTACCGTATCGTCAAGGTTGGCTGATAGCTGAGGGTGACAAGGTAGTGTGGAGTTGTGTTGCTGGTGTCAAGGGGCAGCAACACAGAGAGATCTGTAATGGCGACATTGGCCATGGTGCCCTGATAGGGCTTGATGCTCATTTTGCTGCATCTGGCGTACAGTATCGTCAAGGCTGATAGCAGGGTAGTGGATTCATCGAAAATCGCGTCGTCTAAATTTGTGCCATTCGGACGGATTGGGTCAACAAGTTCTATGCAGTGTCGCCTGCGGCGCTACAAATTGGCGGAGAGTGATCGCGAGGGATCGACAGGTGGCAATGGAAGTGAGTAGTTACGAGACCGTTGGCTGACGTGTCTGGCTTCATCACGGTCAGACGGTCAAATGGACAAATGGGTAACACTGGGGGCTCCCGGCCCCCAGAAGGGGGGGCTCCGCCAAAAGCGGGGTTGAATTCATCTAGAATAGCTCCATGACAGTGGGCCCTAGAGGCTTTGCTTTTTACCCATACGGTCCAGACTGGGTTTGGGCAGGTCGAGTCCGACCAAGAGGGGGCCTTGAACAGGAAAGTACTCAGCCTCAATCATTTGGCCCTCAATGGAGCCTTTAGAAGCATGATACGCTATCCTGATATGAATTTGGGGGGGCTGTAAGACAGCATCTGTTAAGGAGGATGCTGTAAAAAGGGAGCCATGTTGGATCTAGGTTACTTCCAAGCGCGCGCTTTTGTGCGCTGGTGCGCTGCCTTTTTGAGCCCCACTGCGCGTTTCGCGAACTTTTTTGCGCCCCCCTGTGGGCGCAGCAAGCATTTTTTGCGCTTATTGCACTACTAAGCGCAGTTTTTTTCTTTCTTTCAAGTGCGCTGAAGTGCTGGCCAATTTTGTCCATGGAAGTGCCCTGGTTTGACCAGGTGAAGAGCCACTAAGTGGCAACCCAGTGGGATGTCATCCGGATCAAGGGCAACATGAAAATCTGCCCGGGTATGAAAGCCTCTGGCTGTGACGATGTGCAAGGGGGTGGCCTGGATGAGCTCTCTACCCGAGGAACTCCACGAGGTGGCGGCCAAGTCGAGAATTGCCTTTCTTAGCTTGCTTGCTGCATTGAGTGGCCGCTCACCATGTTCTAGAACGGCAATAAGCTCGGTGTGAGCATTATAGCAATGCAGGGGATGAACTGGACAAAATGTTTCCGCGAGAACTCGTACTTTGTACTAAGTCCAGAAATTTGGCCTGGAAATCCGAAAATTCTCGACAATTTGGCCTGGGATTCTCGACAATTCTCCACGAAGTACGAAACGTTTGTCCAGTTCATCCCCTGAATTGCTATAATGCTGACATCGCTTAGAGAGTTCTGCTGGCCCCCCCCCCACCCAACCCCCCTACCCCCCCCCACCCACCCACCCACCCACACCACACCCACACACACCCCTACCTACACACCCACTTTCATCAGTGTTCTAGTTGAATATCCTCGATGTCAATTTCCAAGGGATTAAAGGTGGGAGAGGTCTGTAAAGAAGGGTATGGGTTTTGAAGTGAAAGGGATACTTGATATGCTTGAAACGGGGTTATCTGAATATGGTTCTGCAGGTAGGAAGATTGGTTTGTTAACTGAAAAGAAAAGCTACATGAGTAGCTCTGGATCAATTTTTTATGCGGAGCCCCCTCTTCAAGGGGCAGGAGCCCCCAGCTTCTGGCCCCAGGGTTACGACAGAATGGCGGCGGAATGGCGACGCAGTTGTCCAAAGAAAAAAAGTCACGGCAGCAAGAATCGCCTTGGTGGCGGCATTACATGGTCAGGACAGTCTCCCTGACAGCATCAAAATGCCTGAAATGAAGTAGCGGTTTCTGAATCTGTTTTGGCCGATGGAAAATATGAGATTTGACTCCACATTGGTCATAAATAGGGACCGGCATCACTGTTTTTCTTTTCTGATACAAGCAGCAGCTTCTAGGCAGCTCCCCTGGCTGTCTAATCAGCCAAACCTAAAGCAACCTAGTGCACCTTGAAGCTGACGGAATCAGCTGTCTAGAGCTGCTGAATTTGTGAGGCCTAGCCCAGTGGCTGGCTCAGCTATCATATGATGTTGACCCCTATCATATGATGTTGGCCAGAAGCGAGTATGGTATCATCTGATATAGTATATAAATGGTAACTTTAGCCTAGTCAGACTGCCGGCATCATATGATATCACATTGGTGTTCCCTAATCATGAATGGTTTGAAAATCTTGCCCCCAGCCTCTATTTCCTTTTGGGGCTAGAGAGAGAGAGAGAGGGTTGGTTACCAAAATTCAGCAAATCATTGCTGAGACAGGACAGCAGCACAGCCTGCCTACCATCCAATTTTATAACAGGAAGCATGATGGTTTTTGAGGCACCCCAAACCTGAAAACAAACTAGGAGCCCCGGTCACGGTTGTTTTTGGGGGCTATGCGTAGCAGCATCTAGGCAGCCCCTCTCCCCCGTCCTAGGTTCCAACCTGAAGCTAGCTAGTGCGTATGAAAGCTGACATGGCAGGCATTCCAAAGCAGCTGCGAGCTTTAAGATTGACACAGCCGCTGGCTAATGGAGCTGGACAGAAGCTGCCATGCGTAGCCCAACAAATAAACAGTGGGGGCAAGAATAAACAACAGGGGGGGGCAAGAAAAAAGCTGCTGTACCGCACCTTCGCTTTGGATAGAGGCTATCCTCAAACTATAAAAACAAAACAAAAAATTGGCCAAAAATGAAGTTGTACAATTAAGTTAGAGGGGTCCAAAGTTTTTTTCAACCAAAGCGGCCCAAATCTTAACTTCGCGATAAGTCACGTTTAGGCAACCCTTTGAAAGATGTAAGAGCATAACTGGAATGGGTCATAAAAGATCTTTCGAATGACCCATTTTAGGGGGGGTAGGGGGAGGTAATCTGGTTTTAGGAGGGGGGTCTGGGGGGGGGTAAAAAAAACTTTTTTCCCAACTTTATTTTCCCCCTCTTTTGTATGAAACTTCCACAATTCCAACACCCATCTGAATCGGACACCATATCGAAGGTGCGGTCCAAAATCTGTCTTCCTGCCCCCCCCCCCCCCCCCCTCCCCCTGATCCCCAGTGTAGAATCTGTTGATGCTTGTGTGCATTTGTGCGTGTACGTGTACGTGTGTGCGTTTGTTGGGTACAACTTGAATAAATAATACTACGCCTTGTAAGGAGGCGTGAGGTTGAGGGGGCAAGCCTGTTTGCTTGCACTGGGGCCAACCACCTACAACTTGAACTTGTTTATATGGCTCCAGCCTTTAAGGCTGCTCCCCGTCTTCTGCAGTAACACACCCAATTCAAAACAAGGCATTATTATTTCCAAAGATTGTTCTTCAAATTGTTACAAGGTTCTATACGCCAGGTATGGCGTCTAACCGTCTGCACATTGCAGTTAACAATACCCCCCGTGCGATAACCACAGAAACTTGTTCTTCAAAGAAACCAAAGCATACGATTCTACGTGTACCAGGGTACTACTTCTTGCTAAATTGGTCAGCGCTTAAAGCGCACAAACGTCAAATTGGCCAGCGCTTTTTAGTGCAAAAAGCGCAAAAACTGCGCGCTGCGCCCACAGGGGGGGTGAATAAACTGCGCGAAACGCGCATAGGGGCTCAAAAAGGCAGCGCGGCACTGTGCGCGCTTAGTAGTACCCTGATGTGTACTGAGAGTGTTGTTGGCTTAAAAAAAAAGTTAGTGTCCATCGGGGTGTCGCGAGGAAGATTTTTGCACATGCCTATGTTGGATTTTTTTGTAATCTGCCTTACCCTCCCCATATCTCCTTCAGAAATTACAATTTTGGGGTCAAAGTAGGGTCTATAGTAATCCCCTCGACAAGCTCTATCCATTTGTGGTCGTACATCTGGATTTTAGCAAAGTTGGACAACATGGTCGAGCAAGCACCCTTTTCCTAGCCCTGATTCTGAACTGAGCTAGCAAGTTTTTTTGTTTGAGAATTTGAAGGTGGTGTGTAGCCTGAGTTGCATGCCTGAGTACCCTCCATATACCCAAGAATTCTGGGGAGGACATATTGAGTTTCTGGTTTGGCCCAACTTTCACACGGTGTACTTGACACATTTACTCATCCCCAAAACAAGCGCGGACTCGGAATGCTCTCGCCAAACCAGCTTCATAAGTATGCTTAACTTTGTCAGATTGGTGAGGATGTTACGAAGATGTTTCCGAAACCGGCTCGACCCCTGTATGAGGATCTGCCAGGGGCCTTGACTTGGACCTTGAGGACCACGCCTCCATATTGACTCTTTGTCGGAAATAACTAAATACCGGTAAGCGAAGATTCGGAAAGGTCTCGTCGAGCCCGTGCCCCATTTCTGCTGAACTTTATCAGAAACCAAAAGCTGTGGAAGTTTCGACCCCAAACAGATTTCACCAGAGGAAATTTCTGAAAGCAGCTGGACTGGACCCCCCCCCCCCCCCCCCCCCCCCCCCTCTTTTAGGGTGGTCGATATCTACTTCTCCGCAGGTCGCCACATGTTCACTTCTCCCCATCAATTTTTCTGATAATGGAGCTGTAATGGCATGTAATATGGCGATACTATGAGACATTTTCCAGGTCATTCTAAGCACCTCATTTAGTGTGTGGTGGTATGGCCCCAGCCCTGTGGGAATTCCGAGGATGCCATTGTGTGCGCCATATTGTACAGAAAAAACTTCTTTTTCGATTTTGATGTTTTTCCAGGTACCCCCTTAGATCTCAGCCCCCAGACACTCGAGGTGCAGGGTAGACGTACCGGTCGGTATTCCGGTATTGGAGTTTTCCAGTTCGGTATACCGGAGCCGTAAAATCCCTCGTTGAGTTGTAGGGTATAGCACATACTGGTCGGTATTCCGGTATTGGAGTATTTCAGGTCGGTATACCTTCTTGAACTTGGTTACTATTTTTCTTTTTGAACTTGGTTACTATTTGTATTCTTGAACTCGGTTGCTATTGTTTTCCAAAGTAACTCATGTGTGCCTTGTGCATTGGAACCAGGTGGTGAGCAACAACTTTGGAAAGAAGAGCATCATGGTGGATGGCCCACACCTCGGAGATATGGAGATATAGACGTTTTTACTTCAATGGAGCCATACCTTTTCTTTTCAGCTACGAGCAGCAGCTTCTAAGCAGCTCCCTGAGCCAGACTCTAGGCCAAGCCCCCAGGTGTCAACAGTGCATGAAAGCTACTTGTGTCAGCTTCAAGGTGTACTAGCCAGAAGCCTATAGGCTGGATCAGGTTTGGCTGAATAGCCAGTTAGGGGAGCGGCCTAGAAGTTGCTGCTCATAGCTGAAAAGAAAAGCTATGTGTAGCCTTCCATTAACCCCTTCCCATCCTCCCCCTCCTCTTCCTTCGCCTCCTCCGCCTTCCCCTTCTTCTTCTCTTTCCCCTTCCCCTTCTTTTTCTCCTTCCCCTTCCTCTTCCCCTTCCCCTTTCCCTTCCCCGCCCTTCCCCTTCCCCTTCCCCTTCCCTTCCCCTTCCCCTTCCCTTCCCCTTCCCCTTCCCCTTCCCCTTCGCGGAAACTATACGAGATTCGAGACCTAGCTTTTTCTTTTAGGCTATAGGCAGCAGCTTCTAGGAAGCTACCCAGGCTGGATATTCAGCCCAAACTAAAGCAAGCTTATGCTTTTGAAGCTGACATAATCATGGAGGGCGCAACTGGGCGTTACAGTTAGACGGAAAGATGAAATATAGTTATATATACCTTATGAGCCTTAAGTATTGGCAAACGGTATGGCAAACGACCCTTTGCCAAACCGGATTGGGGAATCAGCTTGAGACCACTCCAGTGGTTGGCTTTTGCCAAGTTACGGTTACCATGGTACTCTGTCTACTAAGCCCTAGCAGGTTAATTGTTCCTGATTTGAATTGCTACATGGTTTTCTTTTCAGCGAGCTAGGGCATACTACTTTGTAAACATGTACTTGACCTAGAACTTGGTTACATGGCTCCAGCCGGCAATTTGGATGGCTGGAGCCATGTACCGTTCTGGCTACGTACTAAGCCCTAGCAAGTGTAATCTCCTGGTTTGAATTGTTACATGGTTTTACAGCAAGCTTGGGCAGACAACTTGGTGAACATGTAACAAGGAAATGTGACAATAACATAAGACCCTTTACCAACTGTTTTTCAAGTCTGAGCTTGAGACAGTCAAAGCCATAGACCCCTTTGCCAAGTTAGGTTTGCCATGCTTTTCTGATACCCACTTTTAGGGGGGACATGACATTTGCCAATATTTAATCTTGCCAATACTTAAGGCGCGTACGGGTGGTTATCTAGGGTGCATATTTGATCAATTTGTAACCGCGTTAAAAAACAATCCACTACATTCTCTGGGTTTTAAAAATGCAGGGTACTAAAGGAGATGATTTGTCACAACGTGGGCTAGTTTGTATCAAAAAATTTGTCCCCCCCCCCCCCCCCCCCCCCCCTCCTTCTCGACTCTTCCAACTTTTCTGCAGGGGTACCAGATGTTTTTCTTACGTCATCCTCCTGCTTTAGGGCTTAAAGACAAATAAAGACAAATAAAGACAACTGAACGGGTATGAATAAACATTGGTTCGATTTGGATAATGCTTATTTAAATGGCTGTCCTGGTAATGGAGCTATTGTGTGCTAGTGCACGGCCAGTGCAGGCAACCATACAGGCAATCCTCTGTGAGCTTAACGGATTCCGAGCCTGGTCCTGGAACGGAGGTACTGCCAATGGACACGTTCTTCACGCGTATATGGTCTTCACGGCTCAGCAAGGGAATGTCGGGGCCGGGTCTTCAGGGTCCTTGGAGACTCGGGACTGGAGTTGACTGGGTCTTCAGGGTCTGGGCGGGGGGGCGGGACTTTGTTGGGGCGAGTCAAGAAGCGATAAATACTCACGTGGAGAAAGGCAGGGACAGATTACCCCTAAACCCTAAAACCTGAACCCCCACCCCCGGTATAGCTTCACCCTACCGTCTTCAGGGTACTGAGACTCAGGTCTGAAGGTGACTGGGTCTTCAGGGTCTGGGTCTTTGGGGCAAGTCAAGATGCCATAGATACTCACGTGGAGAGAGGCAGGGACAGGGACAGAGAATAAGGAGATGCAGGTCAACTCAGCGTTACACCACGTGAAGTATAATGAATATTGTTACAATCTAGGCGTAGGCAAAATAGGCCAAAGGGACCGTGTAGGGCGTAAACGGAAAAAGCACTGATGAACTGAACCTCAAACAATCGTTTTATCGACGGGGGCCCTGAGTTCGTACTGCAGTGATAAGTTATATTATCATTAATTTATCTCAGGTCCCTTCTCTATTTATAGCATTTCATATGTCTATCAGGATCTTATGCAACTACAACTGTTCTACTTAGCCCCCCCAAAATATTCCTGGGCGGTACAGGTGAGTAAAAAAAACGCCGGATTGTGAGGCTCAAGCAAAGCAAGATCCGGATTTACAATTGCAGTTGCTATCGCACTTGCATCCGCCGAGAGACTGCGACAAATTGCACTTGTCACAGTTGTTGCCGCCAGCGCATGGGGGGCGGTTGCACGTGCCGCACGCCCCAGCTGATGGGGAAGAGCCACCAGTTGGAGTTCCGGAGCCACCAGATGATGGGGATGAGCTTCCGGCACAAAGGTTGTTGTTGCAATGGGCAGCTGTGTTGCCACACCATCCACTTGTGCTGCAGCAGTAGCCAGACTGGCACTTGGCATTGCCAAAGTTCGGTCCGCACCTCCAGTCTGATCGGGAAGAGGCAGGGCAAGAGCCAGTTGGAGTTCCAGAGCCACCAGTTGGAGTTTCGGAGCCACCAGCTGGAGTTCCGGAGCCACCAGTTGGGTTTCCGGAGCCACCAAATGATGGGGATGAGCTTCCGGCACATAGGTTGCTGTTGCAGTGGGCAGCGGTGTTGCCACACCATCCACTTGTGCTGCAGCAGTAGCCTGACTGGCACTTGGCATTGCCAAAGTTCGGTCCACACCTCCAATCTGATCGGGAAGAGCCAGGGCAAGAGCTACCAGTTGGAGTTCCAGAGCCACCAGTGTTTGAGGATCCGGAGGATCCGGAACCTGTAATGCGGAAATATTAGCTTAGCTTTCCAGAAGGACAGAGGATAGATACACCACCTCCCAAGCAACTGTTTCCCATCCAGAAAGCAGCAGGAAATTTCAGGGAGACCTCTCCAAAGTGCACTCACCGCTTGTAGAGAAAGTGGGCCATATTACCCACCCATCCCACCCTTCCCCCACCCTGCAGGTACTTAGTATCCACCTTAAGCATGGCAGCAGTGTGGACATGGTCACTAGGACCCTACATTGTATTTATCCCACCCATCACCACCACTCCAGGCCACAAACCCACCCATCAACGCCACACACATCACCAATTCATGCCATGAACCACCAACACACACGACCCATAAAATACCCTCCCCCCTCCCCCCACCCCCACCCCTCCACCCTGCAGGTACATCGTATTCACCTGTGGTGACGGGCGATATGGTTGTCAAGCTGTCAATGCTTCCAACCACCTTGTAGCACAGTGGCATGACAGATGATTCATCGGCCCCAGGACGCATTCCCACGGAGACGGGATAGCCCACGTTGTTCACATCAAACTTCGGGTTGCTTGGATCAAAGCCCAGCAGCTCACTAGCTGCCCACTTCTCAAGGTCGATCAACTTCCACTTCCTGTCCCCTGTGTTTGACTTACAGCAGCCTTCACAGTCGGAGTCTGCACACACATCCAGCACTTGAACAGTCACGACTTTTGTGCTACCCTCAACCATCACCTGAAGGCCAATGTGTCAGGTGTGATGTGTTAGGCTATCATGCTCTCTCTGCAAATTGAAAACCGTTATTTATTATTCGATTTGGGCTGGCCCCCTCAACCTCACGCCTCGTAACAAGGCGTCCTATTTATCCATGTATTGATGTGTTAGGCCATTACGCGATTTCTGCAAATTGAAAAACAAAACTGCTCACTCACACATAGGAGGTGGACACAAAGCCTGCAATACGGTTGCAGTACGCTCATTTTTGAACACCAGACTCCAAAGTTACAAACAACACTTATCACCCTGTCACCCTCACCCTGTTACCACCGCTCCATAACAACCACCTCCACCCACCACCACCACCTACCTCCTACATCCACTCCCCTCCACCCCCCCTACCCCCCCGACCCCAAACCACCTCCCCCCCCTCTCCACCCACCCACCCCAAATCACCTGACATGCACCCACCCCAAACCACGTCTAGCTACCCACGTCCCACCCCCATCCACCTCGACCCCCTTCATCCTCCTTCACCCCCACACTGCCCCCCCCCCCCCCCCCCTCCCCCCTCTCCACCCCTCGACCCACCTCCAATTTCTTCTGCAGCAGTGATGGATCCCTACTATACGTTGATGCCATGCTCCAGCTCCTCACAGTCTCCTCCGGCCAGCGGCACTCCACAACACCCGTCCCGCCGTTCAACATCTTGGCACCTGGAGCGCAAGGTCCTTTTGCTGGCCCTGCAGTTACTGTAGAGAACTGGCCTGCCCAGTGGCAGCCACTGTAGTCCACACACTCAACTGTGCCTGGTTTTGGCCAGCTGTCGTAGATGGTGCCCACTGCAGGGCTCCAGCCACTAGGGCAGATTGCTATTGGGGGCAGGTGTGGTTGGGCAGTTGGGTGTAGTTAGTTGGTTGCTGTTAGAGAAGGGTTGGTGTGGTTCGTGAGGGTGGCGTGGGTAGGTGGGGGTGGCGTGGGGGGGTGGGGGTGTTTGTGGAGTGTGTGTGTGTTGGTGGAGTGGGTGTGTGGGTGTGTGGTGTGTGGTGTGTGGGTGGTGGTGGTGGTGGTGGTGGTGGTGGGGGGGGGAGTGGTGTGATTAGGTAGGCGTGGCAATGGGTGGTGGGGGGTGTTTGTGGAGTGTGTGTGTGTTGGTGGAGTGGGTGTGTGGGTGGTGGGTGGGTGGTGGTGGTGGGTGGGGGGGGGAGTGGTGTGAGTAGGTAGGGGTGGCATGGGTGGTGCGGATGGGGAGGTGGTGCTGTCATAAATAGATGGTGCCCTTGGCAGGCCTTGGGGCAGTTGTTTGCTGTTGGGGGCAGGGGTGTCATGGGTGGCGAGGGTGTCATGGGTAGGTGTGGATGTAGTGTGTGTGGGTATGAGTGGTGTGTGTGTGGGGGGTGATGAGTGGGTGTGCAGGTGGGTGGGTGACCGACGTGGGTAGGTAGGGGTTGGGTGGGGTGTGTGGGTGGAGGTGTGGGGTGTCAGATGTGTGGGTGAGTGGTGTGGGTGAGTGGTGTGGGTAGGTAGGGGTCGCATGGGTGGTGCGTGGAGTGTGTGTGGGGGGGTGGGGTGGGATGGGGGGGGTGGGGGTGGGGGTGTGGGGGGGGAATGGTAACTAGGGGTGGCGTGGATAGGCAGTTGCTTTGGTTGTTGTATGTTGGGAGCGTGGCAGGTGTATTTTGAAGGTAACTAGGGGTGGCGTGGGGTGGCGTGGGTAGGCAGTTGCTTTGGTTGTTGCATGTCTGAGTGTTTCAGGTGTATTTTGAAGGTAAAAAACAACATATTTTGTTTATGGCTGCATGCACCAGCTTCTATGAAGCTTCCCTGTCTAGCTATTCAGCCAGACCTAAAGCAAGCTAGTGCATCTGGCAGCTGATAGCACCAGCTTGCCATAATAACTGAATACTGTAGGCTTAGCAGTTGGATGGCATGGGTAGGCAGTTGTTTGCTGTTGGTTGGTTGGTTGATTGGTTGGTTGGTTGGTTGGTTGGTTGGTTGGTATGGTGATGTCAAGTCCATGCCAGCTCCTTTGTCCATGCGTGTAAACAAGTTGTGAAGGTCAGCATGCATGTAGATCATATGGGTTGACTGAAACAGGTGCTTGTCTCCACACGAATGCTTGTGAAGCCATGCGAAGTGAAGGTCAGAATGCATGAAGATCAAATGGGTTTACTGAGGCTGGTGCTTGTCTCCATACGAATGCTTGGGAAGCCATGCGGTTTTTGTGAGTATACATGGTCTGGGATATACTTTTAATATGTATGTCTGTATCTCTTTGGACACAAGTCAGACTCAGTTCAAACCCTCGGAGGGTCCTACTCTTGTGGTATCCGCACCTTCAGCGGAAACAAGCAACATGGCCAGGATGAAAAGTAGTGGCAAGACATCCAGCAGGGACAGGCTCCTAGACATTGTTAGACCTGCGTCAAGGATTGGCGGTGGGATATTTTCGAACTGATGATACTCCTTAGCAGGCGAAAGGCAAGGCAGCCGAGGGAAATCCAGCAACACTTTAAAACACATGGGAGATTGCACACACGACAATTGATTGAGTGTAGTGGGGCCTCCCTCCAATGTTCACACAACATCAGTCCATGGCTAGCTAATACCACCTTTCCCACCTCAGTTGCTAATTCGAACTATCTGGGCAAGAGGAATTGAATGATAACACTAACTTGCATTATTCCCAACGGCCACATACACTGTCAGCAGGGCCATGCAAAATGCTTAGTTATGAATTTACTAAATTGGCACATTAATGCCAATTTAGTAAATTCAGGACACTGTCTCCTCACAACATTAAGCATGGTTGCTAGACAATTGCAAACCCAAGCTCAAATCCACCCTTGTTGAATCCGTTATCTATTGGGTGCCAACCACTTATGTTGTTGTTTTGACCCTAGCATGTAAGCTGAATCATGGCTCGCCTGCCAGGAATAATCTGAAGAATATCCATGCTTATAACCTCGTTACGCAGACACCAAGCCCTGCTTAAGTATCCCTCTCGACAGGCAGACGCGGCAGGTCCTAGCACTCAATTCGCCACTCTGAGCGCGCGATACTCATCCCTCCAATATTCACAGTTAACACTTATACCGCAGACCTGTCGCATATTGTGTGTCCTCCACCCCCTGCTCACGACAACGTGCTTAACCACCACCCACCCAACAACCCGCCCACCCAAGAACCCGATCACTAACAACTCGCACCGCAACTCGGAACTCACAAAGCAACTAATAACTCGCTACGGCGCACCGCAACAAACTACCACTTCACAACTACCACATCGTATCTCCCACAGACATTTCACTCAGATCAGTGGTCACTCTGGTTGAGAATTTGCAACGCACCGGTCTTAATAATCGACAGTGGCCTCTGTCTGCTGGCGAGGAAAAGTTCCTGGACTATCTGCGAGCGACACGTTGGCAAAGGAGTCTGTCAATGAAGAGCATTTGGGATACGTTGAGTGCGTGCGTGCGTGCGTGCGTGTGTGTGTGCTTTGCCTTGCCTTGCGTGCATTGGATGCGTTGGGACGAGGTGCAGGATGCAATCTAAGCGAGATGGGGAGGGAGATCGGTCAATAATCTAGCGGGGTGCGATCCAGTCTGAATCATTCGAGTCTGCTAGGCCATGGAATGAGTACGGATTTCCTTTTACAAAGCCACACAAATAGGTAGGGACGACTGCGAAATAGCTAAGACTGAAGCAAATCGCGTCGTAGCAAAGAGCATTATCACACTGGGCTGGGCCAGGCTGGGCTGACGGATTTTACGCGAGAACGGGCAGCTACACAACCTGGCTGTGGACCAGCCCAGATATTGGGGCACCGTCGTACCTCCACACGTGACTGCCGGTTGTAGTTTGCCGCTGACGAGTGTTGGTGTTGTAATGTAAGGGAGACTAGAGTTGCACCGACACCCTTCCCCAGGCACTTGCAAAAGCGAACAAAATAAAGAGTATCGGAAGCAGGTCGGAAGGACGAGGAACGAGTTGCCAGGAGCACGACTTAGCGAGCCATATATAAACCGGCATGTATGGGCACGGGCACGGGAAACAAGCATACGAACGTGCACGGTCGCTGCCTGCCCCGTTAACCGCGTGCGGGAGGGGAGGCCAGGATTCACTGTAATGCAGGCACAACAAAGCATTCAAACTTACGCGTAGCTCTTGCGCAACAGATGGCTCCCAGGAGGGGTGGAGTCCAGCTCGATAGAAGATGCTGGATATTGATCGTGGTGAAGGCGCAGCTGGGCTTTTGTTGGTTGAAACAAAACAACTGCCAGGTCTAGATTGAGCTTCTGCGACCCGTTATATATGCAGATTTGCAGGCCTGCGATTGGTGAAAGAAGGTACTGGTATCGCACCCTTTCACTTGCTGAATTGTGTGGCTGGCCCAGGGAGCTGCCTAGAAGCTGCTTCTAGTAGCGAGAAGGAAAGCAGTGGCTTGTTGTCAATGTGTTCAACACCTATGTGTTCACATCACCGTGCCGCGGTCTAGCTCGCGCTCTGCTCTTGCTCGCGGTGCAATCTCACTGAATATTTCTCGGCTAACCCCACAAACGCTGCACTGCATCTTTTGTGACGGTGCCCCCAGGGTCATCGCGTAGTCCGTTGGTCGGTAATGCATTATGCAATAACTAATGTGTAGCAAATGAAATATTGTTGTCCGTTTGGGCCACAGAGAAACAAGTACCCTGCCCCTAAACTGTCGCGTACACCCTGGCTTTGGTTCCGCTGCACTCGATTCCATTCACAATGTGCGCTCCGATAGCCAACACTCTCCGCAAAAATTCCCTCGTCGCTTCCGACGTGCCTGGGACGTGTTCCAATCCAGTGTTGCAGAGGTGGCACGCGAACAGGTTCTGATCTGTTATCCTGACTTGGATCATCACACTCACTTTTCCCAACATGAATGGCTGCAGGCACAGGTGCTGATGACACTGGCATTGAGGCTCTGGAGGAGATCCCCACCAATGAGGCTGCTGTTGAAATCAGAAGTGCATGCTGCAATCTGGTACAGTCAATGGCGCACGCATTACCTACACGCCTAGAGTAGGGGCTGCACACCAAAAACCAATGCCCAGTTGGCGTTTATTCACCTGCTGCTGCCACTGAATGACTGCCATACTTGCCCTCCCTCTCCATACCCCATGCAAGCTGCACAGACCTAACCACTGTTCAACAGCAAGGCTGTCTGCTCCTCTGGCTGCAACACCTAGAAGAGCCAGGGCAAGTGCACGAACGGCGACACTGTCCTTGGTGCAAGCGTCAAGGACACAGCGTGTGCCGGGGCATGTGTGGCTCATGTGTTACAGGCAGGTACAGGCGATTCAAACAAGTATGATTTTGCAAGGTAGTGTGTCCCCTATCTTGATCCACTTTTGATTTTGTCCGCTGCGCCCCTCGCCCTGAAATACACAGTATTGGTGAGAGCAGGCTTAATCCATGCCCCTTTGCCCTCCCTCCCCATCACCCATACAGGCTGCACCGACCTGACCTTCGTCAACGCCAGGCTGTATGCTCCTCTCTTGCTGCAACAGCTGGAAGAGCAGGGCAAGCGCACAGACGGCAGCAATGTCCTTGGTGGTGCAAAACCCCAAGAACACAGTGTGCCGGGGCAGGTGTGGCTCGTGTTGAACAGGCGGTACAGGTGATTCGAACAGGTGTGATTTTGCAAGGGTAGTGTGTCCCATATCTTGATGCGCATTGTGATGCTGTCCTGCTGCACCCCTACCCCTGCAATACACCGTTTTGGTGAGAGCAGGCTTAATCCATTCCCCTTGCCCTTCCTCATCATCCCCGATACAGACTGCCCAACAACCCACCCCAACCTACTCAGACCATCCAACCACCCAAGAACAAGCAACTGCACACCCACGCCACCCATGACACATCCACCTCCACCCACACCACCCACATCACCCAACAGCAAATTTGACTTCAAATCCATCTTCCTTATCCATGGGCATACTTTATCCATATGTTCTCGAAAGGCAACTGCAGCTGTTGTATGAGGGTACCATTTGTAGGGGGTTCCGGTTCCACATACATGTTATCAAACAATGTGGGGGGCACCCCGCCCTACCATGTCGTCACTTACTGACTTGTTTATTACATAATGTATGTTGCATTCTCTTGTATTCATTCTTGTAACTCATGAATCTACCTTCATCCATGCCCGCCTTATTTGCAGGGCAAACAGTTTAAGTAGCCATGGGCCGGTATCCATCCCCAGCCGCAAAACGACACGCTTACTACAGAGGACTGGTGGAAGTGCATGGAGCCTGGAGTTCCTTGTATAGATAAGCTAAGATAATAGCTCAGATTTAGATAGTAGGTAGGACATTTGCAAGGCCTACATAGGCTAGTTAGTACTGACTTGCAGTTCTTGGTTATTTCCCTGAAATTTGAACTGTTACATGCTTTAAAGCAATTTGGGGCTGATCACCATCTTCCAATTCCAAGTCCCCCCGTGCGATACCCACGGAAACCAGGGATCACACTTAGCGGATTTATATAATAGTTTAAAAAACTTGTCGGTCCCTAACTTGTCCTTCGTACATATCCTTACCATCGATCATTTGTGTTATTTTCAGCTTTTAGCTAGCGTAGCCTTACATATATATATATATATATATGTATACTGAGGTGGGGTCCGTGGGCTTATTATAGCACAAAGTGCCCTTGGGAATTGTTTCGTCCATTGTGATGGCTTACATGTTTCGCCTCGAATTTTTGACGACTATTCTGTTCCCAAACTATGTATTACGCACAAGTTTAGTTGTTCACAATTCGAAATGTGTTAGCTCAAAACCCCTGAAATCAAATTGTTACACCGTTCAATTGTAGCTTTTGGGCCCCCCAACCTGAGCTCCTTTTCGTGAATTGCGATTGCTCATATGTGCTCTGGTGATAAATTTGTCCGCGTATAAATAAGTCTTATAATTCATCAAAAACATATAGAATGTTCAATTTTTGTGTGTAATTTTCATAAAACCTGAAAATTTGGTTGTGACACACTGATACGGACGAACGAACTAACGACATTTTATTGGTGGCTAAATCCCTCTTCCCAGAAAAAATCGTGGAGATGTAGTTTCAATTCGGGTACTAGTTTAAGTACTTATATGCACCAGTAACAATTCATATTACATGTGGACAATCAGCCATGAATCTCCTGAACCCTGTCCCACGCCCCCTAAATAATATAGCATATACCCACTAAACGAGGGGGCTAAAACGACCCGGTTACTGTCAACTAATTGTATTCAGAACTTTTGAGCATTGAGAGTGGATATTAAAGAAAGGGAAGTGCAAGCTTATATCACACTGTTGGATCAGAACATATATTCATGTGCCGTCCTGGTTCACTTGACAGACTATACGGGTCCCAGCTACAGGAATCTGTTTAGTAATTCAGCAGTAGCATAAGGAGCAGCTGATAGCTCCCGCTGCCTTCTGAACAGGAGAAATAAAGCCTATGGCGCCCTGCCCAATGCCCAAGCTAACATTTATGTCGACAATCGGTGCTCACGGCAACTGTCATTACTCAGGATGGTGACTATTTTGTTAGGAGGTCGCCCCTGGATCTGGATTCTTGCAATATCCGAGTTTCACTTATATTTGGATGCAGCACAGTTGGCTTGCGCTGCTTTATTCAGAAGGCGTCTTCCCGACGGACTTATGGATGTCCAGGCCAGCTCTGGTTGTCCGAACAGGAGGATACAGCTCTGGTGCCCTGCTCAATGCCCAAGCTAACATTTTGTGATGATCAAAATACATGCTTGCTGCGATCTTGCTTGCTTGCAACAATATTGCCTATCTGTTTTTTGAGGATTTAGTTAGAAGAACCCTTCCTGGATGTTGTGGAGCGGGCTACGTCTTGGCCTCAATGGCCACTTGATGGAAACAAACACGGAAATGAATGTTATCGTGCCCACGGGCACCTTGTCATTACTTAAGATGGTGATCTTATGAGGAGCTCGCCCTTATTTCTGAATTACTTGTCTCGTGCGGGTTTCACTTAATTTGATTAATCACTGAATTTACAATTGTCACTTTAGCCATAACTCCAGGCCCAAGCGTTGGTTACTAACGATTGTTTGGGGTTCAGTTCATCAGTGCTTTCCTTTAAAGCCCATCCTGCCATGGTTAGGCAAGTCTCTTAAGCCTATTTGGTCTACCCCTGGAATGTAGCAACTCTTATACATGGTAGTTAATCCAGGATCATCAGTCTTATGATCGGCTGTTACTTAAAAGCCGCTTGTCGACTGCTTCTAACATACACACAATCGTATATGCTCAATAAGCTATTCAGCTGTCATACTGAAGACCATCACATCATTAAGGTAGATGAAAGCAAACCTACCTAAATAAGGCCTTAAAACTCCATCCATGATACGTTGGCATGTTTTTGGGGCATTGCTTAACCCCATGGAGCCTCACAAGCCACGCACGAGTATTATATAATATATTACCTATTAATATCTAGTGCGGGAATGCCGTCTTGTGGATTTCTTCCTCTTTCATATGGATTTGGTGAAAGGCTAATGCCAGGTCCGTGCTAGTGTAATACTTAGCACCATGCATCATGTATAAAAACTCATCAAAATTCGATCACGGGGGAGGGGGTAGCGGTCCTTCACTGTGATCTCATGAAGGGCTCCATACTAAATGCAAAAACTAAGGGAGCCATCTGGCTTGCGAGCAAACACGATGGGTGCACCAAATAAACTAATTGAGGACCTAATCCACCCATTCAACACAAACTCATATAATTCATGCCGGAGAGATTCTAAAACTCGGTCGGCAGGCCGTTGGTGACATTTTCCATATGCATACTGGCAGGCTGTGTAGTATCTAAGGGGAAGCCATGTGCCGTTATCTGCAAGTCAGGCAAAAATTCTGGAAAACCAGAATTTAGCCATGATAAAAAATCAAAGCAAAGTGAGTGCAGCTCCAAAAGTCGTAAGGGAATGTCTCGTTCCAGATATATATAATGCACTTCAGTTGACGGGAATAATTCAGGGCGAATGAGTGGGTGGTGGACCAGGGCAGATCTTTAAACCACCTGAACCACCGTAACCACCTCGACCAGGACAGATCTTTAACCACCTTCAACACCACCTACCACCACCAACCAAGGAAGGAGCAGGGCACACATTTAAACTGTCTCTCCGCTTATTATACCTCCTTTTCCGTGGCTTCTGCACGGGGGAATTTGGAATGGAAGACTTATGAAGCAGCCCGGAGTTGGCTGAACAACCATGTAACAATCCAATCCAATAGCCTCAATCGCGAATGAGCATTGTTTTTATGGGGGGGCTCTGCATGGCAGCTTTATGTCAAGCTCATAAGCAGACACTGGGCAAGCCATAGCTTTACTGCTGCGATTTTAAAAGGCTCGTCAATGTCAGCTTTGGACGCACCACAAACTTTAAGCTTGAAACATGGACAGGGGGGAGCGGGGCCGGGGCGGGGCGGGGGGGGGGGGGGGGGGGGGGGGGGGGGGGGGAGGGGGGGGGGGGGGGGGGGGGGGGGGGGGGGGGGGGGGGCTGGCCCTGACGTTGCTAACGTGTTGCCCAAAAAACGATTAAGCACATGTGCACTATAGAGTTTTGGTGTAGTAGTGTTTCAAACTACCATCGTTTACAGCGCAGGCGGCAAGCAGCCTGCAGGCTGATAGACCATGTAACCAACCCAATCAACACTTTATGCTACCCATATTTACTCTGCCCGCAGACCGTGAGTAACCTGCAGGCTGATAGACCATGTAATAAAATTCAGATCAAACCACAATCAGGTTAGGCATATTCATAAATGTTCTGCAAGTCTACCATAGTCAGTGGCTCGATCAGATTTGTCGACAACACTCATATTTATTTACCGCCCCCTGCTGCTTCTTTTGTGGGCTACGCGAAGCAGCTTCGGGGCAGCTACTCTCCCCCGTCCTTGGGTCAAACCTGAATCTAGCTGGTGCGCCTGAAAGCTGAGATGACAGGCATTCCAATGCAGCTTTAATATTTTGGGTTGACTCAGTCGCTGGCAAATGGAGCTGGGTGGAAGCTGCTACACGTAGCCCAAAAATGAAACAGCGTACCGTCCTATACCGCCCACAATAATCAGGAGCGACATAAGGACAAAGGCGTACTGCTGGCAGCAGCAGCAGCAGCTTCTATGCAGCTCCCTGGGCCAGACACTGGACCAGCCACTGGGCTAATCCCACACAATATTTTACCAATCTGTGCCCATGGCTTTCCTTTTTAGCTACAAGCAGCAGCTTCCATGCAGCTCCCAAGGCTTGCTACCCAACCAAACCTAAGGCAATGCAGTGCATTTGGAAGCTGACAGAATCGCCTTTCCAGAACTGTTAAAATCTTGGGGCTTAGTCCAGTAGCTGGCTCAGGGAGCTGCCTGGAAGCTGCGGCACGTAGCGGAAAATAAAAGCTATGCACTAAGCTCTCCTCCTTCCCCTGGACACTTCTTTAAGCTGTCTAATCAGTGTATTGTTCTCCCTGGTTTACGTTGGCATAGTACGGGGGGGCTTGGAATTTGAAGACAGTGAGCAGTCCAGAGTTGGCTGAAAAGCCATGTCACAAGGGAAGCTATGTTTTGTTTATTCTCACTGGGTTACGTGGGCATAGCACGGGGGGACTTGGAATTTGAAGACAGTGAGCAGTCCAGAGTTGGCTGAAAAGCCATGTAACCCACCCACCCACCCACCCACAGATTCCAAGCCTACGTGGGAGCTTTCCTTCACCGCGCTGAGCACCTCCCCCCCTCAGCCAACGAGAGCAACCTGCCCACGCCACCTGACCCCACTCACCCACCCACAGGCTGAAAAGCCATATCACCAGAGAAGCTACGTTTTGTTAATCTCCGTTAGATTTTTGCCTCAAAGGGTGGGTCTCGCTGCTCCAGTCCTAGACTGGAAGGATAACATGTGATGTGGCGGAGCATGGCATGACTGCCGAAGATGATTAGAACTCTCATCCTTTGTTTATCTCCCTCACAAGCCTGAGGCCTCACTCCCTTACGGGCAGAGCCCGTAGGAGTAAGTACGGTCTCTAAAGAACCCCTCTACAGGACTCGCAGGCCCGCAGGCCAGATGCCTCCGTCGCAAGCCAGATGTAGCAGGATAGCCTGCTACTAGTTTAAAAAGACAGACTCAAGATGTCAAGTTAGACTAGCAGCAGGCTATCCTGCTACACCAGAGGCTTCACTCAAGGTCTCTTGACCATGGAGCCCATGGGAGATGTTCCAATGGGCCTGCAAGGGTCAGTAGTGAAAGGGTAAGTAGTGTAAGGTTAAGTAGTGAAAGCTTAATAGTGTAGCGGTAAGGAGTGTAAGGGTAAGGAGTGTAAGGGTAAGGAGTGAAATGTTGAATATACTATCACAAGGACTGCCTCAGGAGATGGCAGGCAACAATCTCATTTAATTCTTATTTATTACTATGTGTCTGAAGCGAAGTCAGAGGCCAGCAAGGGTGAGTAGTAACAGGTACAATATATTGTTCACAACCCTAGAGAGATAATTCCCAGGCCTGTGGTACCGGCTTTCCGGTAATTGGCGGAGCCCTCCCTTCTGGGGGCTAAAGCCCCAGGGTCAACCTATTGCTGTTTGACTATTTGTCGGGCAACAAACCCTGGCCCTAAAAAAATGTCGCAAACCCTGGCTTTGGTCTCCTGCACTCAATCCGGTGCCACCTGTCGCTGCCACCTGTCGCACAAACACATATTACATGACACTTGATAGACAAACACACACACGCTTAGACACACACATACACACACAGGCACAAACACATACTACATGACACTTGC
>CM039463.1:38639122-38716622 GCA_022414725.1 Microglena sp. YARC
AACTCATGGCCCCCGTCGGTTAAACGATTGTTTGGGGTTCAGTTCATCAGTGCTTTTCTATGTTAGCCCCTCCTGTCACGGTTGGGCAAGTTCATTTAGCCTATTTGGACCACGACTGGACTGTTACAAAATATACAAATAAGTTGCTTTAGGTTGTGCGTGCTTGCTTTAGTTGTGCACCATTTTGACCTCCCAAACATGGCATGAACAAGTCCTATGCAGCGTCGCAAGCGACGTGGAAAGCGAGTTAGTTACGCGACCGTTGGCTGACGAGTCAGGCTTCAATTATTTTTCGGTCGGACAGACAAACGGACAAATGGGTAAATATGGGGGCTCCCGCCCCCTTGAAGAGGGGGCTCTGCCAAAAAACCAACAAGAACTTGCACTTGTGTGAGAGCCAGCCTGAGGAGCTGCTAGCTTGTGTGTCTGCCAACTTGTGTGACACTTACTTGACTTCTAACATGTGCGCGATATGGATATGGATATGGATATGGATATGGATATGGATATGGATATGGATATGGATATGGATATGGATATGGATATGGATATGGATATGGATATGGATATGGATATGGATATGGATATGGATAAAGTCGGCCCAGTAGCGAGGCATGAGGTTGGCAAGAGCTACTGCTTCATAGCCTGAATTTTAGCCTTTTAAAGCTCTCAACCCAAAGCTCATAACCCTAGATACTCTAGATAGTTCCCCTGATCAAATTGCGTGGTACTTACTTGACTTCCGACGTGTCAGGTAATGGAATTTAAACCTCTTTCGGCTCTCAACCCAAAGTTCATAACCCTAGATACTCCAGGTAGTTCCCCTGGTCACATCGCGCGGCACTTACTCGACTTACAATCATTGAACGAAGAAAGTGCCGGGTTTGAATCTATACGGGTGCCCTTTAGTGTTCGTTGTCGCTGTCAACCGCCATGGTTGCTTTGACCAGGTAAAGTAGCAGCCCGTTCCCTACTGCCGGAAGACGCTCCTAGCAACCTAAATAGAAGCTCCCTAAATACCATGCCCCACCAGGCGTTTTCATTATGACTTCAGACGTGTCAGAGTTACGGATGAAGTTGGCCCAGTACTGAGGCATGAGGTTGGCAAGGGCTACTTCTTCACAGCCTGAATTCTACATCCCCAAACACAAATTACAGAAAAATAGGCAGATAGTTCTCAGGCCGGTGGTACCGGCTTGCCAGCCCGATCACATTACATGCTTGACACTCAATTGACTTCCGACATGTCAGAGTTACAGATGAAGTCGGCCCAGTAGCGGGGCATCAGGTTTGCAAGAGCTAATGCCACGCTTCACAGCCTGGATTTTGTCCTTTTACAGCTCTCAATCCAAAGTTCATAACCCTATATACTCTAGATAGTTCTCCTAATCACATTGCGTGGCACTTACTTGACCTCCGACATGTCAGAGTTACGGATGAAGTCGGCCCAGTAGCGAGGCATCAGGTTGGCAAGGGCTACTGCTTCACAGCCTGAATTCAGTGCCACCTCTAGCAAGATGACATCGAACATGAGCGTCTCGATGGAAGCTTGTGTCTTGGTCAGCTTAGGCTGCAAGGCTGTTGCCACCGCTTGTGACTCATCCCGACCAAGCCAAATGTTGTTGAGTACAGCAGGAAAACCACCTGTAATGTAACGGGGCATGGTGTTGGTGCCAAGAATGAGGGGTGCATGTCTTGGTCAGTTTAGGCTGTAAGGCTGTTGCCAACGCTTTTGACTCATCCTGTCCAAGCCAAATGTTGTTAAGGACAGCAGGAAAACCACCTGTAATGTATCGGGGCATGGTGTTGGTGCCAAGAATGAGGGGTGCATGTCTTGGTCAGTTTAGGCTGTAAGGCTGTTGCCAACGCTTTTGACTCATCTTGTCCAAGCCAAATGTTGTTAAGGACAGCAGGAAAACCACCTGTAATGTAACATGGCATGGTGTTGGTGCCAAGGATGAGTGGTGTTTGTTTTGGTCAGTATTAGCTTTGATAACACTCCGGATGAGTGGACTTTGTGTGTGCAGCACGCCAATCTATATATGCAGAGACGAGAGTAAGTTACAAGCACAGGAGACCCATTAAGGGGCACCAGTGGAGGAAGAAAGAAAGGTAGGCTATACCCTGATAAGGGTTAGACACTATACAGTCAATGTCAGAGGAAACCGGGCAGCCGGGAAACTATCAGGGTAAAGGCAAGACCGGTGAAGTAGCTGACAGGAACCTATCACTGAGTCACTCAATGACTCAGGCTAAGGGAAACTGTCACTACGGGAAGCTGTTAGGGCCGATAGTTCTAAGGGAGTACAGAAGTAGTCACCAAGTCATAAAACGCGTGAGAGCAACGCAATTCATGCTGACACTCCACCTATGACACAGGTGACATACAATACTACTACTCCACCTATGGCACTGGTGACATAGAACTATAAACTGGTAGCAAACAAAAGTTATGAAGGAACGGCGGAAAAATCAGGAAACCAGAAGAAAGCCTTGTCTAAAATAAAAGGATGAGAAAGGATGAACCAAAAACCACTGTAGTACTCCGAAAATGTAGCAGCAAAAAAAACTTGGGTCATACCGAGCAGAGCTAAGACCAAAACGGAAATGTAACCATCCATGGTAAGCGCAAAAATACTATTCATCCAGAATAGGAGGCACCAAACCAGAAATCACAGGGAGGCCAAAACAGAAATCAATCCCAAATACCAAAGGAAGGGGAACAACGGTGACTAAAAGAACCGAGAACGTAACCTAAAGAGAAGACTGAAAAAACGTATATCAAAGTTGGGGAACAACGGTATAGAAAACCCGATCCGGGTATAGGAACCTAACGCCAATCAATGATAACCAAAGAGACGGATTGAAATATCGTGTGAGAGCAGCACACGAGAGAATCAAAACCTAAAGGACGCAGACAAGAGGACACTAAAGACTACGATGGAAAAATAAAGTCGATGGAAAATCCACTACCTTAAAAACTATTCTTAGCTTAGAATTCATGACTAGGTTGGGATGAAAAAACCATGATGAACTGGTTTCTTACTCAAAGATGGAAGTAAGAAGATTTATGAAAGTTAATTATCATAAATCCCAGTTACGGCACTAACTAAAACATTCAGGATAATTATCATAAATCCCCAGTTACGGCACTAACTAAAACATTCAGTTACGGCACTAACTAAAACATTCTAGGAGGTGGGTATCGCACCGCAAAGAACTCATGCACTCAAGACAAACCAAGCACCTAACCACAAGCAAACTACACCTGCAGCAACTGAAAATCCAAAGGATGCGGAGATAAATCTCAAGAAACTTGTAACCAACAAAGGAAACACAGCTCAATGAACAATAGGAGTTTAGACGTACAAACACAGTACAGAAAACTTAATGTCCACTTGAAAAATAGTAAACGCAGAAAAAAGGACGTCAAAGAATTGACTGCAAAGGATGGACTGAAAGGGCGCTTGAAATACACTCGGAAAACAAGAAAGAGGTGAGCGGCGGTACATCTGCAAGTACAACTGCAAGATTACCCAGCCCACCAATTCACAGTAAAATCCGAAGGGAAACAACTACTACACTCCACAAAAAGTTCCAATCACATGAGGGGCTGGTGATCTAAAAACAGTTTGGAGTAAAAAGAAATAGCTAATCTATGATGAGCTCCACCGAACGAACCATCTGCCTATGGAACTAAGAGTCAGAAACCATCAAGACGCTATAACGGTGGTCTGAATTAATTACCACCTTCCACCAAAACCAAGAAAGACAGCTGAAAGGAAGCTGCCTAAACAAAGCGTCGTAACGCTCCACCAATCTAGACTACCCTATAAGTCAGTCTAGGCGGTGCTGAGGAATAGGCACCCACACATAGGGCCATGTTAACCTACGTATGAGAACCATCAGCACCTAAAACAATGAATCCTGGGTTGACTGTAACACCCCAGCCATACGCAGTATCAAGCTAGTAACCGGTAGTATAGCCCCCAGCGCAGAACTGCTGCCTGGTTGAACAGGGCCGGCCTTATTTGCCTCTATATCAACGAAGCCTGAGTCGACTGTAACACCCCAGCCGTACGCAGTATCGGAACCCGACCAGTGTTCTAAATCATCACTTGCCCAGTCAGCAACGGCTACATCATCCCCAGGCCGGGACCCGAGTGTTCCACCAGGGACAACGGGAGGCGTCTGAATGAACGACACCTGCGAGTCATTCAAGGTGGTCGGAGGGTGGGGACTATTAGGCAATGGACCTGATCCAGATACCACTATGATTGAAGGCTGTCGTACACCTAAAGCTTCACCGACGAGCGACGTATTGGAGATCCCAGCGACCCCCTGAGATTCGGCTAAGATTTTATCTGAAAGGACCGCAGAATCTCGCTGACCCAATGCCTTCACACGCAATACAGCACCATCAGCCCCTGACCTGGGGCGCAAGGTCATCCCATGGAAGGGCATCCCATGATCAGGGCAGCGGTCGACAATTGGGGTTAGCAAAGGGTCAAGGGAATGAACCGCAGGCACATGCATATGTCCGTTGATTGCGGCAGGGATGCAAGTGTAATACGGAGACCCGTCATAGGGAGATAACCCAGGTATACAGTTATGCTCAAACTGCTCATAGAAGAGTATATCACGACTCTCTACTACCTCGCGCAACTTTGGAACCCAAACAAAATAACCCTTACTCACCAGGGAATACCCAACCAGTCTTCCACATAGCGCCCGCTCGTCCAGCTTGTTGCGCTTCTTCCCATTTACTAGCGTAACGTAGCAAGGGCAACCGAACACACGCAACATCGACACATCAGGCTGAACCCCAAAGAAAAGCTCGTAAGGAGTCTTCTCTCCCTGATTGGGCAAGCGATTAACTAGGTAACAAGCAGCGAGGAAGGCATAGGGCCAGAAAGACTTAGCAAGTTTGGACTCCAAGTGGATGCTCCTAGCTATAGACTGTAAGACCCCATTGTACCTTTCCACAGTTGCATTCTGCTGTGCAGTGTATGCCAAAGATAACTCATGCTCCTCCCCAACCGATATCAGCCAATCCTCAAACCACTTTACTATAAAACCCCTTAGCCCTATCAGAACTCAAACACTCGAACCCAAACGCACGTTGCTAAGGCATACACCTAAGGGGGGAACCAGGGGCACGGGAAGACAAAGAAGTAACCTCTGTCGAACCACAGAACGCACCCAGGGGTCACAAGGAGCCTAAGAGAGAAAAATATCCAAAGATATCATGCCAAAGATCCTCCACGGCCGCTGGACTAGGGCCAGGACGGCGTCCACTTCGGCCTCCACTTCGGCCTGTAGCATGGGCGAAGTCCGGCGCTGCGAGACCTGGGATCACAGAAGGTGGGGAAGCGTTAGGCGAAGTCGAGATTAGAGGTATGGGGGAAGAAAAAAAAAAGAAACGAGAATGACAGTGCAGCAAGTCGCACCTGGTGCAGAAAATCGCACCAATGGCAGAAAATCGCAAATCGCAAGGGCAGAATTCGAAAATTTATCGCTAGGATGCGAAGAGCAGAGCCGAGGCATGCAAAGGTCCTAATATTCCGCCGTCGATGAGCAGTCAATCCAAGTCCCCCCTCTATCGCTCGACTCACCCGGATGGGGGGTAGAGGGAGCAGCACCCGAGTGGTGCTGACCATACCCCCCTGCTTCCTACCACCTCAAGAATCTCCAGGTCCAGACGCGTAGGTCGTCCTCCTGTGGCGAACCCTACGGCAGTGCCGGCGATCCGCCAGCTTGATCGAAAAAAATTCTCCAGAAGGTAGCACATAGCCACTAGAGTGCAAAGGGGGGGGGCAAAGACGACGTAGACATCAGCAGGGAGCTTGGTCGGCTTGGCAACCTCCGGTATGCAGGCAGAGCCTCAAACACCGGAGTTAGCGACATCAAGGACGCGAGCAGACGAAGACGGGGTATCTCCACCGATGTCCAGGCTAGTCGCCGACTTGAGTCTGCACGTCAAAGTCGTCTACGACAGACGGTAGCTGAAGGAGCGCAAAGGTAGAGGTATGATTGGGGGGGGTTACTTCCATGATGGCGGAAGGACTCTCATAACCGCCAGCAGAGGTCGCTGGTGCACAGACGTCTAGCCAATCGTCTTGAGAAACCGCGTCCTCCTTGGGAAGGACACGGTCGCAGCCATTACTTATAATAACGCTGCGCATCCCGCGCGACCAGGATTCTCCATTCTTGTCATGGAGTTTCTCAAATGTCGCCGGGGGTCCTCGCGGAAGTTGCATTTCAAAGCAGTGGTAGAAATGAGGGGCCGGATAACCTATTAGCTTTGATAACACTCCGGATGAGTGGACTTTGTGTGTGCAGCACGCCAATCTATATATGCAGAGACGAGAGTAAGTTACAAGCACAGGAGACCCATTAAGGGGCACCAGTGGAGGAAGAAAGAAAGGTAGGCTATACCCTGATAAGGGTTAGACACTATACAGTCAATGTCAGAGGAAACCGGGCAGCCGGGAAACTATCAGGGTAAAGGCAAGACCGGTGAAGTAGCTGACAGGAACCTATCACTGAGTCACTCAATGACTCAGGCTAAGGGAAACTGTCACTACGGGAAGCTGTTAGGGCCGATAGTTCTAAGGGAGTACAGAAGTAGTCACCAAGTCATAAAACGCGTGAGAGCAACGCAATTCATGCTGACAGTCAGTTTAGGCTGCAAGGCTGTTTCCAACGCTTTTGACTCATCCCAACCAAGCCAAATGGTGTTGAGCACAGCAGGGAAACCACCTTTAATGTAACGTGGCATGGTGTTGGTGCCAAGGATGAGTGGTGTTTGTCTTGGTCAGTTTAGGCTGTAACTCATCCCATCCAAGCCAAATGTTGTTGAGGACAGCAGGAAAACCTCTTGTAATATAACATGGCATGGATGTGAGGTTTCCCCCCCCAAATGCACCAAAAAAGCTACAAATAGCTATAAAAAGCACTAAGAAACCTGTCCCTAGAGGAGGCCTAAAAACATTAAGCTAGAAAAAAACCGCTTTCAGATTTGAAAGAGAATCACTGGGTGGCACAAGTAAGACTGAATGAGATAGCTGATCAGAATCAGTTATTGGACTAGCATGGGGACTAGCACATCCATTACTTGACCCCTACGCCTGGACTGTAATAACATTTAATAGTGTTTATTACACCAACCATTGTGTTACTGTCTTCAGTTTTTATTTTACCAACCATTTAATTCCTGTCTGTAGCCGTCTGTAGTGTTTATTACACCAACCATTTAATTCCTGCCTGTAGCCGTCTGTAGTGTTTATCATACAAACCATTCATCTCTGTCTGCAGACAATGAGCATGGATGGTGTTAGTTTGGATTAATTTCCAGGGTTGTCAATAAGGTTGGTGTCAATCTCCATAGTATCTCCATGGTACAGGGTTGTCAATAAGGTTGGTGTCAATCTCCATAGTATCTCCATGGTACAGGGTTGTCAATAAGGTTGATGTCAATCTCCATAGTATCTCCATGGTACAGGGTTGTCAATAAGGTCCTCCCTCCCTCCCCTACCTTCTAGATTCTGCGCTACTTGGATGTATCAGTCCACCAACACATACCGCAGTTGTGTAACCTCATTTTTTATCTCCACCACCAGTACAGGGATGCAACATCACCACCACCACCACCAACAACAACAACAACAACACAAACGACAAGAACAAGCAATATCACCATAGGCACCAAAAGCATGAAGTTTTTTTCTTTCTTTCAAGTGCGCTGAAGTGCTGGCCAATTTTGTCCATGGAAGTGCCCTGGTTTGACCAGGTGAAGAGCCACTAAGTGGCAACCCAGTGGGATGTCATCCGGATCAAGGGCAACATGAAAATCTGCCCCGGTATGAAAGCCTCTGGCTGTGACGATGTGCAAGGGGGTGGCCTGGATGAGCTCTCTACCCGAGGAACTCCACGAGGTGGCGGCCAAGTCGAGAATTGCCTTTCTTAGCTTGCTTGCTGCATTGAGTGGCCGCTCACCATGTTCTAGAACGGCAATAAGCTCGGTGTGAGCATTATAGCAATGCAGGGGATGAACTGGACAAAATGTTTCCGCGAGAACTCGTACTTTGTACTAAGTCCAGAAATTTGGCCTGGAAATCCGAAAATTCTCGACAATTTGGCCTGGGATTCTCGACAATTCTCGACGAAGTACGAAACGTTTGTCCAGTTCATCCCCTGAATTGCTATAATGCTGACACCGCTTAGAGAGTTTCTGCTGCCCCCCCCCCCCACACACACACACCCACCACACCACACCCACACCCCTACCTACACACCCACTTTCATCAGTGTTCTAGTTGGATATCCTCGATGTCAATTTCCAAGGGATTAAAGGTGGGAGAGGTCTGTAAAGAAGGGTATGGGTTTTGAAGTGAAAGGGATACTTGGTATGCTTGAAACGGGGTTATCTGAATATGGTTCTGCAGGTAGGAAGATTGGTTTGTTAACTGAAAAGAAAAGCTACATGAGTAGCTCTGGATCAATTTTTATGCGGAGCCCCCTCTTCAAGGGGGCAGGAGCCCCCAGCTTCTGGCCCCAGGGTTACGACAGAATGGCGGCGGAATGGCGACGCAGTTGTCCAAAGAAAAAAAGTCACGGCAGCAAGAATCGCCTTGGTGGCGGCATTACATGGTCAGGACAGTCTCCCTGACAGCATCAAAATGCCTGAAATGAAGTAGCGGTTTCTGAATCTGTTTTGGCCGATGGAAAATATGAGATTTGACTCCACATTGGTCATAAATAGGGACCGGCATCACTGTTTTTCTTTTCTGATACAAGCAGCAGCTTCTAGGCAGCTCCCCTGGCTGTCTAATCAGCCAAACCTAAAGCAACCTAGTGCACCTTGAAGCTGACGGAATCAGCTGTCTAGAGCTGCTGAATTTGTGAGGCCTAGCCCAGTGGCTGGCTCAGCTATCATATGATGTTGACCCCTATCATATGATGTTGGCCAGAAGCGAGTATGGTATCATCTGATATAGTATATAAATGGTAACTTTAGCCTAGTCAGACTGCCGGCATCATATGATATCATATTGGTGTTCCCTAATCATGAATGGTTTGAAAATCTTGCCCCCAGCCTCTATTTCCTTTTGGGGCTAGAGAGAGAGAGAGAGGGTTGGTTACCAAAATTCAGCAAATCATTGCCAAGACAGGACAGCAGCAATGGCTACCTACCATCCAATTTTTTAACATGAAGCATGATGGTTTTTGAGGCACCCCCACAAACCTGAAAAACAAACTAGGAGCCCCCGGTCACGGTTGTTTTTGGGGGCTATGCGTAGCAGCATCTAGGCAGCCCCTCTCCCCCGTCCTAGGTTCCAACCTGAAGCTAGCTAGTGCGTATGAAAGCTGACATGGCAGGCATTCCAAAGCAGCTGCGAGCTTTAAGATTGACACAGCCGCTGGCTAATAGAGCTGGACAGAAGCTGCCATGCGTAGCCCAACAAATAAACAGTGGGGGCAAGAAAAAACAACAGGGGGGGGCAAGAAAAAAGCTGCCGTACCGCACCTTCGCTTTGGATAGAGGCTATCCTCAAACTATAAAAACAAAACAAAAAATTGGCCAAAAATGAAGTTGTACAATTAAGTTAGAGGGGTCCAAAGTTTTTTTCAACCAAAGCGGCCCAAATCTTAACTTCGCGATAAGTCACGTTTGGGCAACCCCATGAAAGATGTAAGAGCATAACTGGAATGGGCCATAAAAGATCTTTCGAATGACCCCCATTTTAGGGGGGGTAGGGTGAGGTAATCGGGTTTTAGGAGGGGGGTCTGGGGGGGGGTAAAAAAACTTGTTCCCAACTTAATTTCCCCCCTCTTTTTGTATGAAACTTCCACAATTCCAACACCCATCTGAATCGGACACCATATCGAAGGTGCGGTCCAAAATCTGTCTTCCTGCCCCCCCCCCCCCCCCCCCCCCCCCTGATCCCCAGTGTAGAATCTGTTGATGCCTTGTGTGCATTTGTGCGTGTACGTGTACGTGTGTGCGTTTGTTGGGTACAACTTGAATAAATAATACTACGCCTTGTAAGGAGGCGTGAGGTTGAGGGGGCAAGCCTGTTTGCTTGCACTGGGGCCAACCACCTACAACTTGAACTTGTTTATATGGCTCCAGCCTTTAAGGCTGCTCCCCGTCTTCTGCAGTAACACACCCAATTCAAAACAAAGCATTATTATTTCCAAAGATTGTTCTTCAAATTGTTACAAGGTTCTATACGCCAGGTATGGCGTCTAACCGTCTGCACAATGCAGTTAACAATACCCCCGTGCGATAACCACAGAAACTTGTTCTTCAAAGAAACCAAAGCATACGATTCTATGTGTACCAGGGTACTACTTCTTGCTAAATTGGTCAGCGCTTAAAGCGCACAAACGTCAAATTGGCCAGCGCTTTTTAGTGCAAAAAGCGCAAAAACTGCGCGCTGCGCCCACAGGGGGGGTGAATAAACTGCGCGAAACGCGCATAGGGGCTCAAAAAGGCAGCGCGGCACTGTGCGCGCTTAGTAGTACCCTGATGTGTACTGAGAGTGTTGTTGGCTTAAAAAAAAAGTTAGTGTCCATCGGGGTGTTGCGAGGAAGATTTTTGCACATGCCTATGTTGGATTTTTTTGTAATCTGCCTTACCCTCCCCATATCTCCTTCAGAAATTGCAATTTTGGGGTCAAAGTAGGGTCTATAGTAATCCCCTCGACAAGCTCTATCCATTTGTGGTCGTACATCTGGATTTTAGCAAAGTTGGACAACATGGTCGAGCAAGCACCCTTTTCCTAGCCCTGATTCTGAACTGAGCTAGCAAGTTTTTTTGTTTGAGAATTTGAAGGTGGTGTGTAGCCTGAGTTGCATGCCTAAGTACCCTCCATATACCCAAGAATTCTGGGGAGGACATATTGAGTTTCTGGTTTGGCCCAACTTTCACACGGTTTACTTGACACATTTACTCATCCCCAAAACAAGCGCGGACTCGGAATGCTCTCGCCAAACCAGCTTCATATGTATGCTTAACTTCGTCAGATTGGTGAGGATGTTACGAAGATGTTTCCGAAACCGGCTCGACCCCTGTATGAGGATCTGCCAGGGGCCTTGACTTGGACCTTGAGGACCACGCCTCCATATTGACCCTTTGTCGGAAATAACTAAATACCGGTAAGCGAAGATTCGGAAAGGTCTCGTCGAGCCCGTGCCCCATTTCTGCTGAACTTTATCAGAAACCAAAAGCTGTGGAAGTTTCGACCCCAAACAGATTTCACCAGAGGAAATTTCTGAAAGCAGCTGGACTGGACCCCCCCCCCCCCCCCCCCCCCCCCCCTCTTTTAGGGTGGTCGATATCTACTTCTCCCGCAGGTCGCCACATGTTTACTTCTCCCCATCAATTTTTCTGATAATGGAGCTGTAATGGCATGTAATATGGCGATACTATGAGACATTTTCCAGGTCATTCTAAGCACCTCATTTAGTGTGTGTGTGTGTGGGGGGGGGGGGGCAGCCCTCAGGGTTTTTTCGAACTTTTTACTCCAAATGACATTCTGAGACCACCCATGACTAGGCCTTGGCAAGGGCAGTCCATTGGCACCACTTTGGAATTCGTGCAATAGGTATCTACCCCTTGGGAGGGTGGGTGGGTGAATGGGTAGGAGGCTAGGTGGATGAGTGGGTGGGTGAATGGATGAGTATGGGTGGTATGGCCCCAGCCCTGTGGGAATTCCGAGGATGCCATTGTGTGCGCCATATTGTACAGAAAAAACTTCGTTTTTCGATTTTGATGTTTTTCCAGGTACCCCCTTAGATCTCAGCCCCCAGACACTCGAGGTGCAGGGTAGACGTACCGGTCGGTATTCCGGTATTGGAGTTTTCCAGTTCGGTATACCGGAGCCGTAAAATCCCTCGTTGAGTTGTAGGGTATAGCACATACTGGTCGGTATTCCGGTATTGGAGTATTTCAGGTCGGTATACCTTCTTGAACTTGGTTACTATTTTTCTTTTTGAACTTGGTTACTATTTGTATTCTTGAACTCGGTTACTATTGTTTTTCAAAGTAACTCATGTATGCCTTGTGCATTGGAACCAGGTGGTGAGCAACAACTTTGGAAAGAAGAGCATCATGGTGGATGGCCCACACCTCGGAGATATGGAGATATAGACGGTTTTACTTCAGTGGAGCCATACCTTTTCTTTTCAGCTACGAGCAGCAGCTTCTAAGCAGCTCCCTGAGCCAGACTCTAGGCCAAGCCCCCAGATGTCAACAGTGCATGAAAGCTACTTGTGTCAGCTTCAAGGTGTACTAACCAGAAGCCTATAGGCTGGATCAGGTTTGGCTGAATAGCCAGTTAGGGGAGCGGCCTAGAAGTTGCTGCTCATAGCTAAAAAGAAAAGCTATGTGTAGCCTTCCATTAACCCCTTCCCATCCTCCTCCCCCTTCTTCTTCTCCTTCCCCTTCCCCTTCTTCTTCTCCTTCCCTTCCCCTTCCCTTCCCCTTCCCCTTCCCCTTCCCCTTCCCCTTCCCTTCCCCTTCCCCTTCCCCTTCCCTTCCCCTTCCCCCTTCCCCTTCCCTTCCCTTCCCCTTCCCCTTCCCCTTCCCTTCCCCTTCCCCTTCCCCTTCCCCTTCCCTTCCCCTTCCCCTTCCCCTTCCCCTTCCCCTTCCCCTTCCCCTTCCCTTCCCCTTCCCCTTCCCCTTCCCCTTCCCTTCCCTTCCCCTTCCCCTTCCCCTTCTATCAGCTATTAAGCACTTCTAAGAGTGGACAGAGATGTATGCAGCGGAGACAGACGCGCCAATCTATACACAGAGACGAGAATAAACGTTACAAGCAAGGACGTACACTAAAGGACACCAGCGGTGGGCGAAGTGGATGCCTGTAACCTGAATAGACCCTAAGCCCAGATCTTGTCACCCTGACACCGTTTAACACAGGAAATGTCAGGGAGAGACCGATAAGACACAGAGAGACAGGCAGTCAATAGGAAGCTGACACTGAGTCACTAAAGGATGACTCAGTTCTACGGGAAGCTATCACTATGGGAAGCTATCAGGGCCGATAGTTCTAAGGGAGTACATAAGTAGTCACCAAGTCATAAAACGCTTGAGAGCACCGCAATTCATGCTGACACTCCACCTATGACACAGGTGACATACAATACTACTACTCCACCTATGGCACTGGGGACATAGAACTATATGTAACAGATTAAAAAAAAAAATTAAAGAACTCCGAAAAAACGAGAGAACTTCAAATGTAACCCAAAGGGTGTAAATGAAGGAATGGACCAAGGCAAAATACCAAAGAGTGCCAAGGGAGAAAAGAGGATAACCGAATATCAATGACGGGTAACAACGGTATAGAAAACCCGATCCGGGAATAGGAACCTAATGCCATACAATGATAACCAAAAAAACAAGAAACGTATGTAACCAAAAAAAAAACTAAAAAAATGACCCTAAGAAGTAGCGGTCATTCCAAGCATACGAACAAACCGCCAGAACACAGCAGGATCAAGGGGCTTGGTGAAGGGGTCAGCACAGTTATCCACAGTGTTAACATAGGCAACAGCCAGTTGGCCATCCTCCACCAGCTCCTTGATGTAGTGATGAATAACATCAATGTGCTTGCTGCGAGGCAGAAGCTGCCAGTCAGTGGCCCAACTCAGGGAACCTAAGTTGTCACCCTGAATTGTAACCAAAGCACAAGGCAGACCCAGATCCACCCTCAATTTCTTCAACAATTGGACCTCCCTGGCAGCCTGGGACAGGGCCTGATACTCAGCCTCACTAGAGCTAATAGCAACAGTAGTCTGTCGCTTGCTCATCCAGTTAACAATGCACCCACCAGCTAGAACTGCAAAGCCAGTCTGAGATCTCCTGTCAGACCCATCATCAGCATAAGATGAGTCACTAAAGACAGTAAAAGTGAAATCAGGGCTGTGGGTGTAAGTGAGACCCAGGTGAGAATGTGTTCTCAAATACAAGAGTAACCGTTTGGCAGCCCCCCAGAGAGGGACTGTAGGGTGAGCAGAGAACCTGGATAAATAGCTAACAGCAAAAGGAAATATCAGGCCTGGTGCAAGTGGCCAGGTATAGCAAAGCACCTACAAGAGAGAGGTACTGGCTATTAGACGGCAGGGGCTCTCCAGGGGCGTCAGAACAGTGGATTTGGCCATGGTAGCAGCAAACTTGGGTGGGGCAGCAGCAGTAAGACCAAACTGCTCCACCAGATCAACAATGTAGGTGTGCTGAGAGAGATTGATCTGAACACACCTGCTTCAGAGTCAAGGGTAACATCCATGTCCAAAGAGAGGAACTGAATTGGAACACCCATCTCTTTGACCTCCCAGCCAGCTGCTTCCATTGCCTGGATCAGCAACACATACCTATCCAGCTCACTAAAAGCACAGATAAAGTCATCAACATAGGTCAGGACATAGCTCCACCCACCATCAGAATCCTTCCTAAAGTACAGAGCAGGTTCTGCCTTGCACATAGTAAAGCCATGAGCAACCAGAACCCGCTTGACATCCCTACTCCAAGCTCTGGGTGCCTGCTTCAATCCATAAAGGGACTTGATCAGTTTGCAGACAAGTGGAACACCGTTAGGACCAAGGTGCCTAAAGCCCTCAGGCTGGTGGAAGTACAGGTCCAGACCAGGCTCCAGCTTGGCATTTAGGAATGCAGTCTTGATGTCTAGCTGCCGAACAAACATCTTCCTATGAGTGATGGCAGCCAGGAGCACCCTAAGACCTGCTTTGGAGGAGACAGGGGCATATACATCATGAAAATCCAGCCCAGGACGCTGCAGAAAACCACGGACCACAAAACGTGCCTTGAAGCGTATAGTACCATCAACACCAATCTTCTTCACAAATAACCACCTGCCAGACAGGATCTTCTGCTTACGAGGCTGTGGAGTGAGAACCCATGTACCATGGGCATGAAGGGAAGCCATCTCATCCTTCATGGCAAGAAGCCATTGATCCCTGTCAGGGTTGGTATGCAACATGGCAGCTTTGTAGGTCAGTTCAGTGGTGGATGCAACAGATGCTCCCACGTACAAGCAGTTTACTTGTACATGGGCAGCGGGGGTATCAGCAGTATCAGCAGTAACCATTAGGAAAGCCCCCAGTGCAGAACTACTGCCTGGTTGAACAGGGCCGGCCTTCTTTGCCTCTAAATCAACGAAGCCTGGGCCGACCGGAACACCCCAGCCATACGCAGTATCGGAGCCTGACCACGGTTCAAGATCATCACTTGCATCATCTGCAACGGCTACATCATCACCCGGACTCCTGAGTAATCTATCAGAGACGGCAGGAGGTGAAGCGTTCACCAACTCCATCGAGCTATCAGTGATGATGGGAGTATGATGACTAGTAGGCAATGGATCTAACAAAGGATCCACTATGGTCTGAGTTGGTGTAAATCCAACGACTTCACCGACGGAATGTGACGCAGAGGAGGGCCTGGCGACCCCTGAGATTCGGCTAAGATTTTGTCCGTAGGAGCCGCAGAAACTCGCCCGCCCAGTGTGTTCTCACGCAAAACAGTACCACTGGCCCCGACCTAGGTCGCAGAGTCATCCTATGGCCAGGACAGTGGTCAACAATTGGGGAAGACAAAGGGTCCAGGGAATCAACCGCAACCTCAGGCATGTGTCCGTTGATGGCGGCAGGGATGCTAGAGACATATGGCGACCCATCATAGGGAGTTAGCCCAGGAATGCAGTTATGATCAAACTGCTCATAGAAGAGTACATCACGACTCTCTACTACCTGGCGCAACTTAGGAACCCAAACAAAATAACCCTTACTCACCAGAGAATACCCAACCAGTCTACCAGATAACGCCCTTTCGTCTAGCTTATTACGTTTCTTCCCATTGACTAGAGTAACATAGCAGGGGCATCCAAACACACGTAATAACGACACATCAGGTTTCACCCCATAAAACAACTCAAAGGGTGTCTTGCGTCCCTGGTTAGGCAGACGGTTTCTAAGGTAACAAGCAGCCAGGAAGGCATAGGGCCAAAAGGACTTAGTAAGCTTAGACTCCAAGTGGATACTCCTAGCTATATTCTGAAGGACCCCATTATACCTTTCCACAGTTGCATTCTGCTGTGCAGTGTATGCCAAAGACAACTCATGTACTGCCCCAACCGATTCTAACCAATCCTCGAACCATTTAACTATAAACTCTTTAGCCCTGTCAGATCTCAGACACTTAAAGGCAAACCCCTGCAGCTGATTTGACCATCTGAGGATGATAGTCTGGACTGCTAAGGGAGCTTCATCCTTGGTCCTCAAGCACAATACCTCAGCATAGCCAGAGAATTGGTCTACAAGGCACAAGATATAAAACTCCCCACGAAGACCCCTAATATGAACCGGTCCCATGATATCCAAGTGAAGGCGTTGGAGGGGTGCAAGGACCTCAGTCATGCTTTCTTTAGGAAAAGGGAAACGCTTTCCCTTAGCCTTTTGACAAGCATCACATGGGATCTTACCCATCTTTTGTACTTGATGAAGGCTGAGGGGTAAGTTCTTAACCATACCACGCTTGACAAGGTTGTGCAAGGCATCATAACCGGGATGAACCAGTCGCCTATGCCACAACCATGCAGGAGTGGTAGGGATAATAACTCCACCGTCCTCATCAACATCAAGTGCAAAAGCTGGATAATATTCAGCAACCCTCAAACAACGACTGGAGGTGTGACAAGGCCTACATGCAAACTTATACACACCATCACTGGAAGCAGGAAAGGACCAGAGCACAGAAGAGCCCTGAGTGGCAGTACAACTAATACTATCAAAAAGCAATCTTGCAGTGGAGGGAATGAGCTACAGCATGTACGGACAGGAGATTTACTGGACAGTGGGGTATGTATAGAACATTGGTTAAGGTGATTGATGTTGGTAACCAATCACTACATAACACAATGGACCCCATACCCTCTGACCGTTGAATCACCCCATCAGCAAATCGAACTGCAGGCCCAACAGCAGAGGATTCAAAACACAGTGAACAACGACCTATCACCTGTGATTGACATCCCAGCTCCCGAGTCCACATGCCAGATACCTTCAGAAAGACTTGGGCTGCAAATGTTTGAGAACTTAGTCGTGCAAGAAAATAGGACAGAGCTTACCTCCTAGTTCTTTGAAATGGCGTACCCATCGATCTGAGCCTGCAAGGACGACAGCTGCTTACGTGTAAGCGACCCTGGAAGGGCCAAAGCTACGGGCACCGGTTCAGAACCAGGTGCACGTCCCTTGGCCTTTCTGAGTTCCGAATACTTTGTGAAGCAGCGGTCTTCCGAGTGGCTCGTTTTCGAACGACAGGGTCCCCAAGTGCAATCCAAGCGCCTCTTGGTGCCCCCGGAACTCTGAGAACCAGATCCCTTGCCCCGCTGGAAAGCAGCATTAGCAGGGATCTGGGGAGGGTCGCGGGACCAGCCAGGATGCCTTGGATCAGACCTGGGGAGAGACACATTTAAGAAATCTAACGATCTATAAACATCAGACAAGACCAGTAGTCTACGGTCTTGTTCTGGTACAACTCAAAGCCAAACTGGAGGCGCAGCGAATCGAATCGAGGGTGAGTGATGCCATTTGATTATAGTGTGCATCGCGTGACGCTGCGGCTGCGGGTATCCCGCACTGCGAAGATCAGTGCACAACTGCCGCACCCTGCGAAAGAACACATCCACGGGTTCAGAGTTGTTCATGGTCACACTACGAAGCTCAACAAGCATGAGGGGAACCCGAGCAGCAAGGGCATCAGAATGCTGCCTCTTGATATGCAGTAAGATATCGCGAGGTGTGGCAAAATCCTGATACACCTGTACCATCGGTTCCGTCATGTGCGCGAGCATCATGGTGAGACACATGAACTCCTGGCGTGCAAGGGGCAGGGTACTAAATCCTAACAGTGCAGGATCTACACGAGTCTGACTAGGAGAGGCAGGTGGTGAGGCAAACAGGCGAAAACGGCGTGGCATCATACATAGCGCGAACCGACAGAAAGTACTCGGCAGCGATGCCAGCATCATATGCACGCTGGTCATCAAGGTTCTCAATCTCATCCAAAGAACTTGCAACATTTACGAGTAGCTCAAAATCTGGCCTAGGAGGTACAAAGCTGAGAGGAACTTTGGCAAACTGGTACTTGCGTAGATTTGCATTTCGAACTCCCAATCCACCAAAGGTAGCACCACCAGGAGGGGGGTAGTCAATCCCTGCCTGCACAGGCCCCAGATAAGCACGGCATGCATGACCCAACTCAGAGAACACCATCACTCGCCTAGCCCGCCCCTTCGTATCTAGATTAGCCCGAGTGGCAGCCTGATCCATCCTACCGTACAAAGTGCGGTCCAAGGAGTCACCAGCTTTCTGCGCCTGGCGAATTTGGCGGCAACTCCGCACATCCATGCGCGAAGGTGTGGAGCCATCAAGCAGGTGCTCCCAGGATAAGCATCCCAGCGAGCGATTCGGGTAGTAGGGCAGGGGGGGAGGAAAAGGAGAAGGGGCAGGAGGCTGCTCCACCGGTGGAGGTGGAGGTGGATTCAGGGAGGGGCCAGCAGCATCGCTGTGGACACTCGAGGCAGCAGCAGCAGTCTCACGAGACCGCGTGTGGTAGCCAGCCAGAGCTCGCTCAGAAGGGTTGCGAACAAAGGGAAGGGGAGGAATCAAAGGACCAAGTGACGAGCTTCTCAGCAAAGTCGGCATAGCCAACTCAGGTACCGCAGGTGGATGCGGAGGAGCAGTCGGAGGCTTGTAGACAGGAGGAGGAGGAGGAGGAGGAGGAGCCGACTGGTGCTCAAACACCGGAGACTCAAAAACACGAGTGGCAGTGGAAGGTGTGACTCCACCGAAGTCACCACTCCGCGCACTCTGTAGGTCTTCCTCTTTGTCGTCATCGTCATCCTCAGTGTAGTAGCCATCTTCATGCTTATGGCGAGCCAGATCAGCATTGTCATACTCAAAACGGGCATCAGGAGGCGGAGGAGAAGACTTGTATTTGATGATCTGAGTCGAGACGCAGCATAGACGCATAAGAATATCCTCTACCTCAGGAAGGAGGCGTTGGACAAGAGGAGAAGGAGGGAGAGAAATGGAGGTTTGGTAGGGGGGGATGTCTTCCATGATGGCGGAAGGAGACTCATCTAAGGCAGCAAAGGCCGCTGGCGCACAATCATCAAGCCAATCAGTGGGAACACGAGTCTTGAACGGAAGAATGCGGTCGCAGCCATTGGATACAATGACGCTCTCCATACCGCGCGACCAAGACAAACCATTCTGTGGGGTTAGCTTTTCGAAGCCGGCAGGAGGCCCACGCGGAAGTTGCATTATAAAGCAGTGGTAGATCGAGATGAAGCCCAGAACCTATCAGCTATTAAGCACTTCTAAGAGTGGACAGAGATGTATGCAGCGGAGACAGACGCGCCAATCTATACACAGAGACGAGAATAACGTTACAAGCAAGGACGTACACTAAAGGACACCAGCGGTGGGCGAAGTGGATGCCTGTAACCTGAATAGACCCTAAGCCCGGATCTTGTCACCCTGACACCGTTTAACACAGGACATGTCAGGGAGAGACCGATAAGACACAGAGAGACAGGCAGTCAATAGGAAGCTGACACTGAGTCACTAAAGGATGACTCAGTTCTACGGGAAGCTATCACTATGGGAAGCTATCAGGGCCGATAGTTCTAAGGGAGTACATAAGTAGTCACCAAGTCATAAAACGCTTGAGAGCACCGCAATTCATGCTGACCCCTTCCCCTTCCCCTTCCCCTTCCCCTTCCCCTTCCCCTTCCTTCCCCTTCCCCTTCCCCTTCCCCTTCCCCTTCCCCTTCCCCTTCCCCTTCCCCTTCCCCTTCCCCTTCCCCTTCCCTTCCCCTTCCCCTTCCCCTTCCCCTTCCCCTTCCCCTTCCCTTCCCCTTCCCCTTCCCCTTCCCCTTCCCCTTCCCCTTCCCCTTCCCCTTCCCCTTCCCCTTCCCCTCCGCGGAAACTATACGAGATTCGAGACCTAGCTTTTCTTTTAGGCTATAGGCAGCAGCTTCTAGGAAGCTACCCAGGCTGGATATTCAGCCCAAACTAAAGCAAGCTTATGCTTTTGAAGCTGACATAATCATGGAGGGCGCAACTGGGCGTTACAGTTAGACGGAAAGATGAAATATAGTTATATATACCTTATGAGCCTTAAGTATTGGCAAACGGTATGGCAAACGACCCTTTGCCAAACCGGATTGGGGAATCAGCTTGAGACCACTCCAGTGGTTGGCTTTTGCCAAGTTACGGTTACCATGGTACTCTGTCTACTAAGCCCTAGCAGGTTAATTGTTCCTGATTTGAATTGCTACATGGTTTTCTTTTCAGCGAGCTAGGGCATACTACTTTGTAAACATGTACTTGACCTAGAACTTGGTTACATGGCTCCAGCCGGCAATTTGGATGGCTGGAGCCATGTACCGTTCTGGCTACGTACTAAGCCCTAGCAAGTGTAATCCTCCTGGTTTGAATTGTTACATGGTTTTACAGCAAGCTTGGGCAGACAACTTGGTGAACATGTAACAAGGAAATGTGACAATAACATAAGACCCTTTACCAACTGTTTTTCAAGTCTGAGCTTGAGACAGTCAAAGCCATAGACCCCTTTGCCAAGTTAGTTTTGCCATGCTTTTCTGATACCCACTTTTAGGGGGGACATGACATTTGCCAATATTTAATCTTGCCAATACTTAAGGCGCGTACGGGGTGGTTATCTAGGGTGCATATTTGATCAATTTGTAACCGCGTTAAAAAAACAATCCACTACATTCTCTGGGTTTTAAAAATGCAGGGTACTAAAGGAGATGATTTGTCACAACGTGGGCTAGTTTGTATCAAAAATTTGTCCCCCCCCCCCCCCCCCCCCCCCCCCTCCTTCTCGACTCTTCCAACTTTTCTGCAGGGGTACCAGATGTTTTTCTTACGTCATCCTCCTGCTTTAGGGCTTAAAGACAAATAAAGACAAATAAAGACAACTGAACGGGTATGAATAAACATTGGTTCGATTTGGATAATGCTTATTTAAAATGGCTGTCCTGGTAATGGAGCTATTGTGTGCTAGTGCACGGCCAGTGCAGGCAACCATACAGGCAATCCTCTGTGAGCTTAACGGATTCCGAGCCTGGTCCTGGAACGGAGGTACTGCCAATGGACACGTACTTCACGCGTATATGGTCTGCACGGCTCAGCAAGGGAATGTCGGGGCCGGGTCTTCAGGGTCCTTGGAGACTCGGGACTGGAGTTGACTGGGTCTTCAGGGTCTGGGCGGGGGGCGGGACTTTGTTGGGGCGAGTCAAGAAGCGATAAATACTCACGTGGAGAAAGGCAGGGACAGATTACCCCTAAACCCTAAAACCTGAACCCCCACCCCCGGTATAGCTTCACCCTACCGTCTTCAGGGTACTGAGACTCAGGTCTGAAGGTGACTGGGTCTTCAGGGTCTGGGTCTTTGGGGCGAGTCAAGATGCCATAGATACTCACGTGGAGAGAGGCAGGGACAGGGACAGAGAATAAGGAAATGCAAGTCAACTCAGCGTTACACCACGTGAATTATAATGAATATTGTTACAATCTAGGCGTAGGCAAAATAGGCCAAAGGGACCGTGTAGGGCGTAAACGGAAAAAGCACTGATGAACTGAACCTCAAACAATTGTTTTATCGACGGAGGCCCTGAGTTCGTACTGCAGTGATCAGTTATATTATCATTAATTTATCTCAGGTCCCTTCTCTATTTATAGCATTTCATATGTCTATCAGGATCTTATGCAACTACAACTGTTCTACTTAGCCCCCCCAAAATATTCCTGGGCGGTACAGGTGAGTAAAAAAACGCCGGATTGTGAGGCTCAAGTAAAGCAAGATCCGGATTTACAATTGCAGTTGCTATCGCACTTGCATCCGCCGAGAGACTGCGACAAATTGCACTTGTCACAGTTGTTGCCGCCAGCGCATGGGGGGCGGTTGCACGTGCCGCACGCCCCAGCTGATGGGGAAGAGCCACCAGTTGGAGTTCCGGAGCCACCAGATGATGGGGATGAGCTTCCGGCACAAAGGTTGTTGTTGCAATGGGCAGCTGTGTTGCCACACCATCCACTTGTGCTGCAGCAGTAGCCAGACTGGCACTTGGCATTGCCAAAGTTCGGTCCGCACCTCCAGTCTGATCGGGAAGAGGCAGGGCAAGAGCCAGTTGGAGTTCCAGAGCCACCAGTTGGAGTTTCGGAGCCACCAGCTGGAGTTCCGGAGCCACCAGTTGGGTTTCCGGAGCCACCAGATGATGGGGATGAGCTTCCGGCACATAGGTTGTTGTTGCAGTGGGCAGCGGTGTTGCCACACCATCCACTTGTGCTGCAGCAGTAGCCTGACTGGCACTTGGCATTGCCAAAGTTCGGTCCACACCTCCAATCTGATCGGGAAGAGCCAGGGCAAGAGCTACCAGTTGGAGTTCCAGAGCCACCAGTGTTTGAGGATCCGGAGGATCCGGAACCTGTAATGCGGAAATATTAGCTTAGCTTTCCAGAAGGACAGAGGATAGATACACCACCTCCCCAAGCAACTGTTTCCCATCCAGAAAGCAGCAGGAAATTTCAGGGAGACCTCTCCAAAGTGCACTCACCGCTTGTAGAGAAAGTGGGCCATATTACCCACCCATCCCACCCTTCCCCCCACCCTGCAGGTACTTAGTATCCACCTTAGGCATGGCAGCAGTGTGGACTTGGTCACTAGGACCTTACATTGTCTTTATCCCACCCATCACCACCACCTCCAGGCCACAAACCCCACCCATAAACGCCACACACATCACCAATCATGCCATGAACCACCAACACGCACAACCCATAAAATACCCTCCCCCCCCTCCCCCCACCCCCACCCCTCCACCCTGCAGGTACATCGTATTCACCTGTGGTGACGGGCGATATGGTTGTCAAGCTGTCAATGCTTCCAACCACCTTGTAGCACAGTGGCATGACAGATGATTCATCGGCCCCAGGACGCATTCCCACGGAGACGGGATAGCCCACGTTGTTCACATCAAACTTCGGGTTGCTTGGATCAAAGCCCAGCAGCTCACTAGCTGCCCACTTCTCAAGGTCGATCAACTTCCACTTCCTGTCCCCTGTGTTTGACTTACAGCAGCCTTCACAGTCGGAGTCTGCACACACATCCAGCACTTGGACAGTCACGACTTTTGTGCTACCCTCAACCATCACCTGAAGGCCAATGTGTCAGGTGTGATGTGTTAGGCTATCATGCTCTCTCTGCAAATTGAAAACCGTTATTTATTATTCGATTCGGGCTGGCCCCCTCAACCTCTCGCCTCGTAACAAGGCGTCCTATTAATCCATGTATTGATGTGTTAGGCCATTACGCGATTTCTGCAAATTGAAAACAAAACTGCTCACTCACACATAGGAGGTGGACACAAAGCCTGCAATACGGTTGCAGTACGCTCATTTTTGAACACCAGACTCCAAAGTTACAAACAACACTTATCACCCTGTCACCCCTCACCCTGTTACCACCGCTCCATAACAACCACCTCCACCCACCACCACCACCTACCTCCTACATCCACTCCCCTCCACCCCCCCACCCCCCGACCCAAACCACCTCCCCCCCCTCTCCACCCACCCACCCCAAATCACCTGACATGCACCCACCCCAAACCACGTCTAGCTACCCACGTCCACCCCCCATCCACCTCGACCCCCCTTCATCCTCCTTCACCCCCACACTGCCCCCCCCCCCCCCCCCCCCTCCCCCCTCTCCACCCCTCGACCCACCTCCAATTTCTTCTGCAGCAGTGATGGATCCCTACTATACGTTGATGCCATGCTCCAGCTCCTCACAGTCTCCTCCGGCCAGCGGCACTCCACAACACCCGTCCCGCCGTTCAACATCTTGGCACCTGGAGCGCAAGGTCCTTTTGCTGGCCCTGCAGTTACTGTAGAGAACTGGCCTGCCCAGCGGCAGCCACTATAGTCCACACACTCAACTGTGCCTGGTTTTGGCCAGCTGTCGTAGATGGTGCCCACTGCAGGGCTCCAGCCACTAGGGCAGATTGCTATTGGGGGCAGGTGTGGTTGGGCGGTTGGGTGTAGTTAGTTGGTTGCTGTTAGAAAAGGGTTGGTGTGGGTCGTGAGGGTGGCGTGGGTAGGTGGGGGTGGCGTGGGGGGTGGGGGGTGTTTGTGGAGTGTGTGTGTGTTTGTGGAGTGGGTGTGTGGGTGTGTGGGTGTGTGGTGTGTGGGTGGTGGTGGTGGTGGTGGTGGTGTTGGGGGGGGGGGAGTGGTGTGAGTAGGTAGGCGTGGCATGGGTGGTGGGGGGTGTTTGTGGAGTGTGTGTGTGTTGGTGGAGTGGGTGTGTGGGTGGGTGTGTGGGTGGTGGTGGTGGGTGGGGGGGGGGAGTGGTGTGAGTAGGTAGGGGAGGCATGGGTGGTGCGGATGGGGGGGTGGTGCTGTCATAAATAGATGGTGCCCTTGGCAGGGCCTTGGGGCAGTTGTTTGCTGTTGGGGGCAGGGGTGTCATGGGTGGCGAGGGTGTCATGGGTAGGTGTGGATGTAGTGTGTGGGTATGAGTGGTGTGTGTGGGGGGGTGATGAGTGGGTGTGCAGGTGGGTGGGTGACCGACGTGGGTAGGTAGGGGTTGGGTGGGGTGTGTGGGTGGAGGTGTGGGGGTGTCAGATGTGTGGGTGAGTGGTGCGGGTGAGTGGTGTGGGTAGGTAGGGGTCGCATGGGTGGTGCGTGGAGTGTGTGTGTGTGGGGGGGGTGGGATGGGGGGGTGGGGGTGGGGGTGGGGGTGGGGGGAATGGTAACTAGGGGTGGCGTGGATAGGCAGTTGCTTTGGTTGTTGTATGTTGGGAGCGTGGCAGGTGTATTTTGAAGGTAACTAGGGGTGGCGTGGGGTGGCGTGGGTAGGCAGTTGCTTTGGTTGTTGCATGTCTGAGTGTTTCAGGTGTATTTTGAAGGTAAAAAACAACATATTTTGTTTATGGCTGCATGCACCAGCTTCTATGAAGCTTCCCTGTCTAGCTATTCAGCCAGACCTAAAGCAAGCTAGTGCATCTGGCAGCTGATAGCACCAGCTTGCCATAATAACTGAATACTGCAGGCTTAGCAGTTGGATGGCATGGGTAGGCAGTTGTTTGCTGTTGGTTGGTTGGTTGATTGGTTGGTTGGTTGGTTGGTTGGTTGGTTGGTTGGTTGGTTGGTTGGTTGGTTGGTTGGTTGGTTGGTTGGTTGGTTGGTTGGTTGGTATGGTGATGTCAAGTCCATGCCAGCTCCTTTGTCCATGCGTGTAAACAAGTTGTGAAGGTCAGCATGCATGTAGATCATATGGGTTGACTGAAACAGGTGCTTGTCTCCACACGAATGCTTGTGAAGCCATGCGAAGTGAAGGTCAGAATGCATGAAGATCAAATGGGTTTACTGAGGCTGGTGCTTGTCTCCATACGAATGCTTGGGAAGCCATGCGGTTTTTGTGAGTATACATGGTCTGGGATATACTTTTAATATGTATGTCTGTATCTCTTTGGACACAAGTCAGACTCAGTTCAAACCCTCGGAGGGTCCTACTCTTGTGGTATCCGCACCTTCAGCGGAAACAAGCAACATGGCCAGGATGAAAAGTAGTGGCAAGACATCCAGCAGGGACAGGCTCCTAGACATTGTTGGACCTGTGTCAAGGATTGGCGGTGGGATATTTTCGAACTGATGATACTCCTTAGCAGGCGAAAGGCAAGGCAGCCGAGGGAAATCCAGCAACACTTTAAAACACATGGGAGATCGCACACACGACAATTGATTGAGTGCAGTGGGGGCTCCCTCCAATGTTCACACAACATCAGTCCATGGCTAGCTAATACCACCTTTCCCACCTCAGTTGCTAATTCGAACTATCTGGGCAAGAGGAATTGAATGATAACACTAACTTGCATTATTCCCAACGGCCACATACACTGTCAGCAGGGCCATGCAAAATGCTTAGTTATGAATTTACTAAATTGGCACATTAATGCCAATTTAGTAAATTCAGGACACTGTCTCCTCACAACATTAAGCATGGTTGCTAGACAATTGCAAACCCAAGCTCAAATCCACCCTTGTTGAATCCGTTATCTATTGGGTGCCAATCACTTATGTTGTTGTTTTGACCCTAGCATGTAAGCTGAATCATGGCTCGCCTGTCAGGAATAATCTGAAGAATATCCATGCTGATAACCTCGTTACGCAGACACCAAGCCCTGCTTAAGTATCCCTCTCGACAGGCAGACGCGGCAGGTCCTCGCCACTCTGAGCGCGCGATACTCATCCCTCCAATATTCACAGTTAACACTTATACCGCAGACCTGTCGCATATTGTGTGTCCTCCACCCCCTGCTCACGACAACGTGCTTAACCACCACCCACCCAACAACCCGCCCACCCAAGAACCCGATCACTAACAACTCGCACCGCAACTCGGAACTCACAAAGCAACTAATAACTCGCTACGCGCACCGCAACAACTACCACTTCACAACTACCACATCGTATCTCCCACAGACATTTCACTCAGATCAGTGGTCACTCTGGTTGAGAATTTGCAACGCACCGGTCTTAATAATCGACAGTGGCCTCTGTCTGCTGGCGAGGAAAAGTTCCTGGACTATCTGCGAGCGACACGTTGGCAAAGGAGTCTGTCAATGAAGAGCATTTGGGATACGTTGAGTGCGTGCGTGCGTGCGTGCGTGTGTGTGTGCTTTGCCTTGCCTTGCGTGCATTGGATGCGTTGGGACGAGGTGCAGGATGCAATCTAAGCGAGGATGGGGAGGGAGATCGGTCAATAATCTAGCGGGGTGCGATCCAGTCTGAATCATTCGAGTCTGCTAGGCCATGGAATTGAGTACGGATTTCCTTTTACAAAGCCACACAAATAGGTAGGGACGACTGCGAAATAGCTAAGACTGAAGCAAATCGCGTCGTAGCAAAGAGCATTATCACACTGGGCTGGGCCAGGCTGGGCTGACGGATTTTACGCGAGAACGGGCAGCTACACAACCTGGCTGTGGACCAGCCCAGATATTGGGGCACCGTCGTACCTCCACACGTGACTGCCGGTTGTAGTTTGCCGCTGACGAGTGTTGGTGTTGTAATGTAAGGGAGACTAGAGTTGCACCGACACCCTTCCCCAGGCACTTGCAAAAGCGAACAAAATAAAGAGTATCGGAAGCAGGTCGGAAGGACGAGGAACGAGTTGCCAGGGAGCACGACTTAGCGAGCCATATATAAACCGGCATGTATGGGCACGGGCACGGGAACAAGCATACGAACGTGCACGGTCGCTGCCTGCACCCGTTAACCGCGTGCGGGAGGGGAGGCCAGGATTCACTGTAATGCAGGCACAACATAGCATTCAAACTTACGCGTAGCTCTTGCGCAACAGATGGCTCCCAGGAGGGGTGGAGTCCAGCTCGATAGAAGATGCTGGATATTGATCGTGGTGAAGGCGCAGCTGGGCTTTTGTTGGTTGAAACAAAACAACTGCCAGGTCTAGATTGAGCTTCTGCGACCCGTTATATATGCAGATTTGCAGGCCTGCGATTGGTGAAAGAAGGTACTGGTATCGCACCCTTCACTTGCTGAATTGTGTGGCTGGCCCAGGGAGCTGCCTAGAAGCTGCTTCTAGTAGCCGAGAAGGAAAGCAGTGGCTTGTTGTCAATGTGTTCAACACCTATGTGTTCACATCACCGTGCCGCGGTCTAGCTCGCGCTCTGCTCTTGCTCGCGGTGCAATCTCACTGAATATTTCTCGGCTAACCCCACAACGCTGCACTGCATCTTTTGTGACGGTGCCCCCAGGGTCATCGCGTAGTCCGTTGGTCGGTAATGCATTATGCAATAACTAATGTGTAGCAAATGAAATATTGTTGTCCGTTTGGCCACAAGAAACAAGTAACCCTGCCCCTAACTGTCGCGTACACCCTGGCTTTGGTCCGCTGCACTCGATTCCATTCACATGTCGCTCCGATAGCCAACACTCTCCGCAAAATTTCCTCGTCGCTTCCGACGTGCCTGGGACGTGTTCCAATCCAGTGTTGCAGAGGTGGCTCGCGAACAGGCTTCTGATCTGTTGTCCTGACTTGGATCATCACACTCACTTCCCAACATGAATGGCTGCAGGCACAGGTGCTGATGACACTGGCATTGAGGCTCTGGAGGAGATCCCCACCAATGAGGCTGCTGTTGAAATCAAGTGCATGCTGCAAGGTACAGTCAATGGCGCACGCGTTACCTACACGCCTAGAGTAGGGGGCTGCACACCAAAACCAATGCGTTGGCGTTTATTCACCTGCTGCTGCCACTGATGACTGCCGTACTTGCCCTCCCTCTCCATACCCCATGCAAGCTGCACAGACCTAACCACTGTCAACAGCAAGGCTGTCTGCTCCTCTGGCTGCAACACCTAGAAGAGCCAGGGCAAGTGCACGAACGGCGACACTGTCCTTGGTGCAAGCGTCAAGGACGCAGTGTGCCGGGGCATGTGTGGCTCATGTGTTACAGGCGGTACAGGCGATTCAAACAAGTATGATTTTGCAAGGTAGTGTGTCCCCTATCTTGATCCACTTTGATTTTGTCCCGCTGCGCCCCTCGCCCTGAAATACACAGTGTTGGTGAGAGCAGGCTTAATCCATGCCCCTTTGCCCTCCCTCCCCATCACCCATACAGGCTGCACCGACCTGACCTCCGTCAACGGCCAGGCTGTATGCTCCTCTTGCTGCAACAGCTGGAAGAGCCAGGGCAAGCGCACAGACGGCAGCAATGTCCTTGGTGGTGCAAACCCCAAGAACACAGTGTGCCGGGGCAGGTGTGGCTCGTGTTGAACAGGCGGTACAGGTGATTCGAACAGGTGTGATTTTGCAAGGTAGTGTGTCCCATATCTTGATGCGCTGTGATGCTGTCCTGCTGCACCCCTACCCCTGCAATACACCGTTTTGGTGAGAGCAGGCTTAATCCATTCCCCTTGCCCTTCCTCATCATCCCCGATACAGACTGCCCAACAACCCACCCCAACCTACTCAGACCATCCAACCACCCAAGAACAAGCAACTGCACACCCACGCCACCCATGACACCTCCACCTCCACCCACACCACCCACATCACCCAACAGCAAATTTGACTTCAATCCATCTTCCTTATCCATGGGCATACTTTATCCATATGTTCTCGAAGGCAACCGCAGCTGTTGTATGAGGTACCATTTGTAGGGGGTTCCGGTTCCACATACATGTTATCAACAATGTGGGGGCACCCCGCCCTACCATGTCGTCACTTACTGACTTGTTTATTACATAATGTATGTTGCATTCTCTTGTATTCATTCTTGTAACTCATGAATCTACCTTCATCCATGCCCGCCTTATTTGCAGGGCAAACAGTTTAAGTAGCCATGGGCCGGTATCCATCTCCAGCCGCAAAACGACACGCTTACTACAGAGGACTGGTGGAAGTGCATGGAGCCTGGAGTTCCTTATATAGATAAGCTAAGATAATAGCTCAGATTTAGATAGCATGTAGGACATTTGCAAGGCCTACATAGGCTAGTTAGTACTGACTTGCAGTTCTTGGTTATTTCCCTGAAATTTGAACTGTTACATGCTTTAAAGCAATTTGGGGCTGATCACCATCTTCCAATTCCAAGTCCCCCCGTGCGATACCCACGGAAACCAGGGATCACACTTAGCGGATTATATATAATAGTTTAAAAACTTGTCCGGGTCCCTAACTTGTCCTTCGTACATATCCTTACCATCGATCATTTGTGTTATTTTCAAGCTTTTAGCTAGCGTAGCCTTACATATATATATATATATGTATACTGAGGTGGGGTCCGTGGGCTAATTATAGCACAAGTGCCCTTGGGAATTGTTTCGTCCATTGTGATGCTTACATGTTTCGCCTCGAATTTTTGACGACTATTCTGTTCCCAAACCTATGTATACGCACAAGTTTAAGTTGTTCAAATTCGAAATGTTAGCTCAAAACACCCTGAAATCAAATTGTCAACCGTTAATTGTAGCTTTTGGGCCCAACCTGAGCTCCTTTTCGTGAATTGCGATGCTCATATGTGCTCTGGTGAGAATTTGTCCGGTATAAATAAGTCTTATAATTCATCAAAAATATAGAATGTTCAATTTTTTGTGTTTTTCATAGAACCTGAAAATTTGGTTGGTGACACACGGACGGACGAACGAACTAACAGACATTTTATTGGGGCTAATCCCTCTTCAAAAAATCTGGAGATTTGTTTCATTCGGGTACTAGGTTTAAGTACTTATTGCACAGTAACAATTCATATTACACTGTAACATCAGCATGAATCTCCTGAACCCTGTCCCACGCCCCCCTAAATAATATATTACCCACTAAACGAGGGGGCTAAACGACCTCGGTTACTTCAACTAATTGTTTCAGAAACTTTTGAGCATTGAGAGTGGATATTAAAGAAAGGGAAGTGCAAGCTTATATCACACTGTTGGATCAGAACATATATTCATGTGCCGTCCTGGTTCACTTGACAGACTATACGGGTCCAGCTACAGGAACTGTTAGTAATTCAGCAGTAGCATAAGGAGCAGCTGATAGCTCCCGCCTGCCTTCTGAACAGGAGAATAAAGCTCTGGCGCCCTGCCCAATGCCCAAGCTAACATTTATGTCGACAATCGTGCTCACGGCAACTGTCATTACTCAGGATGGTGACTATTTTGTTAGGAGGTCGCCCCTGGATCTGGATTCTTGCAATATCCGAGTTTCACTTATATTTGGATGCAGCACAGTTGGCTTGCGCTGCTTTATTCAGAAGGCGTCTTCCCGACGGACTAATGGATGTCCAGGCCAGCTCTGGTTGTCCGAACAGGAGGATACAGCTCTGGTGCCCTGCTCAATGCCCAAGCTAACATTTGTGATGATCAAAATACATGCTTGCTGCGATCTTGCTTGCTTGCAACAATATTGCCTATCTGTTTTTGAGGATTAGTTAGAAGACCCTTCCTGGATGTTGTGGAGCGGGCTCGTCTTGGCTCCTCAATGGCCACTTGATGGAAACAAACACGGAATGGAATGTTATCGTGCCCACGGCACCTGTCATTACTTAAGATGGTGACTCTTATGAGGAGCTCGCCCTTATTTCTGAATTCTTGTCTCGTGCGGGTTTCACTTAATTTGATTAATCACTGAATTTAATTGTCACTTTAGCACTAACTCAGGCCCAACGTTGGTACAACGATTGTTTGGGGTTCAGTTCATCAGTGCTTTCCTTTAAAGCCCATCCTGCCATGGTTAGGCAAGTCTCTTAAGCCTATTTGGTCTACCCCTGGAATGTAGCAACTTATACATGGTAGTTAATCCAGGATCATCAGTCTTATGATCGGCTGTTACTTAAAAGCCGCTTGTCGACTGCTTCTAACATACACCAATCGTATATGCTCAATAAGCTATTCAGCTGTCATACTGAAGACCATCACATCATTAAGGTAGATGAAAGCAAACCTACCTAAATAAGGCCTTAAAACTCCATCCATGATACGTTGGCATGTTTTTGGGGCATTGCTTAACCGCATGGGCCTCACAAGCCACGCACGAGTATTATATATATATACCCATATAATATCTAGTGCGGAATGCCGTCTTGTGGATTTCTTCCTCTTTCATATGGATTTGGTGAAAGGCTAATGCCAGGTCCGTGCTAGTGTAATACTTAGCACCATGCATCATGTATAAAAACTCATCTTCAATCACGGGGGAGGGGGTAGCGGTCCTTCACTGTGATCTCATGAAGGGCTCCATACTAAATGCAAAAACTAAGGGAGCCATCTGGCTTGCGAGCAAACACGATGGGTGCACCAAATAAACTAATTGAGGACCTAATCCACCCATTCAACACAAACTCATATAATTCATGCCGGAGAGATTCTAAAACTCGGTCAGCAGGCCGTTGGTGACATTTTCCATATGCATACTGGCAGGCTGTGTAGTATCTAAGGGGAAGCCATGTGCCGTTATCTGCAAGTCAGGCAAAAATTCTGGAAAACCAGAAACAAAGCCATGATAAAAAATCAAAGCAAAGTGAGTGCAGCTCCAAAAGTCGTAAGGGAATGTCTCGTTCCAGATATATATAACTGCACTTTAGTTGACGGGAATAATTCAGGGCGAATGGGTGGTGGACCAGGGCAGATCTTTAACCACCTGAACCACCGTAACCACCTCGACCAGGACAGATCTTTAACCACCTTCAACACCACCTACCACCACCAACCAAAGGAAGAAGCAGGGCACACATTTAAACTGTCTCATCCGCTTATTATACTCCCTTTTCCGTGGCTTCTGCACGGGGGAATTTGGAAATGGAAGACGGTGAGCAGCGCGGAGTTGGCTGAACAACCATGTAACAATCCAATCCAATAGCCTCAATCGCGAATGAGCATTGTTTTTTGGGGGGGGCTCTGCATGGCAGCTTTATGTCAGCTCCATAAGCCAGACACTGGGCCAAGCCCATAGCTTTCTGCTGCGTTAAATGCTCGTCATGTCAGCTTTCGGACGCACCACCAAACTTTAAGCTTGAAACATGGACAGGGGGGACGGGGGGGGGGGGGGGGGACGGGGGGGGGGCGGGGGTGGGGGGCTGCCCTGACGTTGCTACGTGTTGCCCAAAAACGATTAAGCACATGTGCACTATAGAGTTTGGTGTAGTAGTGTTCAAACTACCCATGTTTACTCCGCAGGCGGCAAGCAGTCTGCAGGCTGATAGACCATGTAACCAACCCAATCAACACTTTATGCTACCCATATTTACTCTGCCCGCAGACCGTGAGTAACCTGCAGGCTGATAGACCATGTAATAAAATTCAGACCAAACCACAATCAGGTTAGGCATATTTATAAATGTTCTGCAAGTCTACCATAGTCAGTGGCTCGATCAGATTTGTCGACAACACTCATATTTATTTACCGCCCCCTGCTGCTTCTTTTGTGGGCTACGCGAAGCAGCTTCGGGGCAGCTACTCTCCCCCGTCCTTGGGTCAAACTTGAATCTAGCTGGTGCGCCTGAAAGCTGGGATGACAGGCATTCCAATGCAGCTTTAATATTTTGGGTTGACTCAGTCGCTGGCAAATGGAGCTGGGTGGAAGCTGCTACACGTAGCCCAAAAATGAAACAGCGTACCGCCCTATACCGCCCCACAATAAATCCAGGAGCGACATAAGGACAACAGGCGTACTGCTGGCAGCAGCAGCAGCAGCAGCTTCTATGCAGCTCCCTGGGCCAGACACTGGACCAGCCACTGGGCTAATCCTACACAATATTTTACCAATCTATGCCCATGGCTTTCCTTTTTAGCTACAAGCAGCAGCTTCCATGCAGCTCCCAAGGCTTGCTACCCAACCAAACCTAAGGCAATGCAGTGCATTTGGAAGCTGACAGAATCGCCTTTCCAGAACTGTTAAAATCTTGGGGCTTAGTCCAGTAGCTGGCTCAGGGAGCTGCCTGGAAGCTGCGGCACGTAGCGGAAAATAAAAGCTATGCACTAAGCTCTCCTCCTTCCCCTGGACACTTCTTTAAGCTGTCTAATCAGTGTATTGTTCTCCCTGGTTTACGTTGGCATAGTACGGGGGGGCTTGGAATTTGAAGACAGTGAGCAGTCCAGAGTTGGCTGAAAAGCCATGTCACAAGGGAAGCTATGTTTTGTTTATTCTCACTGGGTTACGTGGGCATAGCACGGGGGGACTTGGAATTTGAAGACAGTGAGCAGTCCAGAGTTGGCTGAAAAGCCATGTAACCCACCCACCCACCCACCCACCCACAGATTCCAAGCCTACGTGGGAGCTTTCCTTCACTGCACTGAGCACCTCCCCCCCTCAGCCAACGAGAGCAACCTGCCCACGCCACCTGACCCCACTCACCCACCCACAGGCTGAAAAGCCATATCACCACAGAAGCTACGTTTTGTTAATCTCCGTTAGATTTTTGCCTCAAAGGGTGGGTCTCGCTGCTCCGGTCCTAGACTGGAAGGATAACATGTGATGTGGCGGAGCATGGCATGACTGCCGAAGATGGTTAGAACTCTCATCCTTTGTTTATCTCCCTCACAAGCCTGAGGCCTCACTCCCTTACGGGCAGAGCCCGTAGGAGTAAGTACGGTCTCTAAAGAACCCCTCTACAGGACTCGCAGGCCCGCAGGCCAGATGCCTCCGTCGCAAGCCAGATGTAGCAGGATAGCCTGCTACTAGTTTAAAAAGACAGACTCAAGATGTCAAGTTAGACTAGCAGCAGGCTATCCTGCTACACCAGAGGCTTCACTCAAGGTCTCTTGACCATGGAGCCCATGGGAGATGTTCCAATGGGCCTGCAAGGGTCAGTAGTGAAAGGGTAAGTAGTGTAAGGTTAAGTAGTGAAAGCTTAATAGTGTAGCGGTAAGGAGTGTAAGGGTTTGGAGTGTAAGGGTTTGGAGTGTAAGGGTAAGGAGTGTAAGGGTAAGGAGTGAAATGTTGAATATACTATCACAAGGACTGCCTCAGGAGATGGCAGGCAACAATCTCATTTAATTCTTATTTATTACTATGTGTCTGAAGCCAGCAAGGGTGAGTAGTAACAGGTACAATATATTGTTCACAACCCTAGAGAGATAATTCCCAGGCCTGTGGTACCGGCTTTCCGGTAATTGGCGGAGCCCTCCCTTCTGGGGGGCTAAAGCCCCCAGGGTCAACCTATTGCCTGTTTGACTGTTTGTCGGCAACAAACCCTGGCCCTAAAAATGTCGCAAACCCTGGCTTTGGTCTCCTGCACTCGATCCGGTGCCACCTGTCGCTCCGGTTGCCAGCACTCTCTGCCAATTTCCGCGTCGCTTGCGACGCGCCTAAGACCTTTTCATATGACACTTGCTAGACAAACACACACACGCTGACACATACTTACATACACACACAGGCACAAACACATATTACATGACACTTGCTAGGCAAACACACAAACGCGCTCACACACACAGACACACACAGGCACAAACACATATTACATGACACTTGATAGACAAACACACACACGCTTAGACACACACATACACACACAGGCACAAACACATACTACATGACACTTGCTAGACAAACACACACGCTCATACACACAGACACACCCACACACACCCACACAGGCACAAACACATACTACATGACACTTGCTTGAAAAACCATACACGCTCATACACACTCGCAGACACACACACAGCCACAAACACATATTACATGAAACTTGCTTGACACCCCCCCCCACACACACACACATACATACACACACATACACACACAGGCACAAACACATATTACATGACACTTGCTCGACAAACACACACACACACGCTCACACACACTCAGACACACACACAGGCACAAACACATATTACATGACACTTGCTAGACAAACACACAAACACGCTCACACACACTCACAGACACACACATACACACACAGGCACACACATACACACACAGGCACAAACACATATTACATGACACTTGCTAGACAAACACACACACTCACAGAAACACACACATACACACACAGGCACAAAGACATATTAAATGACACTTGCTAGACTTCCTAAAGCTGATGATGACATTAGACATCCAATGATGATGATTATTACATTTTCCCTGGTGCCTTACTGGACTCAAAATGTGCCCTCGGTTTGACGGAGTCCAGGGGGACTTCCATCGGTGGACCCCTCAACCTCACGCCTTGTAATAAGGCGTACTATTCATGTATTTATTTAGACATCGAGCAACCCCAGGGGGGGCTGCTGGGGATTTATTGATGTATTTGTCATGAAGGCCGCATTTCCCACACAGTAGTGGGTGAAATGGAGTATTCAGCCGCGCGACGTAAGATTCCGCAGGACGCATTCATATTTCAAATACCCGTAAACCCCCGGGCAAAACCAGGAGTAACCACCGCCAGTGTTTTCCCAGCAGTACTGTCCTGCCCGGTATAAAATCAAGTGCACAGTCACTGGGGGCACTAAATTCTTGGTGCCCCAAGCTGCTGAGCCTTGATCTGAACCAAATTTCGAGTTTCGAATACCATGGCCCGCACCAAGAAGACCGCGCGCATGGAGACCGGCGGCAGGAAGCCCGCCCCACCCAAGAAGACCAACGCGCCTCCTACCAAGACCTCCAAGAAGGCCAAGATCGCTCCAGCCAAGGCCTTCCCAGCCAAGACCGCCCCAGCCAAGACCAAGGGCTCCTCCAAGCCTCAAGGGTCCCAGCCGGGAGACTCCCTCCCCTCCAGATCTGTGACATCTGGATCCAAGCGCCCACGCGAGGAGGACGCCTCCTCGGTCAACTCCGAACTGTTGGTGGAGGCCAACGGGATCATCAAGGACTTGCAAGCGTCCATCAAGGAGAAGGAGAGGAATGGTGAGAGTATTGCTTGCCCGTCTTCTTCCCTCTCTCCCCCCCCCCCTTTTGCACCGCGGACCGTAGTCGACCTTCGCGTTCTCCTTTTGCCTTCCTTTTCTGCTCAGTGCCTTTGCACAGCAGCCCTGTTAGCCCTGTAGGTTGCGTCGCCCTGCCCGTGCTAGCATTATCCCCCTACAGAACCCACCCGTGTTCATAGCCTTTTTCCAGATCTTTAACCAAGCCCCACCCCCCCCACCCCCACCCCCCCCTACCTGTCCGTTCAGATCCCCACGTCGAAATCCTACCCGATGTTCCCGCGAACCGAAAGACGAACGCACACGGACCTTCGAAAAAAGATCGCACTCAAAAGCACCGCAATCCCAACCCATCGAAAGATGAGTGGGCAGCGCCAGGCTTAGTAGTCGACCTATCGAAAGTTCCGGATCAGGCCCTCGTTGACCTGCACGATCGACTTGCTAGCCCCAGGGCTCTCAAGAAACTCCGAGTTGAACGGCCTGAACTTTACCAAACTATCGAAGCGGCTCTGGGTATCAAGGATCTGGGATGCGATCTCACCAGACCTACATGAAATGTGGTCAGGCGTTATCGGAGTTCCATGCAAAATCCCCAGACCTACCAGATGCCAGCCGATTTCCTGGATAAACTCATGGCCTTGAACTCACCATCGACAGCTCAGTGCAAGGTCAAGACGAAAGTCTCGGCCCTTGTCCAAGAGTGCGCCGATGGGGAGGGCAAACGGACGAGATCGTGTGGAATACCCTGGGTTTGTTCGCGTTCGATACCCCCAGGAACCTTATCAAGTCCATGCAGGACACGATTTGGACCCTGAGCACCTTGTACACCGCGGCACAGGCAGCAGGCAATTTCAAAACCTGCTTCTATGCTTTCTGGGCGTACAAGGCTGCCCGCGACCTCTATGAGGACCAGTGGAGTGCCCTGACCAAAGCCCTCGGGATTGAGAAGGCGCACGAGCTGTTGATCGAAAGAATGAAACCTTTCGGTGAAATTTCTAACGATCAGTGGGACAAGCTAGTAAGCTTGGCTAAGGGGGGTAAGTTCGAGGATGCATGCATCGCCCTCGCCCCGCAAATCAGACGTTCCCTGGATTACCAGAAGGAACAGGCTGAAGCGAAGGACGGAAGGCCGGTGCGCTGCAGCCACTGTGGCATTGAAGGCCACTCGGCTGAGCAATGCTACAAAGGCAAGAACAAGAGGCAGAGGAAATCGCCAAAGGGGATGACAAGAAGTGAGCCTTCTAACAAGGCCCTCCCTGCTTCATTGTAGGTGAGAAGGGGGAGTGTGGGAATCTGGTAGATGAGATGTACCAACCCCATGACTTGGAAGACAGGGAAAAGTGGTTCAACTCGTCTGGGATCAAGCTGAATGCTGAGAGATGGATATTCTGGGCGGATAAATTAGGAGTCCCCTGTCCTTTAGCAGCCTTAGGCCCTGTTTCTTGGGAATGGAAGACCACCCCTCCAGCCCCCATAGAGGTGAACAACCACACCAGTGCTTTGCTCAACCTCCCCCCCTTGTCTCTGAGTTAGATAAGGCTGAGAAGCTAGGCTTGATAGAGTTCTTGCAGGCAGATCAGGACCAGGCAGACTTTGTTAGCTGCATCAACCCGTTTGGGGTTAGGATCAAGCCTAATGGCAAGGCTAGAATTCTAGTAGATCCCACCATCACTGGGGTAAATGGTTGTATGAACAAGCTACCTTGCTCACTCACCACCCCTGAAACATTCATGAAGACGCTCACCACAACAGATATGTTGGGTAAAAGAGATCTGACGAATGGATTCTATCATGTTTCCCTGCATCCTTCAGCTAGGAGGTACATGGGATTCAGACACCCTGTGACAGGTAAAATTGGTAGATGGATAGCTCTCCCTCAAGGCACAGCCCAGAGCCCCATTTTTTCTGTGAGTTGACCGACTTCTCCAAGTTGATTTTCAACCACAGTTTCAATGAGCATGGTGTCAAGGCCACCTGTGATGTCTATGTGGATGATTACCCCATCAGGGCTGATACACACGTAGACATGCAGAGGGCCTTCGAGATCATGGACAGAGAAGCTGAACTGCTAGGACTAGAGTTCAATCCCTCTAAAGATGAAGGTGCCACCCAACCCACAACCAGACTGGAAGTGCTAGGGCTACTGCTAGATGCACCTCTCTTGAAAATGGACCTCCCGGCCCACAAGAAGCAACTGTACAGAGCAGAAGTCCTTAAGACACTACAGTCAAGGAAGGAGGGAGGCATCCTCAGAAGGAAAGAACTTGAAATGCCTAGTGGGGAAGCTAGTCTGGGCGTCTAAGGTGACACCTTGGGGATACTTGCACATCCAACACCTGTTTGATGCCTTATATCCTGTCACCACCAACCATACCACTCACAAACCAAAGGCTGTAATCCCTTGGACACAGGGCACACTAAGTGACCTGGAGTTTTGGGACAGGGCTCTGGAGATGGAGTGGCACGAGTCGGTAGGGGTACATGAAAGCATGTTGGCCAGAAAGGATGTACACGTGGACAGTAAAGCCTTCAAGGTCCACATGTACACAGATGCCAGCAAGGTATTCGGTGCAGGTGGAACTTTGGGCGATGACACATACTCCTATCCCTGGCCAGAAAACAGGCAACATGTGCATATAGGCATCCTAGAATCGAAGCATGCATGATTTGCTTACAGCACTGGGCACATGAACTGGCAGGAACGTCAGTACTTTGCTACATGGACAATGTCCAAGCTGTTTCAGCTGTGAATAAGGGGGGTTCTAGGATACCAGGCATCAGGGATGCTCTGGCACAGATGGCACTCACAGGCCTTAAGTATGGGTTCACTGTCAAAGCCAAGCATGTTAAGGGAGAGTTAAACCCTGCAGACGCCCCCAGCAGGGGAAAAGCATGCAGCACCAACAACCATTACGTGTTCAAATTTTTTGACAGGCATAACAACCCCCCAGCCACCATTGACTGCTTTGCTGCAGCAGATGGGTACAACAAGCATGACCGGTGCACAAAATGGTTCTCCATCCAACGCCCACTTGTATCACACTGGGAATCACTTTCTGGCCAAGTGTCTTGGGCCAACATCCCATTCTCTGCATTAGGAACAACTCTGGATCTCCTGTATGCGGCTTGGGTAGCCTCACCCTCTGACACAATTTGCACAGCACTGGTGCCTAAATGGCCAGATGCTATTTGGTTTAGGAAGTACCTTAGGGACAAGAACCCCAAGTTTAGGGTACTAGCAACTTACCCTGAGGGCGCCAGGATTTTCCTTGACCCCAGTTCAGGAAAAACCACAGGCCCAATTCCACACACCATGCTTGTGATCAGGTCTGCTCAGTAACTTACCCCCCCTTTCTTCTTCCTCCCAACCCCCATAGGATGTACCATCTGCCAAGGCACCAAGGGAAGGATGCTTAGGTGCACCAATTGCGACCAGCACAGCCACCCCCAGTGCCTCAGCTTGGGCAGGAATGCCATGTCCTGTGGTACATTCAAGTGCCAGCCTGCATTTTAATTGAGTGCAACCTCCACATCACTAGCGCCCAAGGCCAGCAAGGTGCCAGGAGGTTAGTGATGCTGGAGGGCTCAACCCTGGCTGTCAGTTTGCAAGACACTTATGCAAGTGCTCTTAAGCGGTACACCAGGTGCATGGCTGAGGTATACATAATTACTGAGCAGGAGGCACTCCCCCCTGGCCCCAAGGAACAAGTGCCACTGACGCTAGTAAAGCTGTTCATGGGTTGGGCGGCAGGTCACTACAAACCTGCCACCATTCAAACAACCCTGTCAGCACTAGCAGAATGGCACAGGTCTAAGGGACTGGACCTTCACACTCTGAACTCCAGTGTTGTGGGACAGCTCTCACAGGCCATCAGGGTGTTCCAGGGGCCTGAGGGAGTCTCCTCTGGCAAGCAGGGCATATGTAAGTCCCTCATTATCAAGTGTCTGGAGACCATGAGGAAGCTGAAGACCCTGCAGCCCCACATGGAGGACTTGTTTACTAGAGACGCAGCTTGGCTAGTGATGGTTTCTTTGGCCTCCTTAGAAGGAGTGAGCTTATTGCTTTGCGTTTGTCAGATGTGGTGACTAAGAAGGATCATGTAGTTGTCCACATCAGACGCTCCAAAACAGACCAGGAAGGGAAAGGAGCCACTGTAGTGCTCCCAGCCCAATGTAGGTACTCACTTAGAGTCAGGAGGATTATATATGCCCTCTTACAGCTTAGAACCCGTCAGGGCGCCACGCCAGAGGACCACCTCATCACCGCCTGGGACCTAGACTCCCTTAGCTTGTCTTCCTCCCCCCTTCTTTCAGGTCAGGCTTTGTCCTATCGACTAAAGTCTTATCTCACTGCTATTGCACACTCTCACCCCAAACTGGACATAGATCCAGCTAGGTTTGCCATGCACAGCCTCAGACGGGGAGGTGCAGTAGCAGCTTGGGCTAATGGGGCAGACCTAGAGACTATTAGAACTCAAGGTAGATGGAAATCAGATGCCATTAAGGCATATCTGATCCCAGACCTCTCGGTCAAGTTGAACTTTGCCTCCAGCCTCTGAGCCTAGCCTTTTTCCTTTCCCTCTCTTTTCTCTTGATACCCCATCACTTAGCCAAGCCTGCTGTCCTGTACATGCTCCTTACTCCTTCACCTTTCCCCCAGTCCCCCCTTGACACTCCTTTCTTTACATGTGGGACTGATTTTTTATTATCCTGAGGGCACGTGTGTGTGAAATTGCAGTGACTCTTGCATATGGTAGAAGCACAAAGACAGACCTGAACAGTCTGGACTTACAAGCTAGATAGTGCAGTTGACTTTATTTAATGGTAAAAGCTGATGAGACCAGTAAAGCCAGCTAGTGGTGTGATATACCCCCTAATTAAGGGAAATATCACACTCAAAGCTAAAACTTTACAAGGCCCAGCATACACCTTAAATATGTCTACTAGCACTTGTACCAATGGGGGCCCCATCTGAAAGATCGCTGGACCTCTCGGGCAGTGTCTCAATGTCCAGCAAGCAGGCCCCCATACTTTTGCAAATATAAGTACTGACAATGATGAAGCCTGCATGTGCTTCATTTCCTCAACCCTTAAGGGTAAATTATATGTATTGGAAATATGAAAAAGCAACTGTAAGGAATCTGAGTCAACCGTCTGAATGCCGCATTTCCCACACAGTAGTGGGTGAAATGGAGTATTCAGCCGCGCGACGTAAGATTTCGCAGGACGCATTCATATTTCAAATACCCGTAAACCCCCGGGCAAAACCAGGAGTAACCACCGCCAGTGTTTTCCCAGCAGTACTGTCCTGCCCGGTATAAAATCAAGTGCACAGTCACTGGGGGCACTAAATTCTTGGTGCCCCAAGCTGCTGAGCCTTGATCTGAACCAAATTTCGAGTTCCCACCACCATCCCTCTGTCCCACAGGAGTTATATCTTCCAGAAGCTACCTGAGCCTCCCAGGGGAAGTGACTCTGTTATTATTTGACAGTAGCGACTCTATTGGTAGTAGCACAAAGACAGACCTGAACAGTCTGGACTTACAAGCTAGATAGTGCAGTTGACTTTATTTAATGGTAAAAGCTGATAAGACCAGTAAAGCCAGCTAGTGGTATGATATACCCCCTAATTAAGGGAAATATCACACTCAAAGCTAAAACTTTTACAAGGCCCAGCATACACCTTAAATATGTCTACTAGCACTTGTACAATGGGGGCCCCATCTGAAAGATCGCTGGACCTCTCGGGCAGTGTCTCAATGTCCAGCAAGCAGGCCCCCATACTTTTGCAAATATAAGTACTGACAATGATGAAGCCTGCATGTGCTTCATTTCCTCAACCCTTAAGGGTAAATTATATGTATTGGAAATATGAAAAAGCAACTGTAAGGAATCTGAGTCAACCGTCTGAATCAGGGTACTTCCAAGCGCGCTGCCTTTTTGAGCCCCACTCCGCGTTTGGCGCAATTTTTTGCAACCCCCTGTGGGCGCAGCAAGCAATTTTTGCGCTTTTTGCACTACAAAGCGCAGTTTTTAATATTTCAAGTGCGCTTAAGCGCTGGCCAATTTGGTCAATGGAAGTACCCTGTCATGAAGGCCTCAGGTTATTAAAATTAAATAAATGTTACGAATGAATGATTGAATGAATGAACGAATGAATGAATGAATGAATGAATGAATGAATGGATGAATGAATGAATTTGTCAATTAGGCCACGCAGGACCACCTGCCGAACGTATGCATAGATTTAGCTATTAGGCCCGGACAATTAAATTTTCACTGTAGCACGAACTCATGGCCCCCGTCGGTTAAACGATTGTTTGGGGTTCAGTTCATCAGTGCTTTTCTATGTTAGCCCCTCCTGTCACGGTTGGGCAAGTTCATTTAGCCTATTTGGACCACGACTGGACTGTTACAAAATATACAAATAAGTTGCTTTAGGTTGTGCGTGCTTGCTTTAGTTGTGCACCATTTTGACCTCCCAAACATGGCATGAACAAGTCCTATGCAGCGTCGCAAGCGACGTGGAAAGCGAGTTAGTTACGCGACCGTTGGCTGACGAGTCAGGCTTCAATTATTTTTCGGTCGGACAGACAAACGGACAAATGGGTAAATATGGGGGCTTCCGCCCCCTTGAAGAGGGGGCTCTGCCAAAAAACAAACAAGAACTTGCACTTGTGTGAGAGCCAGCCTGAGGAGCTGCTAACTTGTGTGTCTGCCAACTTGTGTGACACTTACTTGACTTCTAACATGTGCGCGATATGGATATGGATATGGATATGGATATGGATATGGATAAAGTCGGCCCAGTAGCGAGGCATGAGGTTGGCAAGAGCTACTGCTTCATAGCCTGAATTTTAGCCTTTTAAAGCTCTCAACCCAAAGCTCATAACCCTAGATACTCTAGATAGTTCCCCTGATCAAATTGCGTGGTACTTACTTGACTTCCGACGTGTCAGGTAATGGAATTTTAACCTCTTTCGGCTCTCAACCCAAAGTTCATAACCCTAGATACTCCAGGTAGTTCCCCTGGTCACATTGCGCGGCACTTACTCGACTTCCAATCATTGAACGAAGAAAGTGCCGGGTTTGAATCTATACGGGTGCCCTTTAGTGTTAGTTGTCGCTGTCAACCGCCATGGTTGCTTTGACCAGGTAAAGTAGCAGCCCGTTCCCTACTGCCGGAAGACGCTCCTAGCAACCTAAATAGAAGCTCCCTAAATACCATGCCCCACCAGGCGTTTTCATTATGACTTCAGACGTGTCAGAGTTACGGATGAAGTTGGCCCAGTACTGAGGCATGAGGTTGGCAAGGGCTACTTCTTCACAGCCTGAATTCTACATCCCCAAACACAAATTACAGAAAAATAGGCAGATAGTTCTCAGGCCGGTGGTACCGGCTTGCCAGCCCGATCACATTACATGCTTGACACTCAATTGACTTCCGACATGTCAGAGTTACGGATGAAGTCGGCCCAGTAGCGGGGCATCAGGTTTGAAAGAGCTACTGCTTCACAGCCTGGATTTTGTCCTTTTACAGCTCTCAATCCAAAGTTCATAACCCTAGATACTCTAGATAGTTCTCCTAATCACATTGCGTGGCACTTACTTGACCTCCGACATGTCAGAGTTACGGATGAAGTCGGCCCAGTAGCGAGGCATCAGGTTGGCAAGGGCTACTGCTTCACAACCTGAATTCAGTGCCACCTCTAGCAAGATGACATCGAACATGAGCGTCTCGATGGAAGCTTGTGTCTTGGTCAGCTTAGGCTGCAAGGCTGTTGCCACCGCTTGTGACTCATCCCGACCAAGCCAAATGTTGTTGAGTACAGCAGGAAAACCACCTGTAATGTAACGGGGCATGGTGTTGGTGCCAAGAATGAGGGGTGCATGTCTTGGTCAGTTCAGGCTGTAAGGCTGTTGCCAACGCTTTTGACTCATCCTGTCCAAGCCAAATGTTGTTAAGGACAGCAGGAAAACCACCTGTAATGTAACGGGGCATGGTGTTGGTGCCAAGAATGAGGGGTGCATGTCTTGGTCAGTTTAGGCTGTAAGGCTGTTGCCAACGCTTTTGACTCATCCTGTCCAAGCCAAATGTTGTTAAAGACAGCAGGAAAACCACCTGTAATGTAACATGGCATGGTGTTGGTGCCAAGGATGAGTGGTGTTTGTTTTGGTCAGTTTAGGCTGCGAGGCTGTTTCCAACGCTTTTGACTCATCCCAACCAAGCCAAATGGTGTTGAGCACAGCAGGGAAACCACCTTTAATGTAACGTGGCATGGTGTTGGTGCCAAGGATGAGTGGTGTATGTCTTGGTCAGTTTAGGCTGTAACTCATCCCATCCAAGCCAAATGTTGTTGAGGACAGCAGGAAAACCTCTTGTAATATAACATGGCATGGATGTGAGGTTTCCCCCCCCAAATGCACCAAAAAAGCTACAAATAGCTATAAAAAGCACTAAGAAACCTGTCCCTAGAGGAGGCCTAAAAACATTAAGCTAGAAAAAAACCACTTTCAGATTTGAAAGAGAATCACTGGGTGGCACAAGTAAGACTGAATGAGATAGCTGATCAGAATCAGTTATTGGACTAGCATGGGGACTAGCACATCCATTACTTGACCCCTGGACTGTAATAACATTTAATAGTGTTTATTACACCAACCATTGTGTTACTGTCTTCAGTTTTTATTTTACCAACCATTTAATTCCTGTCTGTAGCCGTCTGTAGTGTTTATTACACTAACCATTTAATTCCTGCCTGCAGCCGTCTGTAGTGTTTATCATACAAACCATTCATCTCTGTCTGCAGACAATGAGCATGGATGGTGTTAGTTTGGATTAATTTCCAGGGTTGTCAATAAGGTTGGTGTCAATCTCCATAGTATCTCCATGGTACAGGGTTGTCAATAAGGTTGGTGTCAATCTCCATAGTATCTCCATGGTACAGGGTTGTCAATAAGGTTGGTGTCAATCTCCATAGTATCTCCATGGTACAGGGTTGTCAATAAGGTTGGTGTCAATCTCCATAGTATCTCCATGGTACAGGGTTGTCAATAAGGTCCTCCCTCCCTCCCCTACCTTCTAGATTCTGCGCTACTTGGATGTATCAGTCCACCAACACATACCGCAGTTGTGTAACCTCATTTTTTATCTCCACCACCATTACAGGGATGCCAACATCAACCACCACCACCACCACCACCAATAACAACAACAACACAAACGACAAGAACAAGCAATATCACCATAAGCACCAAAAGCATGAACTCATATCTATCCACCAAAAGCTGCCACAGTTGTATAACCTCATATTTCATCTCTTCCACTTTCACATGGCTGCCACCACCACCACCACCACCACAAACAACAAATAACAACAACACAAACGACAAGAACAAGCAATATCACCATTAGTCTCTACCTTCTAGGTTCTGTGCTACTTGGATGTATCGGTCCACCAACACCTGTCACAGTTGTATAACCTCATCTTTTATCTCCACCACTTTAACATGGCTGCCAATATCAACCACAACCACCACCACCACCACCAACACCACCAACACCACCAACAACAACACAAACGACAAGAACAAGCAATATCACCCTATGCACCAAAAGCATGAGCTCATATCTATCCACCAAAAGCTGCCACAGTTGTATAACCTCATCGTTCATCTCTTCCACTTTCACATGGAACCACCACCACCACCACCAACACCACCACCACCAACACAAACGACAAGAACAAGCAATATCAACGTACGCACCAAAAGCATGAGCTCATATCTATCCACCAAAAGCTGCCACAGTTGTATAACCTCAACGTTCATCTCTTCCACTTTCACATGGAACCACCACCACCACCACCACCACAACCACCACCACCACCGACACAAACGACAAGAACAAGCAATATCACCCTATGCACCAAAAGCATGAGCTCATATCTATCCACCAAAAGCTGCCACAGTTGTATAACCTCATCGTTCATCTCTTCCACTTTCACATGGCACCACCACCACCACCACCACCAACACGATCGACAAGAACAGGCAATATCACCATTAGTCCTTACCTTCTAGGTTCTGCGCTACTTGGATGTATCGGTCCACCAACACATGACGCAGTTGAGTAACCTCATTTTGTATCTCCACCACCTTCACAGGGTTGCCGATGAATCGACACGTCCGGCTGAAGAGGCCTGACAACAAGTATTGGATCTGCACGAGGTGCATGTGTGTGTTTGAGTTTGTCTGTGTGTTTGTGTATGTTTGAGTTTGTCTGAGTGTGTCTGTGTGTTTTTGGTTGAAAGGGTCCTTCCCCATGCAAATGCCAATGAAGTCACAGAACTCTTGAGAGAACTCAGGTCCAGACAACAAGAATTGGATCTGCCAACAATAAGTAACAAGTATTGGATCTGCACAAGCCAAGACAATAGTGACCACCAGTTCCATAAAGTAACAAGTATTGGATCTGCACAAGCCAAGACAATAGTGACCACCAGTTCCATAAAGTAACAAGTATTGGATCTGCACAAGCCAAGACAATAGTGACCACCAGTTCCATAAAGTAACAAGTATTGGATGCACAAAGCAAGACAATAGTGCACAAGCCAAGACAATAGTGACCACCAGTTCCATAAAGTAACAAGTATTGGATCTGCACAAGCCAAGACAATAGTGACACCAGTTCCATAAAGTAAACAAGTATTGGATCTGCACAAAGCCAAGACAATAGTGACACCAGTTCCATAAAGTAACAAGTATTGGATCTGCACAAGCCAAGACAATAGTGACCACCAGTTCCATAAAGTAACAAGTATTGGATCTGCACAAGCCAAGACAATAGTGACCACCAGTTCCATAAAGTAACAAGTATTGGATTCTGCACAAGCCAAGACAATAGTGACCACCAGTACAAGTATTGGATCTGCACAAGCCAAGACAATAGTGACCACCAGTTCATAGTACAGTATATTGGATCTGCACAAGCCAAGACAATAGTGACCACCAGTTCCATAAAGTAACAAGTATTGGATCTGCACAAGCCAAGACAATAGTGACCACCAGTTCCATAAAGTAACAAGTATTGGATCTGCACAAGCCAAGACAATAGTGACCACCAGTTCCATAAAGTACAAGTATTGGATCTGCACAAGCCAAGACAATAGTGACCACCAGTTCCATAAAGTAACAAGTATTGGATCTGCACAAGCAAGACAATAGTGACCACCAGTTCCATTAAAGTAACAAGTATTGGATCTGCACAAGCCAAGACAATAGTGACCACCAGTTCCATAAAGTAACAAGTATTGGATCTGCACAAGCCAAGACAATAGTGACCACCAGTTCCATAAAGTAACAAGTATTGGATCTGCACAAGCCAAGACAATAGTGACCACCAGTTCCATAAAGTAACAAGTATTTGGCCAATCTGCCAAGCCAAGACAATAGTGACCACCAGTTCCATAAAGTAACATAAAGTAACAAGTATTGGATCTGCACAAGCCAAGACAATAGTGCACCAGTTCCATAAAGTAACAAGTATTGGATCTGCACAAGCCAAGACAATAGTGACCACCAGTTCCATAAAGTAACAAGTATTGGATCTGCACAAGCCAAGACAATAGTGACCACCAGTTCCATAAAGTAACAAGTATTGGATCTGCACAAGCCAAGACAATAGTGACCACCAGTTCCATAAAGTAACAAGTATTGGATCTGCACAAAGCCAAAGACAATAGTGACCACCAGTTCCATAAAGTAACAAGTATTGGATCTGCACAAGCCAAGACAATAGTGACCACCAGTTCCATAAAGTAACAAGTATTGGATTGCACAAGCCAAGACAATAGTGACCACCAGTTCCATAAAGTAACAAGTATTGGATCTGCACAAGCCAAGACAATAGTGACCACCAGTTCCATAAAGTAACAAGTATTGGATCTGCACAAGCCAAGACAATAGTGACCACCAGTTCCATAAAGTAAACAAGTATTGGATCTGCACAAGCCAAGACAATAGTGACCACCAGTTCCATAAAGTAACAAGTATTGGATCTGCACAAGCCAAGACAATAGTGACCACCAGTTCCATAAAGTAACAAGTATTGGATCTGCACAAGCCAAGACAATAGTGACCACCAGTTCCATAAAGTAACAAGTATTGGATCTGCACAAGCCAAGACAATAGTGACCACCAGTTCCATAAAGTAACAAGTATTGGATCTGCACAAGCCAAGACAATAGTGACCACCAGTTCATAAAGTAACAAGTATTGGATCTGCACAAGCCAAGACAATAGTGACCACCAGTTCCATAAAGTAACAAGTATTGGATCTGCACAAGCCAAGACAATAGTGACCACCAGTTCCATAAAGTAACAAGTATTTGGAATCTGCACAAAGCCAAGACATAAATAACAAGTGACCACCAGTTCCATAAAGTAACAAGTATTGGATCTGCACAAGCCAAGACAATAGTGACCACCAGTTCCATAAAGTAACAAGTATTGGATCTGCACAAGCCAAGACAATAGTGACCACCAGTTCCATAAAGTAACAAGTATTGGATCTGCACAAGCCAAGACAATAGTGGACCACCAGTTCCATAAAAGTAACAAGTATTGGATCTGCACAAGCCAAGACAATAGTGACCACCAGTTCCATAAAGTAACAAGTATTGGATCTGCACAAGCCAAGACAATAGTGGACCACCAGTTCCATAAAGTAACAAGTATTGGATCTGCACAAGCCAAGACAATAGTGACCACCAGTTCCATAAAGTAACAAGTATTGGATCTGCACAAGCCAAGACAATAGTGACCACCAGTTCCATAAGTAACAAGTATTGGATCATTGCACAAGCCAAGACAATAGTGACCACCAGTTCCATAAAGTAACAAAGTATTGGATCTGCACAAGCAGACAATAGTGACCACCAGTTCAAAGTAACAAGTATTGGATCTGCACAAGCCAAGCATAGTGACAAGCCATGAAGACAATATTGGATCTGCACAACCAAGACCAGTTCCATGAAGTAACAGTATTGGATCTGCACAAGCCAAGACAATAGTGACCACCAGTTCCATAAAGTAACAAGTATTGGATCTGCACAAGCCAAGACAATAGTGACCACCAGTTCCATAAAGTAACAAGTATTGGATCTGCACAAGCCAAGACAATAGTGACCACCAGTTCCATAAAAGTAAACAAGTATTGGATCTGCACAAGCCAGACAATAGTGACCACCAGTTCCATAAAGTAACAAAGTATGATCTGCACAAGCCAAGACAATAGTGACCACCAGTTCCATAAAGTAACTAAGTATTGGATCTGCACAAAGCCAAGACAATAGTGACCAACCAGTTCCATAAAGTAACAATTTATTGGATCTGCACAAGCCAAGACAATAGTGACCACCAGTTCCATAAAGTAACAAGTATTGATCTACAAGCCAAAGACAATGTGACCACCAGTTCCATAAGTAACAAGTATTGGATCTGCACAAGCCAAGACAATAGTGACCACCAGTTCCATAAAGTAACAAGTATTGATCTGCCACAAGCCAATTGACACCAGCCAAGTTATTGGATCTCAAGACAATAGTGACCACCAAGAGTAACAAGTATTGGATCTGCACAAGCCAAGACAATAGTGACCACCAGTCCATGTAACAAGTATTGGATCTGCACAAGCCAAGACAATAGTGACCACCAGTTCCATTAAAGTACAAGTATGGATCGCACAAGCCAAGACAATATGACCACCAGTTCCATAAAAGTAACAATATTGGATCTAAACATAGTGGAGTCCATAAGTAACCATTGGATCTTGCACAAAGAGCGCAATCAGGTAAATTTCCATAAAGTAACAAGTATTGGATCTGCTATAGTGACCACAGTTCCAAAAAGAAGTAACAAGTATTGATTGCACAAGCCAAGACAATAGTTCCATCCAACAGAAGGACAAGTATTGGATCTGCACAAGCCAAGACTTAGTGACACCACAAGTAACAAGTATCGATCTGCAACAAGCCAGTTGATCCAGAAGTAACAAGTTATTGGATCTGCACAAGCAAGACAATAGTGACCACCAGTTCATAAGTAACAAGTATTGGATCTGCACAACGCCAGACAATAGTGACCACCACCAGTCCATAAAGAACAAGTATTGGATCTGCACAAGCCAAGACAATAGTGACCACCAGTTCCATAAATAACAAGTATTGATCTGCACAAGCCAAGACAATAGTGACCACCAGTTCCATAAAAGTAACAAGTATTGATCTGCACAATGCCAAGACAAATAGTGACCACCAGTTCCATAAAGTAACAAGTATTGGATCTGCAACAAGCCAAGACAATAGTGACCACCAGTTCATAAAGTAACAATATTGGATCTGCACACAAGCCAAGACAATAGGTGACCACCAGTTCCATAAAGTTAACAAAGTATTGCCAAACAATCTGCCACAAAGCACAAAGTGACCTGGAATAGTGACCACCAGTTCCATAAAGTAACAAGTATTGGATCTGCACAAGCCAAGACAGATAGTAAATAAAACGGACCACCACATATATAGTGACCACCAGTTCCATAAAAAGTAACAAGTATTGGATCTGCACAAGCCCAAGTCTTCCATATAGTACAACCAGTTCCATGAAAAAGTAACAAGTATTGGATCTGCACAAGCCAAGACAATAGTGACCACCAGTTCCATAAAGTAACAAGTTATTGGATCTGCAACAAAGCCAAGACAATAGTGACCACCAGTTTCCATGAAGTAACAAGTATTGGATCATTGCACAAAGCCAAGACAATAGTGACCACCAGTTCCATTAAAGTAACAAGTATTGGATCTGCACAAGCCAAGACAAATATAGTTGACACCACCAGTTCCATAAAGTAACAAGTATTGGATCTGCACAAGCCAAGACAATAGTGACCACCAGTTCCAAGAAATAACAAGTATTGATCTGCACAAGCCAAAGACAAATAGTGACCCCCAGTTCCACAAAAGAAGTCACAAGCCAAGACAATATGGATCTGCCAACAAAGCCCAAGAACAAATTAGTGAACCACCAGTTCCAAAGCCAAGACCAAAGTAACCAAGTATTGGATCTGCACAAGCCAAGACAATAGTGACCACCAGTTCCATAAAGTAACAAGTATTGGATCTGCACAAGCCAAGACAATAGTGACCACCAGTTTCCATAAAGTAACAAGTATTGGATCTGCACAAGCCGAAAAGACAATAGTGACCACCAGTTTCCATAAAGTAACAAGTATTGGATCTGCACAAGCCAAGACAATTAGTGAACCACCAGTTCCATATTGAAGTAACAAGTATTGGATCTGCACAAGCCAAGACAATAGTGACCACCAGTTCCATAAAAGTAACAAGTATTGGATCTGCACAAGCCAAGACAATAGTGACCACCAGTTCCATTAAAGTAACATTGAAGTATTGGATCTGCACAAGCAAGCAAGACAATAAGTGGACCACCAGTCCATAGCCAAGTAACAAGTATTGGATCTGCACAAGCAAGACAATAGTGCTCCACCAGTTCCAGTATAAAAGTAACAAGTATTTGGACTGCCAACCAAGACTATAGTGCCCACCAGTTGAAAGTAACAAGTATTGGATGCACAAAGCCAAGACGACATAGTGACACCAGTTCCATGAGAAGTAACAAGCCAAGACAATAGTGACCACCAGTTCCATAAAGTAAACAAGTATTGGATCTGCCACAACGCCCAAGCACAAGTTCCTAAAGACAATAGTGACCACCAGTTCCATAAAGTAACAAGTATCTTGGATCTGCATCAAGACAAACACCAGTTCCATAACAGTAACAAGTATTGATCTGCACAGCCAAACAATAGTGACCAACCAGATTCCAATAGTAAAGTAACAAGTATTGGATCCGCACAAAGCCAAGACCAATAGTGACCACCAGTTCCATAAAGTAACAAGTATTGGTATCTGCCACAAGCCAAGACAATAGTGACCACCAGTTCCATAAAGTGTAACAAGTATTGGATCTGCACAAGCCAAAGACAATAGTGACCACCAGTTCCAATAAAGTAACAAGTATTGGATCTGCACAAGCCAAGACAATAGTGACCACCAGTTTCCATAAAGTAACAAGTATTGGATCTGCACAAGCCAAGACCAATAGTGACCACCCAGTTCCATAAAAGTGACAAGTATTGGATCTGCACAAGCCAAGACCAATAGTGACCACCCCAGTTCCATAATAGTAACAAGTATTGGATCTGCACAAGCCAAGACCAATTTAGTGACCACCAGTTTCCATAAAGTAACAAGTATTGGATCTGCACAAGCCAAGACAATAGTGACCACCAGTTCCATAAAGTAACAAGTATTGGATCTGCACAAGCCAAGACAATAGTGACCACCCAGTTCCATAAGTAACAAGATCTAAGTATTGACACCAGTTCCCCATTGGGAAATGTATTGATCTGCACAAGCCAAGACAATGTAGTGTGTTCCACAAGCACAATCTGCCAAGACAATAGTGACCACCAGTTCCATAAAGTAAACAAGTATTGGATCTGCACAAGCAAGACATAAGACCAGTTCCATTAAATAACAATATTGGGATCTGCACAAGCCGAAGGACAAGCGCCACCAGTTTCCATAAAAGTAACAAGTATTGGATCTGCACAAGCCAAGACAATAAGCCCAATATGACCACCAGATTGCACAGCCAAGAACAAAGTAACAAGTATTGGATCTGCACAAGCCAAGACAATAGTGACACCAGTTCCCATAAAGTAAGCAAGTATGGAGTTTCGACACAAGCCAAGACAATAGTGGACCACCAGTTCCATGAAGTAACAAGTATTGGATCTGCACAAGCCAAGACAATAGTGACCACCCAGTTCCATAAAGTAAACAAGTATTGGATCTGCACAAGCCAAGACCACTCAAACAATAGTGACCACCAGTTCCATAAAGTAACACAGTATGTCGGCACCAAGCCATTAGCACAAGACCACCTATTCCATTAACGATCAATAGTGTTATACCATATGTATTGGATTCTGCCACATTTCCATGAGGTAACATCTGCAAGTTCCATAAAGACAATAGTGACCACCAGTTCCATTAAAGTAACAAGTATGGATCTGGCCACAAGCCAAGTTCCATAAATAACAATAGCTGAACCACCAGTATCCATAAGTAAGTTTAACAAGTATGGATCTGCACAAGCCAAGTCAATAGTGACACCAGTTCCATAAAGTAACAAGTATTGGATCTGCACAAGCCAAGACAATAGTGACCACCAGTTCCAAAGTAACAAGTATTGGATCTGCACAAGCCAAACAATAGTGACCACCAGTTCCATAAAGCAACAAGTATTGGATCTGCACAAGCCAAGACAATTAGTGCCACCAGTTCCATAAAGTAACAAGTATTGGATCTCAATAGTGACACACAAGAACAAAGTGACCACCAGTTCCAAGTAACAAGTATTGGATCTGCACAACCAAGACAATAGTAGCACAAGTATTGGATCTGCACAAGCCAAGACAATAGTGACCACCAGTTCCACAAAGTCTGCCAGCCAGGATTAGGACCACAGCCCAATTCAAGACCTGCACAAGTATTGGATCTGTAGTGACCAAGTAACAAGTATTGGATCAAGTTCCATCAAGTAACAAGTATTATGCCAAGACATAGTGACCACCACCATTACAAGCCAAGTAGATCTGCACAAGCCAAGAGTCCACCAGTAACATCTCGACAGTATTGATGTGCACAATAGTGGATCATGAGCCAACAGTCCTGCACTAATCTCCATTGACAATAGTGGATACAAGTATTAACAAGCCAAGACAATAGTGACAAGTTCATAAAGTAACAAGTATGTGATGCACAAGCCAAACAATAGTGACACCAGTCCATAAAGTATTGGATCTGCACCAAGCAATGAAGTAACCAATAGAGTGACCACCAGTTCCATAAAAATAACAAGTATTGGATCTGCACCACCAGTTCCATAAAGTAACAAGTATTGGATCTGCACAAAGCCAAGACAATAGTGACCACCAGTTCCACAATAACAGTAAGTAACAAAGTGACCACCAGTTCCATAAAGTAACAAGTATTGGAATCTGCACAAGCCAAAGTGGAGTTCCAATATTGGATCTGACCACCAGTTCCCAAGTATTGGATCTGCAACAAAGCCAAGACAATAGTGACCACCAGTTCCATAAAGTAACAAGTATTGGATCTGCACAAGCCAAGACCAATAGTGACCACCAGTTCCATAAAGTAAACAAGTATTGGATCTCTGCCACAAAGCCAAGACAATAGTGACCACCAGTTCCATAAAGTAACAAGTATTGGATCTGCACAAGCCAAGACAATAGTGACCACCAGTTCCATAAAAGTAACAAGTATTGGATCTGCACAAGCCAAGACAATAGTGACCACCAGTTCCATTAAAGTAACAAGTATTGGATCTGAACAAGCCAAGACAATAGTGACCACCATTCCATAAAGTAACAAGTATTGGATCTGCACAAAGCCAAGACAATAGTGACCTACCAGTTCCATTAAAGTAACAAGTATTGATCTGCACAAGCCAAGACAATTAGTGACCACCAGTAAAGCCATAAAAGTAACAAGTATTGGATCTGCACAAGCCAAGAACAATTAGTGACCACCAGTTCCATAAAGTAAACAAGTATTGGATCTGCACAAGCCAAGACAATAGTGACCACCAGTTCCATAAAGTAACAAGTATTGGATCTGCACAAGCCAAGGACAAATAGTGACCACCAGTTCCATAAAGTAACAAGTATTGGATCTGCACAAAGCCAAGACAATAGTGATCTGCCACAAGACAGTTCCATAAAGTAACAAGTATTGGATCTGCACAAGCCAAGGACAATAGTGACCACCAGTTCCATAAAGTAACAAGTATTGGATCTGCACAAGCCAAGACAATAGTGACCACCAGTTCCATAAAGTAACAAGTATTGGATCTGCACAAGCCAAGACAATAGTGACCCACCAGTTCCATTAACAAGTAGATCTGCAAAGCCAAGACAATATACCACCAGTTCAAAGTAACAAGTATTGGATCTGCACAAGCCAAGACAAATAGTGACCACAGTTCCATAAAGTAACAAGTATTGGATCTGCACAAGCCAAGACAATAGTGACCACCAGTTCCATAAAGTAACAAGTATTGGATCTGCACAAGCCAAGACAATAGTGACCACCAGTCCATAAAGTAAACAAGTATTGGATCTGCACAAGCCAAGGACAATAGTGACACCAGTTCCATAAAGTAACAAGTATTGGATCTGCACAAGCCAAGACAATAGTGACCACCAGTTCCAAGTATTGAAGTAACAGTAAAAGTATTGGATCTGCACAAGCCCAAGACAATAGTTGACCACCAGTTCCATAAAAGTAACAAGTATTGGATCTGCACAAGCCAAGTGACAATAGTTGACCACAAGACAGGTTCCATAAAAGTAACAAGTATTGGATCTGCACAAGCCAAGACAATAGTGACCACCAGTTCCATGAAAAGTAACAAGTATTGGATCTGCCACAAGCAAGACAATAGTGACCACCAGTTCCATGAAGTAACAAGTATTGGATCTGCACAAGCCAAGACAATAGTGGACCACCAGTTCCATAAGTAACAAAGTATTGGATCTGCACAAGGACAATAGTGCACCACCAGTTCCAGTTAACAAAGTAGTGACATCAGTATTGGATTCTGCACAAGCCAAGACAATAGTGACCACCAGTTCCATAAAGTAACAAGTATTGGATCTGCACAAGCCAAGCAATAACAAGTTCCAAGACAATAGACCAATAGTGACCACCAGTTCCATAAAGTAACAAGTATTGGATCTGCACAAGCCAAGACAATAGTGACCACCAGTTCCATAGTAACAAGTATTGGATCTGCACAAGCCAAGACAATAGTGACCACCAGTTCCATGAAAAGTAACAAGTATTGATCTGCACAAGCCAAGACAAATAGTGACCAACCAGTTCCATAAAGTAACAAGTATTGGATCTGCACAAGCCAAGACAATAGTGACCACCAGTTCCATAAGTAACAAGTATTGGATCTGCACAAGCCAAGACAATAGTAACCACCAGATCCATAAAGTAACAAGTATTGGATCTGCACAAGCCAAGACAATAGTGACCACCAGTTCCATAAAGTAACAAGTATTGGATCTGCACAAGCCAAGACAATAGTGACCACCAGTTCCATAAAGTAACAAGTATTGGATCTGCACAAGCCAAGACCAATAGTGACCACCAGTTCCATTAAAGTAACAAGTATTGGATCTGCACAAGCCAAGACAATAGTGACCACCAGTTCCATAAAGTAACAAGTATTGGATCTGCACAAGCAAGACAATAGTGACCACCAGTTCCATAAAGTAACAAGTATTTGGATCTGCACAAGCCAAGACAATAGTGACCACCAGTTCCATAAAGTAAACAAGTATTGGATCTGCACAAGCCAAGACAATAGTGACCACCAGTTCCATAAAGTAACAAGTATTGGATCTGCACAAGCCAAGACAATAGTGACCACCAGTTCCATAAAGTAACAAGTATTGGGATCTGCACAAGCCAAGACAATTAGTGACCACCAGTTCCATAAGTAACAAGTATTGGATCTGCACAAGCCAAGACAATAGTGACCACCAGTTCCATGAAGTAACAAGTATTGGATCTGCACAAGCCAAGACAATAGTGACCACCAGTTCCATAAAGTAACAAGTATTGGATCTGCACAAGCCAAGACAATAGTGACCACCAGTTCCATAAAGTAACAAGTATTGGATCTGCACAAGCCAAGACAATAGTGACCACCAGTTCCATAAAGTAAACAAGTATTGGATCTGCACAAGCCAAGACAATAGTGACCACCAGTTCCATAAAGTAAACAAGTATTGGATCTGCACAAGCCAAGACAATAGTGACCACCAGTTCCAGAAGTTAACAAGTATTGGATCTGCACAAGCCAAGGACAATAGTGACCACCAGTTCCATAAAGTAACAAGTATTGGATCTGCACAAGCCAAGACAATAGTGACCACCAGTTCCATAAAGTTAACAAGTTATTGGATCTGCACAAGCCAAGACAATAGTGGAACCACCAGTTCCATAAAGTAACAAGTATTGGATCTGCACAAGCCAAAGACAAGTTAGTGACCACCAAGTAGTCCATAAAGTAACAAGTATTGGATCTGCAACAAGCCAAGACAATAGTGACCACCAGTTCCAATAAAGTAACAAGTATTGGATCTGCAGCACCAAGCCAAGGGACAATAAGTGACCACCAGTTCCATAAAAGTAACAAGTATTGGATCTGCACAAGCCAAGACAATAGTGACCACCAGTTCCATAAAGTAACAAGTATTGGATCTGCACAAGCCAAGACAATAGTGACCACCAGTTCCATAAAGTAACAAGTATTGGATCTGCACAAGCCAAGACAATAGTGACCACCATCCATAAAGTAACAAGTATTGGATCTGCACAAGCCAAGACAATAGTTGACCACCAGTTCCATGAAGTAACAAGTATTGGATCTGCACAAGCCAAGACAATAGTGACCACCAGTTCCAAAAGTAACAAGTATTGGATCTGCACAAGCCAAGACAATAGTGACCACCAGTTCCATAAAAGTAACAAGTATTGGATCAGTGCAAAACAAGCCAAGACAATAGTGACCACCATTCCATAAAGTAACAAGTATTGGATCTGCACAAGCCAAGACAATAGTGACCACCAGTTTCCATAAAGAAACAAGTATTGGATCTGCACAAAGCCAAAGACAATAGTGACCACCAGTTCATAAAGTAACAAGTATTGGATCTGCACAAGCCAAGACAATAGTGACACCAGTTCAGTTCATAAAGTAACAGAGTATTGGATCTGCACAAGCCAAGACAATAGTGACCACCAGTTCCATAAAGCAACAAGTATTGGATCTGCCACAAGTGCCACCAGTCCACAATAAACAGTAGTGAATCTGCACAACCAGACATAGTTCCAGTATTGGAGTCCAAAGTAACACCAGTCCATAGTAACAAGTATGGATCTGCACAAGCCAAGACAATAGTGACCACCAGTTCCATGAGTAAACAGAGTATTGATCTTAAAGCCAAGTAACAAGTTCCTATTAACAAGAGATTCTCTGAACCACCAGTTCCATAAAGTAACAATTGGATTCTGCACAACCAAGACAATAGTGACCAACCAAGGACAATTTCCATAAAGTAACAAGTATTGGATCTGCACAAGCCAAGACAATAGTGACCACCAGTTCCATGAAGTCCAACAAGTATTGGATCTGCACAAGCCAAGACAATAGTGACCACCAGTTCCATAAAGTAACAAGTATTTGGATCTGCACAAGCCAAGACAATAGTGACCACCAGTTCCATAAAGTAACAAGTATTGGATCTGCACAAGCCAAGACAATAGTGACCACCAGTTCCATAAAGTAACAAGTATTGGATCTGCACAAGCCCAAGACAATAGTGACCACCAGTTCCATAAAGAGTATTGGATCTGCACAAGCCAAGACAATAGTGACCACCAGTTCCATAAAGTAACAAGTATTGGATCTGCACAAGCCAAGACAATAGTGACCACCAGTTCCATTAAAGTTAAACAAGTATTGGATCTGCACAAGCCAAGACAATAGTGACCACCAGTTCCATAAAGTAACAAGTATTGGATGCTGCACAAGCCAAGACAAATAGTGACCACCAGTTCCATAAAGTAACAAGTATTGGATCTGCACAAGCCAAGACAATAGTGACCACCAGTTCCATAAAGTAACAAGTATTGGATCTGCACAAGCCAAGACAATAGATCTGACCACCAGTTCCCATAAAGTAACAAGTATTGGATCTGCACAAGCCAAGACAATAGTGACCACCAGTTCATAAAAGTAACATCTGACAAGAGTAACAAGTATTGGATCTGCACAAGCCAAGACAATAGTGACCACCAGTTCAAACATGAAGTAACAAGTATTGGATCTGCACAAGCCAAGACAATAGTGACCACCAGTTCCATAAAGTAACAAGTATTGGGATCTGCCACAAGCCAAAGACAATAATGACCAAGACCAGTTCCATAAAGTAACAAGTATTGGATCTGCACAAGCCAAGACAATAGTGACCACCAGTTCCATAAAGTAACAAGTATTGGATCTGCACAAGCCAAGACAATAGTGACCACCAGTTCCATGAAGTAACAAGTATTGGATCTGCACAAGCCAAGACAATAGTGACCACCAGTTCCATAAAGTAACAAGTATTGGATCTGCAACAAGCCAAGACAATAGTGACCACCAGTTCCATGAAGTAACAAGTATTGGATCTGCACAAGCCAAGACAATAGTGACCACCAGTTCCATAAAGTAACAAGTATTTGGATCTGCACAAGCCAAGACAATAGTGACCACCAGTTCCATGAAGTAACAAGTATTGGATCTGCACAAGCCAAGACAATAGTGACCACCAGTTCCATAAAAGTAACAAGTATTGGATCTGCACAAGCCAAGACAATAGTGACCACCAGTTCCATAAAGTAACAAGTATTGGATCTGCACAAGCCAAGACAATAGTGACCACCAGTTCCATAAAGTAACAAGTATTGGATCTGCACATTAGAAGACAATAGTGACATAAAGTAATCAAGTAATCTGCACAAGCCAAGACAATAGTGACAACCAGTTCACAAGTATTGGACTGCACAAGCCAAGACAATAGTGGCATAAAGTAACTCTACAGTGAGTTCCATTAAAGTAACAAGTTATTGGATCTGCACAAGGCCAAGACAATAGTGCACCATCCAAAGTAACAAGTATTGATCTTAGTATGACCACCACCCTGCACAAGTAACCTGCACAATGTGACCACCAGCCCTTACAAGTATTGATCTGCCACAAGCCAAGACAATAGTAGCTCCATTTTTTTAGTTGTGAAAGGACTTTCACTCCAGGAGGCGGGTCTCCTGATGAAGCGGCACGTTCGGCTGAAGAGGCCTGGCAACAAGTATTGGATCTGAGAGCCAAGACAGGGTTGATCATCAGGTCCATACCTCCTTAGGTAATGACGCCCGGTGGGACGCGGTATAAGGTAAGGGCATCCCATCTTACGGCGGTAGAGCCAAGACATGTGTGATCATCAGTTCCATACCTCCCAAAGTAATGACCCCTGGTGGGACACGGTATAAGGTAAGGGCGTCCCATCTTACGGCGGTAGAGCCAAGACATGTGTGATCATCAGTTCCACATCCCCAATTCCCCGTTCATCGAAAGGCTCAAGGAAAATTGTCGGAGAGTGTTGGCTACGGAGCGACAAGTGGCACCGGAATCGAGTGCAGCGGACTGAAGCAAGGTTTTTCGACATGGCCAGGATCCAGAAAGGGCCAGTGTAACATGCCCACAACAACATTTCTGTTCAACGAATGGCTCAATGGCTGAGCTCCTTGAACGACAAAGGTGCCCGGTTCGAATCCCTACAGGTGCGCCTTAGTTAGTGTTCGCGGTCGCCGTCAGCTGCCATGTAGCTTTGTTTAGGTAATGTAGCAGCCCGTTCTTACCGCCCATACTATAGACAGGGCTCCCTTAATACCACGCCCCACCAGGCGTTATCATTACTTCTTTATCAGCTCCATACCTCCCGAAGTAATGATAATGCCTGGTGGGACGTGTTATTAAGGGAGCCCTGTCTATAGTATGGGCGGTAAGAACGGGCTGCTACATAGATTTTTAACATAGATTTTATACATAGATTTTATACATAGATTTTATACATAGATTTTATACATAGACTTTATACATAGACTTTATACATAGCTTTTATACATAGATTTTAAACATAGATTTTATACATAGATTTTAAACATAGATTTTATACATAGATTTTATACATAGATTTTATACATAGATTTTATACATAGACTTTATACATAGACTTTATACATAGCTTTTATACATTACATTACATTACATTACATGTTAAAGTCTACTTGACACCGCGAGGGTGTATGAGACTCTGTGCTTTAAACAAAAAGAAAAAGCACCCACAAAGCAAAAAACCCCATTACATCAGGGGTGTGTCGAGGACAAACAAACCAAACTCCCAACCACCGTTTTGGTGGCGTAGGTATTAAACCCCCTAGAGCAGGACCCAGATCTCAACCACTTACAGTGGCGGAGGTAAGAAGCTAACAAATGAGAAGTCACAAGAAGAAAAAAAGGGATAATAAATTACGGTGCCACTAAGCAGTCCAGGGGCTTCCTGTCTTGCTCTTCTACAAGTAGAAAGATAGTCGGCTAGGTTGCTCCAAAAGACTTAGTGCCATTTCCATTCATAAAGGTTCTGAATGTGGAATCGCAGAATTTCCACATTCCATACGGTTAAGTCGGTATCCTCATGGACATGCCTATAAATATCTGTAAACAGCTTCTGGTAGCGAAGGCGAATATCACTATAAAAAAGGGCACTCAAACATATGCATTTCATCCTCAGGTTTTTGGAACCCACACATTTGACAGTGTCTCATTGAGCGAGGGATGTGTGCTCTATCCACCACCCTCATTCTTTCTGTGTTCAGCCAATGGGAACCCATTCTAAACTGTGCTATAGAACGAATCTGATCCTGCTTATGTAAGGCGGATGTAAAGGGAATCAAGCCATTCTCATCATTGCTGTTGGCTGCGAACCATTTTTGGTATCGGAGGCGTTTAAAGCCAACCCTTCTCTCATCAGGGATGTCTCTAACTGCATTGGTGTCACTTGGGTACTTAAACCTCCATGACTCAAAAACTTCAGACATAATACCTTCGACATCGACAGCCTCCAAAATGTTGATGTTTTTACTGGATCCTAGCTTGTGGAGAGCACAACGCAAGTCATGAACCCAGCCAGTGTTGGAGTCAAAAGATTCCTCAAGAGCCATTTTAATGAGATCCTCAGGTTCTTTATGTATGGTCTTGTTCCAGAAGCGCAAAGCTTGTTTAAGCCAAGCAAAACACAACGGGGTTCTACCCAGCTCTTCCATGATAATATTAGATGTAGTAGATTGGCCATAGATTTTAAACATAGATTTTATACATAGATTTTAAACATAGATTTTATACATAGATTTTATACATAGATTTTATACATAGATTTTATACATAGATTTTATTCATAGATTTTATACATAGATTTTATACATAGATTTTAGTGTGTGATATCAGGTCTTCCGTCATACCCTTACAATTTGTTAGGTACCAAATCATTTAGCGCTTTGATAATAGCCCCTGCAATTCCTCTCATCATCTGAGGTTAGGCAAGTCCATTTAGCCTAATTAGCTTTCCCCTGGACTGTAACATACAGACAGACATGCCCAGCACACAAGCCCTGGACTGTTACACACTCTCCCAGAATACTACCCCGACAACATACTAACCCAGGATACTAACCCAGCAAAGTACCCCAGCATACTACCCCAACATACTAACCCAGCATACTACCTCTGGACTGGAACATACAGACCGACATGCCCAGCACACAAGCCCTGGACTATTACACACTCCTCCAGAATACTACCCCAACATACTAACCCAGCATACTAACCCAGCAAAGTACCCCAGCATAGAACCCAGCATACGACCTCTGGACTGTAACATACAGGCATACATGCCCAGCACACAAGTCCTGGACTATTACAAACTCCCCCAGAATACTACCCCAACATACTAACCCAGCATACTAACCCAGCAAAGTACCCCAGCATAGAACCCAGCATACGACCTCTGGACTGTAACATACAGGCATACATGCCCAGCACACAAGTCCTGGACTATTACAAACTCCCCCAGAATACTACCCCAACATACTAACCCAGCATACTAACCCAACAAAGTACCCCAGCATACTACCCCAACATAGAACCCCAGCATACTACCTCTGGACTGGAACATAAAGACAAACATAAGAGGGGAAGTGGGTGAATGTCCTCAAGACTCCTAGGCCAGGTTAATGCAGGTATGGCATGCAGTATGGGCTGTGTGGGAAATCAGGTTTTCCCCCCTTTTCTCTCACCCACCCACCCACCCCCACCGCCACACACAAATACAAATATGAGGGGAAATGCGTGAATATCTTCGAGTCTCGTAGGCCAGGTTAATGCAGGCAAATTTCGCTATTCGCAGCCAGGTTTTTTATACCGCGAGTGTAATGGAATCGCATGGAACGCAAACAATGGAATGCAAACAATGGAATGGTAACAATGGAATACACTGGATGAGATGCAAACAATCAAATGCAAAAAATGGAATTCAAACGATGAAATGCAAACAACGAAATCATATGGAATGCAAACAACGAAATCATATGAAATGCAAACAAGGAAATCATTTGGAATGCAATCAACGAAATCAAATGGAATGCAAACAACGAAATCAAATGGAATGCAAACAAGGAAATCATATGGGAAGCAAAAAATGGAATGCAAACAATGGAAAGCAATTAATGCAATGCAGACAATGGAAAGCAAACAATGGAATGCAAACAATGTTCAGCCTGGATGAATGCGTATTACCCGTAATACACACACAGGTCCGATACGACGGGTGTTCAACATTCATATTACTCGTAATACACACCCAGGACGAACAATAAGAATACATGTAAACAAGTTCCTGGTAAAAAAGAAAATACTGCCAAAGATGGCGAGCAGCCAAGTAGCTAGCTGAAGCTATGTAACCAAGTTCAAGTTCAAGTAAATAATTTCATCTGGTGTACATGGTTTCATCTGGTGTACATGGTTTCATCTGGTGTACATGGTTTCATTTGGTGTACATGGTTGCATCTGGTGTACATGGTTGCATCTGGTGTACATGGTTTGTGTCAGGAGACCTACCTCCTGGGGTAATAATTACCTCCTGGGGTAATAATCTGGTGTACCTGGTTTTAATAATTACCTCCTGGGGTAATAATCTGGTGTACCTGGTTTTAATAATTACCTCCTGGGGTAATAATCTGGTGTACCTGGTTTTAATAATTACCTCCTGGGGTAATAATCTGGTGTACCTGGTTTTAATAATTACCTCCTGGGGTAATAATCTGGTGTACCTGGTTTTAATAATTACCTCCTGGGGTAATAATCTGGTGTACCTGGTTTTAATAATTACCTCCTGGGGTAACAATCTGGTGTACCTGGTTTTAATAATTACCTCCTGGGGTAATAATCTGGTGTACCTGGTTTTAATAATTACCTCCTGGGGTAATAATCTGGCGTACCTGGTTTTAATAATTACCTCCTGGGGTAATAATCTGGTGCACCTGGTTTGTGTCAGGAGACCCACCTCCTGGGGTAAAAATCCTTTCCCAACTTCAAAAAAACAAACTGAGCCCAGTTGAGATTTATGTGTACCACTTTCATTGAAGTGGTAGGGATTCATACAAGCTTTAGAGGTAACAAAGGGAAAACAAATCCATGGCCCCTTCAAGAAAACCTTCAGCCCTCTTACCTGTTGTAGAACTAGCACAAAAAGGAATGCCTATATCACCACAGCTGATGACGAGGAAACCCCCAGGCCCACACGCAAGCCCCCTCACCCCCACCACCACCACCACCACCACCAAACCACCACACCACCACCAAACACACACACTTCTGCCATTCCACCGCAGCTGATGACAAAGAATCCCCCCCCCCCCTCCCCCCCCCCCCCCCCCACCCCACACACACACACACACACACTTCTGCCTATCCCACCGCAGCTGATGACGAGGAGTCCCCCAGTCCCCCCCCACCCCTACCCACCCACCCACCCACACGAACACCCACACACCTCTTACCTGCTGTAGACCATCATCCACTGCAAGGCTCCCCATCACCCAATCAGCGATGCGGTCTGACTAGGCCATCAGGAAGCAGGGATGGGAGGAGGGCGATTGCATCGGTAGGGAGAGAGAGAGAAGGGTGGGTAGGTCGTTGGTGAGGAAGTAGGTAGGGGGTGAAGGGGACGGGGACGGGGGCGGGGGCGGGGGCGGGAGGGGGGTAGTCAGTGGAAGTGATAAGTGGAAGGGGATAGTTTAGGTGGGGGGTGGGATATGGGTGAGCAGGTGGGAGGTGAGGGAGTAGGTAGGGGGTGAAGGGGGGGGGGGGGGGGTAGTAAGTGGGAGAAATAAGTGGGAGGTGATAGTTTAGGTGGGGGTTGGGAGATGGGTGGGCAGGTGGGAGGTGAGGTAGCAGGTAGGGGGTGAAGTAAGTGGGAAGAGATCGTTTAGGTGGGCGGTGGGAGAGGGGAGTAGTGGGTTGGAGGGGTTAGTTTAGGTGGGGGTTGAGATATGGGTTGGCAGGTGGGAGTGAGGAAGGAGGCAGGGGATGAATGGGGGGGGCAGTAAGTGGGAAGGGATAGTTTAGGTGGCGGGTGGGAGGGGAGCAGTGGGTTGGAGGGGAGAGTGCAAGAAGGGAGTGGGAGGTGGGTGGGCAGGTGGGTGGGCAGGTGGGGAGGTGAGGAATTAGGTAGGGGGTGAAAGGGGGAGCAGTAAGTGGGAAGGGATATTTTAGGTGTGGGGTGGGAGAGGAAGGGATAGCTTAGGTGGAGGGTGGGGGAGGGGAGCAGTGGGTAGAAGGGGATAGTTTAGGTGGGGTGGTAGAGGGAGTAGTGGGTTAGAGGGATAGTTTAGATGGGGGGTGGGAGATGGGTGGGCAGTTGGGAGGTGAGGAAGGAGGTAGGGGTGAAGGGGGGAGCACTGAGTGGGAAGGGATAGTTTAGGTGGCGGGTGGGAGAGGGGGGTAGTGGGTTGGAGGGGATAGTGTCTGGAGGGAGTGGGAGACCGGTTGGGGTGGGGGAGGTGCGGAAGTAGGTACGGGGAGGCGAGGGGTGCAGTAACGATGCATTTCTATTGGATCGCTTGACTTGTGTTAGCGCCTGTAGTACGCGCGTCATACAGGAATCGACAAAGTCGCATTTCCATTGGACTCCAACTTGACTTATCTAACGCCCCACTCGTTTTGAATCGGTTTTATGTAAATTTAAATCCATTTAAGTCCCTTTTTTATTTCACTCACTTGCTCTGGGCGCTGCCACAAAACGTGCTGCAGCAGCAAGGCATCGTACTCAGTGACAGTGTTGCGCCCGTTGCAGTATGCTGCTACCTGCAGTGTTGATGGGGAGGCGATCACTTATAGCAGTTACAACCTGGAGCTACAATGAGTAGCTAGCAGCAGGTAAGAAATAGCATGGGAGCACAATAGTGTTATCAAGATTGTACTTCGTGTTTCGCTGAGGTAGTCAGGAAGTGGCCAGCTTCGAGTGAGAGGACCACATGATAATATAAACCTAGAATTTATTGAGTGGCACAGACCAGCTTCTAGTCAGAGGAATATTCCGGTTACAACAGTGATGACATACCAGGCCTGCCTAATTACATCTCGGGCCTCCCTCCCAGGTCCTCCCCTGCAGCAGCAGCAGCAACAATGGTGACAACCTGCCTCCCTATCAGTACCTCACTTGCACGAGCTGGACAGACTTAAACAGCCAGCGGTCCGATACATCACTTGGGGCTCACTCTTTTATTCTGGGGCGGTGGGTTTTGTAAGAGGGGTTTTGTAGGAAGACCCACCCAATGGGGTGGAAAGACTTCTTCTTCTTCTTCTTCTTCTTCTTCTTCTTCTTCTTCTTTTTCAACAACAACAACAACAACAACATCAACAACAACAACAACAACAACAACTGCAACAACAACAATAACAACAGCAGCAGTAGCAACAACATCAACAACAACAACAACAACAACAACAACAGCAGCAGCAGCAACGATAGCATCACCTTGTCTCCCTATCAGTAACTTGCCTGCACCAGTTGGACAGACTTAAGCAGGCGGCAGTCCGATGCATTTACGTGGAGCTCACTATTTTCTTCTGGGGCGGCAAGTTTTTGAAGATGGGGTTCTGTAAGAGGACCCACATCATGGGGTGAAAAGTCTTCTCCGTCAACAACAACAACAACAACAACAACAACAACAACAACAACAACAACAACAGCAACAACAACAACAACAACAACAACAACAGCAACAACAACAGCAACAACAACAACAACAACAACAACAACAACAACAGCAGCAGCAGCAGCAGCAATAGTAACACCCTGCCTCCCTATCAGTATCTCACCTGCAACAGTTGGACAGACTTAACCAGCCGGCGGTCCGAGACATAGATAGGGGGCTCAATCTTCTCTTGCAAGTACGTGCGAAGGTCTGTAACGAGCTGAATGACTGATGGCGGCACCTGTGGGTTAGGGTTTGGGGTTGCAATTGGGGCTGAGGTTGATGTTATGGCTGTGGTTGAGCTTGTGCTTGTGCTTGTTGTTGCGGATACAATTTTGATTGAGATTGTGGTTGGGGCTGTGGTTGTTGATGAGCTGTGGATGAGGTTGCAGTAGACTTTGTGCTTGCGCTTGTTGTTGCGAATACAATTTTTGTTGAGGTTGTGCTTGTGGCTGAGGTTGAGCTTGTGGCTGTGGTTGTTGTGGTTGAGGTCTGTCACAAACTGGATAACTGATGGCGGCACCTGCGGGTTTGGGTTAGGGGTTATCATTGGGGCTGAGGTTGATGTTATGGCTGTGGTTGTGGGTGTGGTTGAGCTGTGAATGAGGTTGCGGTAGACTGTGTGCTTGCGTTTGAAGATGCAGTTGTGGCCGTGGTTGTGGCTGAGGTTGAGCTTGTGGCTGTGGCTGTGGTTAAGGTCTGTAACAAGCTGGATGACTGGTAGCGGCACCTGTGGGTTTAGGTTTGGGGTTGCCATTGGGGCTGGGGTTGATGTTATGGCTGTGGTTGAGCTTGTGGTTGGGGTTGGGGTTGTGGTAGACTTTGTGCTTGTGCTTGTTGTTGCGGATACAATTTTGAGGTTGTGGTTGGGGCTGAGGTTGAGGTTGGGGCTGTGGTTGTGGTTGAGCTGTGGTAATGGTAGACTTTGTGCTTGTGCTTGCGGTTAAGGATACAATTGTGGTTGTGGCTGATGGTGAGCTTTTGGCTGTGATTGAGGTTGCGGCTGTGGTTGAGGTAGTGGTTGGTGTTGCGGTAGACTTCGTGCTTGCGGTTGCCAATACAATTGTGGCCGGGGTGCTTGCGGTTGCCAATACAATTGTGGTTGGGGCTGAGGTTGAGGTTGGGGCTGTGGTTGTGGTTGAGCTGTGGATGAGGTTGCGGTATACATTGTGCTTATGCTTGCGGTTGCGGTCGCGGATACAATTGTGGTTCAGGTTGTGCTTGGGGCTAAGGGTGAGGTTGAGGTTTAGGCTGAGGTTGTGGCTGTGGTTGAGCTGTGGATGAGGTTGCGGTAGACTTTGTACTTTGTACTTTGTTGTTGCGGATACAATTTTGATTGAGATTGTGGTTGGGGCTGTGGTTGTTGCTGAGCTGTGTATGTGGTTGCAGTAGACTTTGTGCTTGTGCTTGTTGTTGCGAATACAATTTTGGTTGAGGTTGTGCTTGGGGCTGAAGTTGAGCTTGTGGCTGTGGTTGTTGTGGTTGAGGTCTGTAACAAACTGGATAACTGATGTGCTTGTTGTTGCGGATACAATTGGGGTTGAGGTTGAGGTTGTGTTTGGGGCTGAGGTTGTGGCTGTGATTGAGCTTGTGGCTGTGATTGATCTTGTGGTTGAGGTTGCGGTAGACTTTGTGCTTGTGCTTGTTGTTGTGGATACAATTTGATTCGGGTTGTGGTTGGGGCCGAGGTTGATGTTGGCTCTGTGGCTGCGGTTGAGCTGTGGATGAGGTTGCGGTAGACATTGTACTTGTCCTTGTTGTTGCGGATACAATTTTGGTTTGAGTTTGTGATTGGGGCCGAGGTTGTGGCTGTGATTGCGCTTGTGGCTGTGGTTGCAGTAGACTTTGTGCTTGTGCTTGCGGTTAAGGATACAATTGTGGTTGGGGCCGAGGGTGAGCTTTTGGCTGTGATTGAGCTTGTGGCTGTGGTTGAGCTTGTGGTTGGGGTTGCGGTAGACTTTGTGCTTGCGGTTGCCAATACACTTGCGGTTGAGGTTGTGTTTTTGGTTGTGGTTGAGGTCTGTGACAAGCTGGATGACTGAGGAATGAAACTGTAGGGTTGGGGGGAAGCAGTGGGAATGACAGTGTGTTTCGGTTTGGGTTTGAGGTTGTAGTTGTGACTGTGGTTGCGGTTGCGGCTGTGGTTGCGGTTGAGGTCTGTGACAAGCTTGGTACCTGATGAAAGCACATGTAGGGTTTGGGGTAGGCTGTGAATATGACGGTTTGTTTCGGTTTGGGTTTGAGGTTGTGGCTGCGGTTGTGGCGGTGATTGTGGCTGTGGTATAGGGTGTGGTTGCAATTGTGGTTGTGGTTGTGGTTGTGATGGTTATGGTGTGTCGGTAGACGCTGGGGTTAGTGTTGGGGCCTGAGTTGGGGTTGGCGCAGTTGTGGTGGTGGTCCAGTTGTGGAGGTGATTGTGTGTTAACCAGCCCACCCCAAGCCATGAACATAAAATAAAGTGCACCCCACACCCACACCCACACCCCACCCCACTCCACACCTTCACACGCACACTGCGTACAGCCTCCTCCCGGCACTGTTTGATCAATACAGTGCATGCTGTATAGGCTACACACTTCAACCCACATCCTGAACACCCTCACTCGCACACTGCAAACAACCTCGTTCTTGTCCTGTTAGATCAATACAGTGTATCCTGTACACCCCACACCCCGCTCCACACACTGACCCGCATGCTGCTTACAGCCTCCTCCCTGCACTGTTTGATCAATACAGTATATCCTATAAACCCTACACACTTTAACCCACACCCTGCGCACACTCACCCGCACACTGCGTACAGCCTCGTCCCTGTTCTGTTTGATAAATACTGTGCATGATGCATAGCCTCCACACTTCAACCTACACCCTGCGCACACTCACCCGCACACTGCGTACAGCCTCGTCCCTGTTCTGTTTGATAAATACTGTGCATGATGCATAGCCTCCACACTTCAACCTACACCCTGCGCACACTCACCCGCACACTGCGTACAGCCTCGCCCCTGTTCTGTTTGATCAATACAGTGCATGATGCATAGCCTCCACACTTCAACCTACACCCTGCGCACACTCACCCGCACACTGCGTACAGCCTCGCCCCTATTCTGTTTGATCAATACAGTGCATGATGCATAGCCTCCACACTTCAACCTACACCCTGCGCACACTCACCCGCACACTGCGTACAGCCTCGCCCCTGTTCTGTTTGATCAATACTGTGCATGATGCATAGCCTCCACACTTCAACCTACACCCTGCGCACACTCACCTGCACACTGCGAACAACCTCCTTCTTGCACGTTATGATCAATACAGTGCATGCTGTAAGGCCCACACACTTCAACCCACACCCTGCACACACTCACCCGCACACTGCGTACAGCCTCCTTCTTGCACGTAATGATCAATACAGTGCATGCTGTAAGGCCCACACACTTCAACCCACACCCTGCACACACTCACCCGCACACTGCGTACAGACTCCTTCTTGCACGTAATGATCAATACAGTGCATGCTGTAAGGCCCACACACTTCAACCCACACCCTGCACACACTCACCCGCACACTGCGTACAGCCTCCTTCTTGCACTGTGTGATGTCTTCTCGAGTTAACTTTGCATCTAAGGCGCTCCATTCCTTTGGTGTACTCGAGTAGATAGTCAACATCTCAGCCACACCTACGATAAATGGTGGTTAAAGTGGTTGGTTAACATGTCAGCCACACCTACGATGGATGGTTGTTAAGGTGGTTGGTTAATATGTCAGCCAATGGATGGTGGTGAAGGTGGTTGGTTAACATCTCAGCCACACCTACGATGGGTGGTTGTTAAGGTGGTTGGTTAATATGTCAGCCAATGGATGGTGGTGAAGGTGGTTGGTTAACATCTCAGCCACACCCACGATGGATGGTTGTTAAGGTGGTTGGTTAATATGTCAGCCAATGGATGGTGGTGAAGGTGGTTGGTTAACATCTCAGCCACACCTACGATGGGTGGTTGTTAAGGTGGTTGGTTAACATGTCAGCCAATGGATGGTGGTGAAGGTGGTTGGTTAACATCTCAGCCACACCTACGATGGGTGGTTGTTAAGGTGGTTGGTTAATATGTCAGCCAATGGATGGTGGTGAAGGTGGTTGGTTAACATCTCAGCCACACCTACGATGGGTGGTTGTTAAGGTGGTTGGTTAACATGTCAGCCAATGGATGGTGGTGAAGGTGGATAGTCAACATCTCAGCCACGCCTACAATAAATGGTGGTTAAAGTGGTTGGTTAACATGTCAGTCACACCTACGATGGATGGTTGTTATGGTGGTTGGTTAATATGTCAGCCAATGGATGGTGGTGAAGGTGGTTGGTTAACATAACAATATGTCAGCCAAGGGGGACTTAGGATGTGCAGCCCCAAGCTAAAAACACTGGCACAGAGGATTCAGTTAGAAAAGGAATGACTTTGGGGGCAACTTGAACTTGAACTTGGTTACATAGCTTCAGCCAGCAATTTGGCTGCTCACCGTCTTCGGCAGAAAAAATAAATTACCAGGAAAATGTAAACTCAAACAAATCACTTTTTTTGCATTTTTTTTTTGCATTTTTCGACTTCGGGGGCATCTTAGCTCATCAGGGTACTACATTTTGTCTGATTGGTCAGCTCTTTAACCACACAAACGTCTATTTGGTCAGCGCTTTGTAGTGCAAAAAGCGCAAAAACGGCGCGCTGCGCCCACAGGGGGTTGAAAAAACTGCGCGAAACGTGCATTGGGGCTCAAAAAGTGTGCGCGAAATCGTGCTGCCGCGCGCGCTTTGTAGTACCCTGAAGCTCATAACAGTTGGTTTGCCTCTTTATATTTATATTTTATTTTATCAATTTTTTCATTTTTATTTTTATTTTATCAATTTGTACAAGCACTCTTTTATAACCTTTTGTGGTTGGCCCCAGCGCAAGCAAACGGCTGGCCTAAAATGCTGTGAACAAACTATCGCCTAAGGCATCCAGCTCCTCGCTATCAGAAAGCATGTTGGATGCTCCCACAACGCTCAGCAGCGCCACATGATATGGTTGGTGTCTTCGTCATCTACATGCACCACACCATATGAATCAAACCTCATCTGCTGCCGAGAATTGCTTCACCTCCCTCGTGACAAGTAACCAATCGCCCATCTAGCTCCTCGCTATCAGAAAGCGCGTTGGATGCTCCCACCACGCTCAGCAGTGTCACCTTACGTGGTTGATGTCTTCGTCATCTACACGCACCACACAATCTGAATCACACCTCACCTGCTTCCGATAATCGCTCAACCCCCCTCGTGACAAGTAACCAATTGCCCATCTAGCTCCTCGCTATCAGAAAACACGTTGGATGCTCTTACCACGCCCAGCAGCACCACCATATGTGGTTGGTGTCTTCGTCATCTACATGCACCACAGCATAGGAATCCCACCTCATCTGCTGCCGAGACTTGCTTCACCTCCCTCGATACAAGTACCCTATCGCTGTCAAACGCCATGGTAGCTTTGTCCAGGTAAAGTAGCAGCTTATTCCCTACCGTCGTAAGACAGGTCTCCCTTAATACCACGCCCTACCAGGCGTTATCATTTCTTGAACCAATCGCCCAAGGCATCCACCTCCGTGCTTCAGAAAGCTTGTTGGATGCTCCTGCTGTTGGCAAGCGGGCCCCCTTAGGGAAGGGGCCCACTTGGAAACCTCTGGTATATCGGTTATTTTCCTGCCCGGACCTCTCAATAACTAGTCAGGCCCCTATAACTACTTCTTATAGGGGCTATCTTTGGCACTGGCCTGCAACTCCCATTCGTACAGGAATAACTGGTGGATGTCCTTGAGTGTTATTCTACTTGAACAAGTGACACAATTCCTCATGGTCTTTACGGGGTGGACTACACATGTGCTACACTCAGTAGCGGCACCTTGATTCATCCAGAGCCTTTGTCAAAACAAACAAGAAAGCTCACAGCTGCATGGGTCCCCAGACACACACCTGATACAGACACCTGTTCCACCTCCCTTCTCACAAGGAACCTATTGTACCCCCCCCACCCCCCCCCTTCCTCATCAGCCCACAAGAGAATCTCAAATCTCATAACTTTATATGGCCCCAGACACACACCTGATGCAGACACCTGCTTCACCTCCCTTCTCACAAGGAACCTATCTCCCCCCCCTCCCCCCCCATCAGCCCACAAGAGAATCTCAAATCTCACAACTTTATATGGCCCCAGACACACACATGATGCAGACACCTGCTTCACCTCCCTTCTCACAAGGAACCTATCTCCCCCCCCCCCCCCCCCCCTTCCTCATCACCCCACAAGAGAATCTCAAATCTCACAACTTTATTGGCCCAGACACACACCTGATGCAGACACCTGCTTCACCTCCCTTCTCACAAGGAACCTATCGTACAAGGCATCCAGCTCCTCACTCTCTGGGAGCTCGTTGGATGCTCCCACAACGCTCAGCAGCGGCACCTTGACTCGCTCGGAGCCGTTGTCGAAGAGACGCTCATTGACGAGGGTGAGCAATGTGTTGAGGATGGCACTATTGGCCTTGAAGATCTCGTCGATGAAGGCGACCTCTGCCTCGGGGAGGTAGCCGCGAGTCTGTCGGATGTACTTGTCGTCTTCAAGTGCGCGCATGGACAGGGGGCCAAACAGCTCCTGAGGGGCAGATAAGGGGATGTGGGGAGTGGGGTTGAGGAGTGGGGTGGTGGTGGGGTGGTGGGTGGTGGGGTGGGGGGGCAATCCTGGACTTCAGGATTCAACCAATACAGGAAACCTCGGCTTCAGAGAGAGATAGCCACGGGTTTGTCGGATGTACTAATCGTCTTCCAGGGCGAGCATGGAAAGGGGGCCAAACAGCTCCTGAGGGACAGATAAGGGGATGTGGGTAGTGGAGGTGAGGAGTGGGGTGGGAGTGGGAGTGGGTGTGGGTGGTGTGTGGGGTGGGGGTGGTGGGGGTGGTGGGGGGTGGTGGGGGTGGGGGTGTGTGGGGGGGGGGAGTGGGATTGAGGAGTGGGGTGGGGTGGGGTGGGGGTGGGGGTGGGGGTGGGGGGAAGGGGGGTGAGGGAGTGGGGTGGTGGTGGTGTGTGTGGGGTGTGTGTGGGGTGGGGTGGGGTGGGGTGGGGGGGAGGGGGGGAGGGGCAATCCTGGACTTAAGGATTCGACCAAGACAGAGGACCTTGGCTTCAGGGAGATAGCAACGAGTTTGTTTGATGTACTTATCGTCTTCCAGGGCGCGCATGGAAAGGGGGCCAAACAACTCCTGAGGGACAGATAAGGGGATGTGGGGAGTGGGGCTGAAGAATGGGGGTGGAAAGTGGGGGTGGAGAGCGGGAGCGGGTGTGACAGAGGGACAGATAAGGGGATGTGGGGAGTGGGGTTGGAGAGTGGGAGCGGGTGTGACAGAGGGACAGATAAGGGGATGTGGGGAGTGGGTCTGGGGAGTGGGAGCGGGTGTGACAGAGGGACAGATAAGGGGATGTGGGGAGTGGGTCTGGGGAGTGGGAGCGGGTGTGACAGAGGGACAGATAAGGGGATGTGGGGAGTGGGGCTGAAGAGTGGAAGCGGGTGTGACAGAGGGACAGATAAGGGGATGTGGGGAGTGGGGCTGGGGAGTGGGAGCGGGAGTGACAGAGGGACAGATAAGGGGATGTGGCAAGTGGGGCTGGGGAGTGGGAGCGGTGTGACAGAGGGACAGATAAGGGGATGTGGGAGTGGGGTTGGAGAGTGGAAGCGGGTGTGACAGAGGGACAGATAAGAGGTGGGGAGTGGGTCTGGGGAAGCGGGTGTGACAGAGGGACCCGGGTGTGACAGAGGGACAGATAAGGGGATGTGGGGAGTGGGTCTGGGGAGTGGGAGCGGGTGTGACAGAGGGACAGATAAGGGATGTGGGAAGTGGGGCTGGAAGAGTGGAAGCGGGTGTGACAGAGGGACAGATAAGGGGATGTGGGGGAGTGACGCAGGGCTGGGGAGTGGGAGCGGGTGTGACAGAGGACAGATAAGGGGATGTGGGGGAGTGGGGCTGGGGAGTGGGAAGCGGGTGTGACAGAGGGACAGATAAGGGGATGTGGGGAGTGGGGTCTGGGGAGTGGGAGCGGGTGTGACAGAGGACAGATAAGGGGATGTGGGGAGTGGGTCTGGGAGTGGGAGCGGGTGTGACAGAGGGACAGATAAGGGGATGTGGGGAGTGGGGGCTGAAGAGTGGAAGCGGGTGTGACAGAGGGACAGATAAGGGGAATGTGGGGAGTGGGGCTGAGAGTGGGAAGCGGTGTGTGACAGAGGGACAGATAAGGGGATGTGGGGAGTGGGTGACAGAGGGACTGGGGAGTGGGAGCGGGTGTGACAGAGGGACAGATAAGGGGAGTGTGGGGAGTGGGTCTGGGGAGTGGGAGCGGGTGTGACAGAGGGGACAGATAAGGGGATGTGGGGAGTGGGGTCTGGGGGAGTGGGAGCGGGTGTGACAGAGGACAGATAAGGGGATGTGGGGAGTGGTCTGGGGAGTGGGAGCGGGTGTGACAGAGGGGACAGATAAGGGGATGTGGGGAGTGGGGTCTGGGGAGTGGGAAGCGGGTTGTGACAGAGGGACAGATAAGGGGATGTGGGGAGTGGGGCTGAAGAGTGGAAGCGGGTGTGACAGAGGGACAGATAAGGGGATGTGGGGAGTGGGTCTGGGGAGTGGGAGCGGGTGTGACAGAGGGACAGATAAGGGGATGTGGGGAGTGGGGCTGGGGAGTGGGAGCGGGTGTGACAGAGGGACAGATAAGGGGATGTGGGGAGTGGGTCTGGGGAGTGGGAGCGGGTGTGACAGAGGGACAGATAAGGGGATGTGGGGAGTGGGTCTGGGGAGTGGGAGCGGGTGTGACAGAGGGACAGATAAGGGGATGTGGGGAGTGGGGCTGAAGAGTGGAAGCGGGTGTGACAGAGGGACAGATAAGGGGATGTGGGGAGTGGGTCTGGGGAGTGGGAGCGGGTGTGACAGAGGGACAGATAAGGGGATGTTTGGGGAGTGGGTCTGGGGAGTGGAGCGGGGTGTGACAGAGGGACAGATAATGTGGGGATGGGGTGGGAGTGGGGGGCTGGGGAGTGTGGAGCGGGTGTGACAGAGGGACAGATAAGGGGATGTGGGGAGTGGGTCTGGGGAGTGGGAGCGGGTGTGACAGAGGGACAGATAAGGGGATGTGGGGAGTGGGTCTGGGGAGTGGGAGCGGGTGTGACAGAGGGACAGATAAGGGGATGTGGGGAGTGGGGCTGAAGAGTGGAAGCGGGTGTGACAGAGGGACAGATAAGGGGATGTGGGGAGTGGGGCTGGGGAGTGGGAGCGCGGGCGGAGTGACAGAGGGACAGATAAGGGGAAGTGATGGGGAGTGGGACGGGTGTGACAGAGGGACAGATAAGGGGATGGTGGGGAGTGGGTCTGGGGAGTGGGAGCGGGTGTACAGAGGGACAGATAAGGGGATGTGGGGAGTGGGGTCTGAAGTGAAAGCGGGTGTGACAGAGGGACAGATAAGGGGATGTGGGGAGTGGGGCTGAAGAGTGGAAGCGGGTGTGACAGAGGGACAGATAAGGGGATGTGGGGAGTGGGCTGGGAGTGGGAGCGGGTGTGACAGAGGGACAGATAAGGGGATGTGGGGAGTGGGGCTGGGGAGTGGGAGCGGGTGTTACAGAGGGACAGATAAGGGGATGTGGGGAGTGGGGCTGAAGAGTGAAAGCGGTGTGACAGAGGGACAGATAAGGGGATGTGGGGGTGGGGCTGAAGAGTGGGAGCGGGTGTGACAGAGGGACAGATAAGGGGATGTGGGGAGTGGGTCTGGGGAGTGGGAGCGGGTGTGACAGAGGGACAGTAAAGGGGATGTGGGGAGTGGGTCTGGG
>CM039463.1:38721622-38776860 GCA_022414725.1 Microglena sp. YARC
TTAATTATTGGGGACCAGGTCATCAAATTATTGTTTATCATGCACCACCAGTCTCCCATGCCTGTGTATTGTATTTAAGATTTCTGTAGGCCAGGTTGAGTAGCTACCTGGGCTTCATTTCAGAATTGTTGCATAGCCATCGCATGGTGGAGCGCAAAGCACGGAGCCCGTCTTCGGGGTTTGAAAGGGAGCGCCAAACCCACACTTCGCCATGCAACGACGGAATGGCAACGCACTGGCTACGAGTCGCCGGAAAACAAACTCTGTCTCATTCAGTGATTCTGAATCAGACTAGGCTTTCCTAACTAGGTCCACAACCTTACAGGAGTAATAAAGCATCCAAATATCAAGGTTGATAGGTGGACTCTGAATTATTTGGACCCCCCCTGCCCCCCCCCACCACACACACACACACACACGCACACACATCGACACCCGCACCCACACCCACAAACAAACAATAATGCATAAACCTCAGTACTCCATCCATGCTGGTGATTTAAGACACACATAATTCCTTCACTCAACGTTTTCGAATATTGAGTGCTACTTGATATAAATGACACATAATTCCCTCACTCTACCTGTTTGAATATTGATTGCTATCTGATATAAATCACACATAATTCCTTCACTCCACTGCTACACTATTTGACATCAATCACACATAATTCCTTCAGTCTACTGATATACTATTAGAGATAAATCACATATAATGCACCACTATGGCGCCCAGGAGCGCATGGTAAATATTGAGTTTAGCTCACCCCCCTGGAGTTCTATGGCTGATAATTGGATTATTGATCTTTGGGGGGCAAGCCGGGGTAAGTCACACAAAACAATGTATTGGGTAAGCTGCGCACCACCAGCCCAGGAGCGCAAGGATAATATTGATTTTTGCTCACACCCCTGCTTCTACCTGGAGATGACCTGAATCAACCCAGGTTTGTATTACTAGGGTCTATCATCAACCTTGCTGAAGTATTAAAACATCTGAGCACCAGGGCGGATAATTGGATATTTGATTTTGGGGGGGGAAATCACACATAACTATTTATTGAGGGTCAGCTGTGCACCACCAGCCCACCAGACAATGGGCACCAACCCACCAGCACCAGCACCAGCCCACCAGCCCCAACACCAGCCCAGGAGCTCAATGGCACCAGCCCAGGATCCCACGGGCACCAGCCTTCGAGCCCCAGCACCGGAGGGGGGAAGCTACCCTCTAGTGAGCTAGCATCCACAAGCCAGATCCTCCTCTGGTTTAGGATTTAGGGGTTTAGTGTTTAGGGTTATGGGTTTAGGGGTTCAGGATATCGGGTTTAGGTTTTAGGTTTTAGGGTTTAGGGTTTAGGTATAGGAGATCTGGCTTGTGGATGCTAGCTCACTGGAGGGTAGCTTCCCCCCTCCCCCAGCACCAGCCCACCAGCCCATGGTAGAGAGACTAGCTGACCATTCTCCGAGTTCAATTGGAGATGACAAAACTATGTTTTGGGGGTAAGTCACACAAACCTGAGTATTGGGGGTAAGTCACACAAAACTGAGTATTGGGGGTAAGTCACACAAAACTGAGTATTGGGGGTAAGTCACACAAAACTGAGTATTGGGGGTAAGTCACACAAAACTGAGTATTGGGGGTAAGTCACACAAAAACTGAGTATTGGGGGTAAGTCACACAAAAACTATGTATTGGGGGTAGCTTTGCACCAAGCAGCACCAGCCCAGGATCCCATGGTAGATCTCGAGTTTTGCTCACCATTCTCTAAAGTAAATTCACTTGCAGATGACCTGAACCAACCTAGATTTGTATTACAAGGTTTGGACGACCTTGCTGACGTATTCAAACATCCTAGCTCTAGCAGGCTCCAGGGTTGATATTTGATTGTTCTGGTATTTGATTGTTTTGATATTTAATAATTTGGTTCTTTGAATATTTTGTTATTAAATTTTTTGATATCTAATCGTTTTTATATTTGATTGTTTTGATATGTCATTATTTTGGTATTTGATTGTTTTTATGTTTGATTGTTTATTGAGGTAAATCACACAAATATATTTAATGAAGGTAATTTGTGTCCCACCAGGCCAGGAGAGCATTTTACATCTTGAGTACCTATCTGCAGTCTCTGGCTGATCTAAATCAACCCAGTTTTTCGTGCTAGGTTTTGCCTTCCTTGCAGACATACCGTTTGCAACATCCTCCAGGGTTGATATTTGGTTGTTTGGATATTTGATTGTTTTTTTAGATAAACAAATCAAAATTTTTTACTGTGGGTAAGTCGTACACCACCAGGAGAGGAAAGCATCGTAGATCCTGAGTCCCCATATCCACTCCCCTATCTCAGGTTCTCTCTGGCTGATCTGAATCGACCCAGGTTTTGCTTACTAGGGTTGATCAACGCTGCAGTTGTCGGGAACATTATGCTACTAGCACATCCAAAAGTTGCATGCTCCTAATTGCGATGCAGGTCCCCCAATTCCCAGCTGCGCATTCTCACCATTTCGGTCACATCATCGATCCTGCGAGCTCCCCCAGAAGCTGCGAGCACATCAACGTTGTGAATTGTGAGCAGGATGTAGACGTGTTGTAATTGTCGCAAGAGAGGGCTTGCTTACCGTAGCCACGACTCAGCACGGATGGGCGAGGGCTTTGAACAGGCCTTATCTGATGCGTGAACGAATCAGCGGCGCGCAAACCCTTGGACGGGCGCGCGCTACGGTTGATACAGGAGGAAGATAGCATAACAAGCAATGATATTCGAAAGGAAGGCAACGGAAGGTTTTGAAGGCAATTGAGGTATTATGACACGATCCTGGATCCCATGTCGGATCCCATGTGGGAAGGGGGCCGTTGGCCGAGGCTAGCCGCGCTAGCTGGAAGATGGACGTCCCCCGACGTCCCCTGACAGACGTCATATCCTTCGTCGGCACACGTTGGCCGTAAATTTTCGCTACTCTATCTGCACGCTCTATTGCCACAGCGCACGTCCACATCCATCTGTCCGTTGGCATTTGATTCGTACTCGCAGACAGCAAGAATGGCGTACCTCTTTCCCGGAACGACTTTCGAGATCCCCATGCCCCCTAGTGATCTCTTCACTGCGCTTATTATGGTCGCCGTCTTCATACCTAGTGTTATCATCGTCTCTCATTTAGTCGCGTGGGTGTCGAAGGCTGCGGGTCAGAAGGCCAAGAGCGATTAATCCGCCACTCTAAAGTACCCCTCCTCCGAGCACCGCCATGTCGCAGATCTCTGCGTTGCTTCCTCTCATAGCTGCTGCCCGACCTCTGAGTCGACTTCTCATTGATGGCTTGCTCGTTGGCGCGGTGCAAGGGGCACAGCAGTGGGGTGGCATGAGTCAGTCAACCTGCCCAGCTAAACTGTCGGAACGGCTCCGCTACCTTCCAGGTAGATCCTCGCGATAGTTACACAGGTTTGCTTTGATAACACGATCTATCAGCCTGCAGGCTGCTCACCATCTGCGGGTGGATTTATCATGGGTAGACTAAACATGGTTCGGCTGGAGTTAACATGGGTGACTCAACATGGGTCAGATGGAGTCAACATGGGTCATGGGATAGGGATAGGCATATCATATGATGTTGAACAAAGGCTAGTATGATATCATACAAACTGCAGTATAAGAAATCTTACATAAATGGTAACTTTAGCCTAGTCAGACTGCTGGCATCATATGATATCATATTGCCGTTCCCCAGTCATGAGTAACCATAGGTACTGCTAACACTGCTACACCACACTCCCATGGCGTCATATTGCCGTTCCCTAGTCAAGAATAAACGTAGGTACTTACCAACACTGCTTGCACCACCACATCCCATGGCTTGCTCAGATTGCGCTCAAATTTTAATGGGAACCCTTCATCATCTAGTGCTCACTCATGATCATGATGGTGACCCACGAGATGACATTCTGTGCTAAGGAGTGTTGTTTAGTGGTTTGGATACCACCCATGTTATAGCATCTCAGTGAATGGTTTGGATTTGGGTTTTCAAAACACTTTGTAGCTAGTAGGTTGTACCTCGAATTTGAGAATTTTGCCAATTCTGAAATGTTGGCCTGAGAATCGAGAATTCTGATAACTAGCCTGAATTATGAAAAATTGTTTGAAAAAGTACTAATTACTAACTACGAGACCCAAATACAAATCATCCCCTGAATGGCATGCAGGTGGAGGTAAGCTTAAAGCCATTCAGGGGATGATTTGGGAAGCACACTTTATACTTCGGACTTGGTTCTCAGAATCTCAGGCCAATTATCGAGAATTCTCGCGTGAATTCTCAGATTTCCAGGCCCAAATTCTCGATTTCATGTACGAAGTCCGGGTTCCTCAGAAATCTTGGACCCAAATCATCCGCTGAATTGCTATAAAGGCTGTTAGACCATGTCATCCAAACAACTGCAAACAAAATGATGGTCACTTCGACCGCAGCAGATCAAAATGGCAGCGTAGCCCATCATCAGCCGCCCATTCAGCTCTAAAAGGTCTAAACATTTGAAGCACCTAAAATCACAATTTCAAGAATTAAAAACGTCAGACATCCCTCAAACTTACAATTTCACAAAATTTGGTGCTCATATGCCTCTTTTTAGTCCTTTCAACACCATCCCACAGGATTGTAAATCAACATTGCGAGTCACCGTCTGAGGGGGAATACTAAACAGTAAACCAACATTGCTTTTCACCGTCAGAGGTAAAAATTCTACATCTAAAGAAAGAATGCATAGCTTGTTTGCAGTCCCCCCCCCCAGTCACAGGACTGTCCTTTATTAGTCTCCCATTTATCTCTGAGACCAGCCCACAGGATTGTTAATCAACATAGCATGTCACGGTCTGAGGTAAAATTTTACATCCAAAGAAAGAATGCAGTAAGAGTTTGCAGTACCTCCCCCAGTCACAGGACTGTCCTTTATCAGTCACCCATTCAGCTACAGAGACCCAATCAGCTACAGAGACCAGTCACCCATTCAGCTACAGAGACCCATTCAGCTACAGAGACCAGTCACCCATTCAGCTCTGAGACCAGCCCACAGGACTGTTAGTCAACATAGCATGTCACAGTCTGAGGTGGATTCTACATCTAAAGAAAGAATGCACTAAGTGTTTCCAGTAGCGCTGCCATTCTCCAGTATGTACACATGCATACAAAAGGGAGGGTGCCCTCAATTTCATGTCCTGAGGCAGCTCATACTAATTTCAATTTTTGCAGTAGCACTCCCATTCAGCTGACACCAGCCCACCAGCCCCAGAGACCCCCGAGACCAACACCGAAGCCTCCAAGGACTCTGAACCATCCACCATCTAGGGTGAAAACTGTACATATAAAAAATAATGCATTGCTTGTTTGCAGTAGCGCCCCCAGGTGTAGGACTGTCCTTTATCAGCCGCCCATTCAGGTCTGACACCAGCCCACCAGCCCCAGAGATCCCCGAGACCAACACCGAAGCCTACAAGGGCACTGAACCATCCACCATCTAGGGTGAAAATTCTACGTATAAAAACACAATGCATTGCTTGTTTGCAGTAGCGCCCCCAGGCATAGGACTGTCCTTTATCAGCCGCCCATTCAGGACTGACAACAGCCCACCAACCCCCGAGACCCTCGAGACCAACACTGATGCCTCCAATGGCACTGAACCATCCACCATCTAGGGTGAAAATTCTACATATATAAAACCACAATGCATTCCCTTGTTTGCAGTAGCGCCCCCAGGCGTAGGACTGTCCTTTTTATCAGCGCCCATTCAGCTCTGACACCAGCCCACTAGCCCCAAAGACACCCGAGACCAACACTGATGCCACCAAGAGCACTGAACCTGACACTATCTGGAGCGCCCCCAACTTGCTGTCTATTGGACGGGGTGTCTCTGGGCCTTTCATCGCATACCTCATTATTCAAGAGAGCTGGCCTCTTGCATTTGGTTGCCTTGCAGTCTCTGGGGTGAGTCTGGCTGTGTGCAGTGGGGGGGTAGGAGTGGTTAGTGGGTTACTGTATGGGGGGGGGGGGGGGGGGGGGGGGGGGGGGCATGGGTCAGTGTAGGATGTTGGGCTGTTATACAGGATAGGGGATGAATGGGGCAGGTGGGCCGGTCAGGGGTCAGGGTAGGTAGTGGCGCTGAGCAGTCCACTATCTAAACGCTCAATTGTTCTGTCTAATGGACGAGGAGTCTCTGTGCCTTTCATTGCCTACCTAATTGTTCAAGAGAGCTGGCCTCTTGCATTTGGTTGCCTTGCCGTCTTTGGGGTGAATCTGGCTGTGTGCAATGCGTAGGGGAGGCATAGGTCAGGGCAGGCTGTTGCACTGGATGGGGCGAGGATGGGTCAGAGTAGGCAGGGGGTAGGGTTGGGGAAAGGGGGGTGCGTGCAGTGGGTGCAATGCGTGCAGTGTTACTTTACCCATGCCTTGGCTTAGTGTACCACGGCTTGGCTGAAATCTACTGTGCCTCAGCCTGATCAACTATGCATTGGCTAAAATCCCACCACTGTCGCTTGTGCAGGCAACAGGACTGGCTGGATGGCTATCTGGCTGACCTCCCCCCCCCCCCCCCCTCTTTCCACCTATCCTATTACCCATCCTTCCCCCCATCCCGTACCACTGCCTACTCTGCCCCCCCCCCCCCCCTCCCCCCTGCCACCCCCTCCGCTTGTGTAGGCAACAGACTGGCTGGATGGCTACCTGGCTGACGTACAACCCCCCCTACACACCTATCATCGACCCACCCCACCCACCCACCCCCATCCCGTACCACTGCCTACTCTTACCCCCCCACACACACACACACGCATGTGCAGCAACAGACTGCTGGATGGCTACCTGGCTGACGTACAACCCCCCCTACACACCCTATCATTGACCCTCCACCCACCCCCACCCACCCCCATCCTGTACCACTGCCTACTCTTACCCCCACACACCCGCATGTGCAGGCAACAGACTGGCTGGATGGCTACCTGGCCCGCAGACTGAACCTACACTCTGTCCTGGGCTCCTACCTCGACCCCCATAGGCGACAAAAGTGCTCATTGGCAGCGTTCGTTATCGCCCTGGCCTGCAAGCATCGTCCCCATATTGGGTGGCAGCTGTTATAGCGGGCCGTGAACATTGCCTTTGTGCTCGGCTTGACCATTCCACCGCCTGCATATGTTTGAAGTGGCGGCCCTAGCAGTGCCCGCGCAGTTCTTTCAAGTCAGCCAGGGAGGTGCGGGTGCAGGGGACAAGCACATGCCCATCATGCAGCCTATCATGATCAGCAAGGTGAACACAGTGTTGCAGCTTGCGCTGCTGTCAGGCTGCCTGTCCAAGGCCTGGCTGGGGTGGCCGGACTCAGATGTGCTGACAGTGCTGGAGTACAGCACAGCCGCCACCACCGTGCTGAGTACTGTTATTTATGCGAAGAAATACGCATCCGGGAAGCTGGTGTGAAGGTTGAGTGAGGAAAACATAGTTGCAGGGAACAAGGACATGCCCTACATGCAGCTTATCAAGAAGTATGTATTGGGAAAGCTGGTGTGAAGGTTGATCGAGGAAAACATAGTTGCAGGGAACAAGAACATGCCCTATATGCAGCTTATCAAGAAGTATGTATTAGGAAAGCTGGTGTGAAGGTTGAGTGAGGAAAACATAGTTGCAGGGAACAAGGACATGCCCTATATGCAGCTTATCAAGAAGTATGTATTGGGAAAGCTGGTGTGAAGGTTGAGTGAGGAAAACATAGTTGCAGGGAACAAGCATATGCCCTTTATGCAGCTTATCAAGAAGTGCGTATCGGGAAAGCTGGTGTGAAGATTGAGTTCAGAGAGCCGTAGGTGCAGGGGGAAATGTGTGCTAGCACACGCCCATCATGCAGCCTATCATGATCAGCAAGGTGAACACAGTCGTACAGCTTGCTCTGCTGCCAGGCTGTCTGTTCAAGGCCTGGCTGGGATGGCCGGACCAAGAGGTGCTGACAGTGCTGGAGTACAGCACAGTCGCCACCACCGTGCTGAGTACTGTTATATATGCGAAGAAGTGCGTATCCGGGAAGCTGGTGTGAGGCTGAAGTGAGGTCTGTTAGAGAGAGTTAGTGATCAGAGTACTAAGCATTGGGAGCTAGGGCATAGCTTTTATTTCCAGCTATGAGCAACAGCTTCTAGGTAGCTCCCCTGACTGGCTCTTCAGCAAAACCAAATGCGGCCTAGTGCACCTTGAAGCTGACACAATAAGCTGTCCAGAACTGCTGAACTATTTGGGTTCAGTTCAATGGCTGGCTCAAGGAGCTGCCCAGAAGCTACTGCTTGTAGCTGAAAGAAAAGCTATGGGCTATGGCTTGGCTATACCAGGACAGACCAATCCAGGCTGGGTGCAAGTAGGATGGGCTTTTTTAACCAAAGGATTTTCAACCAAGGATTAAAATATATAGGGTTCAACTAACTCCAACCCTTAAACCCTAAATGCGTTAACCCTCACCCCTAAACATGTACATCCACCGAAACAAACCAGATGGGTAATCACTTTTTGCCATTGACATACTGAGTGCTTGGGACAGACAAGGATTGGTGGTGGTGATGATCACACTGATGTATTAGAGGTGATACACTGGTTTTTGTTCACCACACCACCACCTCCACCAAACCACAAACCCACCACCAGCACCAGCACCCCACCACCACAAACCCACCACCGCCACAACACCACAACAACCCCAGCACCACCACCACCGTTACCTTCTGTCTTGTGCCACCTAGAAGGACCACACATGGGATGGGTGGTATTAATCATTGTACTAGGTTGGTTGGTCGGAGTGCATGGGGCTGACAAGTATTGGTTGTGGAGATGGTCGCATTGCGATATAAGCTTAGTTTTTATTTTCAGCTATGAGCAACAGCTTCTAGGTAGCTCTCCTGACTGGCTATTCAGGCAAACCAAATGCGGCCTAGAGCACCTTTAGGGTGAAGGGTTTAGTTAGTGGTTGGCTCAAGGAGCTGCCCAGAAGCTACTGCTCGTAGCTGGAAAGAAAAGCTCTGGATATGAGGAGTAGTGCTTGTCCTGTAACTACAGACGTGTTGTAGCTGGAAGCTGAAGGACCGGCACATGGATGGGTCGTGATCAGGGTTGCTCAGGACGCTGCGTCCTCCGTTGCAGACGCAATGTTGTTGAGTGATGTGGGGAGGGTCTGTTGACCAGAAGGAAGGGTCCGTTGCGTCGCAGGATTAAATTGGTTGCATCTCAGGCAGCAGAGCTGGGGGTCCTCCTGTAGTACCCTGGTCGTGATCAGGGATGTTCTGGGGAACTCCAAAATCTGCATCATGAGACGCAAACAGTTTCAAAATCTGCGTCTGCGACCCAACAGGCCTTCCAAAATCTGTGTCTGCGACGCATTTAGACACATGACATGCTGCAGACCTGTCGGTTGATAGAGACAGAGACGGAAAGGAACTGGTCAAAGGAAAGGATTACAGAAGACGAAGAAGAGATGCACTTAATAGGCAACTCTCAGAGGACTGATTAGGGTCTAGGGAGAGTAGGCAGTGAGACAGCTATCGCTGACAGGACCCTCCAGATTCTGTGTGCGTCACGCAAGACACAGCTTGTAGAACAACCCTGGTCATAAGGATGAATGTACTAGGTCAGAGTTTGTGTGAAGTAGGATGTGTGATGAGGATTGGATTTCTACATGGCTTTTCAGACAACTCTGGGCTGCTCGCCATTTTTCAATGCCTAGCCCCCTCGTGTGGTACCCATGGAAATTGGGAAGCATTCTAAGCGGATTAGACAGATCATATACTTGTCCAGTTCATGGGCTTATCAAGACTGGTCACTGGAGTATGATATGACAGCTTTGGTTTGGGCCGCGCCTTTCTTATGATCGCCACCAACTCGCAGGGCAATTACTCCGGTGGTCAGCAAGGAGGTTATTCCATCCCGTATTTGCCGTTTACTTGTGCACCGCGTCTGTGATTACTGGGCGCGCCTGTTTCAGTCCGGTCGTTAAGACAGGGCACTTCAAATGCCAAGAAAGTTGGGATGTTTGACCTAATTTGTTTTGATTTGATTACGTGGTCTATCAGCCTCCAGGCTGCTCACCGTTTACGAGCAGATTAAACATGAGTAGCATAAACACTACTTCACCACACTCCCGAGTACAGAATGTAATCACAGAGCTGTCAGCTACTAGCCACATGCACTAACAACCATCCACCACACTCCCGAGTACAGAATGTAATCACAGGGCTGTGGACAGTTTAATATAACCCCAGATCCGGTATGACCATCCGTTGTTATCACAGAAACCAGGGAGCACGCTAAGCGCCTCCCTTTACATTACATGTTAAAGTCTACTTGACACCGCGAGGGTGTATGAGACTCAGTGCTTCAAACAAAAAGAAAAAGCACCCACAAAGCAAAAAACCTTTGAGGCGAAAATCTGTATTGTATAAATAAATCTTGGAAGGCTGGATAGATTACATGCTGTTCACTATCGGCCTTCTGGCTGCCCAGTGCCCACCTCCTGCTGGCAGAATAAACGTAAGTAAGTTGTAACAGTCAAGGGAAGGCCAAATAGTATCAAGGGACTTGCCCAACCGTGACAGGAGGGGCTTAAAACGAAACGACATTGATGAAGTTGACCCCAAACAATCGTTTTTACCTGCGGGGGGAACCTGAGATCGTTGCTACAGTAAAAATGTCATTCTACAATTATGAATTTATCATCATCCCAAGTGGGATGATAATTTAATTGCGCAATTACTATCAATGTCTTAATAAATTGTATGAGATATTTCCATCCTTCAAAAGAAGCAGCATGCATGACCAGCCTCATGCTAGACTGCTAGAGCCTTTATCAACCAACTCGGGTTTCATTTCTCAAAAAGCAAACTTATTTCCTCAGAATATAAAGGACAATATAACATTAAATGCATTTCATCTTCTTCCACTCTTCTACCATCAACCACCAAATCACAGCACCAGCATGTTTTACTAGAACAAGAGGCACTCCTATTAGTCCTGTAGTCCTGTCAGATACAACGTTCAAATTGTGAGCTCGAAAACGCGGTCTTCCTACGCATTTAAATATTACATTATTATTATGTAATGAGGTAGTGTAGTAGTGTACGTGGAACTATAATTGCTATCATCTGACGTCATCCGAGTCGCATAAGTAATAGATTGAACACCGTCCACTTGGTTCTCACCAAGCTTCCTGGGGTTCACTGTACTTACTTCTTAGAGAGTGCCAATCAATGTTTGTTATCCTAGAGACGCCTTTATCAATTTTTACTGAGTCAATCTTGCTAAGTGAGGTCTGGTTATTTTAAAGAATATCGGAGACATGAGCCTTTAACACCTAATCTCTGAATGCATCTTATTAATTTACGAGACCAACTGTGTTTCTTGCTATCTCTGGTTGCCATTAGAACATTCTCTAGCAAGGATCTTTTAAGAAAACCATCGTCCATACGGTCTACGATTTTATTCCAAAAGCCAATTCATTGTCTCAACCATTCAATTGAGCCCATGTAGGTTATAACGGTACCTGTTATCGTCCGATATACGTCGGATACTGAGTCGGCATAATGCATACCTGTACCTGGTCCCTCCAGGTCCCGAGTTGCCTGCCACTAGGACACAGGCTAGCTGTGGCCTACACGAGTCTGCAGGATCTTCCTGCAGACTCCCGTCTTCGATATGAGCGCACTCGTAGCGTTCCTTACTTACTTCTGTTCAGTCTTTACAGTGTAACAACTCTAACATTGAAAGTACCGGTATATTAAGTTCATTAATGACCAACTCGGTAGAAATGTTATCTCTAACGCCGAGAGCCATTTTCATAAACGTATTCTGCATAGTTCCATATTTTCCTCCTAGACCACGGGAAGTATTAATATTATCTAGACGGTCTGGAGCCCAGTAGCCCACACTTCACAACCATAGATATGCTCAGACGCATCTAGGTGATCGTGACCTGTGTTACTGTGCACTGTACGGCAACGCAGTTGTGTAAACTGTGTGTAGCACTGCTGCAGCGTTCACCAGTGGTGGCAGCTGCGGAGAAGGTAGCAGGTTATGTTGTATCCCTGGCTAGGGCAGAGGATTTACACCCATGAGGAGGACGTCCTCGACAGTGGTAGGTGGAGGAGCACGGCGAAGGCGATGCGATGGATGCGGGAGGCGAAAAGAAAAGAAAAGCAGTACGCCAAGGACAGGTCATGTAAGCGTCAGCCAACCGTCTCGCAATTACTTGGCTTCGGTCCGCTCGAACACCTGTCACCAGCCTGTCACCCTGTCCACCTGCACCTGTCGCTCCACTTCCCGCCAATTTTCCGTCGCTTGCGCGGCCTAGGACGGCCTAGGACGCAGGACGTGTCTACGCCGGTCTACGCGCGTCTACGCGGGTCCGCGCGGGTCTACGCATCCCCCTGGCCTGCCCAGGGCCTGCCCACCCCTGCCCGCGGGCCTGCCCGCCCCTGCCCTTGTTCACCAACAACAACCCTGTACTCGCCTGTACTGCAGATGTAACCGACCCCTTTGTCCCTTCATATCGGGCTTCAGTCGATGATTGTATGACAACCCGACGTCGTCAAAATTTCGCAAGTAACCCAAGTCCCAACAATTCCAAATCGAGCGTTTGCATTACACCCACCCATCACCCACCGTCCCAGAAAAGTCAGTTTCATTACAGAGTCATAGCCAGGCCATTGTTGACGAAAGACTACCCTGCTCCGCGACAACCGGGGAGATCTTCCAATCGTCCTCCAACTAACAATCGAAGAGCGCAAGCAAGAAAGCAGCTGCGTTCTCCCGGACTGAGTGGCCTCCTAATCAATGTCAGTAGATCCATCGTTACCTGAAGATATCGTGGCTGATGTTTTGCTGCGCGCCTTGCGACTGGGAGCACCTCTTAGCGGCTTGTCGGTCGTATGCCGCTCCTGGCGTTCGATCGTGGCTCAGAACCTTGCCGAGATGCTGGTAGGCAGCCACATGGGCAAATTGTCTAAAGTCTTATGGCGTGCCCTTCAGCATGACCACTGTTCCCTGGCTTGTGAGTTGGCTTCAAGGCCACAGTCAGTAGAAGACTCAAACCTCGCACTGTTGTTGGCAGTTGTATGTGGGCGTGCAGACTTGGTGAAGATTCTGCTTGATGCCCCAAAGCATGCTGCCAGAGCAGATAATGAAAGTTTAGAGGGTTTACTGGAGGATGCAGCATACAGGGGGCTTCAGCGTGTTCTACACAGAGGTCACTACGCAAACTTTGCCGGCCGTATAATGTGTAAGTTTAAGGGGGGGGGCGGACATGCTCTTCTGCTGGCAGCTGCTGGAGGCCACACAGATACAGTGAACCTGCTGCTTCATGCCAGAGAGCATGCTGCACATGCTGAAGGAGAGGCTCTTCTGGAGGCCGCAGAAAATGGCCACATAGAGATCGTGCGCATGTTGTTGAACGCCCCACAGCATGCTGCACATGCTGATTGTGAAGAAAGACAGGCTCTTGTGTTAGCAGCAGGCAATGGCCACACAGATGTAGCGCGCATGCTGTTGAACGCCCCGGAGCATGCTGCACATGCTGATAGTCAGCGAGGACAGGCTCTTCTGGAGGCTGCAGAAATTGGCCACATAGAGATCGTGCGTATGTTGTTGAACGCCCCACAGCATACTGCCCATGCTGATTGTAGAGAAGGGCAGGCTCTTCTGGAGGCCGCAGAAAATGGCCACATAGAGATCGTGCATATGTTGTTGAACGCCCCACAGCATGCTGCGCAGGCTGACTGTGAAGAAGGACAGGCTCTTGTGGTAGCAGCAGGCAATGGCCACACAGAGGTAGCGCGCATGTTGTTGAACGCACCGCGGCATGCTGCACATGCTGATTGCCAGGACGGACAGGCTCTTGTGGTAGCAGCAGGCTGTGGCCACGCAGAGATCGTGCGTATGTTGTTGCACGCCCCGCAGCATGCTGCACATGCTGAATGTCAGCAGGGACAGGCAGTTGTGGAGGCATCAAAATATGGCTTCACAGACATTGTGCGTATATTGATGAACGCCCCGCAGCAGCACGACGGATGGGTTCTTGTTTTAAAAGCAGCCATGGAAGTAGCACGTCAGGCATGCTGTTTCTGTTTTTAGTTGAGCTGGCATGGCAGGTTATGGCTTGAGTCAGTGTTTTTTATTTCAGATTTCTGTATCCCAGGTTGAGTAGATACTTGGGATACTCAACCCTGATTTCAGGATAGTTGCGTAGCCATCTTATGGCGGAGTGCGAAGCGCGGAGCCTGGGGGGTCAGGGGGCAGCGGATCCTGATACCCAGGGGTCTGGGGGGTGTAGCATTCAACGGAATGGCGACGCATCGTCGAAAAACGAAACACTGACTTGAGTCTGATTTGTATTTACACATTCCAGGGGTAGCCAAATAGGCTAAAGGAACTTGCCCTACCCTAACAGGAAAGGCAGTTTACAAAAATAAGCACTGGTGAACTGAGCCCCAATAATTTGAAAACGACGGGAGCCCCAGCAACAGCCCCTTGATACCAGAGGCATCCCTCAAGGCCCCCTCGTCCTCCGTCATTGACGCCCTTACCTCCTCGGCCTTCGGCAGCCAATCTTCGGCCGCAGGGGCTCCTGCATACTTTTCCTTTTCAGGTACGAGCAGCAGCTTCTAGGCAGCTCCCTGAGCTAGCTACTGGGCTAAGCCCCAAGACGTTGACAGTTCTGGCCAGCGGATTCTGTCAGCTTCCAGACACACCAGGTTGTATTAGCTTTGGCTGAATACCCAGTCAAGGGGGCTGCCTAGAAGCTGCTGCTTTTAGCTGAAAATAAAAACACTGCCCCGTTCACCAATCAGCGAGGCAAAGAGTCAGCACATCTCCACTTTATATCCTCTTCCCTTACATTAGCTAGGGTAGCTTGGCTTATGTAATTATGTTAGTGTAATCCGCATATATATGTGTAGGGGACGGAAATATGATTTCATTTCTTCATATGCTATCATATGATGCCGGCAGTCTGACTAAGCCAAAATGACAATTTAAATACAATACCATATGATATCAAACCTCTGGCAAACATCATATGATATGCCGATTCCTACCTAGAAGTGGTCAGATCTGATAAGAAGTGATCGGATACAACATTACAGTAGCGACTTGAACAGACAAGCTTCCTGTACCCTGTGATGGACAATTTAATTTGGATTTGAATTGTTACATGGTTTTCAGCCAACTCTGGCCTGCTCACTGTCTTCCCAATCCGTCCCCCCCCCCCCCCCCCCCTCCCCATGTGCGATACCCGCAGAAACCAGCGAGCACACTAAGCGGATTATATAGTTTAAAGACTTGTCCAGGTCTAACAACTACCTGACCACATTTTCATCCACCACCTTCTGTGGCCCCCCCTCCCTCCCTCCCCCGTCTCCACCTCCTGGGGCTTCCACATCCACCACCTCCTGGGGCCCTCAGGACATTTGGACATCGTACTAAACAAATTGAAAAATCGAATGATCATTGGATCCATCAGTCAGTCATTATTACAGTCCAGGGGTAGCCCAAATAGGCTAAAGGGACTTGCCCAACCGTGATAGGAAGGGCTTCAAAATAAAAAAGCAATGATGAACTGAACCCCAAACAATCGTTTTACCGACGGGGGCCCTGAGTTCGTGCTTAAGTGATCATTTAATTCTACAATATTAAAGTAAATTACTCTTGTTCTCTTGAAGTCCTGTTGATAGTCTCCACTTTTTGTTTTTAGTTGTGAAAGGACTTTCACCCCAGGAGGTGGGTCTCCCGACACAAACCAGCAACACGGAGGATTCAGATGAATGACCTAGATGCGAGACAAAGCTATAAGTAGTACTCCTCCCCATGGTACTTCAAATTGCCAAATTGGCCAGCGCTTAAGCGCATTTGATAACAAAAAACTGCGCTTTGTAGTGCAAAAAACGCAAAAATTGCTTGCTGCGCCCACAGGGAGTTGCAAAAAACTGCGCTTAAAGCGCAGAGGGGGTCAAAAAGTCAGCGCTTAAAAGCGCAAAAGCGCGCGTTTTGAATTACCCTGCTCCTCCCCCCTGCCAATGCTTTCTGAGTCTAAGGCCTTGATTTGTAACGTGACAACGTCTCAACTCTCTCATTTTCTTGCAATTCGATTGGTTACACCATACCCCAAAATTACAAGACGAGGGCTACTAAGTTACAGCGACGCTAGGGGACTAGCACCGACACCCTCTCACCCACCATGAGGATGGTCTCCACTGACTGGCCTGAAGCCCTGAACGTGCTGCTCGTCTAACCAGGTTATGCTGCTCGTTTTGTAGTTCTGTTCAGGGCTACAAAATGCGCGTTGTTGTGTGCTAGCAAGCAATCTTTTGGAGATCGACTGCGTGATCCTCGCAAACTTTTGAACCCCCTCTGCGTGTAACGCACACGTTTTCTGACTACCGGTACCGTTGCGTTTTGCGTTGTATGCGCGCTGGTCTGCGTTTCTGCGTGCTGAATATTTTGTATAGTTGCTTGCCCATATCAGATATAGAGAGAGAGAGTCAGTGAGTTAGTGAAACTTTGAGAGGGAGGGCATGATGGGGTGGGTGGTGAAGAGAAAGTTCTCCCGCACCCGCTATGCATGGGCAGGTCTGTTCAGTCTGAGTGAGCTTTTAGTTGAGCTTTTAGTTGTGGTTTGAAAGCGTAAGCCTTGTTTTATAACCTTTCTAACAACTTCCTAACATTTTGAATTTGAATTGTTACATGTTTTTTTAGCCAACTCTGGTTTGCTCACCATCTTCCAATTCTAAGTCCGTCCGAAACCCACGGAAAGCAGGGAGCACACTAAGCGGATTAGACAGTTTAAAGACTTGTCGAGGTCTAACAACTACGGTACCTTACTAAAGTTTAATCCACCACCTCCTGGGCCCCCCTCTCCCTCCCCTGCCTCCACCTCAGTCCCTCATCCACCACCTCCTGGGGCCCCCTCCCCGTCCCCCTCTCTCTTCATCTCAACTCACTGTGCTGACCACAGACTAGCTCTAGTAATGCAGCTTCACTGAGCAAACTATTATATTGGATGATGCTGATGCTGCTGCTGACGATGCTGATGCTGATGAAGATACCGGTAGTCGATTCGATGACCAGTTTTGTTTAGGGATGTTTAGTCACTAATCAGCCTCCCATTGTGCTCTTGGTACGCCTTCTGATTGTATCATGGGAGGTAGTTTCCACCCTGCCTAAATGGTTTAACGCTGGTTTACCCTGCCTAAATGGTTTATTTAGTACTTAGAGACTGCAGACTCAATCGTTACAGTTGATATAGAAGAGAGAGAGATAGTCGCACTGAGGCGGTATTATACTATAGCAGACTGTACTGCACAGTACTGCGAGATGGCAGGAAATTCGGGACCGGTGAGTGAACTAGTGACCGGCACGCACTTTGCCTACTCAGGTAGAGACATATAAGTCATCTACAACAGTTTACGCTGGTTTACCCTGCCTAAATGGTTTACGCTGGTTTACCCTGCCTAAATGGTTCACCCTGCCTAAATGGTTTACTAAAAGGTATAGAGTTTCATCAATGCTATGGACATTTGCTGCAAGTTGTAACCTACTTGTCTACACTCTCTGGACCTTTTTGCACTACAACGTGCAGTTTTTATTTTTTCAAGTGCGCTTTAGCGCTGGCCAATTTGGTCAATGGAAGTACCCTGCTCTGGACCCTACATTCTCTAGTACCCTTTTTTTAGGAGCTCTCCAGAACGCACATTTTCCAAGTCCACTGCATTGCAGTTGAGTGAAACAAGCAGTTTTGTCTTGGGCCCCCATCGGCAAAACGATTTTTAGGGTTCAGTTCATCATTGATATTCGTTTTAAACCCCTCCTGTCACGGATAAGCAAGTCCCTTAAGCCTATTTGGACTACCCCTGGACTGTAACAACATACATAATACCTGCACTGTTTACCGCCCTCAATGTACCAGAGACTCGACGGTTACACCGGTCACACTGGAAATGCCACTTAGCCGTTAAGGGTTCGCGTCGACCGAGGCTTTCGTCTCAAGCCACCTGACGATGCTGCATGAGCGTTTCCACGACCCACATATGACCTGCCATCGCCTGCAAACTGCGAACCTGCTACTTGCGACCATGCAAATTGCGCATATGCTAACCTTCAAACTGCGCAATTGATAAGCTGTGAACTCGCGACTCAACAGCAACTCAACAACTCGCAACTCAACAACTACTGACTCAACAACTCGCAACTCAACTCAACAACTCACGACTCAACACAACTCAACAACTGGCAGATCAACAACTCGGAAGTCAAGAACAAGCAACCCAACTCGCAACTCAACAACTTGCAACTCAACTCAACAACTCGCAACTTAACAAACATTTTTTTTTTTACCAAAAGCCAGCTGAGCGGGGCGGTCATTCTAGTTCATTTATGGGTTTCGCACGGCAGCTTCCAGCAAGCTCCATCGGCCAGTCACTGGGTCAAGCCCGGAGTTTTGTACTACACTGAATGCCCTTCATGTTCAGACGTACCAGCTAACTTGAGGCTTGGCCCAGGGATGGGTAAAGGGAACCCTGCCTAGAAGCTGCTACACGTAGCCCACAAAGGAAACAGCTGCGGCATACGGGAGGATCCCCTTAAGACCACGCCCCTCCAGGCGTTATCTTTTTTTTAGCCCCCAAAAGAAACAGTGGATGCTAGGTGGTAGCCCTCCAGGCGTTATCTTTTTTTTAGCCCCCAAAAGAAACAGTGGACGCTAGGTGGTAGACAGTATACAACATGTCCTGGGTACAGACGGTATGGTACACCAGCTGATAGGCTGGCAGGCTGGCCTGCCTATGACTGGCAGACTGACCTGTGGCTGGCAGACTGACCTGTGGCTGGCAGACTGGTCTGCCTATAACACTTTAATGTAATGCAATGCAATGTAGGGAACAATATGTATGCTACTGTAGTACTGCAGCCCTGTGCTTACATTCTGAACTTGGGAGTGTGACGCATTAGTGTTAATGCTACCCATGTTTACTCTGCCCGCAGACAAAGAGCCCTCTAAAGGCTGAAAGACCATGTAAGAAAAATACAAGTCCTATGCAGCGTCGCAAGCGATACAGAAAATTGGCGGAGTGTGTTGGCAAAGGAACGAAAGGTGGCAACGATGGAGCTGACCAAAGCGAGTTAGTTTAGCGACCGTTTGCTGACGTGTCAGGCTTCAAGTTTTTTTTGTTTTTCGGTCAGACGGACAAATGTGTCAACATGGGGGCTCCCACCCCCTTGAAGAGGGGCTCCGCCCAAAACTACCGTAGCAGTAAAGGATATTTTTGCGAGCCATTTTGCGGAAGGGGTTCCATTTTTTTTACTCCCGCCTATCCATATTGCCACCAACATCTCATGCGCATTCGGTAGAGAAGAACGTGCAGTACATAAGCAGGTATGTGCCCTCCCAACCTCGTGCAATGAAAAGTCATTCAGACTCGTCACTACTGACACAGCCCAGTTCAGCCTCCATGATCGGAAAGTCAATCGGACTCCTCACTACTGCCCAGTTCAACCATGATCGGAAAGTCAATCACTCGTCAGCCTCCATGATCAGAAAGACATAGCCCAGTTCAGCCTCATCGGACAGTCAATCAGACGTCACTACTGACACAGCCCAGTTCAGCCTCCATGATCGAAAGTCAATCAGACTCGTCACTACTGACACAGCCCAGTTCAGCCTCCATGATCGGAAAGTCAATCAGACTCGTCACTACTGACACAGCCCAGTTCAGCCTCCATGATCGGAAAGTCAATCAGACTCGTCACTACTGACACAGCCCAGTTTCAGCCTCCATGATCGGAAAGTCAATCTAGACTCGTCCACTACTGACACAGCCCAGTTCAGCCTCCATTGATCGGAAAGTCAATCAGACTCGTCACTACTTGACACAGCCCAGTTCAGCCTCCATGATCGGAAAGTCAATTCAGACTCGTCACTACTGACACAGCCCAGTTCAGCCTCCATGATCGGAAAAGTCAATCAGACTCGTCACTACTGACACAGCCCAGTTCAGCCTCCATGATCGGAAAGTCAATCAGACTCGTCACTACTGACACAGCCCAGTTCAGCCTCCATGATCGGAAAGTCAATCAGACTCGTCACTACTGACACAGCCCAGTTCAGCCTCCATGATCGGAAAGTCAATCAAGACTCGTCACTACTGACACAGCCCAGTTCAGCCTCCATGATCGGAAAGTCAATCAGACTCGTCACTTACTTTCACCAGTTCAGACTCCAGTTCACCTCCATGATCGGAAAGTCAATCAGACTCGTCACTACTGACACAGCCCAGTTCAGCCTCCATGATCGGAAAGTCAATCAGACTCGTCACTACTGACCACAGCCCAGTTCAGCCTCCATGATCAGAAAGTCAATCAGACTCGTCACTACTGACACAGCCCAGTTCAGCCTCCATGATCGGAAAGTCAAATCAGACTCGTCACTACTGACACAGCCCAGTTCAGCCTCCATGATCGGAAAGTCAATCGGACTCGTCACTACTGACACAGCCCAGTTCAGCCTCCATGATCGGAAAGTCAATCATCGGACTCGTCACTACTGACACAGCCCCAGTTCAGCCTCCATGATCGGAAAGTCAATCAGACTCGTCACTACTGACACAGCCCAGTTCAGCCTCCATGATCGGAAAGTCAATCAGACTCGTCACTACTGACACAGCCCAGTTCAGCCTCCATGATCGGAAAGTCAATCAGACTCGTCACTACTGACACAGCCCAGTTCAGCCTCCATGATCGGAAAGTCAATCAGACTCGTCACTACTGACACAGCCCAGTTCAGCCTCCATGATCGGAAAGTCAATCAGACTCGTCACTACTGACACAGCCCAGTTCAGCCTCCATGATCGGAAAGTCAATCAGACTCGTCACTACTGACACAGCCCAGTTCAGCCTCCATGATCGGAAAGTCAATCAGACTCGTCACTACTGACACAGCCCAGTTCAGCCTCCATGATCGGAAAGTCAATCAGACTCGTCACTACTGACACAGCAGTTCAGCCTCCATGATCGGAAAGTCAATCAGACTCGTCACTACTGACACAGCCCAGTTCAGCCTCCATGATCGGAAAGTCAATCAGACTCGTCACTACTGACACAGCCCCAGTTCAGCCTCCATGATCGAAAGTCAATCAGACTCGTCACTACTGACACAGCCCAGTTCAGCCTCCATGATCGGAAAGTCAATCAGACTCGTCACTACTGACACAGCCCAGTTCAGCCTCCATGATCGGAAAGTCAATCAGACTCGTCACTACTGACACAGCCCAGTTCAGCCTCCATGATCGGAAAGTCAATCAGACTCGTCACTACTGACACAGCCCAGTTCAGCCTCCATGATCGGAAAGTCAATCAGACTCGTCACTACTGACACAGCCCAGTTCAGCCTCCATGATCGGAAAGTCAATCAGACTCGTCACTACTGACACAGCCCAGTTCAGCCTCCATGATCGGAAAGTCAATCAGACTCGTCACTACTGACACAGCCCAGTTCAGCCTCCATGATCGAAAGTCAATCAGACTCGTCACTACTGACACAGCCCAGTTCAGCCTCCATGATCAGAAAGTCAATCAGACTCGTCACTACTGACACAGCCCAGTTCAGCCTCCATGATCAGAAAGTCAATCAGACTCGTCACTACTGACACAGCCCAGTTCAGCCTCCATGATCGGAAAGTCAATCAGACTCGTCACTACTGACACAGCCCAGTTCAGCCTCCATGATCGGAAAGTCAATCGGACTCGTCACTACTGACACAGCCCAGTTCAGCCTCCATGATCGGAAAGTCAATCAGACTCGTCACTACTGACACAGCCCAGTTCAGCCTCCATGATCGGAAAGTCAATCAGACTCGTCACTACTGACACAGCCCAGTTCAGCCTCCATGATCGGAAAGTCAATCAGACTCGTCACTACTGACACAGCCCAGTTCAGCCTCCATGATCGGAAAGTCAATCAGACTCGTCACTACTGACACAGCCCAGTTCAGCCTCCATGATCAGAAAGTCAATCAGACTCGTCACTACTGACACAGCCCAGTTCAGCCTCCATGATCGGAAAGTCAATCAGACTCGTCACTACTGACACAGCCCAGTTCAGCCTCCATGATCGGAAAGTCAATCAGACTCGTCACTACTGACACAGCCCAGTTCAGCCTCCATGATCGGAAAGTCAATCAGACTCGTCACTACTGACACAGCCCAGTTCAGCCTCCATGATCGGAAAGTCAATCAGACTCGTCACTACTGACACAGCCTCCCGGAAAGTCAATCAGCCTCCATGATCGGAAAGTCAATCGGACTCGTCACTACTGACACAGCCCAGTTCAGCCTCCATGATCGGAAATTCAATCAGACTCGTCACTACTGACACAGCCCAGTTCAGCCTCCATGATCGGAAATTCAATCAGACTCGTCACTACTGACACAGCCCAGTTCAGCCTCCATGATCGGAAAGTCAATCAGACTCGTCACTACTGACACAGCCCAGTTCAGCCTCCATGATCAGGAAAGTCAATCAGACTCGTCACTACTGACACAGCCCCAGTTCAGCCTCCATGATCGGAAAGTCAATCAGACTCGTCACTACTGACACAGGCCCAGTTCAGCCTCCATGATCGGAAAGTCAATCAGACTCGTCACTACTGACACAGCCCAGTTCAGCCTCCATGATCGGAAAGTCAATCAGACTCGTCACTACTGACACAGCCCAGTTCAGCCTCCATGATCGGAAAGTCAATCAGACTCGTCACTACTGACACAGCCCAGTTCAGCCTCCATGATCGGAAAGTCAATCAGACTCGTCACTACTGACACAGCCCAGTTCAGCCTCCATGATCGGAAAGTCAATCAGACTCGTCACTACTGACACAGCCCAGTTCAGCCTCCATGATCGGAAAGTCAATCAGACTCGTCACTACTGACACAGCCCAGTTCAGCCTCCATGATCGGAAAGTCAATGGGACTCCTCACTACTGACATAGCCCAGTTCGCCCTCCATAATCAGTGATTATTTTTTCAAATCTGAAAGAGGGTTTCTTCTAGCTGTTTGGTTTCAGGACTCCTCCAGGGACAGCGTTTTAGTGCTTTCTGTAGCTTTTATAGCTTTTTTTACCTTTTCAGGGCAATTGAGGGCAAAAATAAATGAGAACTTTTTTTGTTGCTTTTTTTATAGCGATATTTTTGCTAAAACGGGGTCAAAACTAGCGATCGCTATATATAGCGGAAATAAAAATCCCTGTCCATAACTGGAAAGTCATTCGGACTCGTCACTACTGACGTAGCCCAGTTCAGCCTCCATTATTATACGTTCCTGCAGCAAATGAAATATTCTAGTATGAGATTTCCAGCCTGCATAGTGCATGGCCAGGGAGTCCTGACAACCTGCACGGGCAGCGTGCCGTGGGGCATCGAGTAACATGCGCACGATTTCGAGGTGTCCATGCTTTGACGCAGACACCAGTGCCCACCCAAGTCTGGCGTTTGCTCGAGCCCTGTGCTGAGGTGCATTGAGCAGCATGCTTACTACATCAGTGTGCCCGTAGCAGGCGGCACTCATCAGAGCCCAGCTATCTCCCTGGTTTGCACGGGCTGCGTGCATTGGGGCATTCAACAGTAACCGCACAACCGCACTGTGTCCATTCCTCACAGCATCTGTGAGTGCCTGCCCCTCTCTACAGTCCGCCTGGGCTGCATGCTGAGGGGCTTCCAGCAAGATGCGAACAACCTTCGCGTGGCCATTCTTTGATGCACACAGCAGAGCCCACCCATCCCCCAAGCGCCCTTGGTCAGCCCGTGCAGCATGCTTTGGGGCGTTTAACAGCACCTGCGTAGGGAGAGGTGTGGTGTGTGGGGGTTGGTGTGGTGTGGTGGTGTGTGTGTGTGGGGGGGGGGGGGGGGGTCTGGTTCGTTTAACCGCACCTGCCTAGGGAGAGGTGTGGTGTGGTCTGGTGTGTGTGTGTGTGTGTGTGTGTGTGTGTGTGGGGGGGGGGGGGTCTGGTGCGTTTAACCGCACCTGCCTAGGGAGAGGTGTGGTCTGGTGTGTGTGTGTGTGTGGGGGGGGGGGGGGGGGGGTCTGGGGCGTTTAACAGCACATGCACAGGGAGAGGTTAAACCTTGTAGGGAAGTACTGTCGGATTTCTGCCCTCGTGGTGGTTCTCTAGTTATCTCTCCTTGATTCCGCCTCTAACGACCATAGCACGGAGCTTGTCTGCCGTGGTCAACAGGGGTAGTGGTGAATGTTCGTTTGGGTGAGGGTTGGTATCTCTAAGACTTTACATATTGTAAGAGGGGCAACACCATTCAGACTGAATTCTCCGTGTCGCTGGTTTGTGTCGGGAAACCCACCTCCTGGGGTGAAAGTCCTTTCACAACTAAAAACAAAAAAGTGTGTGTGGGTGGGTGGGTGGGTGGGGGGGGGGGGGGGGGGGGTATGGGGCGTTTAAAAGCACCTGCACAGGGAGAAGTGTGTGTGTGTGGTGTGTGTGTGTGTGTGTGTGTGTGTGTGTGTGGTGTGTGGTGTGTGGGGGGTCTAAGGCGTTTAACGGCACCTGCACAATGTCGGTAAAATGATTGTTTGGGGTTCAGTTCATCAGTGCTTGTACTGTTTCGCCCCTCTTTATATCATGGCTGGGCATCTCCCTTCAGCCTATTTGGTCCCTGGACTGTAACAACATGCATACAAATAGAGGTCAGGATTGGTGTTTGGCCCCACTCCAGTGCAAGCAAACGGGCTGGCCCCCTCAACCTCACGCCTCCTATTAAGGCGTACTATTTATTTATTTATTAGATGTCAGGTTGCAAGCAAGACAAGGCAGTACAACGAGCAGAATGAACACAGCAGGTATGCGCTCAAGGTGCTCGTATCAGTACAAGGCAGTGCAACAAGCAGAATGAGCAAAAGCTGTTATGTGCCCAAGGTGCTTGTCAGTGATTGTTTTTTCAAATCTGAAAGTGGGTTTCTTCTAGCTTTATGGTTATAGGCCTCCTCCTGGGACAGCGTTTTAGTGCTTTCTGTAGCTTTTTGTAGCTTATAAGGGCCATTGAGGGCACACAAAAAAACTTTTTTTTGTTTTACTCTTTTTCTGGCGATAATTTCGCTAAAACGGGGTCAAAACTAGCGATCGCTATATTTTGCGGAAATAGAAATCCCTGGTGCTTGCATCAGTAAGACCTGGTGTGTTGCCTGCAGAAGTAGAGTACTGGTTCACCAACAGACAATGGTCTTAAAGATCCTTCCCCACGCGTCCTTGGGTTGATGCCGATGCATCATGCTAATGCCAATACAAGTGCATGTGCAAATGCAAACAGTACCAAACAAGGACTCTGGGCAGCCGCTGAAGAAGATCTCGAAAGGAAGGTCCTTGAACACGAAAGAAGTGTGAAGGAGCGTGGCGTCCAGAAAAACTCACGCTAGAGTAGCTGAACAGCGGTGTTAGCTACTGAAAGAGGTGTCAACCAGATGTTACTACATGCATGCATGCATGCATGTAGTAACATGCATCCATCCATCCATCCATCCATCCATCCATCCATCCATCCATCCATCCACCCATCCATCCATCCATCCATTCATCCATCCACCCATCCACCCATCCATCCATCCATCCATCCATTCATCCATCCACCCATCCACCCATCCATCCATCCATCCATCCATCCATCCATCCATACCTGCACTATGTCAGAGTGCCCCTCGGAGGCAGCTGAATCCAAGGCACCTGGACTGTCTGCAAGAGCGGCATGATGTGGGGCATGGAGCAGTAGGTGGACTATGTCTAGATGACCACCTTCTGCAGCCCCCTCCAGCGCCCAGCCATTGTTGCAGTCAGCATGGGCTGGATGGTGGGGGTCCTCCATTAGCAGCCTCGCAATGTCAATATGTCCGTAGCAAGCCGCAGCACGCAATGCCATCCCTGACTGACAGTCTGCGTGAGGAGCGTGCTCGGGGCGCTCCAAGAACCATCGCACAATGTGGATGTGGCCCTTGGCGGCAGCAGAAGCAAGAGCCTCTCCTTCTTGGCAGTCTGGGAGAGCAGCATGCCTAGGGGCCTCCGCTAGCATGGTCACTACGTCCAAGTTGCCAAACTCGGCCGCAGCTATCAAGGCCTCTCCATCTTGACAATCTGCTCTGGCAGGATTCCGAGGTTCATTGAGTAGGAAGCTCACAAGATCTACCATCCCCTGCATGCAGCACCTGATCAGGGCATGCTCAGCTTGCTCCACTGCATCAAATTTGCAGACCAATTTCCTGGCAGCATCACCCTTGCCGTGTAGCAAGGCTTTATCGAACCACTCAATGAGGCTGCTCCCGTCCCCACCGGTCAGGACATCCGCGATGTTAGCCGAAATAATAGATGCCCAGGAACGGCAGACGGACGACAGGTCGCATACGGCAGTTCCCGAGGCAACCGCTCGCAGCAGGATATCAGTTATTACGCAGTCAGGTAGGTCGGAACAAGAGGTGAGCTGCTCCATTTTTCGACGCAGCAAGCCATGCAGCATGCGCAGCGATTGTATGAAGAGACTAGACCGATGAATGTATAATCCGCTTAGTATGCCCCCTAGTTTACGTCGTGGCTATCGCACAGGTGGACTTGGAATTGGAAGAAGGTGAGCAGCTCAGAGTTGGCTAAAAAACACGAAACAATCCAATCGAGCCATGCGACAAGCCAAGAGACGGCGATAACATTGCTTGCACCACGCCCGAGGTCAAAATACGAAAAAATGGTTTGCCTGTCCGTGCGCAAGAGACTGCGATCAATTTGTTGCCTAGTAAGAGGTCACTTATTCTGATCATCCTGTTGTTTGGGGTCGAACTCGGTTGAACTCAGCGGCCCCCCAGTCCCCCACAGTCGATTCACCGCCGGATCTCGGCCTCGTCCAACAACCAGTTCGTCCCTGGTAAGTTGATGAACACATAGCTGTTATTTCAGCCAGCAATTCGTTCGCCGATAATAAAAGTCAGCCAGCAAACAATACTGTTAGAGCAAGGATGTGCCTGATTCCCTACAGATGCTGTACTCATCGGAATATCCCCAGGATGAATCTCTGGCCACCAATTTGCATGGAGGCTTGGGAGTTGGGACCTTTGAAACTTAAACCATTTAACTGGAACACAGTAGAGATGGTCCTGTGCTCAAACCATCTTTCATCGTATTACAGCCCCAAGTCATCAGAGACGAGCCCTAGAGATGAAAGCTCTAGATCACAAGGAAGGATTCGTGCGAAGTACAATACTTGGATGTCCTCATTATGGGGTGACTGTGGTAAACCTGCGATGCCTACTTATCTCACCTAAGACCTACCTCGCTAAGTGGTTCGTCATATGGCTTGGGAGTTAAATGATCACTGTAGCACGAGCCCAGGGCCCCCGTCGGTAAAACGATTGTTTAGGGTTCAGTAAATCATTTATTTTGAAGCCCTTCCTATCACGGTTGGGCAAGTCCCTTTAGCCTATTTGTCCTACCCTGGACTGAAACATACATGCATACAATATATCCAGAACTTTCTCCCACTACCTAATGGAAATTGATAGGCGGAGGCGACCCTTTGTCACTTAGAATGATCGAGTGTGACCATTATGTGATCCTGAGACCGTTCAAGATGAACAGCATTAGGTTTTTGAATGTACTGACGTAGCCTGACTGTATTCGGGAAGAAAGTATCAGAACCTGATTTCCCAATCTGAGAGCGAAATGATTGCTGTACATCATCTGATGAGCAATCCAGAAGTAGAAGGTTGTGCAAAGCTACCGCAGCTTATCAATGAATTACATTACATGTCAGGTAATGATAACGCCTCGTGGGACATGGTGTTAAGGGAACCCGTCATACGCGGGTAGAGAGCGGTCTTCTACCTCAACTGGACAAGCTACCATCGCGGTTGACAACTGTCCCCCTTTAAGCCAGGCTTAGGGGGCCGACCAACTACCTGCAACGCTAAGAGCGACCGTAGTGGGAATCGATCCCCCGACACTTCGTCCACAAAGTGATTCGGTCCACCACTAGATCAATGTATATCACTGAAAGGGGCTTACCGTAGATAATGTATGAAGATATTGGTCCAAGTAGATTTTCGTAATAATGCTTATCTTTTTGATTGTTTTGATAAAGCTTACTTTTCCCTCGTAATTTATTTTGTACTGCTAATGACGGCGAGCAGCCAAATGTCTGCTTGAAGCCATGTAAACAAGTTCAAGTTCAAGTTACATACCGGTATGGTCCCCAGCAAATTGGAAGGATACTATGGTCCTATGGCAAATAAGTATATAAATTGTCTTATCCGCACAGTTGGCTCCCTGTTTTGGTGGGTATCTCACAAGGGGACTTGGATTTTAAAGCGGTGAAAATACCGCTAAGTTGGCTGATAATTGATAAACCATGTGAACTTTAGATCCAATCTTTAACTGTTATCAGTAATCAAAAGTTCAAAACCATTTCAGCTAGTCAGCTTGAAAACCGCTCAGTGAGTGTGCCCCCTGGTTCCATGGGCATCGCTCAGCCCTTTTCAGTGATATATATTGGTCTAGTGGTAGACCAAATCGCTATGAGGATGAAGAGTCGGGGGTCCAGTCCCCCATTCGGTCGCTCTTGGCGATGCAGGTCGTTGTCAATCGCAATGGTAGCTAGTCCAGTTGAGGTAGAAGACCGCTACTACGGTGACTATAGCTAGCTCCGGCTTACGCTATGGTGTCCTTAACTTCACATCCTGTGAGCAACGGTTCTACACGGATGTACCAATTTCAATTTCAATTTCAATAGAAGACCGCTCCCTACCCGCGTACGGCGGGTTCCCCTAACACCACGCACCCCACCAGGTGTTGTCATTACCTGTGTATCGCTCAGGGGGACTTCGAATTGGCCGACAGTGAGCAGCCCAGAGTTTGCTAAAGAACTATGTAACAAATACAATTAAATTACTAGTTTGCTTGGCCGTGAATTCAAAGAGAGATCGCCATAGTCTGCTCTTAGGGGTGTGGTTTAGCAGTGTTCAAAGTTCATACGCCCGCCACGGGGCGTTAGGTTGATGGAACCCTCCCGTTCGTATGCAACGTACATACTGGAGAATGGCTACTATGATGGATTTTGGTTTAGCAGACCATTACCGCGCCCGAGCATGGACTATCGTGCGACAGCACTTATCAGTGTTCATAATTGGGGACGTCCCTTTAGTCTATTTGGCTTACCCCTGGACTGTAACAAGATACATACACCATCCATCTTTACTCCGCCAGCAGTTCTGCAGTTCCGGTAAAATGTTACTGCCTAAGACGGCGAGCAGCCAAATTTCTGGCTGGAGCCATGCAACCAAGTTCAAGTTAACCCCGTCTGCAGGCAGCGAGCAGCCTGAAGGCTTATAGAACAAGCAATCAAAAACACTACGTAGTAAACTAGTCATTGGTGGTTGGCCCCAGTGCAAGTAACCGGGATAGCCCCTCAACCGCTCGCCTCGTAATAAGACATACTATTTATTTATTTTATTGATCAAACAGTCAGCTTGATCGTGAAGTCAGGCGGATGCCTGGAGTATAATAACAAGCCCAAGCCAACTGGCCTTAGATACGGGCGGTCAATATGTTTATCATCTAGTCAGCTTGCTTAGATGTGAAGTCAGACGGATTCCCAGAGTCAAATAACAAGCCCAAGCAAACTGGCCTTGGATACGGGCGGTCAATATGTTCATCAACTGGTCAGCTTGGCTATGAAGTCAGGTGGATCCCCAGAGTCGTCATCCCCCCCGCTAAACCCAAGGAAAAAGTTTTTACCCCCCGTACGGCTCCCACATCGAAATCGGCACTGCAAGCTCTCACACAAAAAATACAGCGTCAGTACGTCCTGCGCCGGGGAGTACCGCACACCCATGTGCTGGTCGAGTTGCACATCCACATGAGGTGGGTTGTCTGGGCCATCCTTGGTCCACTTTAAGGTCGCGCTCCCATCAGGGGAATATACAGTTCCACTGCCCGTACTCTGACTGAGCATGATTGCAATGCCACCATTCGGATACTGCAGGCCGGATGGGGTAGGGGGTGGGTGGGGGGTGGGTTGGGGTGTTTGGGGTTACATTACAGTGGTAGTTAGTTGCTAGTAAAGTGGTAGATAGTGTAAAGCCCACTTTAAGGTCACGCTCCCATCAGGGGAATATACAGTTGCCCTGCCCGTACTCTGACTGAGATACAGTTGCCCTGCCCGTACTCTGACTGAGATACAGTTGCCCTGCCCGTACTCTGACTGAGATACAGTTGCCCTGCCCGTACTCTGACTGAGATACAGTTGCCCTGCCCGTACTCTGACTGAGCATGATTGCAATGCCACCATTCGGATAGTGCAGGGGGATGGTGGAGGGGGGGGGAAGAAGAGTGAGTTCAAATGCTTCGTATAATGTATGGATAGTTCACAAGTGAACACAAAAAGTCAGAAGAAAAACAAGTCAGCAAGCCAGCCAGCAAGCCAGCAAGCAATTAAATAAACAAACACACATGCACTTGCGCATGCACTTGCGTGGCTTCTCCCTTCGTACCATGTGTGCCTGTGCGTGTCTCTTTGCATGCGTGTGTGCATGTGTGTGTATGTGTATGTGCGTGTGTGCATGTGTATGTGCGTGTCTGTTTGCATGTGTGTGCGTGTAAATGAGTCCTCACATGTATTAAGTGCCTACCTGGATGAAGCGGCTACCCAAGTCAAAGCTAACTGCCACATTGCCAGCCTGGCGTGACATGGCGAGCATGTATCAAGTGCCTACCTGGATGAAGCCGCTACCCAAGTCAAAGCTAACTGCCACATTGCCAGCCTGGCGTGACATGGCGAGCATGTATCAAGTGCCTACCTGGATGAAGCCGCTACCAGAGTCAAAGCTAACTGCCACATTGCCAGCCTGGCGTGACATGGCAAGCATTTTGAAGGCTGGGCCCCCTTCCTGTGGTGAGCTTGCCGCAGCCTCTGCGTTCTCTACATCCACGGTGACAGCTAGATCACCGTTGGGCCACGTGCTAGCTACAGAGCCCTCATGCCGCACAGTGACAGCATTACGCCGACTCCCTGTGGTGTACCTGCGTTGTGTGGTGTTGCGTTGTGTGGTGTTGCGTTGTGTGGTGTTGCGTTGTGTGGTGTTGCGTTGTGTGGTGTTGTGTTGTGTTGTGTGGTGTGGTGTTGTGTGGTGTTGTGTGGTGTGGTGTTGTGTTGTGTGGTGTTGTGTGGTGTGGTGTTGTGTGGTGTGGTGTGGTGTTGTGTGGTGTGGTGTTGTGTGGTGTTGCGTTGCGTTGCGTTGTGTGGTGTTTGTGTTGTGTTGTGTGGTGTGGTGTTGTGTGGTGTTGTGTGGTGTGGTGTTGTGTTGTGTGGTGTTGTGTTGTGTGGTGTTTTGTGGTGTGGTGTGGTGTGGTGTGGTGTTGTATTGTGTGGTGTGGTGTTGTGTGGTGTTGTGTGGTGTTGTGTGGTGTTGTGTGGTGTTGTGTTGTGTGGTGTGGTGTGGTGTGGTGTGTGTGGTGTGGTGTGGTGTTGTGTGGTGTTGTGTGGTGTTGTGTTGTGTTGTGTGGTGTTGTGTTGTGTTGTGTTGTGTTGTGTTGTGTTGTGTTGTGTGGTGTTGCGTGGTGTTGTGTGGTGTTGTGTTGTGTGGTGTTGTGTTGTGTGGTGTTGTGTTGTGTTGTGTGGTGTTGTGTTGTGTTGTGTTGTGTTGTGTTGTGTTGTGTGGTGTTGTGTTGTGTGGTGTGGTGCTGTGTGGTGTTGTGTGGTGTTGTGTGGTGTGGTGTTGTGTGGTGTTGTGTTGTGTGGTGTTGTGTTGTGTGGTGTGGTGTTGTGTGGTGTTGTGTTGTGTTGTGTGGTGTGGTGTGGTGTGGTGTTGTGTTGTGTGGTGTTGTGTTGTGTTGTGTGGTGTTGTGTGGTGTGGTGTTGTGTGGTGTTGTGTTGTGTGGTGTTGTGTGGTGTTGCGTTGCGTTGAGGTTGGTTATGTAGTGTTAAGCTTGGTTGTGTTGTGTTGGACTGTGTTGTGGTTGTGTTGTGTTAAGGTTGGTTGTATTGAGGTTGGTTGTGCTGGATTTTGTTGTGTTTGGTGTTGTGTTTGGTTGTGTTTGGGTTGTGTTTGGATTGTGTAGTGGTTGTGTTGGATTGTGTTGCATTTTGTCGTATTGAGTTGGATTGAGTTGGATTGTGTTGGATTGAGTTGGATTGTGTTGAGGTTGGTGGTGTTGGGTTGTGGTTGGTTGTGATGTGTTGTGTTATGTTGGATTGTGTTGAGTTCAGGTCGGTTGGGCTGGGCTGGGTTGGGTCGTGTTGTGTTGATGTTGGTTGTGCTGGGTCGGCCTGGGTTAAGTTTGGTTTGGTTCGGTTGGTTTGGATTGGTTTGAGGTTGGTTGGGTTGGGGTTGGTTGGGTTGGGTTGGTTTGAGGTTAGTTGGGGTGGGTTGTGTTGAGATTGGTTGGGTTGGTTGGATTATGGGCACGCAATATTAACATAAAATATGTAGGGATCGGCATATCATATGATTTTGGCCAAAGGTGAGTATGATATCATATGATATCATACAGATTGCATCATATGATTTTGTATTTAAATGGTAACTTTGGCCTAGGCAGACTGCATGTGATATCATGTTGCCGTCTTTCGAAATATGACCATGCAATCTGACCATGCAATATAAATATGAAATCTGGCCATGCAATATAAACAAGTCAGGGGAAGTGGTACAAAGCTGATCACGTACTTGATTTGATCCACTGGCTGTTGCCACGCTTCACTCTGTAATAACACAAAACATCAAATATTGAAAAATGCCAATGCAATGTAAACATGAAATATGGCCATGCAATATAAATAGGGAAAGGCTAAGTTAGTTAATATTAGTGAGTTAATAATATTAGTGAATGTTAGTTAATATTAGACTGACGAGCCGTCTCACCAGGATTTCGAATTTTAAAAACAAATATTATTGTAACACTAGAATAATATTAGTTAATATTAGTTTTCCAAACACTTATATTAGTTGCCATTCCCTAAACATAAACAAGTCAGGGGAAGTGGCACTAAGCTAACCACATACTTTCTTTGATCCACTGGCTGCTGCGACTCTTCACTCGGTATGAACAAAAACATCAAATATTGAAATATGTCCATACAATATACATAGGGAGAGGCATCGATCTATATAGAGATAGATCTATATAGATCTATATAGATCTATCTTGGCAAAGCAGGATTTTTGAAAATCGGCATAGGGCAGCTTACAAAAATCAAAATCTGGTTTTACAATTATGGCATAGGGCACCATATCATATTGCAGGCGCTTCGACTGGATTTTCCGGTGTCTATCTGATGTAACTGCATATGTTGTATATATACACAATATATATATAGCAAATATAAATATCTATATAGATCTATATTTTGGGGCAATATAGATCTATTTTCCGCCCCCTAAATATACACATCAAATATACCAATGCGATGTACACATCAAATATACCAATGCGATGTACACATCAAATATACCAATGCGATGTACACATCAAATATACCTATGCGATGTACACATCAAATATACCAATGCGATGTACACATCAAATATACCAATGCGATGTACGCATCAAATATACCAATGCGATGTACGCATCAAATATACCAATGCGATGTACACATCAAATATACCAATGCGATGTACACATCAAATATACCAATGCGATGTACACATCAAATATACCAATGCGATGTACACATCAAATATACCAATGCGATGTACACATCAAATATACCAATGCGATGTACACATCAAATATACCAATGCGATGTACACATCAAATATACCAATGCGATGTACACATCAAATATACCAATGCGATGTACACATCAAAGATACCAATGCGATGTACACATCAAATATATCAATGCGATGTACACATCAAATATACCAATGCGATGTACACATCAAATATACCAATGCGATGTACACATCAAATATACCAATGCGATGTACACATCAAATATACCAATGCGATGTACGCATCAAATATACCAATGCGATGTACATATCAAATATACCAATGCGGTGTACACATCAAATATACCAATGCGATGTACACATCAAATATACCAATGCGATGTACACATCAAATATACCAATGCGATGTACACATCAAATATACCAATGCGATGTGCACATCAAATATACCAATGCGATGTACACATCAAATATACCAATGCGATGTACACATCAAATATACCAATGCGATGTACACATCAAATATACCAATGCGATGTACACATCAAATATGCCAATGCAATACAAACAAGTCAGGGGAATTGATCACGCACTTTATTTGATCCACTGGCTGCTGCGACGTTTCACTCGGGATACTAGTAAACATGTAATATTAAACCCTGCAACCTTAAACACGAAATATGCCCAGGCAATGTAGACATCAACTGTGGCCGAGCAATATAAACACATCAGGGGAATATGAGCACGTACTTTATTTGATCCACTGGCTGTTGCGACTCTTCACTCGGTATGACCATAAACACCAAATATTGAGACATGTCCATACAATTTACACATTAAACATGCCAATGCGATGTACACATCAAATATACCAATGCGATGTACATATCAAATATACCAATGCGATGTACACATCAAATATACCAATGCGATGTACACATCAAATATACCAATGCGATGTACACATCAAATATACCAATGCGATGTACACATCAAATATACCAATGCGATGTACACATCAAATATACCAATGCGATGTACACATCAAATATACCAATGCGATGTACACATCAAATATGCCAATGCAATACAAACAAGTCAGGGGAATTGATCACGCACTTTATTTGATCCACTGGCTGCTGCGACGTTTCACTCGGGATACTAGTAAACATGTAATATTAAACCCTGCAACCTTAAACACGAAATATGCCCAGGCAATGTAGACATCAACTGTGGCCGAGCAATATAAACACATCAGGGGAACATGAGCACGTACTTTATTTGATCCACTGGCTGTTGCGACTCTTCACTGGGTATGACAATAAACACCAAATATTGAGACATGTCCATACAAGTTACACATTAAACATGCCCAATGCGATGTACACATCAAATCAATGCGATGTACACATCAAATATACCAATGCGATGTACACATCAAATATACCAATGCGATGTACACATCAAATATACCAATGCGATGTACACATCAAATATACCAATGCGATGTACACATCAAATATACCAATGCGATGTACACATCAAATATACCAATGCGATGTACACATCAAATATACCAATGCGATGTACACATCAAAATATACCAATGCGAATGTACACATCAAATATACCAATGCGATGTACACATCAAATATACCAATGCGATGTACACATCAAATATACCAATGCGATGTACACATCAAATATACCAATGCGATGTACATATCAATATACCAATGCGATGTACACATCAAATATACCAATGCGATGTACACATCAAATATACCAATGCGATGTACACATCAAATATACCAATGCGATGTACACATCAAATATACCAATGCGATGTACACATCAAATATACCAATGCGATGTAAACATCAAATATGCCAATGCAATACAAACAAGTCAGGGGAATTGATCACGCACTTTATTTGATCCACTGGCTGCTGCGACGTTTCACTCGGGATACTAGTAAACATGTAATATTAAACCCTGCAACCTTAAACACGAAATATGCCCAGGCAATGTAGACATCAACTGTGGCCGAGCAATATAAACACATCAGGGAAATATGAGCACTTACTTTATTTGATCCACTGGCTGTTGCGACTCTTCACTCGGTATGACCATAAACACCAAATATTGAGACATGTCCATACAATTTATACATTAAACATGCCAATGCGATGTACACATCACATACACCAATGCGATGTACCCATCAAATATACCAATGCGATGTACACATCAAATATACCAATGCGATGTACACATCAAATATAACAATGCGATGTACACATCAAATATACCAATGCGATGTACACATCAAAAATACCAATGCGATGTACACATCAAATATACCAATGCGATGTACACATCAAATATACCAATGCGATGTACACATCAAATATACCAATGCGATGTACACATCAAATATACCAATGCGATGTACACATAAATATACCAATGCGATGTACACATCAAATATTCCAATGCGATGTACACATCAAATATATCAATGCGATGTACACATCAAAATATACCAATGCGATGTACACATCAAATATACCAATGCGATGTACACATCAAATATACCAATGCGATGTACACATCAAATATACCAATGCGATGTACACATCAAATATACCAATGCGATGTACACATCAAATATACCAATGCGATGTACACATCAAATATACCAATGCGATGTACACATCAAATATACCAATGCGATGTACACATCAAATATACCAATGCGATGTACACATCAAATATACCAATGCGATGTACACATCAAATATACCAATGCGATGTACACATCAAATATACCAATGCGATGTACACATCAAAATATTCCAATGCGATGTACACATCAAATATATACCAATGCGATGTACACATCAAATATACCAATGCGATGTACACATCAAATATACCAATGCGATGTACACATCAAATATACCAATGCGATGTACACATCAAATATACCAATGCGATGTACACATCAAATATACCAATGCGATGTACACATCAAATATACCAATGCGATGTACACATCAAATATACCAATGCGATGTACACATCAAATATACCAATGCGATGTACACATCAAATATACCAATGCGATGTACACATCAAATATACCAATGCGATGTACACATCAAATATACCAATGCGATGTACACATCAAATATACCAATGCGATGTACACATCAAAATATACCAATGCGATGTACACATCAAATATACCAATGCGATGTACACATCAAATATACCAATGCGATGTACACATCAAATATACCAATGCGATGTACACATCAAATATTCCAATGCGATGTACACATCAAATATACCAATGCGATGTACACATCAAATATACCAATGCGATGTACACATCAAATATACCAATGCGATGTACGCATCAAATATACCAATGCGATGTACACATCAAATATACCAATGCGATGTACACATCAAATATACCAATGCGATGTACACATCAAATATACCAATGCGATGTACACATCAAATATACCAATGCGATGTACACATCAAATATACCAATGCGATGTAAACATCAAATATGCCAATGCAATACAAACAAGTCAGGGGAATTGATCACGCACTTTATTTGATCCACTGGCTGCTGCGACGTTTCACTCGGGATACTAGTAAACATGTAATATTAAACCCTGCAACCTTAAACACGAAATATGCCCAGGCAATGTAGACATCAACTGTGGCCGAGCAATATGAACACATCAGGGAAATATGAGCACTTACTTTATTTGATCCACTGGCTGTTGCGACTCTTCACTGGGTATGACAATAAACACCAAATATTGAGACATGTCCATACAAGTTACACATTAAACATGCCAATGCGATGTACACATCAAATACACCAATGCGATGTACACATCAAATATACCAATGCGATGTACACATCAAATATACCAATGCGATGTACACATCAAATATACCAATGCGATGTACACATCAAATATACCAATGCGATGTACACATCAAATATACCAATGCGATGTACACATCAAATATACCAATGCGATGTACACATCAAATATACCAATGCGATGTACACATCAAATATACCAATGCGATGTACACATCAAATATACCAATGCGATGTACACATCAAATATACCAATGCGATGTACACATCAAATATACCAATGCGATGTACACATCAAATATACCAATGCGATGTACACATCAAATATACCAATGCGATGTACATATCAAATATACCAATGCGATGTACACATCAAATATACCAATGCGATGTACACATCAAATATACCAATGCGATGTACACATCAAATATACCAATGCGATGTACACATCAAATATACCAATGCGATGTACACATCAAATATACCAATGCGATGTAAACATCAAATTTGCCAATGCAATACAAACAAGTCAGGGGAATTGATCACGCACTTTATTTGATCCACTGGCTGCTGCGACGTTTCACTCGGGATACTAGTAAACATGTAATATTAAACCCTGCAACCTTAAACACGAAATATGCCCAGGCAATGTAGACATCAACTGTGGCCGAGCAATATAAACACATCAGGGAAATATGAGCACTTACTTTATTTGATCCACTGGCTGTTGCGACTCTTCACTCGGTATGACCATAAACACCAAATATTGAGACATGTCCATACAATTTATACATTAAACATGCCAATGCGATGTACACATCACATACACCAATGCGATGTACACATCAAATATACCAATGCGATGTACACATCAAATATACCAATGCGATGTACACATCAAATATACCAATGCGATGTACACATCAAATATACCAATGCGATGTACACATCAAATATACCAATGCGATGTACACATCAAATATACCAATGCGATGTACACATCAAATATACCAATGCGATGTACACATCAAATATACCAATGCGATGTACACATCAAATATACCAATGCGATGTACACATCAAATATACCCAATGCGATGTACACATCAAATATACAATGCGATGTACACATCAAATATACCAATGCGATGTACACATCAAATATACCAATGCGATGTACACATCAAATATACCAATGCGATGTACACATCAAATATACCAATGCGATGTACACATCAAATATACCAATGCGATGTACACATCAAATATACCAATGCGATGTACACATCAAATATACCAATGCGATGTACACATCAAATATACCAATGCGATGTACACATCAAATATACCAATGCGATGTACACATCAAATATACCAATGCGATGTACACATCAAATATACCAATGCGATGTACACATCAAATATACCAATGCGATGTACACATCAAATATACCAATGCGATGTACACATCAAATATACCAATGCGATGTACACATCAAATATACCAATGCGATGTACACATCAAATATACCAATGCGATGTACACATCAAATATACCAATGCGATGTACACATCAAATATACCAATGCGATGTACACATCAAATATACCAATGCGATGTACACATCAAATATACCAATGCGATGTACACATCAAATATACCAATGCGATGTACACATCAAATATACCAATGCGATGTACACATCAAATATACCAATGCGATGTACACATCAAATATACCAATGCGATGTACACATCAAATATACCAATGCGATGTACACATCAAATATACATGCGATGTACACATCAAATATACCAATGCGATGTACACATCAAAATATACCAATGCGATGTACACATCAAATATACCAATGCGATGTACACATCAAATATACCAATGCGATGTACACATCAAATATACCAATGCGATGTACACATCAAATATTCCAATGCGATGTACACATCAAATATATCAATGCGATGTACACATCAAATATACCAATGCGATGTACACATCAAATATACCAATGCGATGTACACATCAAATATACCAATGCGATGTACACATCAAATATACCAATGCGATGTACGCATCAAATATACCAATGCGATGTACACATCAAAATATACCCAATGCGGTGTACACATCAAATATACCAATGCGATGTACACATCAAATATACCAATGCGATGTACACATCAAATATACCAATGCGATGTACACATCAAATATACCAATGCGATGTACACATCAAATATACCAATGCGATGTAACATCAAATATGCCATTGCAATACAAACAAGTCAGGAGAATTGATCACGCACTTTATTTGATCCACTGGCTGCTGCGACGTTTCACTCGGGATACTAGTAAACATGTAATATTAAACCCTGCAACCTTAAACACGAAATATGCCCAGGCAATGTAGACATCAACTGTGGCCGAGCAATATAAACACATCAGGGGAATATGAGCACATACTTTATTTGATCCACTGGCTGTTGCGACTCTTCACTCGGTATGACCATAAACACCAAATATTGAGACATGTCCATACAATTTACACATCAAACATGCCAATGCAATTCAAACAAGCCAGGGGTAGTGATCACGCACTTTATTTGATCCACTGGCTGTTGCGACTCTTCACTCGGTATGACCATAAACACCGAATATTGAGACATGTCCATACAATTTACACATCAAACATGCCAATGCAATTCAAACAAGCCAGGGGTAGTGATCACGCACTTTATTTGATCCACTGGCTGTTGTGACGCTTCACTCGGTATGACCATGAACACCAAATATTGAGACATGTCCATACAATTTACACATCAAACATGCCAATGCAATTCAAACAAGCCAGGGGTAGTGATCACGCACTTTATTTGATCCACTGGCTGTTGCGACTCTTCACTCGGTATGACCATAAACACCAAATATTGAGACATGTCCATACAATTTACACATCAAAAATGCCAATGCAATTCAAACAAGCCAGGGGTAGTGATCACGCACTTTATTTGATCCACTGGCTGTTGCGACTCTTCACTCGGTATGACCATAAACACCAAATATTGAGACATGTCCATACAATTAACACATCAAACATGCCAATGCGATGTGCACATCAAATATACCAATGCGATGTACACATCAAATATACCAATGCGATGTACACATCAAATATACCAATGCGATGTACACATCAAATATACCAATGCGATGTACACATCAAATATACCAATGCGATGTACACATCAAATATACCAATGCGATGTACACATCAAATATACCAATGCGATGTACACATCAAATATACCAATGCGATGTACACATCAAATATACCAATGCGATGTACACATCAAATATACCAATGCGATGTACACATCAAATATACCAATGCGATGTACACATCAAATATACCAATGTGATGTACACATCAAATATACCAATGCGATGTACACATCAAATATACCAATGCGATGTACACATCAAATATACCAATGCGATGTACACATCAAATATACCAATGCGATGTACACATCAAATATACCAATGCGATGTACACATCAAATATACCAATGCGATGTACACATCAAATATACCAATGCGATGTACACATCAAATATACCAATGCGATGTACACATCAAATATACCAATGCGATGTACACATCAAATATACCAATGCGATGTACACATCAAATATACCAATGCGATGTACACATCAAATATACCAATGCGATGTACACATCAAATATACCAATGCGATGTACATATCAAATATACCAATGCGATGTACACATCAAATATACCAATGCGATGTACACATCAAATATACCAATGCGATGTACACATCAAATATACCAATGCGATGTACACATCAAATATACCAATGCGATGTACACATCAAATATACCAATGCGATGTAAACATCAAATATGCCAATGCAATACAAACAAGTCAGGGGAATTGATCACGCACTTTATTTGATCCACTGGCTGCTGCGACGTTTCACTCGGGATACTAGTAAACATGTAATATTAAAATCTGCAACCTTAAACACGAAATATGCCCAGGCAATGTAGACATCAACTGTGGCCGAGCAATATAAACACATCAGGGAAATATGAGCACTTACTTTATTTGATCCACTGGCTGTTGCGACTCTTCACTCGGTATGACCATAAACACCAAATATTGAGACATGTCCATACAATTTATACATTAAACATGCCAATGCGATGTACACATCACATACACCAATGCGATGTACACATCAAATATACCAATGCGATGTACACATCAAATATACCAATGCGATGTACACATCAAATATACCAATGCGATGTACACATCAAATATACCAATGCGATGTACACATCAAAAATACCAATGCGATGTACACATCAAATATACCAATGCGATGTACACATCAAATATACCAATGCGATGTACACATCAAATATACCAATGCGATGTACACATCAAATATACCAATGCGATGTACACATCAAATATACCAATGCGATGTACACATCAAATATTCCAATGCGATGTACACATCAAATATATCAATGCGATGTACACATCAAATATACCAATGCGATGTACACATCAAATATACCAATGCGATGTACACATCAAATATACCAATGCGATGTACACATCAAATATACCAATGCGATGTACACATCAAATATACCAATTGCGATGTACACATCAAATATACCAATGCGATGTACACATCAAATATACCAATGCGATGTACACATCAAATATACCAATGCGATGTACACATCAAATATACCAATGCGATGTACACATCAAATATACCAATGCGATGTACACATCAAATATTCCAATGCGATGTACACATCAAATATATCAATGCGATGTACACATCAAATATACCAATGCGATGTACACATCAAATATACCAATGCGATGTACACATCAAATATACCAATGCGATGTATGCACGCATCAAATATACCAATGCGATGTACACATCAAATATACCAATGCGGTGTACACATCAAATATACCAATGCGATGTACACATCAAATATACCAATGCGATGTACACATCAAATATACCAATGCGATGTACACATCAAATATACCAATGCGATGTACACATCAAATATACCAATGCGATGTAACATCAAATATGCCATTGCAATACAAACAAGTCAGGAGAATTGATCACGCACTTTATTTGATCCACTGGCTGCTGCGACGTTTCACTCGGGATACTAGTAAACACGTAATATTAAACCCTGCAGCCTTAAACACGAAATATGCCCAGGCAATGTAGACATCAACTGTGGCCGAGCAATATAAACACATCAGGGGAATATGAGCACATACTTTATTTGATCCACTGGCTGTTGCGACTCTTCACTCGGTATGACCATAAACACCAAATATTGAGGCATGTCCATACAATTTACACATCAAACATGCCAATGCAATTCAAACAAGCCAGGGGTAGTGATCACGCACTTTATTTGATCCACTGGCTGTTGCGACTCTTCACTCGGTATGACCATAAACACCGAATATTGAGACATGTCCATACAATTTACACATCAAACATGCCAATGCAATTCAAACAAGCCAGGGGTAGTGATCACGCACTTTATTTGATCCACTGGCTGTTGTGACGCTTCACTCGGTATGACCATGAACACCAAATATTGAGACATGTCCATACAATTTACACATCAAACATGCCAATGCAATTCAAACAAGCCAGGGGTAGTGATCACGCACTTTATTTGATCCACTGGCTGTTGCGACTCTTCACTCGGTATGACCATAAACACCAAATATTGAGACATGTCCATACAATTTACACATCAAAAATGCCAATGCAATTCAAACAAGCCAGGGGTAGTGATCACGCACTTTATTTGATCCACTGGCTGTTGCGACTCTTCACTCGGTATGACCATAAACACCAAATATTGAGACATGTCCATACAATTAACACATCAAACATGCCAATGCGATGTGCACATCAAATATACCAATGCGATGTACACATCAAATATACCAATGCGATGTACACATCAAATATACCAATGCGATGTACACATCAAATATACCAATGCGATGTACACATCATATATACCAATGCGATGTACACATCAAATATACCAATGCGATGTACACATCAAATATACCAATGCGATGTACACATCAAATATACCAATGCGATGTACACATCAAATATACCAATGTGATGTACACATCAAATATACCAATGCGATGTACACATCAAATATACCAATGCGATGTACACATCAAATATACCAATGCGATGTACACATCAAATATACCAATGCGATGTACACATCAAATATACCAATGCGATGTACACATCAAATATACCAATGCGATGTACACATCAAATATACCAATGCGATGTACACATCAAATATACCAATGCGATGTACACATCAAATATACCAATGCATGTACACATCAAATATACCAATGCGATGTACACATCAAATATACCAAATGCGGTGTACACATCAAATATACCAATGCGATGTACACATCAAATATACCAATGCGATGTACACATCAAATATACCAATGCGATGTACACATCAAATATACCAATGCGATGTACACATCAAATATACCAATGCGATGTATTCATCAAATATACCAATGCGATGTGCACATCAAATATACCAATGCGATGTACACATCAAATATACCAATGCGATGTACACATCAAATATACCAATGCGATGTACACATCAAATATACCAATGCGATGTACACATCAAATATACCAATGCGATGTACACATCAAATATACCAATGCGATGTACACATCAAAATATACCAATGCGATGTACACATCAAATATACCAATGCGATGTACACATCAAATATACCAATGCGATGTACACATCAAATATACCAATGCGATGTACACATCAAAATATACCAATGCGATGTACACATCAAATATACCAATGCGATGTAAACATCAAATATGCCAATGCAATACAAACAAGTCAGGGGAATTGATCCCGCACTTTATTTGATCCACTGGCTGCTGCGACGTTTCACTCGGGATACTAGTAAACATGTAATATTAAACCCTGCAACCTTAAACACGAAATATGCCCAGGCAATGTAGACATCAACTGTGGCCGAGCAATATAAACACATCAGGGGAATATGAGCACGTACTTTATTTGATCCACTGGCTGTTGCGACTCTTCACTCGGTATGACCATAAACACCAAATATTGAGACATGTCCATACAATTTATACATTAAACATGCCAATGCGATGTACACATCACATACACCAATGCGATGTACACATCAAATATACCAATGCGATGTACACATCAAATATACCAATGCGATGTACACATCAAATATACCAATGCGATGTACACATCAAATATACCAATGCGATGTACACATCAAATATACCAATGCGATGTACACATCAAATATACCAATGCGATGTACATATCAAATATACCAATGCGATGTACATATCAAATATACCAATGCGATGTACACATCAAATATACCAATGCGATGTACACATCAAATATACCAATGCGATGTACACATCAAATATACCAATGCGATGTACACATCAAATATACCAATGCGATGTACACATCAAATATACCAATGCGATGTAAACATCAAATATACCAATGCGATGTACACATCAAATATACCAATGCGATGTACACATCAAATATACCAATGCGATGTACACATCAAATATACCAATGCGATGTACATATCAAATATACCAATGCGATGTACATATCAAATATACCAATGCGATGTACACATCAAATATACCAATGCGATGTACACATCAAATATACCAATGCGATGTGCACATCAAATATACCAATGCGATGTACACATCAAATATACCAATGCGATGTACACATCAAATATACCAATGCGATGTACACATCAAATATGCCAATGCAATACAAACAAGTCAGGGGAATTGATCCCGCACTTTATTTGATCCACTGGCTGCTGCGACGTTTCACTCGGGATACTAGTAAACATGTAATATTAAACCCTGCAACCTTAAACACGAAATATGCCCAGGCAATGTAGACATCAACTGTGGCCGAGCAATATAAACACATCAGGGAATATGAGCACGTACTTTATTTGATCCACTGCTGTTGCGACTCTTCACTCGGTATGACCATAAACACCAAATATTGAGACATGTCCATACAATTTATACATTAAACATGCCAATGCGATGTACACATCACATACACCAATGCGATGTACACATCATATACCAATGCGGATGTACACATCAAAATATACCAATGCGATGTACACATCAAATATTACCAATGCGATGTACACATCAAATATACCAATGCGATGTACACATCAAATATACCAAATGCGATGTACACATCAAATATACCAATGCGATGTACATATCAAATATAAATATACCAATGCGATGTACATATCAAAATATACCAATGCGATGTACACATCAAATATACCAATGCGATGTACACATCAAACTATACCAATGCGATGTACACATCAAATATACCAATGCGATGTACACATCAAATATACCAATGCGATGTACACATCAAATATACCAATGCGATGTAAATATCAAATATACCAATGCGATGTACACATCAAATATACCAATGCGATGATGTACACATCAAAATATACCAATGCGATGTACACATCAAATATACCAATGCGATGTACATATCAAATATTACCAATGCGATGTACATATCAAATATACCAATGCGATGTACACATCAATATACCAATGCGATGTACACATCAAAATATACCAATGCGCAATGTACACATCAAGGTTATACCGCGATGTCATCACCAATGCGATGTAATCAAATTATGCCAATGCAATACAAACAAGTCAGGGGACTTGATCACGCCTTTATTTATCCACTGGTGCTGCGAGTCGTTTCACTCGGGATACTAGTAAACATGTAATAATTTAAACCCTGGCAACCTTAAACGAAAGAAATGCCACGGCAATGTAGACATCAACTGTGCCTGGCAAATATAAACACATCAGGGGGAATCATGAGCAACGTACTTTATTTGAACCCCTGGCTGTTGCGACTCTTTACTCGGTATGACCATTAAACACCCAAATTATTAATGCAACATGTTCCATACCAATATTCTTATACATTAAACATGCCAATGCGATTCTGTACACATCAACATACACATATCCAATGCGATGTACACATCAAATATACCAATGCGATGTACACCACATCAAATATACACAATGCGATGTTACATGCGATCAAAATATACAAATACACATGGCATGTACACATCAAATATACCAATGCATTACACATCAAATATACCGATGTACACATCAAAATATACCAAGCGATGTACATCAAAATATACCAATGCGATCGATGTACACATCAAATATACCAATGCGATGTACACATCAAATATACCAATGCGATGTACAATATCAAATATACCAATGCGATGTACACATCAAATATACCAATGCGATGTACACATCAAATATACCAATGCGATGTACACATCAAATATACAATGCGATGTACACATCAACATATCCAATCGATGTACAGTATAAATATACCAATGCGATGTACACATCAAATATACCAATGCGATGTAAACATTTTTTTTTTTTTACACGATCAAAAATATACCCAATGCGATGTACACAATCAAGATATAAATGCCTTCTATGTACACCAATGCGATGTACACACATACCAAATATTATGCCAATGCGATGTACACAACAAATATACCAATGCGATGTACATATCAAATACTACCAATGCGATGTACATATCGAGATGCAATGCGATGTACACATCAAAATTATACCAATATGTACACATCAAATATACCGAACGATGTACACATTAATATACAATGGCGATGTACACATCAAATATACCAATGCGATGATATACATCAATCATAAATATCCAATGCGATGTACACATCAAATATAGAGAATGCGATGACCACACATCAAAATGGATGTACAATACAAACAAGTCAGGAGAATTGATCATCGCACTTTGATCCATAATATTACTGGCTGCTGCGACGTTTTCACTCGGGATACTAGGTAAACATGTAATATTAAAACCCTGCAACCTTAAACACGAATATGCCCAGGCAATGTAGACATCAACTGTGGCCGAGCAATATAAACACATCAGGGGAATATGAGCACGTACTTTATTTGATCCCCTGGCTGTTGCGGACTCTTTACTCGGTATGACCATAAACACCAAATATTGAGACATTGTCCATTTACAATTTATACATTAAATCATGCCAATGCGATGTCGACCGAACAATCATCACATACACCAATGGCGATGTACACATCTGTAAATATATGTACCTTTGCCAATGACTATCTAGCGATGTAACACTCAATATGTTAATGTACAATGCAAAATATGACCCAATATGCAAAATATACATACAATGCGATGTACACATCCAAAATACCAAATATGCCAAATATACCAATGCGATGTACACATCAAATATACCAATGCGATGTACACATCAAATGCGTGTATCAAAATATATTGCGATGTTACACATCAATAACCAATTGCCGATGTTACACATCTACCAATGCGATGTACACAATCAAATATACCAAATACACATCCAATAGCGATGTACACATCAAAATTATACCAATCAATGATGATATACCCATGCTAAGCAATACACATCAAATATACCAATGCGATGTACACAATATCAAATTGCGATACAAATGAGCGATGTACAAATATACCAATGCGATGTACACATCAAATATACACAAATGTACACATCAATATATGAGGCCTTTCATTATCAATGGCGATGTACACATCAAAAATATACCAATGCGATGTACACACATCTTAAATATAAATGCAGAACACCATCAAAATAATCCAATCCGATGGCGATGTACACATCAAATATACCAATGCCATGGCAACACACATCAATAGATATCCATAGGGTGATTACACATCAATATATGTACACATCAAAATATTAGCCAATCGGCGATTTTCATATCAAAATATACCAAATAGCGATGTTACACATCAAATATATCCAATGCGAGTCCACATCTCAATATACCAATGCGATGTACACATCAAATATACCAATGCGATATGTACACATCAATATATCATGCTTACACCTCAATATGTACACATCAAAATATACCAATGCGATGTACACATCAAATATACCAATTGCGATGTACACATCAATATGCCCAATGCAATACACAGCAAGTCAGGGAATTGATCACGCATTTGATCCACTGGCTGTCTCTGCGACGTCACTGGGATACTAGTTAATAAACATGTAATATTAAACCCGCTGCGACTCAAACACGAAATATGGCAATTAGACATCAACTGGCGCGCAGAGCAATATTCACTGCGATGAGCACATCCAACATGCGATTCACTCTAAATATGCACCATGAAACACCAACATACCATCTGACATATCATATACCAACGTAAACCGTGCCAAACTTACACATCAAATATTGACCGATGTACACATCAAATATAACTGGATGTGATGTACCACATCAAATATACCAATGCGATGTACACATCAAATATACCAATCGCGAGTGTACACATACAAATATACCACAATGCGATGTAGCACATCAAAAACATAGCTATGCGATGTACACATCATATATGCATATGACACATCATGAGGACATGTCCATGGCGAACACACACACAAATATATTAATGCAGGCAATTTGTAGACACTCAAATAAATACCAATGCAGATGATCCATGTTACATCAAATATACACCATGAGACATGATCCAAACAATGTATGTCTGTACACATCAAAATATACCAATAGGCGATGTTGATGTAACACATCAATAGTACCAATGCGATGTACCAAATATACCAATGCGATGTACCACACATCAAATATACCAATGCGATGTACACATTATCAGCATCCAATGCGATGTACACATCACATCAACATACCAATGGCGATGTACCCCACAGTCAAATATACCAATGCGATGTACACATCAAATATACAATGCGATGTACACATCAATATACCGAATCGCGTGGTTACACATCAAATATACCAATGCGATGTACACATCAAATATACAATGGCGAGTGTTACACATCACAATATACCCCAATGCGATGTACACATCAAATATTACCCAATAGCGGATGTAAACATCAAATATTACGAATGCTATGTACAATCCAAACTATATACCATGGCCACACAAATATAAACCAAATGCCGATTGTACACATCAAATATACCCAATGCGATGTAACACATCAAATACCCAATGCGATGTACACATCAAATACACCAATGCGACTGTACACATCAAAACTATTACCAATGCACCATCAAATATACAATGCGACATGTAACATATCAAATATTACCAATTGCGATGTACCACCAAATATACCCCAATGCGCATGTACACATCAAATATAACACAAATGCGATGTACACATCAAATATACCAATGCGATGTTACACATAATCAAATATACCAATGGCGATGTCCATCAATATACCAAATACCATGCGATGTAAACATAAAATATGCCAATGCAAAATAACCAAGTCAGGGTAATTGATCACCATCTCGGCACTAATTATAATTTAAGATCCACTGTGCTGCTGCAGACGTTTCACTCAGGATACTAGTAAACATGTAATATTAAACCTGCAAACCTTAAACACGAAATATGGCACCAGGCAATGTAGACATCAACTGTGGCCTGAGCAATATAAAACACATCAGGGGAATATGAGCACATACTTTATTTGATACCACTGGCCTGTTGCGACTCTTCACATCGGTATGACCATAAACACCAAATATTGAGACATGTCCATACCAATTTTACACATCAAACATTGAACCCATGCAATTCAAACAAGCCAGGGGTATAAGTGATCAGCACTAATTATTTAAGATCCACTGGCTATTTGCGACTCTTCACTCCGGTATGACCATAAACAACCAAAGATATGTGTACACATGTCCATACAATTTAACACATCAAACATGCCAATGCAATTCAAACAAACCAGGGGTAGTGATCACGCACTTTTATTTGATCCCCACTGGCTGTTGTGTGACGCTTCACTCGGTGGATTAAACAGTTTTTTGTGGGGACTGATGCAGCCACAATGGCCACCGAGTATGTGGTTGGCAGCTTCTTGGTAACAAACTTGGGTAGATTGTCCAGAGCAGACTGTGTTCAGCCAGGTGGCAGGTAGGTGGTAGGAAGGTGGTGAGAAGGTGGTAGATAGGTGGTAGGAAGATGGTAGGAAGGTGGTGAGTGGTTTGTCGGGTGGCAGTTGGGTGGTGAGTGGTTTCTTGGGTGGGTAGGAAGGTGGTGGAGAAGGTGGTAGGATAAGGTGGTAGGAAGATGGTAGGAAGGTGGTGAGTGGTCTGTCGGGTGGCCAGTTGGGTGAAAAGTGATGGTTTGTTTGGGTGGTAGGAAAGGTAGTGGTCGGCGAAGAGCTAGGTGGTGAGTCTTATCCCCCCCCCCCCCCCCTCCCCCTCTTACTGCCACCACCATACTTTACCAGGATGCTAGGGCCTTCACTCTTGCCACACTACTAGGGGGTGCCCAAGTTGGTTGCTGGTTGCTCACCCCCCCCCCCCCCCCCCCCCCCCCCCACACACACACAAACACTTACTTACCAGGATGCTAGGCGCGCTTCACTCTTGCACCCACTACTACTAGGGGTGGGAGGGGTGGTGCCCAAGTTGGCAGACGCACTGCGTCGTCCTGCTTATTTGCCACTCCTTGGGGTGGGGACACTAGTGCCTAGGACATCCTCTGACAGCGAGGACCTCACACTCATTACGTCGTCGTCGACAGCATTGCGAAGCCACTCTGATACTCCTCCGTCCTCACTGGCCACGCCCTTGCCTGCCGGTCATGTGGGATGGGAGATGTTGGTGGTGAGGTGGTGGGTGGTGGTGGTGGTGGCGGCGCCCGGTGGCGGGGTGCGATGGGTTTGGGTTAGGTTGAGTTGGGGAGTGTTAACACTCATTACGTCGTCGTCGACAGCGTTGCGGAAAAAAAGCAGTGATAATTTTTAGCGACACGATTAAATCGTTTTTTGCACGATTTTAATGTTATTTGAGAATTGGTCCATCGTTTTCTCAGGTTCTGACAGATTTAATGCTTTCGAATTCTGAAACATTGGGTGCAAGCATCGTGCATTGCGCGATACTTAAATGTTTCCAACCGACTGATGGCTTGGGTTGAAGCATGTCCGCTGCACTGCTTTTTTAATTTTCAGACGTCGCAGACGACTTGGCTCGAGGCATCGTGCAGCTACTTAGTGTGGCCATCGGTTTGGGAATTGGTTGGCCTTGGCAGCAGGGTGGACAGTCCGCTGAACACATCAGGTTTTCGTTAGGTCCACACGGCTCCCGGCAAGCCTTACTGCTCTAAGCACAGCTTGTTTATAGGTGTGCACGATTGTTTTATTTATTTCTCGGCTCAGAATGTAATCGCAAAATCGCGCTGAGCGAGATCTGTGTAATGTTTCCATCTCCTCAACTCCAGAACCTGGGAATCGTGCAGCTTCACGATTTTTATAGGTTATCGTCTTTGAAATACCATAAAATCTTAGAAAAAATTCAGCGAGCCACTCGATATACATCTCCTTGTCCGACATGGCCACGCCCTTGCCTGCCGGCAAGTGTGGATGGGTAAGACCGTTGTGGTGGTGAGGTGGTGGCGGTGGTGGTGGTTTTGGTGAGGTGTGAGGTTGGAGCGAAGGTTGGGTGCGGAGAATTTTGTATGCGTAGGGTTCCCCGGTTGGGGTGCGTATGTATGGTCTTCGGGGAATGTTCCACACTCATTACATCGTCGTCGGATAATGTTGCAGAGTGTTGCACTCATGAGCTGCCAATCTGATATTTTTCTCCGCCGTCCTCACTGGCCACGCCCTTGCCTGTTGAAAGGTTGGATGGGTTGGGTTGGGTTGGGTTTGGGTGGGTTGCGGTTTTGGAGGGGTGGGGTGGGTTGGCTTGACTTGTGGGGGGTTTGGGGTAAGGGTGGTTGTTTGGGTGAGCTGTGTTGGAATGAGAGTGGGTGGGTTGTTGGGTTGTCCTGGTGCAGAGAGTGGGTGGGAAACGGTGGGTTTGACTTGCTGTTAGGGTGGTGGGTGGGTGGGGTTGGGGTGGGTTAGGGGTGGGTAGGGGTGCATATGTATAGCGGTACTTGGGGAGAATCACAATTCATTACATCGTCGTCGATAGCGTTGCGAAGCCACTTATTGGACACGTCCTCCGTCCTCACTGGCCACGCCTTGCCTGCCGGCAGGTTGGATGGGAGTGTGGTGTAATGGTGAGGTGTGGGTTGGTTGGGGTGCGTAGGCGGGATGGGTACGGGTGCGTAGGGGGTGGGTAGGGGTGCGTAGGGATGGGGTGGGGGGTGCTCACACTCATTACGTCGTCGTCAACAGCGTTGCGAAGCCACTCTGATACTCCTCCGTCCTCACAGAGCCCACACCCTTGCCTGCCGGCAGGTTGACCAGATGGGAGTGTGTGGTGGAGGTGTGGGGTTGGTTGGGGTGCCGTATGGGTTGGGTAGGGGTGCGTATGTATGGGGTTGGGGGTGTTCACACTCATTACGTGGTCGTTGGCAGCCCGTTGCGAAGCACCCACTCTGGTACTCCTCCGTCTTCCACTGGCCACCGCCCTCGCCTGTCGGCATATTGGATGGGTTGTGTTGTGTTGGGGTGCGGATGGGAGTGCCCCGGGGTGGGTGCGGGGGGGGGGCGAGTAGGAAGGCTTGTGTTAAGAGGGGTGTGTAGTGGGATGTGTTGGGGATGTGTGTGGGTTGTGTTGGGGTGCATATGGGTGGTGTAGGGGTGCGTATGTATGGGTTGCGGGGGTGTTCACACTCATTGCGTCGTCGTCGACAGCGTTGCGAAAGCCACTTGGTACTCCTCCGTCTTTCACTGGCCACGCCCTCGGCCTTGTCGGCATATTGGATGGGTTGGGTTATGGGTGCGGAGGGGGGTAGGTTGTGTTGGAGTGTGTGGTGGGTGTGTCGTTGCGGTGCCCCTAGGGGTGGGTAGGGGTGTTAATGTACGGGTTGGGGGGTGTTTCACACTCATTACATTGTTCGTCGACACGTTGCGAAGCCACTATGATACCTCCTCCCGTTTCACTGGCCACGCCCCTTGGCCTTGTTTGGATGGGTTGGGTTGGGGGTGGGGTGGCGGAGGGGGTGGGGTGCGTAGGGGGGGTAGGTTGCGTTGGGGTGTGTGGTGGGTTGTGTTGGGGTGCGTTAGGGGTAGCCTGCCGGCAGCATGTGGTGGGAGTTAGGTGGTGGTAGTGGGTTTGGTGAGGGTGTGGGGTTGGTTAGGTTGGGGTGCGCGAGGGTTAGGATAGCGTAGGGCATTGCGTTGGGGTGCGTAGGCGGATGGGAGGGGTGGGAAATGCATGGTTGAGGGTGTTCACACTCATTACATTGTTCGTCGACAGCGTTGCACTCATGCGAGCCCATAATTTGAGATAATCCTCGTCCTCACTGACCACTGCCCTCCTCCGGACAGGTTGGATGGGGGTGATGGGGTTGGGCGGAAGGGGGTGGGTAGTGTGACCGATAGATGAATAATAAATAATAATAGAATATTATGCCACCCTTGACCCACACCTCCCCGCTCACCCTCCAACACCACTTGACCACCCTTGAACCCCCAGCATATCGGCCATCTGCTCCAGGTACAAGTTAGGACCGCCTTCATTATAGAAAGCCCATAGTTATGATATCATCATGATATCATACACAACCTGCCATCATTGATATGTTTGAATATCGTTAACTTAACGTAGTCAAGACAGCCAGCCAATGTGTACTATTCTTGCAAATTGAGTCTTCAGCGCTCTTAAAGCGCCACAACGGTCAAAATGCGTCAGCGCTTTAGTGCAACAAACCGAGTACTGACCCGGGGGTTTGAAAAACAACTCCGTGAAAACGTGCAAAGGGGCTCAAAAAAGGCGCGCGCACCGCGCGCCCACGCGCTTAGTATACCCTGCTGCCAGCCATGCAAATTGATAATTCTATATGATCGACAGGATTACATAATAAAAATCTGAATTATAACTCATACGTGATCATCAGCCCCATAAATCATATATTGATGCCTCCCATGATAATCCGCTCGAGTTTGATTTACTTGTTGTCCTCCATGGAGCTCCAACAGCCACTCCAGGCCATACCTTAATCACACCCACACACACCACCCCACCGCGCTCCACTCGCTGCGTCTTCACGAGTACCATTATGCGATACCTCTTACAACTTCTGAATCGATTTTACCTTGGTCCATTCCGTGATGCTGTTGTCATTTGCAGCCACCCCAGTTATGACCTGTAACTCTAACACACGCACCTCACCACTCCCT
>CM039463.1:38777860-38817868 GCA_022414725.1 Microglena sp. YARC
AAAAAGGGAGAGTCTACAGTAATACGCAGCCACCGGACTAGCAGCTCCCTACCTGTACATATCATATACACAAGGTTGCGCCTGAAATGGAACAGACATACGCAGCTGTAGTCTGTAGCATATTTGTCTGCCACGCTGCAATCTAACACAACACTTCAACTCTGCAGATCACCAGACTAGGCAGATGCCTGAATTGAAGCACATGACTAGTTGCTGTCGTCTACATTATGTTATAGCAGGCCACTTGGACTACGCACTGCTAGCAGCTGTACATATCATATAAAAAGTGGCGCCTGCAATGGACAGACCACTACAAGCTGGAGCTGCTGTTCATATTGTCTGCAGCCTGCAATCTACACACAAACTTCAACTCTGGAGATCAACAGACAGGCAGTTGCTGCAATATGAGCTCATGAGCTAGTTCAGCTTGTCATCTGCTGACAAATAGCAGGCACTGGGACTAGCAGCCACTGTTGCTTAGCAGCTGTACATATTTATATACAAAAGGTGCGCCTGCATAGACAGACCATACCAGCTGAGCTGCTGTACATAACTGTTGCTCCCACGCCTGCAATCTAAAACACAAACACACTTTCAAGACTCTGCAGATCAACAGACTAGGCAGATGCTGAATATGAGCACATGACGCATTCAGCTGGTCGTCTACAGTTAAGCATATAGCAGGCCACCGGACTAGCAGCTCCCTAGCAGCTGTACATATCATATACAAAAGGTTTGGCGCTGCATGGACAGAGCCATACCAGCTGGGAGCTGCTGCTGTGACATATGTGTCTGCACGCCTGCAATCTAAACACAAAAACATTCAACTCTTGCAGATCACCAGACAAGGCAGATGCCTGAAATATGAAGCACAATGACCGTAGTTCAGCTGGTCATCTGCTGTACACATAGCAGGCTACTGACTAGAAGCTGCCTACAGCTGTACATATCGATAACAAAAAGTTGGGGCAAGCAATGGACAGTTCCCCCCCCCCCCCCCCCCCCCCCCCCCCCCCCCCCCCCCCTTACGAGCTGGAGCTGCTGTACATATTGTCTGCCACTGCCAGCAATCTAAACAAAACAACGACTTCAACTCCGCCTGCAGATCACCAGACTAGCAGGTGAACTGAATATGAGCACATGACGCATTGCAGGCTGGTCGTCTACAGTACATATAGCAGGCCACCGGACTAGCAGCTCCCTAGCAGCTGTACATATCATATACAAGAGTTGGCGCCTGCAATGGACAGACCATACCAGCTGGAGCTGCTGTACATATTGTCTGCCACGCTGCAATCTAAACACAACACTTCAGACTCTGCAGATCACAGACTAGGCGCAGTTTGCCTGAATATGAGCTCATGACTAGTTCAGCTTGTCATCTGCTGTACAAATAGCAGGCCACTGGACTAGCAGCTGCTTAGCAGCTGTACATATTATATACAAAGGTTGGCGCCCTGCAATAGACAGGACCATACCAGCTGGAGCTGCTGTACATACTGTCTGCCACGCTGCAATCTTAACCACAACTTCAACTCTGCAGATCAAACGACTAGGCAGATTGCCTGAATATGAGCACATTGACGCATTCAGCTGGTCGTTACAGTAATATAGCAGGCCACCGACTAGCACTCCCTAGCAGCTGTACATATCATATACAAAAAAGGTTGGCGCCTGCAATGGACAGACCATACAAGCTGGCAGCTGCTGTAACATATTGTCTGGCACGCTGCAAATCTAAACACAAACACTTCAACTCTGCAGATTTTCCACCAGACAAGGCAGATGCCTGAAATATGAGCACATGATAGTTCAGGCTGTCATCTGCTGTACAAATAGCAGGCTACTGGACTAGCAGCTGCCTAGCAGCTGTACATATCATAACAAAAGAGGTTGGGGCTGCCAATGGACAGTCCATACGAGCTGGAGCGCTGTAATATTGTCTGCCACGCAGCATCTAAACACAACACTTCAACTCTGCAGATCACCAACTAGGCAGGCTGACTGAATATGAGCAACATGACGCATTCAGCTGGTCGTCTACAGTACATATAGGCCACCGGACTAGCAGCTCCCTAAGCTCAGTACATCATATACACAAGGTTGGCGCCTGCAATGGACAGACCATACCAGCTGGAGCTGCTGTACATATTGTTCTGCCACGCCTGGCAATCTAAACAAACACTTCAACTCTGCAGATCAACAGACTAGGCAGTTGCCTGAATATGAAGCTCATGATAGTTCAGCTTGGTCATCTACTGTACAAATAGCAGGCCACTGGACTAGCAGCTGCTTAGCAGCTGTACATATTATATACAAAAGGTTGGCGCCTGCAATAGACAGACCATACCAGCTGGAGCTGCTGTACATATTGTTTGCCACGCCTGTAATCTAAACACAACACTTCAACTCTGCAGATCACCAGACAAGGCAGATGCCTGAAATATGAGCTCATGACTAGTTCAGCTTGTCATCTGCTGTACAAATAGCAGGCCACTGGACTAGCAGCTGCTTAGCAGCTGTACATATTATATACACAAGGTTGGCGCCTGCAATAGACAGACCATACCAGCTGGAGCTGCTGTACATACTGTCTGCCACGCCTGCAATCTAAACACAACACTTCAACTCTGCAGATCAACAGACTAGGCAGATGCCTGAATATGACACATGACGCATTCAGCTGGTCGTCTACAGTACATATAGCAGGCACCGGACTAGCAGCTCCCTAGCAGCTGTACATATCATATACAAAAGGTTGGCGCCTGCAATGAACAGACCATACCAGCTGGAGCTGCTGTACATATTGTCTGCCACGCCTGCAATCTAAACACAACACTTCAACTCTGCAGATCACCAGACTAGGCAGATGCCTGAAATATGAGCACATGACTCATTCAGGTGGTCGTCTACAGTACAGATAGCAGGCCACTGGACTAGCAGCTGCCTAGCAGCTGTACATAGCATATACAAAAGGTTGGCGCCTGCAATGGACAGTCCAAACGAGCTGGAGCTGCTGTACATATTGTCTGCCACGCCTGCAATCTAAACACAACACTTCAACTCTGCAGATTCACAGACTAGGCAGATGCCTGGCAATATGAGCACTATGACTCGTCTTTCTTGTTCTCTTCAGCTGGTCGTCTACAGTACATACAGCAAGCCACCGGACTAGCAGCTCCTAGCAGCTGTATTATTAGTGCATATCTTGGGCGCCCGGTTCTTGTTTCTTTGGGTGGCTGATACACAAGGTTGGCGCCTGCAATGGACAGACATACCAGCTGTAGCTGCTGTAGCATATTGTCTGCCGACGCCTGCAATCTAAACACAACACTTCACTCTGGCAGATCACCAGACTAGCAGATGCCTGCAATATGAGCCAATTGACTTAGTTCAGCTGTCGTCTAACATTATATATAGCAGGCCACTGGACTAGCAGCTGCCTAGCAGCTGTACATATCATATAAAAAAGGTTGGCGCTGCAATGGACAGACCCATACCAGCTGGAGCTGCTGTACATATTGTCTGCCACGCTGCAATCTAAACACAACATGAGTTTTACTTCAAAACTCTGCAGATCAACAGACTAGGCAGTTGCCTGAATATGAGCTCATGACTAGTTTCAGCTTGTATCTGCTGTACAAATAGCAGGGCACTGACTAGCAGCTTGCTTAGCAGCTGTACATATTATATACAAAAGGTTGGCCGCCTGCAATAGACAGACCATACCAGCTGGAGCTGCTGTACATACTGTCTGCCACGCTGCATTAAACACAAACACTTCAACTCTGCAGATCAACAGACTAGGCAGATGCCTGAATATGAGCACATGACGCATTCAGCTGGTCGTCTACAGTACATATATTCTTGCAGGCCACCGGACTAGCAGCTCCGCCTACGCAGCTGTACATATCATATACAAAAGTTGGCGCCTGCAATGGACAGACATACCAGCTGGAGCTGTTCTGTACATATTGTCTGCCACGTCTGCAATCTAAACACAACACTTCAACTCTGCAGATCACCAGACAAGGCAGATGCTGAAATATGAGCACATGACTAGTTAGTTCAGGTGTTTGGGCTGGTCATCTGCTGTACACATAGCAGGCTACTGGACTAGCAGCTGCCTAGCAGCTGTACATATCATAAACAAAAGGTTGGGGCCTGCAATGGACAGTCCATACGAGCTGGAGCTGCTGTACATATTGTCTGCCACGCCAGCAATCTAAACACAACACTTCAACTCTGCAGATCACCAGACTAGGCAGGTGCCTGAATATGAGCACATGACGCATTCAGCTGGTCGTCTACAGTACATATAGCAGGCCACCGGACTAGCAGCTCCCTAGCAGCTGTACATATCATATACACAAGGTTGGCGCCTGCAATGGACAGACCATACCAGCTGGAGCTGCTATACATATTGTCTGCCACGCCTGCAATCTAACACAAACACTTCAACTCTGCAGATCAACAGACTAGGCAGTTGCCTGCAATATGAGCTCATGACTAGTTCAGCTTGTCATCTGCTGTACAAATAGCAGGCCACTGGACTAGCAGCTGCTTAGCAGCTGTACATATTATATACAAAAGGTTGGCGCCTGCAATAGACAGACCATACAGCTGGAGCTGCTGTACATACTGTCTGCCACGCCTGCAATCTAAACACAACACTTCAACTCTGCAGATCAACAGACTAGGCAGATGCCTGAATATGAGCACATGACACATTCAGCTGGTCGTCTACAGTACATATAGCAGGCCACCGGACTAGCAGCTCCCTAGCAGCTGTACATATCATATACAAAAGGTTGGCGCCTGCAATGGACAGACCATACCAGCTGGAGCTGCTGTACATATTGTCTGCCACGCCTGCAATCTAAACACAACACTTCAACTCTGCAGATCACCAGACAAGGCAGATGCCTGAAATATGAGCACATGACTAGTTCAGCTGGTCATCTGCTGTACAAATAGCAGGCTACTGGACTAGCAGCTGCCTAGCAGCTGTAGCATATCATATACAAAAGGTTGGGGCCTGCAATGGACAGTCCATACGAGCTGGAGCTGCTGTACATATTGTCTGCCACGCCAGCAATCTAAACACAACACTTCAACTCTGCAGATCACCAGACTAGGCAGGTGCCTGAATATGAGCACATGACGCATTCAGCTGGTCGTCTACAGTACATATAGCAGGCCACCGGACTAGCAGCTCCCTAGCAGCTGTACATATCATATACAAAAGGTTGGCGCCTGCAATGAACAGAGCATACAAGCTGGAGCTGCTGTACATATTGTCTGCCACGCCTGCAATCTAAACACAACACTTCAACTCTGCAGATTACCAGACTTGACAGATGCCTGAAATATGAGCACATGACTAGTTCAGCTGGTCATCTGCTTTACAAATAGCAGGGCACTGGACTAGCAGCTGCCTAGCAGCTGTACATATCATATACAAAAGGTTGGCGCCTGCAATGGACAGTCCATACGAGCTGGAGCTGCTGTACATATTGTCTGCCACGCCAGCAATCTAAACACAACACTTCAACTCTGCAGATCACCAGACTAGGCAGGTGCCTGAATATGAGCACATGACGCATTCAGTTGGTTGTCTACAGTACATATAGAAGGCCACTGGACTAGCAGCTGCCTAGCAGCTGTACATATAATATAAAAAGGTTGGCGCCTGCAATGGACATAACAGACCATACGAGCTGGAGCTGCTCTACATATTGTCTGCCACGCCTGCAATCTAAACACAACACTTCAACTCTGCAGATCAACAGACTAGGCAGATGCCTGCAATATGAGCACATGACGCATTCAGCTGGTTATCTGCTGTACATACAGCAGGCCACCGGACTAGCAGCTGCCTAGCAGCTGTACATATCATATACAAAAGGTTGGCGCCTGCAATGGACAGTCCATACCAGCTGGAGCTGCTGTACATATAGTCTGCCACGCCTGCAATCTAAACACAACACTTTAACTCTGCAGATCAACAGACTAGGCAGGTGCCTGAATATGAGCACATGACTAATTCAGCTGGTTGTCTACAGTACATATAGCAGGCCACTTGACTAGCAGCTGCCTAGCAGCTGTACATACGTCGGTAAGTTTTGCGCCTCTTGTTTCCCCCTCTTAAATAAGCTAAACCTCTTGAAAGCTCTTGTGGCTTGAAACAAGTCGAATACAAGAGCGGCAAGCAGTGATTGATACACCACTTGTTCAAGACATGTCTCCAAGTGCCTCGCAAGAGGATACGTCATGCAAGCGAATGCTTCTTACCTTCTCATCTGTCGCCCTTCGACAGATGGGGGGCTTCGAATTCGATTCGAACAAGGCGGGAAATGGTGGTTCGGACTTGGTTTTAGGACCAAGCCATGGAGTGCAGCCTCAGGTACTGCCGTGGCCACGATCACGACTTGATTCTGACCTGAATCGATCATCTTTCAAAAGCCGCTTCCTAAAGCGTTCTTTCCATTCCATTCAAGCTCCCGCAGCTCTTGTTCCTCGCATTCGTGTTCCCTCTTATTTCGTACTCAACTTATTTCGTACTCGAAGGCGCAGCAGGGGTTCGTCTATTGCATACCGAATTGCTTAGGGGCAGGAGCAAACTAAGGCGACGAGGCCAAACTCGTTCACGCGCAGGCGTAACAATGTAAGGCGCAACAGAAATAGACCTACAGGTCCTCCCTCCTCCTCCCTCCCTCCCTCCTCCCTCCCTCCCTCCCCTCCCTCCCTCCCTCCCTCCCTCCCTCCCTTCCCTCCCTCCCTCCTCCCTCCTCTCCTCCTCCTCCCTCCTCCCTCCCTCCTCCCTCCCTCCCTCCCTCCTCCCTCCCTCCCTCCCTCCCTCCCTCCCTCCCTCCCTCCCTCCTCCCTCCCTCCCTCCCTCCCTCCCTCCCTCCTCCCTCCCTCCCTCCCTCCTCTCCCTCCTCCCTCCATCCCTCCTTCATTCCCTCCATCCCTCCTCCCACCCTTCCTTCCTCCTCCTCCCTCCCTCCCTCCCTCCCTCCCTCCTCCCTCCCTCCCTCCCTCCCTCCCTCCCTCCCTCCCTCCCTCCCTCCTCCCTCCGTCCCTCCCTCCATACATACATACATACATACATACATACATACATACATACATACATACATACATGCATGCATACATACATACATACATACATACATACATACATACATACATACAGACAGACAGACAGACAGACAGACAGACAGACATACAGACATACAGACATACATACATACATACATACACACATACACACATACGTACATACATACATACATACATACAAACATCCAAACATACATACATACATCCCTCCCTCCCTCCTCCCTCCCTCCCTCCTCCCTCCCTCCTCCCTCCTTCCCTCCTCCCTCCCTCCTCCCTCCCTCCCTCCCTCCCTCCATCCTTCCCTCCCTCCCTCCCTCCCTCCCTCCTCCTCCCTCCCTCCTCCCTCCCTCCCTCCTCCCTCCCTCCCTCCCTCCTCCCTCCCTCCTCCCTCCTCCCTCCCTCCTCCTTCATTCCCTCCATCCCTCCTCCCACCCTTCCTTCCTCCCTCCCTCCTCCCTCCTCCCTCCCTCCCTCCCTCCCTCCCTCACTCACTCACTCACTCCCTCCCCCTCCCTCCCTCCTCCCTCCCTCCCTCCTCCTCCCTCCCTCCCTCCCTCCGTCCCTCCTCCTCCATACATACATACATACATACATACATACATACATACATGCATGCATACATACATACATACATACATACATACATACATACATACATACATACATACATAATATAAATACATACATACATACATTCATACATACATACATACATACATACATACATACATACATACGTACATACATACATACATACATACATACATACGTACATACATACATACATACATCCAAACATACATACATACATACATCCCTCCATCCCTCCCTCCCTCCCTCCTCCCTCCTCCCTCCTTCTCTCCTTCCCTCCTCCCTCCCTCCCTCCTCCTCTCCCTCCTCCCCCTCCCTCCTCCTTCCCTCCCTCCCTCCCTCCTCCCTCCCTCCCTCCCTCCCTCCTCCCTCCTCCCTCCTCCCTCCCTCCCTCCCTCCTCCCTCCTCCTCCTCCTCCTCCCTCCCATACATACATACATACATACATACATACATACATACATGCATGCATACACACATAACATACATACATACATACATACATACATACATACATACATACATACATACACATACATACATACATACATACATACATACATACATACATACATAACATCTCCATCCATCCATCCATCCATCCATCCATCCATCCATCCATCCATCCATCCATCCATCCATCCATCCATCCATCCATCCATCCATCCTCCTCCCTCCCTCCCTCCCTCCCTCCCTCCCTCCCTCCTCCCTCCCTCCCTCCCTCCCTCCTCCTCCCTCCCTCCCTCCCTCCCTCCCTCCTTCCTCCCTCCTCCCTCACTCCCTCACTCCCTCACTCCCTCCCTCACTCCCCATCCATCTTTGTAATTCTCCTCCTATTTATTTGTTGCACAGGATGGCTGAACCTGGCTTAGGTCATGCAACAGCTCGCTTTTGGAGGCATGACATGAAGATGGGGGACACCTTGTGTATAACCCGGACACCGTGTGTCTAAAGCACGTGCATCATCAGCTTGTCTTCTGTGTGTTGGGCAAGGATGCTGTGCAAGATAACCGCCTTGAGGAGAGCAAGAACTTGGTCTTTCAGCAGTTGCAATCAGGTGCCACGATTATGTATTGCGGAGCAAAAGGTGGGTTTGTAAGTAGGTTGGTAGGTAGGTGTGTTAGTAGTCTGGTAGAAAGTTAGATAGGTGGGTGGGTGGGTAAGATGGTAGTTAGGCTGATAGGTTGTATGTGTGTTAGTAGTCAGATAGGAAGTTAGGTAAGTGGGTGGGTATTTAGGTAAGTAGGTAGGTAGGTAGATACTAGGTAGGTAGGAAGTTACTACTAGGTAGGTTTGTAGGCCGGCTGGCTGGTAGGTAGGTTGGTGAGTAGGTTTGTAGGGTTTATTATGTAGATAGTTAGGTATGGTGGGGTATGCACCTAGGTATGTAGTAGGTAAGTGGGTGGGTATTTAGGTAAGTAGGTAGGTAGGTAGGTAGGTACTACTAGGTAGGTTGGTAGGCCGGCTGGCTGGTAGGTAGGTTGGTGAGTAGGTTTGTAGGGTTTAGTATGTAGGTAGTTAGGTATGGTGGGGTATGCACAAATATGCACAAATCCCTCCCTCCTCTCCCTCCCTCCCCCTCCCCCCTCCCCCTCCCGTCCCCCCTCCCCCCCTCCTCCCTCCATCATCCTCCCTCAATGTCTCCCTACATTTATCCTACACAATCGATCCGTCATCCATCCTTCCCCCCCCAACACACAACTCCTCCCTCCTCCCTCCCCCCTCCCCGTCCCCCTCCCTCCTCCCTCCCTCCCTCCCTCCCTCCATCATCCTCCCTAAATGTCTCCCTACATTTATCCTACACAATCCTACATCCATCCATCTATCCCCCCCAACACACAAATCCCTCCTCCCTCCCTCCCCCTCCCCTCGCCCCCTCCCTCCCTCAATCATCCCCCCTCCATGTCTCCCTCAATTTATCCCACACAAACACCTCCCTCCCCCACCCTTATCCACACATACCCCCCCTCACAAAAAGGCCTGTAATGCCTTAAAACGTACTTCTTACTTGATCATGTGATCCGAATAAAATCACAAAATGGCCTGTAATGCCTTAAAACTTACTTCTTACTTGATCATGTGATCCAAATAAAATCACAAAATGGCCTGTAATGCCTTAAAACTTACTTGTTACTTGATCATGTGATCCGAATAAAATCACAAAATGGCCTGTAATGCCTTAAAACTTACTTCTTACTTGATCATGTGATCCGAATAAAATCACAAAATGGCCTGTAATGCCTTAAAACTTACTTGTTACTTGATCATGTGATCCGAATGAAATCAAAAAAGGCCTGAAGTCACCCCCCCCCCTTCCCTCCCTCCATCATCCTCCCTCAATGTCTCCCTACATTTATCCTACACAATCCATCCGTCCATCCATCCTTCCTCCCCCAACACACAACTCCTCCTCCCTCCTCCCCCCGCCCCCGCCCCTCCTCCCTCCCTCCCTCCCTCCATCATCCTCCCTCAATGTCTCCCTACATTTATCCTACACAATCCCTACATCCATCCATCTATCCCCCCCCAACACACAAATCCCTCCCTCCCTCCCTCCCTCCCCTCCCCCTCGCCCCCTCCCTCCTCAATCATCCCCCCTCCATGTCTCCCTCAATTTATCCCACACAAACACCTCCCTCCCCCACCCTTATCCACACATACCCCCCCCTCACAAAAAGGCCTGTAATGCTTAAAACTTACTTCTTTATTTTGATCATGTGATCCGAATAAAATCACAAAATGGCCTGTAATGCTTAAAACGTACTTCTTACTTGATCATGTGATCCGAATAAAATCACAAAATGGCCTGTAATGCCTTAAAACTTACTTGTTACTTGATCATGTGATCCGAATGAAATCACAAAAAGGCCTGAAGTCCCCCCTCCCCCCTTCCCTCCATCATCCCTCCTCAATGTCTCCCTACATTTATCCTACACAATCCATCCGTCCATCCATCCTTCTCCCCCAACACACAACTCCCTCCTCCCTCCTCCCCCCTCCCCGCCCCCCTCTCCCTCCTCCCTCCCTCCATCATCCCTCCCTCAATGTCTCCCTACATTTATCCTACACAATCCCTACATCCATCCATCTATCCCCCCCAACACACAAATCCCTCCCTCCCTCCCTCCCTCCCCCTCCCCTCGCCCCCTCCCTCCCTCAATCATCCCCCTCCATGTCTCCCTCAATTTATCCCACACAAACACCTCCCTCCCCCACCCTTATCCACACATACCCCCCTCACAAAAAGGCCTGTAATGCCTTAAAAATTACTTCTTATTTGATCATGTGATCCGAATAAAATCACAAAATGGCCTGTAATGCCTTAAAACGTACTTCTTACTTGATCATGTGATCCGAATAAAATCACAAAATGGCCTGTAAAGCCTTAAAACTTACTTGTTACTTGATCATGTGATCCGAATAAAATCACAAAATGGCCTGTAATGCCTTAAAACTTACTTGTTACTTGATCATGTGATCCGAATAAAATCACAAAAAGGCCTGAAGTCCCCCCCCCCCTCCCTCCATCATCCCTCCCTCAATGTCTCCCTACATTTATCCTACACAATCCATCCGTCCATCCATCTTCCCCCCCAACACACAACTCCCTCCTCCCTCCCCCCTCCCCCGCCCCCTCCTCCCTCCCTCCCTCCATCATCCCTCCCTCAATGTCTCCCTACATTTATCCTACACAATCCTACATCCATCCATATATCCCCCCTCAACACAAAACTCCCTCCCTCCCTCCCCTCCCTCCCTCCCTCCCTCCCTCCCTCCTCCCTCCCCCTCCCTCGCCCCCTCCCTCCCTCAATCATCCCCCCTCCATGTCTCCCTCAATTTATCCCACACAAACACCTCCCTCCCCCACCCTTATCCACACATACCCCCCTCACAAAAAGGCCTGTAATGCCTTAAAACTTACTTCTTACTTGATCATGTGATCCGAATAAAATCACAAAATGGCCTGTAATGCCTTAAAACTTACTTCTTACTTGATCATGTGATCCGAATAAAATCACAAAATGGCCTGTAATGCCTTAAAACTTACTTCTTACTTGATCATGTGATCCGAATAAAATCACAAAATGGCCTGTAATGCCTTAAAACTTACTTGTTACTTGATCATGTGATCCGAATAAAATCACAAAATGGCCTGTAATGCCTTCAAACTTATTTGTTACTGGATCATGTGATTGGCGGGTAATTAGGTAGGTAGGTATGTTTTTTAGTAGTAGGCAGGTAGGTGATGTAGGCAGGTAGGCAGGCTGGCCGGCCGGCAGACAAGCAAGTAGGCATGTAGGATGGTAGGTTGTAGTTGGTACATAGGATACAGGGAGGCAGGTAGTTAGTTATGTAGATAGGCAGGCAGGTATGTAGGTAGGTAGGTATTTATGTAGTTATCCATCCATCCAACCATCAATCCATCCATCCATCCATCCATCCATCCATCCATCCATCCAAACCCTAAACCCTAAACCCCCACAACCACCTCCCTCCCTCCACCCTTACCCACACATACCCCCCCCCCCCCCCCCCTCCTTACATCCTCCATCCCTTCTTCCTTCCAACCCACACTCACACACACATAACACACCACCCTCCAACACACACTACCTCTATCCTCCCTCCCTCCCTCCTGCCCTCCTTCCCCCTCCCCCCCTTCACACACACAACTCCCTCCCTCCTTCCCTCCTTCCTCCATCCATTCATCCATCCATCCGAACCTAAACCCTAAACCCACACAACCCCCTCCTCCCTCCACCCACACCCACACATAGCACCCCCTCCCTCCTCCCTCCCTCCATCCATCCACACACACACAACTCCCTCCCTCCCTCCCTCCCTCCCTCCCCCTCCCCTCGCCACCTCCCTCCCTCCATCCATCATCCCTCCCTACATGTGTCCCTAACTTTATCCTACACAATCCCTCCATCCATCCATCCTTCCCCCCCAATACACAACTCCCTCCCTCCATCCATCCATCCACACACACACAACTCCCTCCCTCCCTCCCCTCCCCCCCCCCCCCTCCCTCCCTCCCTCCCTCCACCATCCCTCCCTCAATGTCTCCCTACATTTATCCTACACAATCCTCCATCCATCCATCCATCCCCCCTAACACACAACTCCCTCCCTCCCTCCGTCCCTCCCTCCCCTCGCCCCTCCCTCCCTCAATCATCCCCCCCTCCATGTCTCCCTCAATTTATCCCACACAAACACCTCCCTCCCCCACCCTTATCCACACATACCCCCCCTCACAAAAAGGCCTGTAATGCCTTAAAACTTACTTCTTACTTGATCATGTGATCCGAATAATATCACAAAATGGCCTGTAATGCCTTAAAACATACTTCTTACTTGATCATGTGATCCGAATAAAATCACAAAATGGCCTGTAATGCCTTAAAACTTACTTGTTACTTGATCATGTGATCCGAATAAAATCACAAAATGGCCTGTAATGCCTTAAAACTTACTTGTTACTTGATCATGTGATCCGAATAAAATCACAAAATGGCCTGTAATGCTTAAACTTACTTCTTACTTGATCATGTGATCCGAATAAAATCACAAAATGGCCTGTAATGCCTTAAAACTTACTTCTTACTTGATCATGTGATCCGAATAAAATCACAAAATGGCCTGTAATGCCTTAAAACTTACTTTTTACTTGATCATGTGATCCGAATAAAATCACAAAAAGGCCTGAAGTCCCCCCCTCCCCCCTTCCCTCCCTCCATCATCCCTCCCTCAATGTCTCCCTACATTTATCCAACACAATCCATCCGTCCATCCATCCTTCCCCCCCAACACACAACTCCCTCCCTCCCTCCCTCCCCCTCCCCCGCCCCCCTCCTCCCTCCCTCCCTCCATCATCCCTCCCTCAATGTCTCCCTACATTTATCCTACACAATCCTACATCCATCCATATATCCCCCCTCAACACACAACTCCCTCCTCCCTCCCTCCCTCCCTCCCTCCCCCCTCCCTCCTCCCTCCCTCCTCCCTCCTCCCTCCCCCTCCCCCTCGCCCCTCCCTCCCTCAATCATCCCCCCTCCATGTCTCCCTCAATTTATCCCAAACAAACACCTCCCTCCCCCCACCCTTATCCACACATACCCCCCCTCACAAAAAGGCCTGTAATGCCTTAAAACTTACTTCTTACTTGATCATGTGATCCGAATAAAATCACAAAATGGCCTGTAATGCCTTAAAACTTACTTCTTACTTGATCATGTGATCCGAATAAAATCACAAAATGGCCTGTAATGCCTTAAAACTTACTTGTTACTTGATCATGTGATCCGAATAAAATCACAAAATGGCCTGTAATGCCTTAAAACTTACTTCTTACTTGATCATGTGATCCGAATAAAATCACAAAATGGCCTGTAATGCCTTAAAACTTACTTCTTACTTGATCATGTGATCCGAATGAAATCACAAAATGGCCTGTAATGCCTTAAAACTTACTTCTTACTTGGTCATGTGATCCGAATAAAATCACAAAATGGCCTGTAATGCCTTAAAACTTACTTGTTACTTGATCATGTGATCCGAATAAAATCACAAAAAGGCCTGAAATGCTTTAAAACTTATTCGTTACTGGATCATGTGATTGGCGGGTAATTAGGTAGGTAGGTATGTTTTTTAGTAGTAGGCAGGTAGGTGATGTAGGCAGGTAGGCAGGCTGGCCAGCCGGCAGACAAGCAAGTAGGCATGTAGGATGGTAGGTTGTAGTTGGTACATAGGATACAGGGAGGCAGGTAGTTAGTTATGTAGATAGGCAGGCAGGTATGTAGGTAGGTAGGTATTTATGTAGTTATCCATCCATCCAACCATCAATCCATCCATCATCCATCCATCCATCCATCCATCCATCCAAACCCTAAACCCTAAACCCCACAACCACCTCCCTCCCTCCACCTTACCCACACATACCCCCCCCCCCCCCCCCCTCCTTACATCCCTCCAATCCCTTCTTCCTTCCAACCCACACTCACACACACATAACACACCCACCCTCCTACACACACTACCTCTATCCCTCCCTCCCTCCCTCCTGCCCTCCTTCCCCCTCCCCCCCCTTCACACACACAACTCCTCCCTCCTTCCCTCCTTCCCTCCATCCATTCATCCATCCATCCGAACCCTAAACCCTAAACCCACACAACCCCCTCCCTCCCTCCACCCACACCCACACATAGCCCCCTCCCCTCCCTCCTCCATCCATCCATCCACACACACACAACTCCCTCCCTCCCTCCCTCCCCCCCTCCCCCTCCCCCTCGCCACCTCCCTCCATCCATCATCCCTCCCTACATGTGTCCCTAACTTTATCCTACACAATCCCTCCATCCATCCATCCTTCCCCCCCAATACACAACTCCCTCCCTCCATCCATCCATCCATCCACACACACACAACTCCTCCCTCCCTCCCTCCCCCCCCCCCCCCCCTCCCTCCCTCCCTCCTCCACCATCCCTCCCTCAATGTCTCCCTACATTTATCCTACACAATCCCTCCATCCATCCATCCATCCCCCCTAACACACAACTCCCTCCCTCCCTCCGTCCCTCCCTCCCCCTCGCCCCCTCCTCCCTCAATCATCCCCCCTCCATGTCTCCCTCAATTTATCCCACACAACCACCTCCCTCCCTCCACCCTTATCCACACCTCCCCCCCCCCCCCCCCCCTCCTTACATCCATCCCTGGACCTTCTTGGCGGACACATGTGGTAATGCGAGCGAGGGAACACCTTGCGTGTTCACCAAGCTCGTGTACCCTGGGCGAATCTACGTCAGCCCCCTGGCTACATGCAAGGAGTTATGAACTTACGATTGTAAGTATATTTATGTTGTTCATGTTATATGTGCTTTTTGTTGTCTTATGTTTATGTTTTTATGTTTATGTTATATGCTTATGTTATATGTTTATGTTATATGCTTATGTTTATGCTTATGTTTATGCATATGTTATATGTGTATGCTTATGTCATATGTTATGCTTGTGTTAAATGTTTATGCATATGTTATATATTTATGCTGATGTTATATGCTTATGTTTATGTTATATGCTTATGTTATATGTTTATGCTTATGTTTATGCTTATGTTATATGTGTATGCTTGTGTTATATGTTTATGCATATGTTATATGTTTATGCTTATGTTATATGTTTATGCTTATGTTTATGTTATATGTTTATGCTTATGTTTATGTTATATGCTTATGTTATATGCTTATGTTTATGTTATATGTTTATGCTTATGTTTATGTTATACGCTTATGTTATATGTTTATGCTTATGTTATATGTTTATGTTTATGCATATGTTATATGTTTATGTTTATGCTTTTTATCGTCTTATATTTATGTTTTTAATCTGGAATGTTTTGTCAACCACGCAGGTGTGGAAAGTTGGCAGTCGAGTACGTCAGGCCGACCGAGGTGGTACACTGTGCCGTGTACTCCCGCAAGCTAGGGAGCGAGACATTCGGAGCTACCTCTTCCGAGGACTACGCTGACATCTTTTGGGGTGTTTTTTATGTGTTACGCATATGTTACCAATTTGGTATCATATGATTCAGTCACTTAGTAGACGGTCAGGTCCAAGTTAAGGGGCTAAGCAGTCGTTGCCCTATCAGAGGTCATGATTGCCCTTACTTGGTTACCATAAAGTTGATAGTCAAAAATCAACCCTAATCCCGAGGTTTTTCCTTGAGTCCTAATAAATTGGTGGTTTGCCATAGGGGCTTATTATTGGGATTCAAGTTTTTTCCCCTCTCAATAGTTGTAGTCGTGACTGAATTTTGTTCGTGTGTGCTAATTTATTATTAGACCCACCCGAGTGAGGTGAATATATTCCATGTTGTCAACATGGAATACAATGGTTTCTTTGACAAGGATCACGTGTGAATATTTTGTTTCAAATTAGGTTTAAGTTATGCGTTACGGTAGTAAAGACGAACTACGTACAAAGTGACCTTCTGGTCACCAATACACGTCAGTCGGTCCTCCCCGCCCTTAACTTTATTAAGGGTAGTTAGGGCTAACTTGTTCATCGTTTCTGTTTAGGATTATCTCATAGGTGCTCATTTCCCATTGTAACTAGTCTCGGAATTCAATGTTGCTCTTGCTTCTCTTTCGTTGTCTCCCTTTCCAAGTACGACAATTTATTAATCCAACCAGGCAGTGCGTGCTTCCTGCCTCCCAGCCCCCCTCATAAAATTAGATTCACGTATGGGGTTAGTAGTAAGTAGAGACTTATGCGGCAGTGGTGTCAATACGAGCCCCATGGCATTTATTCCCCGTTAGCAACCTTTCCCAAAACGCTAATGCATTATTCGAACCAGGTGGTCCTTGGTGCCTCCCAGCCGGCTAAGTAAATTCGTTCATTAGTTTTAATTAATTAGATTCACGTATGGGGTTAGAGAGTTATGCAGCAGTGGTGTCAATACTAGCCCTATGGCATTTATTCCCCGTCAACAACCTTTCCCAAAACGCTAACAAGTAATTGTAAGCTTTACCAGTTACATAATTGAGAGTAAGAACTATGTACATTTGCTCCTACCTATACTATAATAAACTTAGAATGTAATCCATGTCCATGGATTCATGGATGGATTGACAATACGTGCAACCCCGTTCATTGATTGTCGTTCCATCTGGTGGCTATGGCCAAGAGGAAAAGAGAAGATAAAGAGTTTGGAAAGAATTTGACACCGTCGAATGACAGGATTATTTAGCGTGGGTTACACTCCTGCTGGGCAGGCACCAGGACATAATATTGGGTTATGACTTCCCAAGGCCTCAATGGTTCGATGTCAGACTGTGCATGTAGTTAAATAATAATTATTATGAGCTATGGCCAAGATGAAAAGAGAAGAGCAAGAGTTTGGACAGAAGTCGACACCGTCGAATGACAGGATTATTTAGCATGGGTTCCACCCCTGCTGGGCAGGCACGTCGGAGGACATAATCTTGGGTTATGACTTCCCAAGGCCTCAATGGTTTGACCTCAGACTGTGCATGTGGTTAAATAATTATTATTATGAGCTATGGACAAGAGTGCGGAGGTGCCCGGTATTGTTCAACCCCAGGACACTGGGTTTCAGAGGGGGCGAAAGCGAAAAGAACAGAGAAAGAGTTTGGAAAGAGTCCGACACAGTAGGATGATAGGATTACCGTGCCCCCCCCCCCCCCCCCAACCCAACCCAACCCCAACCCCCCAACCCCAACCCCAACCCCAACCCTCCTGCGTCCTAGCTGTCAACTTAGATCCGCTATTCAATTTGTCGCGGCAAAACCCTCCGCCCCCCCCCCCCCCACCACCACCACCACCCACACCCACCCGCCCCCCCCACCCCCACCCCCAACCCTCCTCGTCGTTCAAATTTCCAAGAAGACACCATCTAGATCTGCAAAATGGCAGACGATTGCGTGCGCCTTCTTAACAATGCTTCGCATCACTGAACCAAACCACTACTGCTTTACTCCTGCATAGAGCCGCTGTCTTCAACCATGCTACCTGCTGGACCATATTCAATTCGTCGATTAGTACACAGCTTTACTTGGGCGAATGTCATGCTTTCAGGCAAGCCGATTGCGTGTTGCAATCGAGTGTTGCGGATGGAGAAGGAGGATTCGAATGCCGCAGGTAGTTGCGCAGGTTTGAAAGTCGAAGGTTTGAATCGCTGCTGGTCCTTTCTTGCCTGATTTCCTTGCAATCGTTTCCATCCATGACTCAGACGCCGAACCTGCGGCTCAGCCGCTTGCTCGGTTGCTGCAACCTGGTCCACCTCCTTGCTGCCTGCCTGCTTCACACCTGCATGCATGCCTATGTACCTCCATGATTGACAAATGCCTGCCTGCAGTTTCCCCTGACTAGGCTACACAGTGGCAATATGTTGTTATATAACCAACACATGTGAGTAGATCTGAACCATCTGTCTTGTATGCTGTACCATATGTCATGTACGCTGCACCATTTGTCTTGTAGGTTGAACCATCTGTCTTGTACGCTGCACCATGTGTCTCGTATGCTGCACCATCTGTCTTGTATGCTGCACCATGTGTCTTATATGCTGCACCATCTGTCTTGTACGCTGCACCGTATGTCTTGTATGCTGCACCATCTGTCTTGTATGCTGCACCATCTGTCTTGTATGCTGCACCATGTGTCATGTATGCTGCACCATCTGTCTTGTACGCTGCACCATGTGTCTTGTACGCTGCACCATTTGTCTTGTACGTTGCACCATATGTCTTGTATGCTGCACAATCTGTCTTGTATGCTGCACCACGTGTCTTATATGCTGCACCATCTATCTGTCTCATCATCGTTATTGCTACCACGTGAATGCTTGCTCGCTTTCTTGATTGCTGATTCGTTGATTGTCCAACTGGCTTGTGCTTGGTCAAGCAACTAATAATCTTCTAACTCCACCTCCTTCCTTTCATGCTGCTGCAGTTCCAGCAGGCAGTGACTTCCGCATATTGCGACATGGTGGAGAAGGAGCAAGTCATCAGCATGCAGGGATGAGTAGACGAACAAGATCAAGAAGCCTTATGAGGACACTGGTCTTGCTGCTGGTCACTGCTGCTGGTCACTCATAATATAATAGTAGCTTGGCTAGACTAGCCAGTCGGGGTGGCAGGGGGGGGGGGGCAGGGGCAGAAGACATACTAGATAGCTAGTCAGAGCTCATCAGTTTGTCTTCTTAGGAGGTTAGGTTGAAGTTGGGTTTGGTTATTAGGAAGTTGGTATTGGATGGGTTTGGGTTTATTTGGCTGCTGAGTCCTCGACATCACTTTGCTACTGGTTAGTTAAATGTAAAAATAAAACTGCCTTCCAAACCCTATACGTCCCCCCCTAGAGCAAGTCATCCTGAATCAATGGACACAAAAGTCACCCTCTTGGTTCCCCACCTCAAATAAGAACGGTTCAAGCAAGCTGCTTTCAAGCAAAATGCCTCTTGGCGCTCGGATTATTTAAGAGCAGCAAGTAATCTTGATTCAAGACACATACAAGGCAACCTATTGATTCTACACTAAAACAAGAATTCAACAAGTGACCTTGAATCAATAGACGTACAAGACACCTCTTGATTAACCTCTTAAATAAGAGGGATTCAAGAGGGCATTTTTCAAGCAAATTGCCTCTTGGCGCTCGGACTACTTAAGAGGGGTGAATCAAGAGGTTTTCCTCTTGAAACAAGAATGGTTCAGTACAGCAAAACTTACCGACGTATCATATACAAAAGGTTGGCGCCTGCAATGGACAGACCATACCAGCTGGAGCTTCTGTACATATTGTCTGCCACGCCTGCAATCTAAACACAACACTTCAACTCTGCAGATCACCAGACTAGGCAGGTGCCTGCAATATGAGCTCATGACTAGTTCAGCTGGTCATCTGCAATACAAATAGCAGGGCACTGGACTAGCAGCTGCTTAGCAGCTGTACATATTATATACAAAAGGTTGGCGCCTGCAATGGACAGACCATACAAGCTGGAGCTGCTGTACATATTGTCTGCCACGCCTGCAATCTAAACACAACACTTCAACTCTGCAGATCACCAGACTAGGCAGGTGCCGGAATATGAGCACATGACTAATTCAGCTGGTTGTCTATAGTACATATAGCAGGCCACTGGACTAGCAGCTGCCTAGCAGCTGTACATATCATATACAAAAGGTTGGCGCCTGCAATGGACATAACAGACAATACGAGTTGGAGCTGCTCTACATATTGTCTGCCACGCCTGCAATCTAAACACAACACTTCAACTCTGCAGATCACCAGACTAGGCAGATGCCTGAAATATGAGCACATGACTAGTTCAGCCTGGTCCATCTGCTGTACATACCAGCAGGCCACTGGACTAGCAGCTCCCTAGCAGCTGTACATATCATATACAAAAGGTTGGCGCCTGCAATAGACAGACCATACCAGCTGGAGCTTCTGTACATATTGTCTGCCACGCCTGCAATCTAAACACAACACTTCAACTCTGCAGATCACCAGACTAGGCAGGTGCCTGCAATATGAGCTCATGGCTAGTTCAGCTTGTCATCTGCTGTACAATTAGCAGGCCACTGGACTAGTAGCTGCTTAGCAGCTGTACATATTATATACAAAAGGTTGGCGCCTGCAATAGACAGACCATACCAGCTGGAGCTGCTGTACATACTGTCTGCCACGCCTGCAATCTAAAGACAACACTTCAACTCTGCAGATAAACAGACTAGGCAGATGCCTGCAATATGAGCACATGACTCATTCAGCTGGTCGTCTACAGTACATATAGCAGGCCACTGGACTAGCAGCTGCCTAGCAGCTGTACATATCATATACAAAAGGTTGGCGCCTGCAATGGACAGACCATATCAGCTGGAGCTTCTGTACATATTGTCTGCCACGCCTGCAATCTAAACACAACACTTCAACTCTGCAGATCACCAGACTAGGCAGGTGCCTGCAATATGAGCTCATGGCTAGTTCAGCTTGTCATCTGCAATACAAATAGCAGGGCACTGGACTAGTAGCTGCTTAGCAGCTGTACATATTATATACAAAAGGTTGGCGCCTGCAATAGACAGACCATACCAGCTGGAGCTGCTGTGCATACTGTCTGCCACGCCTGCAATCTAAACACAACACTTCAACTCTGCAGATAAACAGACTAGGCAGATGCCTGCAATATGAGCACATGACTCATTCAGCTGGTCGTCTACAGTACATATAGCAGGCCACCGGACTAGCAGCTCCCTAGCAGCTGTACATATTATATACAAAAGGTTGGCGCCTGCAATGGACAGACCATACAAGCTGGAGCTGCTGTACATATTGTCTGCCACGCCTGCAATCTAAACACAACACTTCAACTCTGCAGATAAACAGACTAGGCAGATGCCTGCAATATGAGCACATGACTAGTTCAGCTGGTCGTCTACAATACATATAGCAGGCCACCGGACTAGCAGCTCCCTAGCAGCTGTACATATCATATAAAAAGGTTGGCGCCTGCAATGGACATAACAGACCATACCAGCTGGAGCTGCTGTACATATTGTCTGCCACGCCTACAATCTAAACACACACTTCAATTCTGCAGATCACCAGACTAGGCAGGTGCCTGAATATGAGCACATGACGCATTCAGCTGGTCGTCTACAATACATATAGCAGGCCACCGGACTAGCAGCTCCCTAGCAGCTGTACATATCATATAAAAAGGTTGGCGCCTGCAATGGACATAACAGACCATACCAGCTGGAGCTGCTGTACATATTGTCTGCCACGCCTGCAATCTAAACACAACACTTCAACTCTGCAGATCACCAGACTAGGCAGATGCCTGAAATATGAGCACATGACTAGTTCAGCTGGTCATCTGCTTTACAAATAGCAGGCCACTTGACTAGCAGCTCCCTAGCAGCTGTACATATCATATACAAAAGGTTGGCGCCTGCAATGGACAGACCATACCAGCTGGAGATGCTCTACATATTGTCTGCCACGCCTGCAATCTAAACACAACACTTCAACTCTGCAGATCACCAGACTAGGCAGGTGCCTGAATATGAGCACATGACGCATTCAGCTGGTTGTCTACAGTACATATAGCAGGCCACTGGACTAGTAGCTGCCTAGCAGCTGTAAATATATTATAAAAAGGTTGGCGCCTGCAATGGACAGACCATACCAGCTGGAGCTGCTGTACATATTGTCTGCCACGCCTGCAATCTAAACACAACACTTCAACACTGCAGATCACCAGACTAGGCAGGTGCCGGAATATGAGCACATGACTAATTTAGCTGGTTGTCTACAGTACATATGCAGGCCACTGGACTAGCAGCTGTCTAGCAGCTGTACATATAATATAAAAAGGTTGGCGCCTGCAATGGACATAACAGACCATACGAGCTAGAGCTGCTCTACATATTGTCTGCCACGCCTGCAATCTAAACACAACACTTCAACTCTGCAGATCACCAGACTAGGCAGGTGCCTGCAATATGAGCTCATGGCTAGTTCAGCTTGTCATCTGCTGTACAAATAGCAGGCCACTGGACTAGCAGCTGCTTAGCAGCTGTACATATTATATACAAAAGGTTGGCGCCTGCAATAGACAGACCATACCAGCTGGAGCTGCTGTACATACTGTCTGCCACGCCTGCAATCTAAAGACAACACTTCAACTCTGCAGATAAACAGACTAGGCAGATGCCTGAATATGAGCACATGACTCATTCAGCTGGTCGTCTACAGTACATATAGCAGGCCACTGGACTAGCAGCTGCCTAGCAGCTGTACATATCATATACAAAAGGTTGGCGCCTGCAATGGACAGACCATATCAGCTGGAGCTTCTGTACATATTGTCTGCCACGCCTGCAATCTAAACACAACACTTCAACTCTGCAGATCACCAGACTAGGCAGGTGCCTGCAATATGAGCTCATGGCTAGTTCAGCTTGTCATCTGCAATACAAATAGCAGGGCACTGGACTAGCAGCTGCTTAGCAGCTGTACATATTATATACAAAAGGTTGGCGCCTGCAATAGACAGACCATACCAGCTGGAGCTGCTGTACATATTGTCTGCCACGCCTGCAATCTAAACACAACACTTCAACTCTGCAGATAAACAGACTAGGCAGATGCCTGCAATATGAGCACATGACTCATTCAGCTGGTCGTCTACAGTACATATAGCAGGCCACCGGACTAGCAGCTCCCTAGCAGCTGTACATATCATATACAAAAGGTTGGCGCCTGCAATGGACAGACCATACAAGCTGGAGCTGCTGTACATATTGTCTGCCACGCCTGCAATCTAAACACAACACTTCAACTCTGCAGATAAACAGACTAGGCAGATGCCTGCAATATGAGCACATGACTAGTTCAGCTGGTCGTCTACAATACATATAGCAGGCCACCGGACTAGCAGCTCCCTAGCAGCTGTACATATCATATAAAAAGGTTGGCGCCTGCAATGGACAGACCATACCATACCAGCTGGAGCTGCTGTACATATTGTCTGCCACGCCTACAATCTAAACACAACACTTCAATTCTGCAGATCACCAGACTAGGCAGGTGCCTGAATATGAGCACATGACGCATTCAGCTGGTCGTCTACAATACATATAGCAGACCACCGGACTAGCAGCTCCCTAGCAGCTGTACATATAATATAAAAAAGGTTGGAGCCTGCAATGGACATAACAGACCCATACCAGCTGGAGCTGCTGTACATATTCGTCTGCCACGCCTGCAATCTAAACACAACACTTCAACTCTGCAGATCACCAGACTAGGCAGATGCCTGAAATATGAGCACATGACGCATTCAGCTGGTCATCTGCTTTACAAATAGCAGGCCACTTGACTAGCAGCTCCCTAGCAGCTGTACATATCATATACAAAAGGTTGGCGCCTGCAATGGACAGACCATACCAGCTGGAGATGCTCCCATATTGTCTGCCACGCCTGCAAATCTAAACACAACAACTTCAACTCTGCAGATCACCAGACTAGGCAGATGCTGCAATATGAGCTCATGGCTAGTTCAGCTTGTCATCTGCTGTACAAATAGCAGGCCACTGGACTAGCAGCTGCTTAGCAGCTGTACATATTATATACAAAAGGTTGGCGCCTGCAATAGACAGACCATACCAGCTGGAGCTGCTGTACATACTGTCTGCCACGCCTGCAATCTAAAGACAACACTTCAACTCTGCAGATAAACAGACTAGGCAGATGGCCTGAATATGAGCACATACTCATTCAGCTGGTCGTCTACAGTACATATAGCAGGCCACTGGACTAGCAGCTGCTAGCAGCTGTACATATCATATAGCAAAAAAGGTTGGCGCCTGCAATTGGACAGACCATATCAGGTGGAGCTTCTGTACATATTGTCTGCCACGCCTGCAATCTAAACACAAACACTTCAACTCTGCAGATCACCAGGACTAGGCAGGTGCCTGCAATATGAGCTCATGGCTAGTTCAGCTTGTCATCTGCAATACAAATAGCAGGGCACTGGACTAGCAGCTGCTTAGCAGCTGTACATATTATATACAAAAGGTTGGCGCCTGCAATAGACAGACCATACCAGCTGGAGCTGCTGTACATATTGTCTGCCACGCCTGCAATCTAAACACAACACTTCAACTCTGCAGATAAACAGACTAGGCAGATGCCTGCAATATGTGCACATGACTCATTCAGCTGGTCGTCTACAGTACATATAGCAGGCCACCGGACTAGCAGCTCCCTAGCAGCTGTACATATCATATACAAAAGGTTGGCGCCTGCAATGGACAGACCATACAAGCTGGAGCTGCTGTACATATTGTCTGCCACGCCTGCAATCTAAAACACACACTTTCAACTCTGCAGATAAACAGACTAGGCAGATGCCTGCAATATGAGCACATGACGCATTCAGCTGGTCGTCTACAATACATATAGCAGGCCACCGGACTAGCAGCTCCCTAGCAGCTGTACATATCATATAAAAAGGTTGGCGCCTGCAATGGACAGACCATACCATACCAGCTGGAGCTGCTGTACATATTGTCTGCCACGCCTACAATCTAAACACAACACTTCAATTCTGCAGATCACCAGACTAGGCAGGTGCCTGAATATGAGCACATGACGCATTCAGCTGGTCGTCTACAATACATATAGCAGACCACCGGACTAGCAGCTCCCTAGCAGCTGTACATATAATATAAAAAGGTTGGAGCCTGCAATGGACATAACAGACCATACCAGCTGGAGCTGCTGTACATATTGTCTGCCACGCCTGCAATCTAAACACAACACTTCAACTCTGCAGATCACCAGACTAGGCAGATGCCTGAAATATGAGCACATGACGCATTCAGCTGGTCATCTGCTTTACAAATAGCAGGCCACTTGACTAGCAGCTCCCTAAGCAGCTGTGTACAATATCATATACAAAAGGTTGGCGCCTGCAATGGACAGACCATACCAGCTGGAGATGCTCTACATATTGTCTGCCACGCCTGCAATCTAAACACAACACTTCAACTCTGCAGATCACCAGACTAGGCAGATGCCTGCAATATGAGCTCATGGCTAGTTCAGCTTGTCATCTGCTGTACAAATAGCAGGCCACTGGACTAGCAGCTGCTTAGCAGCTGTACATATTATATACAAAAGGTTGGCGCCTGCAATAGACAGACCATACCAGATGGAGCTGCTGTACATACTGTCTGCCACGCCTGCAATCTAAAGACAACACTTCAACTCTGCAGATAAACAGACTAGGCAGATGCACTGAATATGAGCACACATGACTCATTCAGCTGGTCGTCTACAGTACATATTGCAGGCACTGGACTAGCAGCTGCCTAGCAGCTGTAACATATCATATACAAAAGGTTGGCGCCTGCAATGGACAGACCATATCAGCTGGAGCTCTGTACATTATTGTCTGCACGCCTGCAATCTAAACACAACACTTCAACTCTGCAGATCACCAGACTAGGCAGGTGCCTGCAATATGAGCTCGATGGCTAGTTCAGCTTGTTCATCTGCAATACAAATAGCAGGGCACTGGACTAGCAGCTGCTTAGCAGCTGTACATATTATATACAAAAGGTTGGCGCCTGCAATAGACAGACCATACCAGCTGGAGCTGCTGTACATACTGTCTGCCACGCCTGCAATCTAAACACAACACTTCAACTCTGCAGATAAACAACTAGGCAGATGCCTGCCATATTAGCACATGACTCATTCAGCTGGTCGTCTACAGTACATATAGCAGGCCACCGGACTAGCAGCTCCCTAGCAGCTGTACATCATATACAAAAGGTTTGGCGCCTGCAATGGACAGACCATACAAGCTGGAGCTGCTGTACATATTGTCTGCCACGCCTGCAATCTAAACACAACACTTCAACTCTGCAGATCACCAGACTAGGCAGATGCCCTGAATATGAGCACATGACGCATTTCAGCTGGTCGTCTACAATACAAGAATTACATATTGAGCAGGCCACCGGACTAGCAGCTCCCTAGCAGCTGTACATATCATACAAAAAGGTTGGCGCCTGCAATGGAACATAACAGACCATACAGCTGGAGCTGCTGTACCCTATTGTCTGCCACGCCTACAATCTAAACACAACACTTCAATTCTGCAGAATCACCAGACTAGGCAGGTGCCTGAATATGAGCACATGACCGCATTCAGCTGGTCGTCTACAGTACATATAGCAGGCCACCGGACTAGCAGCTCCCTAGCAGCTGTACAAATATCATATAAAAGGTTGGCGCCTGCAATGGACAGTAACAGACCATACCAGCTGGAGCTTTGTACATATTGTCTTGCCACGCCTGCAATCTAAACACCACACTTCAACTCTGCGTCACCAGACTAGGGTCAGAGCATGCAGCATATGAGCACATGACTAGTTCAGCTGGTCATCTGCTTTACAATAGCAGGCACTTGACTAGCAGCTGCTAGCAGCACATATCATATACAAAAGGTTGGCGCCCTGCAATGGACAGACCATACCAGCTGGAAGATGCTCTACATATTGTCTGCCACGCCTGCAATCTAAACACAACACTTCAACTCTGCAGATCACCAGACTAGGCAGGTGCCTGAATATGAGCACATGACGCATTCAGCTGGTTGTCTACAGTACATATAGCAGGCCACTTGACTAGTAGCTGCTAGCAGCTGTAATATAATATAAAAGGTTGGCGCCTGCAATGGACAGACCTACCAGCTGGAGCTTCTGTACATATTGTCTGCCACGCCTGCAATCTAAACACAACACTTCAACTCTGCAGATCACCAGACTAGGCAGGTGCCTGCAATATGAGCTCATGGCTAGTTCAGCTTGTCATCTGCAATACAAATAGCAGGGCACTGGACTAGCAGCTGCTTAGCAGCTGTACATATTATATACAAAAGGTTGGCGCCTGCAATAGACAGACCATACCAGCTGGAGCTGCTGTACATATTGTCTGCCACGCCTGCAATCTAAACACAACACTTCAACTCTGCAGATAAACAGACTAGGCAGATGCCTGCAATATGAGCACATGACTCATTCAGCTGGTCGTCTACAGTACATATAGCAGGCCACCGGACTAGCAGCTCCCTAGCAGCTGTACATATCATATACAAAAGGTTGGCGCCTGCAATGGACAGACCATACAAGCTGGAGCTGCTGTACATATTTTCTGCCACGCCTGCAATCTAAACACAACACTTCAACTCTGCAGATAAACAGACTAGGCAGATGCCTGCAATATGAGCACATGACGCATTCAGCTGGTCGTCTACAATACATATAGCAGGCCACCGGACTAGCAGCTCCCTAGCAGCTGTACATATCATATAAAAAGGTTGGCGCCTGCAATGGACAGACCATACCATACAGCTGGAGCTGCTGTACATATTGTCTGCCCACGCCTACATCTAAACACACACTTCAATTCTGCAGATCACCAGACTAGGCAGGTGCCTGAATATGAGCACATGACGCATTCAGCTGGTCGTCTACAATACATATAGCAGACCACCGGACTAGCAGCTCCCTAGCAGCTGTACATATAATATAAAAAGGTTGGAGCCTGCAATGGACATAACAGACCATACCAGCTGGAGCTGCTGTACATATTGTCTGCCACGCCTACAATCTAAACACAACACTTTAACTCTGCAGATCACCAGACTAGGCAGATGCCTGAAATATGAGCACATGACTAGTTCAGCTGGTCATCTGCTTTACAAATAGCAGGCCACTTGACTAGCAGCTCCCTAGCAGCTGTACATATCATATACAAAAGGTTGGCGCCTGCAATGGACAGACCATACCAGCTGGAGATGCTCTACATATTGTCTGCCACGCCTGCAATCTAAACACAACACTTCAACTCTGCAGATAAACAGACTAGGCAGATGCCTGCAATATGAGCTCATGGCTAGTTCAGCTTGTCATCTGCTGTACAAATAGCAGGCCACTGGACTAGCAGCTGCTTAGCAGCTGTACATATTATATACAAAAGGTTGGCGCCTGCAATAGACAGACCATACCAGCTGGAGCTGCTGTACATACTGTCTGCCACGCCTGCAATCTAAAGACAACACTTCAACTCTGCAGATAAACAGACTAGGCAGATGCCTGACATATGAGCACATGACTCATTCAGCTGGTCGTCTACAGTACATATAGCAGGCCACTGGACTAGCAGCTGCCTAGCAGCTGTACATATCATATACAAAAGGTTGGCGCCTGCAATGGACAGACCATATCAGCTGGAGCTTCTGTACATATTGTCTGCCACGCCTGCAATCTAAACACAACACTTCAACTCTGCAGATCACCAGACTAGGCAGGTGCCTGCAATATGAGCTCATGGCTAGTTCAGCTTGTCATCTGCAATACAAATAGCAGGGCACTGGACTAGCAGCTGCTTAGCAGCTGTACATATTATATACAAAAGGTTGGCGCCTGCAATAGACAGACCATACCAGCTGGAGCTGCTGTACATACTGTCTGCCACGCCTGCAATCTAAACACAACACTTCAACTCTGCAGATAAACAAACTAGGCAGATGCCTGCAATATGAGCACATGACTCATTCAGCTGGTCGTCTACAGTACATATAGCAGGCCACCGGACTAGCAGCTCCCTAGCAGCTGTACATAGCGATATACAAAGGTTGGCGCCTGCAATGGACAGACCATACAAGCTGGAGCTGCTGTACATATTGTCTGCCACGCCTGCAATCTAAACACAACACTTCAACTCTGCAGATCACCAGACTAGGCAGATGCCTGAAATATGAGCACATGACGCATTCAGCTGGTCGTCTACAATACATATAGCAGGCCACCGGACTAGCAGCTCCCTAGCAGCTGTACATATCATATAAAAAGTTTGCGCCTGCAATGGACATAACAGACCATACCAGCTGGAGCTGCTGTACATATTGTCTGCCACGCCTACAATCTAAACACAACACTTCAATTCTGCAGATCACCAGACTAGGCAGGTGCCTGAATATGAGCACATGACGCATTCAGCTGGTCGTCTACAGTACATATAGCAGGCCACCGGACTAGCAGCTCCCTAGCAGCTGTACATACATTATAAAAAGGTTGGAGCCTGCAATGGACATAACAGACCATACCAGCTGGAGCTGCTGTACATATTGTCTGCCACGCCTGCAATCTAAACACAACACTTCAAACTCTGGCAGATCACCAGACTAGGCAGATGCCTGAAATATGAGCACATGACTAGTTCAGCTGGTCATCTGCTTTACAAATAGCAGGCCACTTGACTAGCAGCTGCCTAGCAGCTGTACATATCATATACAAAAGGTTGGCGCCTGCAATGGACAGACCATACCAGCTGGAGATGCTCTACATATTGTCTGCCACGCCTGCAATCTAAACACAACACTTCAACTCTGCAGATCACCAGACTAGGCAGGTGCCTGAATATGAAGCACATGACGCATTCAGCTGGTTGTCTACAGTAATATAAGCAGGCCACTGACTAGTAGCTGCCTAGCAGCTGTAAATATAATATAAAAAGGTTGGCGCCTGCAATGGACAGACCATACCAGCTGGAGCTGCTGGTCATATTGTCTGCCACGCCTGCAATCTAAACACACACTTCAACTCTGCAGATCACCAGACTAGCAGATGCCTGAAATGAGGCACATGACTAGTTCAGCTGGTCATCTGCTTTACAAATAGCAGGCCACTTGACTAGCAGCTGCCTAGCAGCTGTACATATCATATACAAAAGGTTGGCGCCTGCAATGGACAGACCATACCAGCTGGAGATGCTCTACATATTGTCTGCCACGCCTGCAATCTAAACACAACACTTCAACTCTGCAGATCACCAGACTAGGCAGGTGCCTCAATATGAGAACATGACGCATTCAGCTGGTTGTCTACAGTACATATAGCAGGCCACTTGACTAGTAGCTGCCTAGCAGCTGTACATATCATATAAAAGGTTGGCGCCTGCAATGGAAGACATACCAGCTGGAGCTGCTGTACATATTGTCTGCCACGCCTGCAATCTAAACACAACACTTCAACTCTGCAGATCAACAGACTTGGCAGGTGCCTGAATATGAGCACATGACTAATTTAGCTGGTTGTCTACAGTACATATGCAGGCCACTGGACTAGCAGCTGCCTAGCAGCTGTACATATAATATAAAAAGGTTGGCGCCTGCAATGGACATAACATACCATACCAGCTGGAGCTGCTTAACATATTGTCTGCTACGCCTGCAATCGAAACACAACACTTCAACTCTGCAGATCACCAGCAGACTAGGCAGATGCCTGCAATATGAGCACATGACTCATTCAGCTGGTCGTCTACAGTACATATAGCAGGCCACTGGACTAGCAGCTGCCTAGCAGCTGTACATATCATATACAAAAGGTTGGCGCCTGCAATGGACAGACCATATCAGGCTGGAGCTTCTGTACATATTGTCTGCCACGCCTGCAATCTAAACACAACACTTCAACTCTGCAGATCACCAGACTAGGCAGGTGCTGCAATATGGTTCATGACTAGTTTCAGCCCGTCATCTGCTGTACAAATAGCAGGCCACTGGACTAGCAGCTGCTTAGCAGCTGTACATATTATATACAAAGGTTGGCGCCTGCAATAGACAGACCATACCAGCTGGAGCTGCTTTACATACTGTCTGCCACGCCTGCAATCTAAACACAACACTTCAACTCTGCAGATAAACAGACTAGGCAGGTGCCTGAATATGAGCACATGACTAATTCAGCTTGTTGTCTACAGTACATAATAAGCAGGCCACTGGACTAGCAGCTCCCTAGCAGCTGTACATATCATATACAAAAAGGTTGGCGCCTGCAATGGACAGACCATACCAGCTGGAGCTTCTGTACATATTGTCTGCCACGCCCTGCAATCTAAACATGTTGGAACAGCTGAGATGATAGTCCACGTTGTCGACAAGCACGTGGGTTACATGTAGCTATTCAGCTACTAAGCTACTCATTCTACTTGGACAGCCATCGGAGCTGTGTTACTTCTCTGTTACTTTCGTGTAACTAGTGCATCGTTCTTATTTATGCCCCAACAGGTTATGGGCCCATCACGCTAACCACTGCGCTAACTTGGACGCCAGAGAAGCTGGGTCCGGCAGGGATTGGCAGGAGTACTGCCCACTGCTTTGCAAAGACTATCCAGTTCGAGGAGCCTGGCGTTTGCCTTCCGAAAATTAGATGACCTAACGCGACTGCAGGGCTGTTCTGAGTGCCGTCCCGAAAGAAATATTGTGGCCGCTTTGCCCAAACCACCGAACACCTCGCACTATTTTTCTGCCTTGCACACTGATCATTGATGGGCTACTTCCCAGGAGACATCCGGATCAGCCTTGACATCTTTGTCGCACACCGTGACTCGGTGCCAAGCATCCCCCACCTCATCAAACACCACTTGCACTTACCTGGGGGATTACCTCGAATGCGAGTTGCATTCTCGCTTCTGATCCTCTCTGTTCATCGCACCTTCATAGGATTCTTCCTGAGATTCACGAATGTATGGAATTGGAGGAATGATGGTAGAAGAGCTTCTTTATCATCATTGCGCACGGCCCCTCACCAGCAAACACGAAAGGCTTAAACACATTATCCTGGCCTGTAATTTGTATGCGCTCAGAGCTCTGATCGTAGGTATGGGCAATGATTTTGGGGTACCCCGTCCCACCCATGACTATTGCCTCGACCTGGCAGTATTGCATACTCCTTCAGCAGCTTGATCGTTCTTCGCCTGCTCTTGCTGTCCACTCTCATGTCTGCGCCCACCACTCCTGCAGATAGCCAGAGAAAGAGGAAGAATCTGATGATGATGCTAAGCCTGAGCAGTCCTGCCTCCATCTTGATGAGGAGCTTAATAGTGCTGCACATGCTCTTGCTGTCCTTCCCATGTCTAAGCCTACCCTACAGATAGCTCGGACAAGGAGGAAGACTTTGATGATGATGACGAGCCTGAGCAGGCGACGCAACCAATATTGTGTGTCATGCTGCCCTTGTTGTTGCCTCCTACGCCTATATCTAAGCATGCCCTTGCTGCCTGTCCGTGATCAATTAGTGTTTGGCATAATAAGTTTGGACCGGCACCGTTTGATTATCCTTGTGCTGCTACAAGTGTCTCGGCTGGGTACTACCTTATGTTGCTACACCATGGGCAGACAATGCCCAACCACAAACCCACAGTACCAAGCCTAACCCCTTGCCCCCGACTCAGCATCCCACCACCACTTACACCCCTCTGTCCCTGGCCGTTGCAACACCCTGTGCTCCCCCTGTCTCTTCCCTCTACCCTGCCATGCTTCTTCCGCAGGTTTCCCCGGCCCTCCTTCTTGGCCTCCTCGTATGGGTATTGGGTAGAGATCTGGTCCCCGTGTGCCTTTTTTGTGTGTGTGTGTGCCCATGTGTCCTTGTGTGCAGTCAGTCTTGTGTGCTACCGTTTATCGACTACATATGTGGTGTGGTTGTGTGCTATCTAGGTGACCATTTCTGTCGTGAATGTGAACTCTGCATGTATCCATGTAGTAAAATGTGGCAGTACTGTCATGTTTTGACCCTCTTCCCCATTGTAGGAGGAGTTATGGGATCCACCTAGGGCTTTATTAAGAGATTCAGCGTGGAGGAGCTGTGGGCTCTAGTTTGCTAAGTGTTGAATATAGATCAACAAGTAGTTTTAGCGAGGTAGCGCACAACCCTTCAGTTAACGCCTTGGGCGAACTATGTAGTGGATTTATAAAGTAGTGATTGCTTGCGAGCTTCTAAGAGAAAGCTCTGGATATTGCTGATACTGCTGATTATGCAGCTGCTACGTGGAGCTTACTTAGTACCTCCCTCCCTCGCAAGTTTTGACCAAGAACATGTATCACCTTCTACTTTTAGACTTTACTACTGCTTGCACTAAGATGATGTCACCTTAAGCAGACATTTTTGTAACCTGGAGAGCTGCTGCCTCAGAGATGGGAGGAGCTGGCGATCGGCGCTGTTTCATCTCTCGAGATGATACCCCGAGCGAGCCTCATGTATCACAAGATGGGAGGAGCCTTTTCAAATCTCTAGTTTCTGAGGGACCTGTCTTAGATAAGTGAATATAGTCTCCTTAGTATTGGTTGATGAGCCCACATCTATTACAGTAGTGGTTGGTGACAGTTTCCCAATCATGCCTATCATAGTCCCCACCTCTATGCGATACCCACAGGAGTGTACTTAAATGATTGGGTTTTCCCCGTGCTTTGATATGTGAACTAGTTATATGCACACCTTGCTTTAGTTTGGTGCTTGTTGTGATTCAGCATTTTCCTTGGTCTTCAGTGGTTCATATTTTCTGTTGCATCTTTCTGTTCTGAAGTATGCTGTCTCTAGATCTGACTCACTAAGCTTGGATCTACGCAATTGCCATCTTATCTTTCCCAGGTGACAGTCCTTGGTCGAGGATCCTGTCAATAGTGGTCGGGGCCACTAATCGTTAATACCTGAGATTGTGTCCAGTCTGGACTGGTCTGATCTGAGACATAGTACTTCAAGGAGAGAGTGTTGGAACAGCTGAGATGATAGTCCCACGTTGCCGACAAGCACGTGGGTTACATGTAGCTATTCACTATGGAAACAGGTTTGGACGTTAAACAACATTAAAACGACGGTATATGACATTAAAGCGAGTTAAATACAAGTTAAGCAGGTAACCAAGTTAGCTTAAATTATCAAACGTTATTCTCCCTCCACGAACCTCAAAAGGGTCAAAACTCCTCGACCCCACCCCTAGATAGCGTAAACACAAGTTAACACAAGGTTAAAACCAGTTATTCTTACTTTATTGTTGCGTCTCATGCATCGCGATATGCCATAAACGCGACATTCCTATGCAGGTCACAAGGGAAAGCAACTGCCAGCCTAGCGTTTCCCCCGTCATAATCGCAGGCAGACGACAGACTTCCACCCCGGCTCATCCCGACTTATCATCCCGCGCAGGCAGACGACAGACTTCATCCCGGACTCATCCCGAACTTATCTTCCCGCGCATGCTATAAATCGCTGGCTTCGACACACAAATCCGCTAAATCAAAATTCGCGGAGGCATCAGCATCAGCGAGCAGCCAAGCAGGGAGCTATATGGAATGCTTACCATGGAGCTCGCTTTCACCATATGGTGCATGTGTGCCGTTTGTGGCAGGCCGCAGGTAGGGCCGCAGTAAGCTTAGGATTTCTAGTCTCCTCCCGCCCATCGTTGCACTAAACTCAATTAGTTAGTTGCTGGAGCGCAGCGGCCCATAGTAGCATTTCCCGGCGCATGCTGTCTAGCGCTGGCTTCAACTCACAAAACGCACTTGCGTGTACTGCGAGCATCAGCTGCTTACCCTGGAGCTCGCTCGCAAGAGCAGCTACCGCAAATTAATAAATGCTCGTCTGCCTGTTGACTCGAAAGAAAGGAAGCAAGGATACCGGGGAGCGTTTCAGGAAGTACGAGGAGAAGAGAGAGAAATGAGAGAGAGAGAGAGAGAGAGAGAGAGAGAGAGAGAAGAGAGTAATGCGTCTGTGACTAGTGTGACCCTTGCAGGCGCTTGCTGCAAAGCCATTTGCAGCAAGCGGCTTGTAAGCCCGCTTTGCGACAGCACTATGGAACCTGCTTATCACTCGACTGCAGCAAAGTGGGTTTGCAAAACACGTTGCAATCCGCTTGCTTTTCGATTGCCGCCCGGTTACAATAGCCGGGCTTGTTATTGGGGCCTACCTTACGTATGCAGGCTGATTGCAACATGCAACAATAAGTGACGTGTCATTAATTATTGCCATCTGTCGCTAGATATGTGCATACTTCGGCTGTAAACCTTGTCCAACTCTTGTTAATCTCGCCCTTGAAAAGATGTTCATGTTTTAAAAATGTTTTGCTGGCCTGAGACAATGCGCAACTAGGCAAAAATGCGTCGTATCTCCACCTTGCTTAGTTCCTTGGAATTTGCAGGCTAGTGCCCTTGATTACCAAGTGTTCGTCTACCCGTGTTTAGAATTTGATGCATGTACACATACAGTATTTTGTGGTAGCTATGATGCTATCAATTTGTTACTGCCGAAGACATGAGCAGCTTTACAGCTGGAGGCGTGTGACAAAAGCTTCGGTGACAGCTGGAGGCGTGTGAGGAGACAGGAGACATCGCTGAATTCCTCAGGCCAAACTTTAGAGTTCGCCTGGGACACCATTGCACTTAAAATGAGTGTAGGATCTTCAACTTCAACTAGTCTTTCAACATATAACATGGACCAAAACAATGTCAAAAATAAATTGATATTAAATGATAAGACGAATATCTATATATGAAGGCTGAAACTCGAATCCACCCATAGGGCGTTAGGGCCGATCCGTAAGGTAGTATAGATGCCCACTATTCCCATGCCAAGGGCAGACCGCCCGTTGTCAATACTCTTGGGGCATGCATGGAGAATGCAAAAGAGAATACATGTGTTAAGGTAAGTAACAAGGTGGGAGTTCAGTTTCAGGGTGCATGTGTTCAATGGTCACTGATCGACAGCACAATGAAACATGTGTCGTAGGTAGACAGACAGGCAAGGTGCAGAAATTCTCACCCTCATGCAATCAACCCTAAACCATACCGCACACCATATATTGCGCACATGTGTGACAGAGCATGTACCCTCAGCATGCACCATGGACTTGTGCAACCACAATCATTGGGAAAATAAATGTCTAGCCTCACCCTGCTTGCATGTATGTCATGTGTGAGTGGGTGCTAGTGTTAGTCCGTCATCGCTATCCAACCAAGAACCCTTCCGGTTCAAGGCGTCTTTGTGCAATAGGACAACACATACGCAGAACACACTTCACATGGCATACAGGCAAGCACTCTGCATATGCATGTGTTGGCCTTTCCCAACGACCTAGTATCCTATTCGCGGTTCACAGGTGATGGGCCCAGCAACGCAACCCACACATGCATACGCCAAGTAGGTTGCACAGACTCAGGGGGGATGGCCAATGATACTTGTAAGCAGGCGGTAAATCACACATACACACGATAACAGGACAATCAACACACACTACGCACTTTCCTTGGTAAACCTCTGGCTGTTTCGCATGCCCACGTATTTCTGTATATGCAGTGATTTGGACCTCGCGCATCATTGATCATTTTTAGTAGGGGGGTAGGAGCAATTGGTGGCGGGGTGGGTGTTGGGTGATGGTGGTTGGTGTGTTGTGGTGGTGGGGGGTTGGGTGGGTGGGGTTGGGGGCTGGGGGCGGGGGGGGGGCTCAACTGGTGTGTGTCTGCGTGTGTGTGGGAGGTATTTTGTCGGCATGGTCAGTGAATCACCCAGTTTAGCACCGTGAAGCACCCCTGGAGCACCCGCAGGAAGACAGGAGACACACGTTGAATTCCTCAGGCCAAACTTTAGAGTTCGCCATGTGGACACCATTGCATTTAAAATGAGTGTGGGATCTTCAACTTATCAACTAGTCTTTCAACAAATAGCTTGAACTTGTCCCTGGACCAAAACATGTCAAAAATAAATTGATATTAAATGGATAACAAATATTATATGAAGGCTGAAACTCGAAATCCATCATAGGGCAGTTAGGCCATTCCGTAAGGTAAAGATGCCCATATTCCCTGCAAGGCAGACCGCCGTTGTCAATACTTTGGGGCATGCATGGAGCATGCAAAAGAATACATGTGTAAGTAAGTAAACAAGTGGAGTTTCAGTTTCAGGGTGCATGTGTTCAATGGGTAATGATCGACGAGCAAAAATGGAACATTATCGTAGCTAGACAGACAGGCAAAGGGTGCAGAAATTTCTCACCTCCATGCAAATCAACCCTAAACCATACCGCATAAGCCAATAATTGCGCAACATGTGTGACAGAGCATTTACCCTCAGCATTGCACCAGTGGACTTGTTGCACCACAATCATCTGGGAAATAATGTCTAGGCTCACCTGCTTGCATGTATGTCAGTGTGCAGGTGGGGGTTGCTAGTGTAGTCCGTCATCGCTATCAACCACAGAACCCTTCCGGTTCCAAAGCGTCGGCATAGGACAACACATACGCACGACACACTCACATGACCATACAGGCAAGCACCTCCGCATAGCATGTGTTGGCCTTTCCAACACCTTAGTACCCTTCGGTTCACAGGTTGGCCCAGCACGCACCCACACATGCATACGCAAGTAGGTGCACAGACTCAGGGGGTTTGGGTGTCGGTGATGGGGTGTGTGTGGTGGGGGGGGGGTGGGGGTTGGATTGGGGGGGTGGGGGTGGGGTTGGTTGGGGTTGGGGTTGGGGTTGGGGGTTGGGGGGGGTTGGGGGAGGGGGGGGCTCAACTGGTGTGTGTGTGCGTGTGCAGTGGGGATTTTCGTCGGCAGTCAGTGAGCACCTGTCAGCAGTCAGTGGGCAATCCAAGAGTCAGTCTCTTGCAACCCAGTGAGCAGTCAGTGGGTGTGCAGTGTGTTATGTACCTTGGTGCGGTTTTGTCGCTGTGTGGGGGGGGGGGGCTGCAATGGGGTGGGGGTGGGGTGGGGTTAGTGTTGGGGGTGGGGTGGGTGGGATGGGTGGGGGGTGGGTGGGGTGTTGTGTGTGGGGGGGGGGGGGGTGTTAGCAGTTGGATATAGCAACACGAACCAACAGAACACAACACAGTTTGTTCATCGCCTGTAAATCAACCTCACGATGTAGTCGACCTACCACATCGCAACGACCAGCAGTGACGGCCGGCGCACAGCCTTTATGTACCTACCAAATTTCGCACCCCAACCACTGTTGGGGTTGGAAGCAATCACCTGTTGGGGTTGGAAGCATCCACCAACAGTCAACAATAACACACAGGGGGGTGTTGACCCCCCTTCATTCAAAAACCGACGACACCACCCACAGTCCAACTCAAAGTGGTGCCCTTCCCCCCCCCCCCCCCCCCCCCCCCCCCCCCCCCCCCCCCCCCCCCCCCCCTCCCCCCCCCCCCCCCCCCCCCCCCCCCCCCCCCCCCCCCCCCCCCCCTCAGTGATGATCAGCCCGCCCAGTGTGCAGACCGGAGTAAAGGTACCTACAAATTTATCCCACAGTCCACACACCTTAGTGGCCTCGCCTCTGTTCGGTTTTGCAGTTTTATCCCTCATAAAAGCGGCGAGACAATACGCTTCATTCGTACACACGGTCGCCTAATCACAACGGATTCGGACTCGCAGGCCAGCCACCAGGAGTGATGTCGTCCCTCAACTCGCTCTCACCCTCCATCCCTCAGGTAAAATTGCACTCTCATCCAGATGCCGATTGACAAGTCGCTACCGAGGGAATGGGTGGGTGGGGTGAGCACTGCTTCCCGATGGACAACCAATCGATGGCCGTGACGCTACTCAGAGATGCAATGCATGGCCGCCGAAGCGGACTGAGTACTTGTCGCTATAACTTGCCTCATGCTTCGACAGCTTCAGCTGATATCATGACATGGAAGCTACGCGAGTGCGGAGTGCATTAGCAGCTCTCAACTGACAATGAATCGTAGGAGCCTCGAATTGTATCCTAGCCGTTACTGGGCGTTTGATCTTGAGCCTCCCTTTACTTGATACATAACACCTGTAGCCGCCTCATCGCGCGGCAAACCCCTCTCTGTCTACTCCCTCTCTCTTCTCTCTCTCTCTCTCTCTCTCTCTGCTCCTCTCTCTCTGCTCTCTCCTCTCTCTCTCTCTCTCTCTCTCTCCCTCCTCTCCCTCTTCTCCCAGGTCACCGAACTCATCACTCTCGCAGTGTGCATTCAAGAAGAGTGCATTACTTAGTTTGGAGTATCGAAGCTCGGCAGTTAGTACAATTACGGCATCAGACCGCAGTGGCTTGGAACTTCATATAGTAATCCGCCAGCTGCTACAAGAACTAAGGACATACTTATTAAATGGAGCCCGCAGATGTACAATAGGGATCGTCACCCAATAGTTTTAGATATAGTTGCTGGGCAGCTTGTAACAATTGCAGGCATACTCCGGCTAGCGTAGAGCTATAGTAGACCCCCGGCTACAAGTCATGATTACAAAACGAGCATCATGTTATAGCTCGCCATCAAAAATAGCCGCCAGTTGTGGGCACTTAAGTAGCGAGTGTCCGATACTATATAGTTATGGAATGACCACCTCCTCCCACACCGAGTCAATGCAGGCAGTGTTATCTCTCCC
>CM039463.1:38818868-38848868 GCA_022414725.1 Microglena sp. YARC
TAACATGTGTCTGCCATCTGTCCACTGTTCCCATAGGGTTGCCACTCACAACTAGCGAGCTCAACTGTGCCCACTAATCTCCCCTCCCAATGATCACTTATAAGTACAACAACACCAGCACCTCATGTTCCCTCTGTCCTGCTGGCTATTTGCACTCACACTTCGAGCTCACTGTGCTCACTAAATCTTCCCCTCAAATGATCAAACATAACATGCACAACACGAAGCATTCTCATGTTTCGATCTTGTCCTGTTCCTAAGTTGCACTCACACTGGCCTCCTTCCTGAAATGTGATCACTAATCTCCCTCGATGATCAAAATACATGGCACAACACCAGCATCTCATGTTCGATCTGTCCCTGTTCCTAGGTTGCACATCCACACTGCCTCCTCCTAAATGTGCTCACTAATCTCCCTCGATTGATCAACATACATGCACAACACCAGCATCTCATGTTCGATCTGTCCTGTTCCTAGGTTGCACTCACACTGCCTCCTTTCCTAAATTGGTCACTAATCTCCCTCGATGATCAACATACATGCACAACACAGCATCTTCTCATGTTTCGCATCTGTCCTGTTCCTAGGTTGCAATCTCACACTGCTACCTTCCTAAATGTGGTCACTATCTCCCTCAATGATCAATTATATACACAACACCTAGCATCTCATGTTTTGATCTCGTCCTGTTCCTAGGTTGCAACACTCACACTGCGAACTCCACTGTGCCCACTAATTCTCTCTCACAATGATCGAACTTATATACACAACACCAAGCACCTCAGTTCCTCTTGTCGTGCGCTTGCCTATAGTTGCCCAGCTCACCACTTCGAGCTCACTGTGCTTCACTATCTTCCCTCAATGATCACATCATGCGACCACACATCAAAGCATCTCATGTTAGAATCTTGTCCTGTTCCTAGGTTGCACATCACCACTGCCTCCTTCCTAATGTGGTCACTAATCCCCTCGATGCTTAACAATACATGCACAACACCAGCATCTCATGTTTCGATCTGTCCTGTTTCGTAGGTTGCACTCAACACTGCCTCCTTGCCTAAATGTGGCTTCACTTAATACTGCCTCAATGATCAACATACATGCAACAACACCAAGCATCTCAGTTTCGATCTGTCCTTTCCTAGTTGCACTCACACCTGCTCCTTCCGTAAAATGTGCTCACTATACTCCCCTCGATGATCACTTATATACACAACACCAGGCATCTCAATGATTCGATCCTGTGTCCTGTTCCTAGGTTCACTCACGACTGGCCTCTTCCTAAAATCGTGCCTCACTAATCTCCCTCGATGATCAACTTAATTACCAACACCAGCATTCATGCTTCTGATCTGTCCTGTTTCCCTAGTTGCACTCACACACTGCCTCCTTCCTAAAATTGCTCACTAATCTCCCTAAATTGATCAACCTTATATACACAGACCACCAGCATCTCATGTTTGATCTGTCCTGTTCCTAGGTTGCAACTCCAACACTGCAGCTCACTGTGCCCACTAACTTCTCATGATCAACTTATATACACAGACACCAGCACTCAAATGTTTCCCTCTTGCCTGCTGCCTATGTGCACTCACAACTTCGAGGCTCACTGTGGCTCACTAATCTCCCTCAATGACAACATACATGCACAACACAAGCATCTCATGTTCTGATCGTCCTGTTCTAGGTTGCACTCACACTGCGCCCTTCCTTCCTAAGTTGTGCTCACTAATCTCCCTCGATGATCAAACATACATTGCACAAGCCAGCATCCTCATTTCGATCTGTCCTGTTCCTAGGTTGCAACTCACACTGCCTCCTCCCTAAATTGCTCCACTTAATCTCCCTCATGATGAATTCATCATGCACAACACGCAGCATCTCATGCTTCGAACTGTCCCTGTTCCTAGGTTGCTCACACTGGCATCCTTCTAAATGTGGTCACTAATCTCCTCGATGATCAAACAATACATGCACACACCAGCATCTCATGTTCGATCTGTCCTGGTTCCTAGGTTCACCTCACACTGCCTCCTTCCTATAAATGTGTCACTAATCTCCCTCAATGATCAAACGTTATATACACACACAGCATCTCATGTTTGAATCTGTCCTGTTTCTTTAGGTTGCACTCGACACGCGAGTCACTGTGCCCACTAATTCTCTCACTGATCAACTTATATACACAACACACAAGCACCTCATGTTCCCCTTCCCTGCTGCTATGTTGCACTCACACTTCGAGCTTCACTGTGCTCACTAAATCTCCCTCAATGATCAACATACAATGCACAATCACAAGCATCTTCATGTTCGATCTGGTCCCTGTTCCTAGGTTGCACTCACACTGCTCCTTCCTAAATGTGGTCACTAATCTCCCTCGATGATTAACACACTGCACAACACCAGCAATCCATGTTCGATCTGTCCTGTTGTCCTCGGTTGCCACTCACACTGCCTCCTTCACCTAAATGTGCCTCACTAATCTTCCCTCAATGATATACTATACATGCATAACACCAAACTATCTCATGTTCGATCTGTTCTGTTCCTAGGTTGCACTCACCCTGCCTCCTTCCTAAAATGTGCTCATAAATCTCCCTCGATGATCAACTAATATAGACACAACACCCAGCATCTCAATGCTCGTCTGTCCTGTTCCTAGGTTGCCACTCACCACATGCCTCTTCACCTAAATGTGCTCACTAATCTCGCCTCGATGATCAACTTATATACACAACACGCAAGCACATCTCATGTTTGATCTGTCCCTGTTCCTAGGTTGCACTCACACTGCCTCCTCCTAATGTGCTCAACTAATCTCCCTCGATGATCAACTTATATACATCAACATACCAGCATCTCATGTTCCGATCTGTCCTGTTCCTAGGTGCACTCACACGTGCCTCCTTCTAATGTGGTCACTGAATCTCACCCCTCGAAATGAATCACACATAGTATGCACATCACCGTCAAGCATCTCATGTTCGATCTGTCCTGTCCTAGGTTGCACTCCACTGCCTCCTTCTAAATGTGGCCACCTAAAATGCTCCCTCAATGATTTCAACATACATGAACACACCCAAGCATTCAATGTTCGATCTGTCCTGTGCCTAAGGTGCACTCACAACCCTACTGCCAGTCTTCTCTAAATGTGCGTCACTAATCCTCCCCTCGATGATTAACATACATGCGAGAACACCAGCATCATCATGTAATTCGATCTGGTCCTGCGTTTCTAGGTTATGCACAGTCACAACTGCTCCTTCCTAATGTGCTCACTAATCTCCCCGTCAATGATCAACGATACATGCACAACACCAAGCATCTCATGTTTTGATCTGTCCTGTTCCTCTAGGTTGCAACTCACACTGCGAGCTCAACTGTGGCCCACTAACTCTCTCAATGATCAACTTATATTACACAACACCAGCAACCTCATAGGTTCCCTCTTCCTGCTGCTTGTTGCACTCACACTTCGAGCTCACTGTGCTCACTAATCTCCCTCAATGATCAACATACATGCACACACAAGCAATCTCATGTTCGATCTGTCCTGTTCCTAGGTTGACTCAACACTGCTCTTCCTAAATGTGCTCACTAATCTCCCTCGATGATCAACATACACGCCACAACACCAGCATCTCAATGTTCGATCGTCCTGTTCCTAGGTTGCACTCACACTAGCCTCTCCTAAATGTGGCTCAACTAATCCCCTCGGATTGATCAACATAACCCATGCACAACACCAGCATCTCATGTTCGATCTGTCCTGTTCCTAGGTTGCACTCACATGCTCCTTCCTAAATGTTGCGTCACTAATCCTCCCTCGATGATCAACATACATGCACAACACCAGCACTCATGTTCGACTCTGTCCTGTTCCCTAGGTTGCACTCACACTGGCCTCCTTCCTAAAATGTGGTCACTAATCTCCCTCAATGATCAACTTAATACATACACAACACCAGCATCTCATGTTTGAATCTTGTCTGTTCTTAGGTTGCACTTCACACTGCCGAGCTCACTGTGACCCACTAATCTCTCTTCATGATCAACTTATTATACACAACACGCAGGCACCTTTCAATGTTCCCTCCTGTCCCTGCTGCTATGTTGCACTCCAACATTCGAGCTCACTGTGCTCACTAATCTCCCCTCAATGATCAACAATACATGCACAAACAAGCATCTCAAATGTTCGATCTGTTCCTGTCCTAGGTTTTGCACTCACAACTGCCTCCTTCCTAAATGTGGGTTCATAATCTCCCTCGATGATTAACACACAATGCACAACACCAGCATCTTCATGTTCGATCTGTCCTGTTTCTAGGTTGCACTCACACTTGCCTCCTTCTAAATGTGCTATCACTAATCTCCCTCAATGTATACATGCACAACCCAGCAATCTTCATGTTCGATCTTCCTGGTTCCTAGTATGCCTCACACTGCCTCCTTCCTAAATGTGCTCACTAATCTCCTCGATGAATAAGCTATATACACAACACCAGCATCTCATGCTCGATCTGTCCTGTTTCCTAGGTTGCACTCACACTGCCCTCCTCCTAAATGTGCTCACTGAATCTCCCTCGATGATCAACTTATATACACACACCGAGCAATCTCATGCTCGATCTGTCCTGTTCCTAGGTTGCCACTCCAACTGCCTCCTCCTAAAATGTGGTCAACTAATCTCCCTCAGGATGATCAACTTAATATACAGCAACACAGCATCTCATGTTTCGATTCTGTCCTGTTCCTAGGTTGCACTCGACAGGGCGCTCTCCTTCCGACATGTGGTCACTAAATCTCCCTGTAATGATCAACATACATGCACGAACACCAGCATATCATGATTCGCGAATCTGTGCTGTTCACTAGGTTTGACATCTCACAACTGCTCCTTCCTAAATGATGACACTAATCTCCCTCATGATGCAACATACACAATGCACAACACCAGCATCTCATTTTCGATCTGTCCTGTGTCCGTAGGTTGCACTCAAACACTGCCTCCTTTCTAAATTGCTGGTCACTAGAGTCCTCCCCAATGATCACATACATGCACACAACACCAAGCATCTCATGTTCGGATTCTGTCCTGTCCTAGGTTGCACCTCACACTGCCTCCCTTCCTAAATGTGCTCACAATCTCCCTCGATGATCAATACTGCACAACATCCACATCTCAGTTCGATCTGTCCTGTTCCTAGGTTGCCTCACACTGCTCCTTCCATAAATGTGGTCACTAATCCTCCTCAATGATGCAACTTATATACACAGACACCAGCATCCTCTATGTTTGGATCTGTCCTGTTCCCAGTTTGCACTCACACTGGGCTCACTGTGCCCACTAAATCTCTCTCATCGATCAACTTATATACACCAACATCAAAGCACCTCGTTCCCTCTGGTCCTGCTGCTATGTTGCAACTCAACACTTTCGAGCTCACTGTGCTCCACTAATCTCCCTCAATGATCAAATATCAGCACCAACACCGAGGCATCTCATGTTTTCGATTTGTCTCCTGTTCCTAGGTTGCCACTCATTCACACTGGCCTCCTTTCTAAATGGTCACTAATCATTGCATGCACAACACCAGCTGATCTCAATGTTCGATCTGTCCTGTTTTCTAGAGGTTGCACTCACACTGCCTCTCTTCCTAAATGCTCACTAATCTCCCTCAATGATCAATCTTTATATATGCACAAACACCAGCATCTCATGTCTCGATCTGTCCTGTCCTAGTTGCACTCACACTGCCCTCCTTCCTAATGTAAGCTCACTAATCTCCTCTGATGATCAACTTATATACACAGGGACACCAGCATCTCATGCTCGATCTGTCCTGTTCCTAGGTTGCCACTCACACTGCCTCCTTCCCTAAATGTGCTCAATCACTAATCTCCTCGATGATCAACTTATATACACAACGACCAGCATCCTCATGTTTTCGATCTGTCCTGTTTCTAGGTGCACTCACACTGCCTCCTTCCTAAATGGTGACCTCACTAATCTCGCCTCGATGATCAACAATACATCACAACACAGCATCTCATGTTTCGACTGTCCTGTTCCTAGGTTGCACTCACACTGCCTCCTTCCCTAAAATCAGTTCACTCATCACTTGGTCACATTAATCTCCCTCAATGATCAACATACATGCACAACACCAGCATCTCATGTTCGATCTGTCCTGTTCCTAGGTTGCACTCACACTGCCTCCTTCCTAAATGTGACCACTAATCTCCCTCAATGATCAACATACGTGTTATGCACAACACCAGCATCTCAAATGTTCGATCTGTCCTGTTCCTAGTTGCACTCATGCCTCGCTTCCACTGCCTCCTTCCTAAATGTGGCCACTATAATCTCCCTTGCACAACACCACAACATGTTTCGACTCGTGTCCTGTCCTAGAGTCACAACTGCCTCCTTCCATGGTCACTAATCTCCCTCAAATGATCAAAACACCACAAGCTCTCATGTTCGATCTGTCCTGTTCCTAGGTTGCACTCACACTGCCTCCTTCCTAATGTGCTCACTAAATCTCACCCTCGATGATCAACTTAATACACAACACCAGCATCTCTTGTATGCTCGATCTGTCCTGTTTTCCTAGTTGCACTCACACGCTCCTTCCTAAAGTGCTCACTAAATCTCCCTCGATGATCAAAACTTATATAACACAACAACCAGCATCTCATGTTTCTCGATCTGTCCTGTTCCTAGGTTGCACTCACACTGCTCTCCTTCCTAAATGTGGTCACTAAATCTCCCTCGATGATCAACCTTTTTATATACACAACACCAGCATATCTCATGTTCGAATCTGTCTGTTCCTAGGTTGCACTCACACTGCCTCCTTCCTAAATGTGGTCACTAATCTCCCTCGATGATCAACATACATGCACAACCCAGCATGCTCATGTTCGATCTGTCCTGTTCCTGAGGTTGCACTCACACTGCCTCCTTTCTAAATGTCACTAATCTCCCCTCAATGATGACATACAATGCACTACACCAGCATCTCAGTTCGATCTGTCTGTTCCTGAGTTGCACTCACACTGTGCCTCCTTCTAAATGTGGCCACTAATCTCCTCAATGATCAACATACATGCACAACACCAGCATCTCATGTTCGATCTGTCCTGTTCCTAGGTTGCACTCACACTGCCTCCTTCCTAAATGTGGTCACTAATCTCCCTCAATGATCAACATACATGCACAACACCAGCATCTCATGTTCGATCTGTCCTGTTCCTAGGTTGCACTCACACTGCCTCCTACCTAAATGTGCTCACTAATCTCCCTCGATGATGCACAAAATGCACACAACCAGCATCTCATGTTCGATCTGTCCTGTTCCCTTAGGTTGCACTCACACTGCCTCCTTCCCTAATATGTCACTAATCTCCCTCGATGATCAACTTATATACACAACACCAGCATCTCATGCTCGATCTGTCCTGTTCCTAGGTTGCACTCACACTGCCTCCTTCCTAAATGTGGTCACTAATCTCTCTCAATGATCAACTTATATACACAACACCAGCACCTCATGTTCCCTCTGTCCTGCTGCTATCAGTGCACTCACACTTCGAGCTCACTGGTGCTGGCACTAATCTCCCTCAGGATGATCAACATACCATGCACAACACAAGCATCTCATGTTCGATCTGTCCTGTTCCAAGGTTGCACTCACACTGCCTGCCTTCCTAAATGATGGTCACTAATGCTCCCCTCGATGATTAACATACATGCACAACACCAGCATCTCATGTTCGATCTGTCCTGTTTCTAGGTTGCACTCACACTGCCTCCTTCCTAAATGTGCTCACTAATCTCCCTCAATGATCAACATACATGCACAACACCAGCATCTCATGTTCGATCTGTCCTGTTCCTAGGTTGCACTCACACTGCCTCCTTCCTAAATGTGCTCACTAATCTCCCTCGATGATCAACTTATATACACAACACCAGCATCTCATGCTCGATCTGTCCTGTTCCTAGGTTGCACTCACACTGCCTCCTTCCTAAATGTGCTCACTAATCTCCCTCGATGATCAACTTATATACACAACACCAGCATCTCATGCTCGATCTGTCCTGTTCCTAGGTTGCACTCACACTGCCTCCTTCCTCAATGTGGCACGTAATCTCCCCGATGATGCACACCTATATACACAACACCAGCATCTCATGTTCGATCTGTCCTGTTCTAGGTTGCAAACTCAACTACTGCCTCCTTCCTAAATGTGGTTCACAACGCTCGAGTGATCAACATACATGCACAACACCAGCATCTCATGTTCGATCTGTCCTGTTCCTAGGTTGCACTCACACTGCCTCCTTCCTAAATGTGGCCACTAATCTCCCTCGATGATCAACATACATGCACAACACCAGCATCTCATGTTCGATCTGTCCTGTTCTAGTTGCAACTCACACTGCCTACCTTCCTAAATGTGGTCACTAATCTCCCTATGATCGTGCAATCCAACAACACCAGATTCTCATGTTGGCATATCTAGCTCCTGTTCATCTAGGTTTTGCACTCAACACTGCCCTGTTCCTTCCCTAAGCTTCACTTTAATCTCCTCATCATCATGCACCACACCACAATCTCATGTCGATCTGTCCTGTTCCTAGGTTGCATCTCCACACTGCCTCCTCCCTAAATGTGCTCAACTATCTCCCCTGCTGAAAACATGAAATGCTCAACCACTCCTATGTTTCGAGTCTGTACTGTTCCTGTTCACTGTCACACTGGAGCCATCCTTCCTAAATAGTGGTCACACTAATCTCCTCGATGATCAAACATACATGCAACGAAGAGAGAGAGAGACACAGAGCATCTCAATCTGTCCTGTTCCAGGTTGCGAAGCCAACGACCACCTGTCTCCGTCCTAAATGATGGTACTAATCTCCTCATGATCAATCTTAATAATACACAACACGAGCAATCTCAGTAGTTATATGATCTGGTCTCAGGTTGTCAACACTCGAGCTCTGTCAGTATAATCTCTCCAGATTGATCAACTTATTAGCACACACCCAGCACCTATGTTCCCCTCTGTCCTGCTGCTATGTTGCACTCACAAAGTGTACTAGCCGCACTAATCTCCCTCAATGATCAACCTGCACAACACAGGCGCATATCCGAGTAATGTCCTGTTCCTATGTGACACTCACAATACTGCCTCCCTTCACTAAATGTGATAATCTAGAATCTCCCTCAGATGATGCATACATGCAACAATCACCTTAAATGCACAACACCAGGCATCAATGTCCTGTTTGCTTAGGTTGTCAACTTTGCCCTCCTTCCTACCAGCATCATGATCACCAATTCCCTTCGATCTGTCCTGGTCACTTTCCTAGGCTTGATCAACATACATGCACAACACCGCATCTCACATCTGTCCTGTTCTAGGTTGCACCTCACACCTCCTTCCTAAATGTGGTCACTAATCTCCCTCGAGATCAACATACATGCACAACACCAGCATCTCATTTCGATCTGTCCGGTTCTAGGTTGCACTCACACTGCCTCCTTCCTAAATGTGGTCACTAATCTCCCTCAATGATCAACTTATATTACACAACACCAGCATCTCATGTTTGATCTGTCCTGTTCCTAGTGCACTCACACTGCGAGCTCACTGTGCCCACTAATCTCTCTCAATGATCAACCTTATTACAACAAACACCAGCACTCATGTTCCCTCTGTCCTGCCTGCTATGTGCACTCACACTTCGAGCTTACTGTGCCCACTAATCTCCCTCAATGATCAACATACATGCACAACACAAGCATCTCATGTTCGATCTGTCCTGTTTCCTAGGTTTGCACTCACACTGGACTCCTTCCTAAATGTGATCACTAATCTCCCTCGATGATCAACATACATGCACAACACCAGCATCTCATGTTCGATCTGTCCTGTTTCTAGGTTGCACTCACACTGCCTCCTTCCTAAATGTGATCACTAATCTCCCTCAATGATCAACATACATGCACAACACCAGCATCTCATGCTCGATCTGTCCTGTTCCTAGGTTGCACTCACACTGCCTCCTTCCTAAATGTGGTCACTAATCTCCCTCAATGATCAACATACATGCACAACACCAGCATCTCATGTTCGATCTGTCCTGTTCCTAGGTTGCACTCACACTGCCTCCTTCCTAAATGTGGCCACTAATCTCCCTCAATGATCAACATACATGCACAACACCAGCATCTCATGTTCGATCTGTCCTGTTCCTAGGTTGCACTCACACTGCCTCCTTCCTAAATGTGGCCACTAATCTCCCTCAAAGATCAACATACATGCACAACACCAGCATCTCATGTTCGATCTGTCCTGTTCCTAGGTTGCACTCACACTGCCTCCTTCCTAAATGTGCTCACTAATCTCCCTCAATGATCAACATACATGCACAACACCAGCATCTCATGTTCGATCTGTCCTGTTCCTAGGTTGCACTCACACTGCCTCCTTCCTAAATGTGCTCACTAATCTCCCTCGATGATCAACATACATGCACAACACCAGCATCTCATGTTCGATCTGTCCTGTTCCTAGGTTGCACTCACACTGCCTCCTCCCTAAATGTGCTCACTAATCTCCCTCGATGATCAACATAAATGCACAACACCAGCATCTCATGTTCGATCTGTCCTGTTCCTAGGTTGCACTCACACTGCCTCCTTCCTAAATGTGGTCACTAATCTCCCTCGATGATCAACATACATGCACAACACCAGCATCTCATGTTCGATCTGTCCTGTTCCTAGGTTGCACTCACACTGCCTCCTTCCTAAATGTGGTCACTAATCTCCCTCAATGATCAACTTATATACACAACACCAGCATCTCATGTTTGATCTGTCCTGTTCCTAGGTTGCACTCACACTGCGAGCTCACTGTGCCCACTAATCTCTCTCAATGATCAACTTATATACACAACACCAGCACCTCATGTTCCCTCTGTCCTGCTGCTATGTTGCACTCACACTTCGAGCTTACTGTGCTCACTAATCTCCCTCAATGATCAACATACATGCACAACACAAGCATCTCATGTTCGATCTGTCCTGTTCCTAGGTTGCACTCACACTGCCTCCTTCCTAAATGTGATCACTAATCTCCCTCGATGATTAACATACATGCACAACACCAGCATCTCATGTTCGATCTGTCCTGTTTCTAGGTTGCACTCACACTGCCTCCTTCCTAAATGTGCTCACTAATCTCCCTCAATGATCAACATACATGCACAACACCAGCATCTCATGCTCGATCTGTCCTGTTCCTAGGTTGCACTCACACTGCCTCCTTCCTAAATGTGGTCACTAATCTCCCTCAATGATCAACATACATGCACAACACCAGCATCTCATGTTCGATCTGTCCTGTTCCTAGGTTGCACTCACACTGCCTCCTTCCTAAATGTGGTCACTAATCTCCCTCAATGATCAACATACATGCACAACACCAGCATCTCATGTTCGATCTATCCTGTTCCTAGGTTGCACTCACACTGCCTCCTTCCTATATGTGGTCACTAATCTCCCTCAATGATCAACATACATGCACAACACCAGCATCTCATGCTCGATCTGTCCTGTTCCTAGGTTGCACTCACACTGCCTCCTTCCTAAATGTGCTCACTAATCTCCCTCGATGATCAACATACATGCACAACACCAGCATCTCATGTTCGATCTGTCCTGTTCCTAGGTTGCACTCCCACTGCCTCCTTCCTAAATGTGCTCACTAATCTCCCTCAATGATCAACTTATATACACAACACCAGCATCTCATGTTTGATCTGTCCTGTTCCTAGGTTGCACTCACACTGCGAGCTCACTGTGCTCACTAATCTCTCTCAATGATCAACTTATATACACAACACCAGCATCTCATGTTCCCTCTGTCCTGCTGCTATGTTGCACTCACACTGCGAGCTCACTGCGCTCACTAATCTCCCTCAATGATCAACATACATGCACAACACAAGCATCTCATGTTCGATCTGTCCTGTTCCTAGGTTGCACTCCCACTGCGAGCTCACTATGCTCACTAATATTCCTCAATGATCAACATACATACATAACACTAGCATCTCATGTCCCCTCTGCCCTGCTGCTACGTTGCACTCACACTGCCTCCTTCCTAAATGTGCTCACTAATCTCACTCAATGATCAACATAAGTTAACATCACCTCAAAAGATCAAACACCAGAAAGACAGGAAAAGGTTGCTAGGTCAATCAGCATAATTGAACATACCTACACAACATGGGCTCACGACATATGCTGCCTGCGCTCCCTCGCAACATACTTCAACATAATCCAACCTAGCTACACAACGCGGGCTCACGATAAAGGCAGCTTGATGCATGCTTGCAACTTAATGCAACATAATACAACAAAGTTCAACGTCAATCAATCAGCATCATTCAACATCATTCACCACACTTCAACCTACCTATACAACACAAACTCACAATATAGGCTGCCTGATGCTTGCTTGCAACAAAATTCAACACCATTAAATATACTTTAACCTACCTACACAACACGGGCTCACGATATATGCTGCCCGGTGCTTGCTTGCCAGGAGCATTGCATGGTCTGTTGCATTGCCACAAGCGTGCCTGCAGCAACACGAAGAGATGAGATATGGGTCTATTGTTCAGCCTTTAGGATTTAGGGATAAGGCATTGCCACAAGTGTGCCTGCAGCAAAACAAGACTATGAAATATGGGTTTAGGGTTCATGTTTTAGAATTTAGGGTTAAGGAATTGCCACAAGTGTGCCTGCAGCAACACGAGAATATGAAATATGGGTTTAGGTTTTAGGCATTGCCACAAGCGTGCCTGCAGCAACACAAACAGATGACATTTAGGTTTAGGCATTGTCATAAGTGTGCGCGCACGAAGAGATGAAATATAGGTTTAGGTTTAGGATTTACGGTTTATGTATTGTCACAAGCGTGCGTGCTGCAACATGAATAGGTGAAATATAGGTTTAGGGTTTAGGGTTTAGACATTGCCACGAGTGTTCGTGCAGCAACATTAAAAGATGAAACATGGGTTTAGGGTTAAGACATTAGGATTTAGGGATTACGCATTGCCACAAGCGTGCCTGCAGCAACTTGAAAATATGGAATGTGGATTTAGGGTTTAGGGTTTAGGCATTGCCACAAGCATACCTGCAGCAGCATGAAGAGATGAACTACAGGTTTAAGGTTCAGGGTTTAGGCACTGCCACAAGCCTGCCTGCAGCAACATAAAAATGAAATATGGCTAAGCCTTAGGATGTAGGGTTTATGGTGAATGGTGCATGAAATATAGGTTTAGGGTTTAGGCATTGCCACAAGCATACCTGCAGCAGCATGAAGAGATGAACTACAGGTTTAAGGTTCAGGTTTTAGGCATTGCCATAAGCGTGCCTACAGAAACACGATGTGATGAATATGGGTTTAGAGTTAAGGCTTTAGGGTTTATGGTTTAGGCATTGCCACAAGCGTGCCTGCAGCAACTTCAAAATATGAAATACGGCTTTAGGGTCCAGGGTTTAGGCATTGCCACAAGCGTGCCTGCAGCAACTTTAAAATATGAAGTCCAACATCAAAAGGCTCCTTGTAGTCCTCAATCATGCCTATACGGGTCTTCACATCCGCCTAGACAGCAGCTACTGAACTAATAGAAGATAGACAGAGAAAACGATATAAATGCTTAGCACTCAAAGTGCAAGGCCAACATCAAAAGGCTCCTTGGAGTCCTCAATCATGCCGACTCAATGCTTCACATTCGCCAAGCCAGAAGCTACTTACCCCACCCTCCGCCCTCCCTCTCCTCTCAGACCCGCTCCCCCTGCTTTGCCCCCAGGGCCTGCTAGACCTGGAGTACTAGGAGGGAGACAGAGACAAGTATCACGATGCTATAGGTATGAAACTATAGAAATGCATAACACTCACACAGCCAGTCCAACATCAAAAGGCTCCTTGGAGTCCATAATCATGTATATACGGTGCTCCAAATCCCCCAAGCCAGCAGCTACTGAACTAATAGAGGATAGAAAAATAAAATGATAGAAATACGTAACACACATGCGTTACCCCCCCCCCCCCCCCCCCCCCCCCCCCCCCGCACACACACACACCCTCTCCGGCCCCCTTTCTTTACCCCCAGGGCCAGCTAGACATGGGCAACTAGGAGACAGACAGACAAATGTACCCCAATGCTATAGCTATGAAATTATGGACATGCGTAGCACTTACAGTGCCAGTCCAACGTCAAAAGGCTCCTTGTAGTCCTCAATCATGCATACATGGCTCTTCACATTCGTCAGGCCAGCAGCTACTTACCCCAACCCCCACCCTACCCCCGCCGGTCCCCCTACTTTGCCCCCAGGGACAGCTAGCTCTGAAGTACTAGGAGGGGGTCAGAGACCACAATGCTATAGCTAAGATATTATGGCAATGCTTGGCACTCACAGTGCCAGTCCAAAGTCAAAAGGCTCCTTGTAGTCCTCAATCATGCATATATGGGTCTTACCATTTGTCTAGCCAGCAGCTAATGATCTAATAGGAGATAGACAGAGTAAACAATATAAATGGGTAACACTTACAGCGCCAGCCCAACGTCAAAAGGCTCCTTGTAGTCCTCAATCATGCCTACATGGGTCTTCACATTTGTCAGGCCAGCAGCTTCAAGGCGTTGTTGCATGATGGTGAGAGCTGTTGCCTTCATTTCCACTCCTACAGGGTGTGTTTTGGGTGGTTGGTGGTGTGTTTGGGGTGGTTGAAGGTGGTGGGGGTGTGGGTGGGTATTTGGTGGGTCTTCACATTCGTCAAGCCAGCAGCTTCAAGGCGTTGCATGATGGTGAGAGCTGTTGCCTTCATTTCCACTCCTACAGGGTGTGTTTGGGGTGGTTGGTGGTGTGTTTGGGGTGGTTGAAGATGGTGGTGGTGCTGGGGTATTTGGTGGGTCTTCACATTTGTCAAGCCAGCAGCTTCAAGGCGTTGCATAATGGTGAGAGCTGTGGCCTTCATTTCCACTCCTGCGTAGTGGGGTTGGGGTGGTGGTGGTAGTGGGATTGGGGTTGCTGGTGGTGCGGTTGGGGTGGGTGATGGTGGTGGGGTTGGGGTGGTTGGTGGTGCGGTTGGTGGTGCGGTTGGTGGTGTTGGTGGGGTGGAGGGTGGTGGTGGTGGTGGTGTGGGGTCTTCACATTTGTCAGGCCAGCAGCTTCAAGGCGTTGTTGCATGATTGTGAGAGCTGTGGCCTTCATTTCAACTCCTGCGTGGTGGGGTTGGGGTGGTTGGTGGTGGTGGGGTGGTTGGGGTGGTTGGCAGTGGTGGTGGTTGCAGTTGGGGTGGTTTGGTGGTGGTGGGGTGGTTGGTGGGTGTTCACATTTGTCAGGCCAGCAACTTCAAGGCGTTGCTGCATGATGTTGAGAGCTGTGGCCTTCATTTCCACACCTGCTATGAGGGAGGTATTGGGGATGATTTTTTGTTGTAATGATGGTTGGTCATGGTGAGTGTTGTTGCTGTTGCTCTTCCTGCTGCTGTTGTTGCTGTTGTTGCTGTTGTTGCTGTTGTTGTTGTTGTTGTAAACCAGATGTATTGCTGTGCTGCTGCATGATGTTCAGAGCTGTAGCTTTCAGTTCCACCCCTTCCATGAGGGATATATTTGGGATGATGTTTTGTAATGGTAGTTGTTGCTGCTGCTGCTGCTGCTGCTGCTGTTGCTGTTGTTCGTGCTGTTCTTGTGCTGGTCCTATTCCTTCTGTTGTTGTTGTTGTTGTTGTTGTTGTTGTTGTTGTTGTTGTTGTTGTTGTTGTTGTTCCTGCTGCTGTTGTTGTTGTTGTTGTTGTAATGATATTTGTTGTTGTGATTTTCATTCATTTGTGTTGCTGCATGATGGTGAGAGCTGTGGCCTTCATGTCCGCTCCTGCGAAGGGCGATCTTTTGTTGTAATGATGGTTGGCCATGGCGACGGTTGCTGTTGCTGTTGCGGTGGTGGTGGTGAATCATATTTGTTGTGTTGACTTGTGTTGCTTTGTGATCGACAACATGATTTGTGGGATCGACAACATGATTTGTGTTGCTGCAGAACGTGAAGTTAAGGACACCACAGCGTAAGCCGGAGCTAGCTTTAGTCACCGCTGCTGTTGCTGTTGCGGTTGCTGTTATGGCGGTTGTGGTGGTGGTGGTGGTGGTGAATCAGATTTATTATGTTGACTTGCGTTGATTTGTGTTGCTGCATGATAGACAGAGCTGTGACCTTCATTTCCATTCCTGCAAACAATGTTTTGTAATGGTGCTTTGTCATGGCGACGGCATGATTTGTTGTTGTGACTTGCGTTGATTTGTGTTGCTGCATGATGGTGAGAGCTGTGGCCTTCATTTCCATTCCTGCCATGAGGGAGATGTGTGGGGTGATTGTTTGTTGTAATGATGATTGGTCATGGTGAGTGTTGTTGCTGTTGCTCTTCCTGCTGCTGTTGTTGCTGTTGTTGCTGTTGCTGCTGTTGTTACTGTTGTTGCTGGTGTTGCCGTTGTTGCTGTTGTTGCTGTTGTTGTTGTTGTCGCTGCTGTTGTTGTTGCTGCTGTTGTTGTTGTTGTTGTTTGTTGTTGTTGTTGTTGTTCCTGCCATGAGGGAGATATTTGGGGTGATTGTTTGTTGTAATGATGGTTCGTCATGGTGATTGTTGTTCCTGTTCCTGATGCTGCTGCTGCTCTTATTGTCAAGGTGGTTGTTGTGGAGAATCAGATTACCACGCTGTAAGCTGTATTAAACACTGTACTTAACACACACACACACACACACACAAAATGACATGCAAACACATGCTGATGATAAAACTGAATGGCGCACCTACAAACGCGCTGCGCAGGAAGAGATGTGAAAGCGGAAGGGCACCTTCTTGGGGATGCCTGGACTGTAACAAACGCACACAAATGATGTAGTGAACACACACATGCTGATGTCAAAACTTGATGGCGCATCTACGAACTCGCAGTGCAGGAAGAAATGTGCAAGGGGAAGGTAACCTTCTTGGAGATGCCTGGACTGTGACAGACACACAAACACAAACGCACTCACAAACACACAATCGCTATCACAAACATACACAAACAATGTAGTTAACACGCACGCACACACATGTTGAAGTACAAACTGCATGGCGCATCTACAAACTCGCAGTGGGGGAAGAGATGTGCAAGGGGAAGGAGGACAGCACCAGTACCACAGCCAATGTCAAGGATGCGAAAAGGTGTACACACACACAAATGCACACACAGAAATACTGAATGGCGCACCTACAAACTCGCAGTGGGGGAAGAGATATGCAAGGGGAAGGAGGACAGCACCAGTACCACAGCCAAAGTCAAGGATGCGAAAAGGTGAGCCACTGGAGTTCACAGTTGCGGCGTCGCCCAACATTCGCCTGAGGATTACTACAAAGCTTTCGACCTGAAATTTGCATTGCATTGCGTGGCGTGTGTTGTGTTATGTGTTATGTGCTGTGTGTACATTGTACATACAACAATGCTTTCAACCTGAAATTTCATTCATTAGAGTCAGGATTTGGTGTTTGTGTGTGTGTGGTGGTGGTGGGGGTGGTAGCCAGGTAAAACCCAACCCAACCCAACCCCCGTCGCCCAACATTCGCCAGAGGATCACTACAAAGCTTTCGACCTGAAATTTGTATTGCGTGGTGTCGGGTTGTACTGTGTTATGTGTTGCGTGCTGTTTGTTGTGTTGTTGCTGTATTGTTGTGGGGTGTATAGTTGTCTGGTGTGGTGCGTTGTGTGGTCTTTGTGGTGTGTTAATGGTTTGGTTTTGGGTGGTGTGCGGTGTGAAGTGTGGTGTGGTGTGTAGTGTGTGGTGTGTGGTGTGCAGTGTGTGGTGTGCAGTTTGTGGTGTGGTGTGGTGTGGTGAACAGTGTTCGGTGTGGTGTGGTGTGCAGTGTTTGGTGTGGTGTGCAGTGTGGCGTGGTGTGCAGTGTGTGGTGCGGTGTGGTGTGCGGTGTGCAGTGTGTGGTGTGCAGTGTGGTGTGCAGTGTGTGGTGTGGTGTGCAGTTTGTGGTGTGCAGTGTGTGGTGTGTGTGTGTGTGTGTGGTGTGCAGTGTGTGGTGTGGTGTGCAGTGTGTGGTGTGCAGTGTGTGTGTGTGTGTGGTGTGGTGTGTGTGTGGTGTGTGTGTGTGGTGTGCAGTGTGTGGTGTGGTGTGCAGTGTGTGGTGTGCAGTGTGTGTGTGCAGTGTTGTGGTGTGCAGTGTGTGTGGTGTGCAGTGTGTGGTGTGCAGTGTGTGGTGTGCAGTGTGTGGTGTGGAGTGCAGTGTGTGGTGTGGTGGTGGTGTGGTGTGCAGTGTGTGTGTGGTGTGCAGTTTGTGGTGTGCAGTGTGTGGTGTGCAGTTGTGTGGTGTGCAGTGTGTGGTGTGGAGTGCAGTGTGTGGTGTGGTGGTGGTGTGTGTGTGTGGTGTGCAGTGTGTGGTGTGCAGTGTGTGGTGTGCAGTGTGTGGTGGTGGTGTGGTGTGCAGTGTGTGGTGTGGTGTGCAGTTGTGTGGTGTGCAGTGTGTGGTGTGCGTGTGCAGTGTGTGGTGTGGTGTGCATGTGTGTGTGTGGTGTGTGTGTGGTGTGCAGTGTGTGGTGTGCAGTGTGTGGTGTGCAGTGTGTGGTGTGGAGTGCAGTGTGTGGTGTGGTGTGTGGTGTGGTGTGCAGTGTGTGGTGTGGTGTGCAGTTTGTGGTGTGCAGTGTGTGGTGTGGTGTGGTGGTGTGGTGTGCATGTGTGGTGTGGTGTGGTGTGGTGTGTGGTGTGTGTGGTGTGCAATGTGTGGTGTGGTGTGGTGTGCAGTTCAGGTTGTGGTGTGGTGTGCAGTGTGGTGTGGTGTGCAGTGAGTGGTGTGCGGTGTGTGTTGTGGTGTGCGTGGTGTGGTGTGCAATGTGTGGTGTGGTGTGGTGGCAGTGAGTGGTGTGCGGTGTGTGTTGTGGTGTGCAGAGTGTGGTGTGCAGAGTGTGGTGTGCAGAGTGTGGTGTGCAGAGTGTGGTGTGCAGTGTGTGGTGTGCAGTATGTCGTGTGGTGTGCGGAGTGTGATGTGTGGTGTGCAGTGTGGTGTGCAGTGTGTGGTGTGGTGTGCAGTTTGTGGTGTGCAGTGTGTGGTGTGGTGTGTGGTGTGGTGTGCAGTGTGTGGTGTGGTATGCAGTTTGTGGTGTGCAGTGTGTGGTGTGGTGTGGTGTGTGGTGTGCAGTGTGGTGTGTGGTGTGGTGTGCAGTGTGTGGTGTGCAGTGTGTGGTGTGCAGTTTGTGGTGTGCAGTGTGTGGTGTGTGGTGTGGTGTGTGTGGTGTGGTGTCCAGTTTGTGGTGTGCAGTGTGTGGTGTGCAGTGTGTGGTGTGGAGTGTGTGGTGTGGAGTGCAGTGTGTGGTGTGGTGTGTGGTGTGGTGTGGTGTGCAGTGTGTGGTGTGGTGTGGTGTGCAGTGTGTGGTGTGGTGTGCAGTGTGTGGTGTGCAGTGTGTGGTGTGCAGTGTGTGGTGTGCAGTTTGTAGTGTGGAGTGCAGTGTGTGGTGTGGTGTGTGGTGTGGTGTGCAGTGTGTGGTGTGGTGTGTGGTTTGTGGTGTGCAGTTTGTGGTGTGCAGTGTGTGGTGTGCAGTGTGTGGTGTGGAGTGCAGTGTGTGGTGTGGTGTGTGGTGTGGTGTGCAGTGTGTGGTGTGGTATGCAGTTTGTGGTGTGCAGTGTGTGGTGTGCAGTGTGTGGTGTGGTGTATGGTGTGGTGTGCAGTGTGTGGTGTGGTGTGCAGTTTGTGGTGTGCAGTGTGTGGTGTGCAGTTTGTGGTGTGCAGTGTGTGGGGTGGAGTGCAGTGTGTGGTGTGGTGTGTGGTGTGGTGTGCAGTGTGTGGTGTGGTGTGCAGTGTATGGTGTGCAGTGTGTGGTGTGGAGTGCAGTGTGTGGTGTGGTGTGTGGTGTGGTGTGCAGTGTGTGGTGTGGTGTGCAGTTTGTGGTGTGCAGTGTGGTGTGGTGTGGTGTGCAATGTGTGGTGTGGTGTGCAGTTCAGGTTGTGGTGTGGTGTGCAGTGTGTGGTGTGGTGTGCAGTGTGTGGTGTGGTGTGCAGTGTGTGGTGTGGTGTGCAGTGTGTGGTGTGGTGTGTGGTGTGCAGTGTGTGGTGTGGTGTGGTGTGCAATGTGTGGTGTGGTATGGTGTGCAGTTCAGGTTGTGGTGTGGTGTGCAGTGTGTGGTGTGGTGTGCAGTGAGTGGTGTGCGGTGTGTGTTGTGGTGTGTGTGGTGTGGTGTGCAATGTGTGGTGTGGTGTGGTGGCAGTGAGTGGTGTGCGGTGTGTGTTGTGGTGTGCAGAGTGTGGTGTGCAGTGTGTGGTGTGCAGTATGTGGTATGGTGTGCGGAGTGTAGTGTGGTGTGCGGAAGGAGGACGGCAGCGGTAGCACAGCCAAAAGCCAAGGATGCGAAATAGTGTGCCACTGATGCTCGGACCTGCCAGTGGCACACCATGCTGCTTCTGCTTCTGAATTCCTTTGTAGTTCTTCAAAATTGCCTTATCTTGCCTTTCCAAAGCTTTTAATGAAATCATGATGGGCAAAGGGCTAGATATTATGATAGGCGTGTTCAAACATACCTGCCCGCGCTTCTAAATTCATCAATAGCCCTTTGCATTTATATTGAATGCTTATTTACATGTATAATTAAATGATGATAGGCATGTGCAGAGACACCTGCCAGCGCTTCTGAATTCCTCTGCAGTCCTTTGAAATCGCCTTATCCTGCCTTTGTAAAGCTGGTTATTATATGTTAACAGGCTTGTTCATTGTTGTTGCTTTCTTGCCACAATTAAATGATTATATGAGTATTGGCCTCTTTATAGTTAGTACATACCTGCCAGCGCTTCTGAATTTCTCTGCAGCCTTTTGAAATTGTATTAAATTATTATTTAAATGTATAACTAAATTATTACAGGCCTGTTAAAACATACTCGCTAGCGCTTCTGAATTGTCCTGCGAGTTTTTGTAAATGCCTTATCCTCCCCTCCCACATCTTATAATTAAATTATTATATGAGTATCGGCCTGTTAATGGCTTGTACATACCTGCCAGCGCTTCTGAATTCCTCTTTATTCCTTTTAATTCATATTGAATCCATATTAAATGATTATTCAAATGTATAATAATTAAATGATTATTAAAATGAACAATAATTAAATGATTCTAGGCCAGTTAATAAACACCTGCCAGCGCTTCTGAATTCTTCTGCGTGTTTCCGTGAATGTCTTATCCTCCCCTCCTACACCTTCCAATTAAATGAGTATACAATTATTTAAATGCATAATTAAATGAGTATACGATTATTGATTGTATAATTAAATGAGTATACGATTATTGATTGTATAATTAAATGAGTATACGATTATTTATTGTATAATTAAATGAGTATACGATTATTTATTGTATAATTAAATGAGTATACGATTATTTATTGTACAATTAAATTATTATCTCATACATGGTTATTGAAATGTAGAATTTAATGATTATACGATTCTTTAAATGTAGAATTAAATGATTCTAGGATTATCAGCCTGTAAATGGTTTGTACATACCTGCCAGCGCTTCTGAATTCCTCTGCAGTCCTTTTAAATGATTTTTAATTGTTTTTTGAAGCGATTATTTAACTGTGGAATTCAGTGAGTGTAGGCCTGTCAATGGTTTGTACATACCTGCCAGCGCTTCTGAATTCCTCTACGATCCTTGGAGAACGCTTTATCATCTTGCCCTTTAGCATTGGTCAAAGCCTTTGCTGCCTTGGCTGCTTCCTTCTTCGACATGTTCTGGGTAGGGAGCTCAGCACCTGGGTTGTATTGGAGCATGGCTATCTGCGGTAGTCATTTAGTTGGAGGCAGTAATTTAGTTGGAGGCAGTCATTTAGTTGGAGGCAGTAATTTAGTTGGAGGCAGTCATTTAGTTGGAGGCAGTAATTTAGTTGGAGGCAGTAATTTAGTTGGAGGCAGTAATTTAGTTGGAGGCAGTAATTTAGTTGGAGGCAGTAATTTAGTAGGTGGCCTGAGGTGGCAGTAATGTATTAGGCGGTAGACCTGGGTAGACAGTATTTTTTAGGCGGCTCGCTTACTTGTCATGTTTGGAGCAGGGAGCTCAGCACTCGGGTTGTATTGGAGCATCGCTATCTGCAGTGGTCATTTAGTGGGTGGCAGTATTCTATTAGGTGGTAGCAATTTAGTAGGAGGCAGTCATTACGTGGGTGGCAGTAGATTACTAGGCTGATTGCTTACTCGACATGTTCTGAGTTGGGAGCTCAGCACCTGGGTTATATTGGAGCATAGCTACCTGCGAGACAGATACATCCCACCCTTGTGTCGGTGGTGCTGGTAGCGTGTTGGTGGTGGTGGTGTGTGTAGGGGTGTGTGTAGGTGTGTAGGTGTGAAAAAACGTCTTTGACATCTTCTGAGTAGAGAGCACAGCACAGGGTTGTACTGGAGCATAGCTATCTGCGGTAGTGGGTGGGTGGCAGTAGTTAAGTAGGAGGCAGCAATTTTATGAGGTGGTCGTCATTTAGTGGGTGGCACTGGTGGCAGTAATTTATTTGGCGGCAGTATTTATAAGGCTGCCTGCTTACTCGTTATCTTCGGAGTAGGGAGCTCAGCACCAGGGATGTACAGGAGCATGGCTATCTGTGATAGTCATGTAGTAGGTGGTCTGAGGTGGCAGTAATTTATTAGGCGGTAGACCTGGGTAGACAGTGTGTTTTTAGGCGGCTTGCTTATTCGTTATGTTCGGAGTAGGGAGCTCAGCACCTGGGTTGAATTGGAGCATCGCTATCTGCGGTAGTCATTAATTGGGTCGCAGTAGTTTAGTAGGAGGCAGCGAGTTAGTAGGTGGTCTGAGGGGTAGACATTTAGTAGGAGGCAGTATTGTAGTAGGTGGTAGCAATTTAGTAGGTGGTAGTAATTCAGTGGGTGGCAGCATTTTATTAGGCTGCTTGCTTACTTGTCATGTTCTGGGTAGCGAGCTCAGCACCTGGGTTGAATTGGAGCATGGCTATCTGCGGTAGTCATTTAGTTGGTGGCAATATTTTAGTGGGTGGCTGTAATTAATTAGGGGGCAGTAAGTTATTAGGCGGCAGTATTTTAGTAGGTAGTCTGCGGTGGTAGTAATTTAGCAGGTGGCTGTATTTAGTAGGTGGTAGTCATTTATTGGGCGACAGTAATTTATTAGGCGGCAGTATTTTATTAAGTGGCAGTCATTTATTAGTAGGCGGAAGTATTTTATAAGGCTGCTTGCGTACTCGTCATCTTCTGAGTAGGGAGCTCAGCAACGGGTTGGAGCATACATGGGAGCATGGCCAGTTATTTTTTTCAAACCTGAAAGTGGGTGTTTTCTAGCGTTATGGTTCTAGGCCTCCTTCTGGGACAGCCGAATAGTGTTTTACAGCTTTTTTTCAGCTTTTTAGGGCCATTTAGGCCTCCTTCTGGGACAGCCGTTGAGTGCTTTTACAGCTATTCAGCTTATTAGGGCCATTTATGTCTCCTGGGACAGCCGAATAGTGCTTTTACAGCTTTTTTTCAGCTTTGAAGGGCCATTTAGGCCTCCTTCTGGGACAGCCGAATAGTGCTTTTACAGCTTTTTTCAGCTTTTTAGGGCCACTTAGGCCTCCTTCTGGGACAGCCGTTGAGTGCTTTTACAGTTTTTTTCAGCTTTTAAGGGCCATTTAGGCCTCCTTCTGGGACAGCCGAATAGTGCTTTTACAGCTTTTTTCAGCTTTTTAGGGCCATTCAGGCCTCCTTCTGGGACAACCGTTAAGTGCTTTTACAGCTTTTTTTCAGCTTTGAAGGGCCATTTAGGCCTCCTTCTGGGACAGCCGTAAAGTGCTATTACAGCTTTTTTTCAGCTTTTTAGGGCCATTTAGGGCAAAACAAACGTTTTCGTTTACTTTCATATAGCGATAATTTCTCTAAAACGGGGTCCAAACTAGAGATCGCTACAGCGGGGAAAAATCGAGACAGCCACTAGGTAGCTCCCTTGACAGGTGAGGCATAGCATTTATTTTCAGCTACGAGCAGCAGATTCTAGGCAGCTCCCTGAGACAGCCACTAGGTAGCTCTCTTGACAGGTGAGGCATAGCTTTTCTTTTCAACAACAAGCAGCAGACATTACATATTACTGTACAACGGCATACACTGCCATGCACTCATGTTATAAACATACTGCAGTACACATTGCAGTACATCGGCATTCACTGCCATGCACTCATGTTAAAGTTGCAGTACATATTGCAGTGCATCAGCATACACTGCCATGCACTCATGTTATAAACATATTGCAGTACACATTACAGGACATCGGCACACACTGCCATGCACATGTTATAAACATATTGCAGTACACATTACAGTACATCGGCACACACTGCCATGCACTCATGTTATAAACATACTGCAATACATATTGCAGTACATCGGCATTCACTGCCATGCACTCATGTTATAAACATATTGAAGTACATCGGCATACACTGACATGCACTCATGTTTTAAACATATTGCAGTACATATCGCAGTACATCGGCAAACACTGCCATACGTTATGCCAAGTGCTATAAATTGTACAGCAGGGCTGTGACTGACCTGCTCCTGCACAGGCACCCCATGTTTTTTACTCATGTTCAGAGGGTTAAGCATGGCGCATGGGTCTAATGCCGGAGGCATAGTTGCCCAGTCAACGATCTCGCTTGAGTCATCATGAGCCCCTCTCCATGCGTCTAGGGGAAGGTAGCTGCTACGTGCTGCTATGCCAAACGGCTCTGGCAGAGCTCCTATGACGCTGAAGATGTGCAGCTTTTGGCGCTCCTTGCGACGGCAATGGTGACGCGTATTTGGATTGGTAGAGGTCCTTGGCTGCTGCCCCGGTACAGCTGTTTTCTCGCTCGCATCGGGCAGTGGGTTGGCTGTAGGATCCGCCATGGGGCTGTCTCAGGAGAGCGAAGACGGACTGATGTCAAGAAAAGCAAACTAACGCATAATGGGCGTGGCTCAAGGATGCGTCAGGGAAGGAGCCATGCGCAACCGTCAAACTGTCAAGTTCAGGCTTGGATTCGCGAAAAATGCAACCAAGTCAATCGGGGCGGCGAATTGAAGGGGTTCTATGATTGAATCAATGTAATCGAGTGAACGAGTGCGAGTGCGATTGCAGGTGGGGGCGCCAGCCTGCCAGCCCCAGTTGGTGCCAGGCTGGCAATGCTTGAATTCGCAGCGAATCCAGGCTTGCCGCAGGCGCAGGTGAGGGGCGCAGGCGCTACATGGAGCGACGAGCGAGGAATGGAAATAGATACTCGCAACCTTCCCCCAACCTCGGAACTACAAATCTCTTTCCACAATCATGCGCAATTCTTTCTCACCTACGATCTTTGTTTCTGGGCATTCCTAACATGGATCCCTGATCCCTACCTCCCTCCTCTGTCCCTCACCCAGACTCTCGCATGGAGAGCCAGGGGCATTCAAATTATCAAAATACCCTTGAGGGCTATCAAAATCAAAATCAAAATACAAGGTTGCGGGAGGTCCACGAACAAATGGACTGCAGAACTCTTTACTCGCGCCTTCACAGGGCTGCTGTTTCTTCACTACTATTGTCTTATGTCATGTGATGGAGTGTTGTCCATGCTGCATGACTCCTTAGGGGTCGAGCAGCAGGATGAGTTAGTGCACGAGTTTCCAGGCAGGCTCGAGGCCACTTTGAGAGGCTTCTCTTGCGACTTCGCCAATGGGCGCAATGGGACAGAAGCTGCTGGTGATGAAGGATGCCAGCAAGCTTTCCTGGATTCGCTGCGCTGCCGGCTCCGAGCTGCCAGCGTCAGCTTCACCCCAACTTTCCTAACAACTAAAACTACAACTTAAACTAAAACAAAAAACAAAAACAACTAATTGCCTTCTGTCAGCTCCATCGTAGCCACCTGTCGTTCCGTTGCCAACACACTCCGCCAATTTCTCGCGTCGCTTGCGATGCTACATAGGACTTGTCAGCCCCTCCGTTCGCATACCAAATTCAAGTTGAAACAAAAGTTCGATGAAATCCACTGCAAGGGGGCCACGTCTTGCCAAATGTTCAGACAAAGTCCACCAGGATTTCGCAAACGCAAAAATGGCGAAGACTGATACGCCGTTCAGGAACACTAAATCCTTCCGGCATGATGCGTGGGACGAGCAGGGAGTCCAGGTAAGCAACCCGTGTCTACTCCACAGACTGTGAGCAGCTTGAAGGCTAATGGAATTTGACATCAAACTAAACTAAACAAAGGAAGCTACGGGCAATTGATACTATCTCCCTTGCGATAAATGTTGCCCCCCTTGCTATCGAGCCCTGCCAGCCTGGCGATGTCTATCTGATCTACCTGGTGGACAAGCAGATGGCCGTTTCACACTGCTCTTAGCAAAACGGAAATGGCGTGGCATCTTTTCGGCTGTCGGGACGACCACACCAGTTGTATGATGTGTGCCCTCGAGGCCGCGCTCTAATAGCCTTCGCTGCAAGTCATGAAAGAGCACGCGGCCTCAGGGTGCAAACCTACTAACAGGCAGCTAGCGCAAGCGTCTAGACCGCCGATACGATCTCCGCGCTGTTTCGGCATTGCTCTGCGGAGAAGGGGTATGCTGACAATTGTCCCCGAGATTCCGATCCGTCTAGGGCCTGATTTATTTGTTTTTTGTTGGAGACCGTTGGGGACCTCGCTTTATTGGAGACCTCGATTTATTTACCGCCCTCAATGTAGGAGAGACTCGTTGAGGGCATAGGTGTACGGGGGACAGGACCCGACAGGACTGTACAAAAACGTTTTTTTCATCCTAGATCTACTTTGTGGGGAGTGGGGTTGGAGGGATGAAGTATGATTAGACATCAAGTCTAGGTCAGATTTTGAAATATTGTGCTCCTCTGGATGCTGGTTTGGAATGCATGGATCCTATGCAAACAATAAAGTAATGGATCTAACGACTGCAATCAGACAGTGATTTTTTTTTCAAATCTGAAAGTGGGTTTCTCCTAGCTATATTTTGTTAGGCCTCCTCCAGGGACGGCGTTTTAGTGCTTTCTATAGCTTTTTAATCTTTTTAGGGCAATTTAGGGCAAAAAAACAAAAAACACTTTTTTTCTTTTTTTATACGGTAGCGGACGGTAGCGATAATTTCGCAAAAACTAGCGATCGCTATATATGGCGGAAATTAAAATCCCTGCAATCACAGGCCTACATGACCAAGACCTTCATCATCCTTGAATGAAACCGATGAGTATAACGAATGCATGGATCCTATAAAAACAATCAACTAACATATATAACAAATGCAATCACAGGGCTACTTGGAGAAGACCTTTAAGCAATATTTACAACCACTGTGTTGACCCAATTAAAAGAAGTAACTAAGGGATATAACGACTGCAATCTCAGGGTAACTTGGAGAAGACCTTTGAGCAATGTTTAAAACCACTGAATTTACCCAATTAAAACAATAAACTAATGGATCTAACATCTGAAATCACAGGGCTACTTGGAGAAGACCTTTGAGCCTCGTGCCTATGGAAATCCAAATTCAATTAATGAAGTCAAGTAACGGACCTAATGAATGCAATGCAATGCGACCACAGGGCTACTTGGAGCAGTGAATAGAACCATTGTGTTGACCCAATTAAAACATTAAACTAACGACTGCAATGCAATGCAATCACAGGGCTACTTGGAGAAGAACTTTGAGCAATCAATAGAAGCAATGCATGAACCCGATTAAACCAATAAACTAATGGACCTAACAAATGCCATCACAGGGCTACTTGGAGACGACCTTTGCGGAATGAATAGAAGCAATGAATGGATCCTATGAAAATCCAAATCCAATGAATGAAGTCAACTTACGGACCTTATTAATGCAATGCAATGCAACCACAGGGCTACTTGGAGAAGACAATTGAGCCTCGTGCCTATGAAAAGCAATATCCAATGAATGAAGTCAACAAACGAACCTTATGAATGCAATGCAATGCAACCACAGGGCTACTTGGAGAAGACCTTTGAGCCACGTGCCTACCTGAGCCCTGATGCTATCCGCGCATACATGGGAGAGTTCTGGGGAATGTTCTTCTTCCTTTGGATCACTATTGGCGTTGTGGTGTCATCCAATGACACCGTGTCAACCTACTACGGTACGCTTTTTTACTAATCACTATTGGCGTTGTGGTGTCATCCAATGACACCGTGTCAACCTACTACGGTACGCTTTTTACTACGACATGATTCTTACGACGGAATGGTTCTGACATCGGTATGATACTTGCTACAGTTTGACTTTTACATTGAGTTGTAACTTGTTTACTTTGTGTTCAACAAAGTTCAACAACAAAAAAGAGTTACAAGTACACAAAGAGTTAACATTTGAGATTACATTTGATTTTTATACCCTATGATACTACGGTATGATACTTACTACAGTATGATTCTTACTACAGTATGATAACTACTACAGTATGGTTCTTACTACGGCATGATTACTACTACAGTACGATTGTCTCCATACCGCTCTGAATGATTTTATCCTTGTGTTCAGGGGGGCACCAAGAAGTTTGTTTTGACACCTCATGCCGGCCTCCATGTTATGAAGTTGTTTTTTTTGCCCTTACCCCCTTACCCCCCCCTCCCCCCCCCCCCCATCGGCTTAAAAGGCCAATATCTTCCTCACCAATGATAATTATGTCAAGAAAGTTAGGTGGACACTGACCCTCACGTTGAGCTCTATCAGTTGGTCATCTTAAAAATGTGTTTCGGCTTATGTATAAGCGACCCTTGCCCCACCACCACCACCCATGCACAACTCACCCCACACACGCACACACAGACACACACCGTAATGAGAGGTAGGCTGCAACTAGTGAGTTTCATCTGCAGTTAAATTTTTTACGAAGAATAGTTCATAAATAACATCAGTCGTTTGGATAGAAATGGGCTCTGCAATGTTCCTATTCAGCAAGAAGGGCACTGCTGGGTCATTGATGTCGGGCCGAAAGTCCAAGCATCTAGGGAGCTCGGTTTGCGTCTGACCTATACGCATTAATTTTGCTGGCCCTGGTTTGTGGGAAAACTGATTCCTGTTCCAAAGAGGAACCTACTCCTCATCCCTACTTAGCCCTAAACATTGAGAGTGGGTGCTGGGTGTAAAATCTCGTATTGGCGATGTAGCAGCTTGTGGGATACACGACAGTGGCTGGAAGAACCTAGAGTGCCTCGGCCTCAGCCCTGCCCCTGACCTGATTTTTGTTCCATCCGTTGCTGTAAACGAGTACGGATTCCTGCTGGTTGAGCTTCCAACTGCTAAGTCGGGAACTTGTCGGCTCAGGTTGTGAAGTTCTGGATGTACCTTCCTGTACATCCACTAATTACCCCTAGGGTGTAATCGACCAACAACTGCAGATTCGCAACACTTTCGTCGAGGCTTTTTCGATGGTGTGAAGCACCTTCGATTCAGGCCACATACGAAGAAGTTGTGAAGAACTTTTGAGATCAGCCTCGACCCCCCCCACCCCTCCCATGGGGCCCCCCATATTCAGCCCCCAGGGCACTTTTTCACTTTGCAACGGTTTCGGGGTCTACAATCAAATCGGCCCATGTGCCTCCCCACATTCGTTTTGATGGCCCCCCGCTTGTGTTTTTAATTTTATTTTTTTCTTGTACACACACAACACACAAGGACACCAACACAAAACAAACACAAAACAAACAACACAACACAACACAACACAACACCAAACAACAAAACACAGCACAAGGAACCCCAACACAACACAACACAACCACAACACAACACAACACAACACAACACAAACACACACAACACAACACAACACAAACCCCACAACACACACACCACAACAACACAACACAACAACAAACACAACAGCAACACAACACAACACAAACACAAC
>CM039463.1:38851368-39110271 GCA_022414725.1 Microglena sp. YARC
AATGTAGAAAGGATGCTAGAATATTCTTAAAAATCGGAAATAAAATTACCAGAATTGAAATAATTGAATTTGAAGTCACTTTTTTTAATCGCATATTAATGTAAGTTTTGTTTAACTCTTCTAAACTTCAGGTAGGTGTCGTGGAGCATGACATCAACCCCAGCATTCGCTAAAAAAATTCCAGTGACCCTGCCTACTGTAAAGAGACAGAGGAATCCTAAAGCAAATAACATAGGAGTAGTGAATCAAACACAAACTCCATAAAGTAACCCAACCCGCCAGCCCCAGCCCCAGCCAGCCACCCAGCCCAGCCCCAGCCCCAGCCCCTACCTACGCTAGCCTTTAGTCCGGCCCTACCCAAACTTACTTGGACTTTTTTGGCAAGCTCCATAGGTTATCCATTAGATCTGGGTCCATGACAGGTTTTGGCCTGGAGGGTGGCAGGAGTACTCATGTTAGTGATGATAACGCCTGGTGGGGCGTGGTATTAAGGGAGCCCCGTCTTACGGCGGTAGTGGGAAGGGGCTGCTTACTTTACCTGGAAAAGCAACCATGGCGGTTGACAGTGATCCACTAACACTAAATCGCACCCGTGGGGATTTCGATATTCACCTTCCTCCATATCAGTGTGGCACTCAAGAACATTTATGGAGGAAGTGGTGTGTGGGTGGCAGAAAGGCCTGGAAATCCCCTGCAGGAGGGGTTAGAGGGTATGAGGGTTGGGTGATGTGGGGGGGAGGGGGGGACTAACTGTGTGGGGTGTGGGGGTGGGAGAGTGGGTGTGAGGAGGATGGCGGCGGGGTGGAGGGGGATAAAGATTCGAACCACTTCTGACATTCATTCAGAACATTTTTCATTCCTGTTGAACGCGATAATCGTTGTGGCAGAAAGTAAAAGAAGCAACCGTATCTAAGTCGAGACCTCCGACAACAACCTATTGTGTGCTTGAAGTGGTTTGTGCTGTGTGTGGTTGTGTGGTGAGAGTCATTGCTGCGTTCTGGTGCTTTGGTGCTGGTATGGTATGGTGTTGAGGTTAAGTGCATGGTGTGCTTAGTGTGTGGTTTGGAGTGGTTTGGTGTGTGGTGTGTGGTGTTTTAATTTTAGTGAATTGTGTGAGTGATGGAGGCTTCTATGAGGTGTTTATGATTTGATATCAATACTGGAACTCTTGAATATGATATTATTTTTTCTGAATGCCAACCAACCCACAACAACAACACAACCGCCGAACCGCACCCTAACCAATCCAACCAACCCAACCACGACCGCTTCTGTGTGGCACAGAGTGGAGACCACCACAACCACCCCACAACCTTCCCTACCACACCCCAACAAAACCCAACCGCGACCGCTTCTGTGTGACAGGGAATGGAAGCCACCTGAACCCCGCTGTCACCATGGCCATGATCCCAACCACCTCAACCACCCCACAACCAACCCAACCAACCCAACCTCGACCACTTATGTGCGACGCAGAGTGGAGGCCACCTGAACCCCGCTGTTACCATGGCCATGATCGTGCTCACAAAATTAACCTTCAACCAACCCAACCAACCAAACCAACCAAACCAACCGCATCTGTGTGACGCGGAGTAGGGGCCACCTGAACCCCGCTGTCACCATGGCAATGATTTCAACTACCCCAACCACCCCGACCAACCAATCCAACCACTTATGTGTGATGCAGAGTGGAGGCCACCTGAACCCCTCTGTCACTATGGCCATGATCGTACTCACAAAATTAACCTACAACCACCCCAACCAACCCAACCAACCAACCCAACCGCTTCTGTGTGACACGGAGTGGAAGCCACCTGAACCCCGCTGTCACCATGGCTATGATCTCAACTACCCCAACCACCCCAACCAACCAATCCAACCACTTATGTGTGACACGGAGTGGAAGCCACCTGAAACCCGCTGTCACCATGGCTATGATCTCAATTGCCCCAACCACCCCGACCAACCAATCCAACCACTTATATGTGATGCAGCGTGGAGGCCACCTGAACCCCTCTGTCACTATGGCCTTGATCGTGTTCAATGAGATCAACCCACAACCAACCCAACTAACCCAACCAACCAGCCCAACCACTTCTGTGTGAAGTAGGGTGGAGGCCACCTGAACCCCGCTGCCACTATGGCCATGATCGTGTTCAACGAGATCAACCCACAACCAACCCACCCCGACCAACCCAACAAACCAACCCAACCAATTCTGTGTGACGCAGAGTGGAGGCCACCTGAACCCCGCAGTCACCATGGCCATGATCGTGTTCAACGAGATCAACCCCGTCAAGGGTCTCCTCTACATCCTCTCCCAAGTCCTAGGCGCCCTGTGTGGAGTGTCCATGGTCAAAGCTCTCTGGCCTTCGCGCAACTACAACGTGGTCAACTTGGGAGCTAATGGCCTTGACCCAGACCTTTTAATCGTCCAGGGCTTTTTCCTGGAGTTCTTTGGCACTGCGCTGCTTGTCTTTGTGGTGTTCAACGTTGCCGTGGATAAGCATGGGAGCAAGTTCACTCACCGCTTCACGCCAATGGTCATTGGCTTCACTGTCTTCCTGGTGCGTTGTGACATGAAGTTCAACCCCCCCCACACAACCAACCAACCCACAACCAACCCAACCAACCCACAACCAACTTAACCACCAAACCAGCCCAATCACCAAACCACCCCACAACCACCCACAACCATCCTACAACAACCAACCAACCCAACCACGCACCAATGGTCATTGGCTTCACCATGTTCCTGGTGCTTAGTGACATGAAATTCAACCAACCCTCAACCAACCCACAACCAACCCAACCAATCCAACCAACCCAACCAATCCAACCAACCCAACCACACACTCGTGGTCATTGGCTTCACCCTGTTCCTGGTGGGTAGTGACATGAAGTTCATCCACCCCCCCCACAACCAACCCACAACCAACCCAACCAATCCAACCAACCCAACCACGCGCCCACGTTCATTGGCTTCACCGTGTCCCTGGTGCGTAGTGACATAAAGTTCAACCACCACCCCCACAACCAACCCACAACCAACCCAACCAATCCAATCAACCCAACCATGCACCCACGTTCATTGGCTTCACCGTGTCCCTGGTGCGTAGTGACATGAATTTCAACCACCACCCCCACAACCAACCCACAACCAACCCAACCATTCCAACCATGCACCCACGTTCATTGGCTTCACCGTGTCCCTGGTGGGTAGTGACATGAAGTTCATCCACCCCCCCACAACCATCCCACAACCACCCTACAACCAATCCAACCAACCCACAACCAACTCAGCCACACACCCATGGTTATTTGCTCCACTGTGTTCCTGGTGCGTCGTGACGTGGTTGAACCTCCCCACAACAACCCACAACTAACCAACAACCAACCCAACCAACCCACAACCACCCCAACCAACCCAACCAACCCAACCAACCCAACCACACACCCAAGGTCATTGGCTTCACCATGTTCCTGGTGCGTAGTGACGTGAAGTTCAAACACCCCACAACCATACCACAACCAAACCAACCAACCCAACCAACCCAACTGCGCACCCATGGTCATCTGCTGCATCTTGTTGCTGGTGCGTAGTGACACGGTTGAACCACCCCACAACCACCCCACAACCACCCTAACCAACCCAACCCAGCCACGCGACCATGTCAGGTTCAACTGGTGCTCATCCCCATGACTGGCTGTGGAATCAACCATTCCAACCAACCCAACCTACCAAACTAACCCAAACCACAAACCCATTTCAGGTCCATCTGGTGCTCGTCCCCATGACTGGCTGTGGAATCAACCAACCCAACCAACCAACCCAACCACGCACCCATTGCAGGTCCATCTGGTGCTCATCCCCATGACAGGCTGTGGAATCAACCAACTCAACCAACCAACCCAACCACGCACCCATTGCAGGCCCATCTGGTGCTCATCCCCATGACAGGCTGTGGAATCAACCCCGCTCGAAGCTTCGCAACTGCCGCAGTGTCAGGATTGTGGAAGGATCACTGGCTTTACTGGGTAGCTCCCATGACAGGTGGGGTGCTAAACAGCCTGAACACCTGTTTAAAAACCGAAGTTAGTTTGTGTGTGGGGTGGGGTGGGGGTGGGGTAGTTTTTGTGTGGGTGTGGGTGTGTGTGGGTGGGTGGGTGAAGGGAATCAACCCCGCTCAAAGCTTCGCAACAGCCTTAGTGTCAGGCTTGTGGGAGGATAATTCGATTTACTGGGTAGCTCCCTAAACAACCTGAGCACCTGTTTCTAAACCGAAGTTTATTTGTGTGGAGGTGTGTGTGTGTGTGTGGGGGGGGGGGGGGGGGGGGGGGTAGTTCGTGGGTGGGGGGTGTGCAGGGAATTAATCACGCTCGAAGCTTTGCAACAGCCGTAGTGTCAGGCCTATGGGAGGAGCATTGGGTTTACTGTGTAGCTCCCTTGAAAGGTGAGGCATAGCTTCTCTTTTAAGCTACGTGCAGCAGCTTCTAGGCAGATACCTGAAACAGCCACTGTGTAGCTCCCATGGAAGGGGAGGCATACCTTTTATTTTCAGCTACCACCAGCAGCTTCTAGGCAGCTTCCTGAGGCAGCAACTGGGTAGCTCCCATGGCAGGTGAGGCATAGCTTTTCTTTTCAGCTATGAGCAGAAGCTTCCCTCCTCCTCCTCCTCCTTCTCCTCCTCCTCCTCCTCCTCCTCTCCTCCTCCTCCCCCCTCCCCCCCTCCCCCACACAACACCACTCACTCCTCCTCACTCACTCACTCACTCACTCACTCACTCACTCACTCACTCACTCACTCACTCACTCACTCACTCACTCACTCACTCACTCACTCACTCACTCACTCACTCACTCACTCACTCACTCACTCACTCACTCACTCACTCACTCACTCACTCACTCACTCACTCACTCACTCACTCACTCACTCACTCACTCACTCACTCACTCACTCACTCACTCACTCACTCACTCACTCACTCACTCACTCACTCACCACTCACTCACTCACTCACTCACTCACTCACTCACTCACTCACTCACTCACTCACTCACTCACTCACTCACTCACTCACTCACTCACTCACTCACTCACTCACTCACTCACTCACTCACTCACTCACTCACTCACTCACTCACTCACTCACTCACTCACTCACTCACTCACTCACTCACTCACTCACTCACTCACTCACTCACTCACTCACTCACTCACTCACTCACTCACTCACTCACTCACTCACTCACTCACTCACTCACTCACTCACTCACTCACTCACTCACTCACTCACTCACTCACTCACTCACTCACTCACTCACTCACTCGCTGACTCACTGACTCACTGACTCACTGACTCACTGACTCACTGACTCACTGACTCACTGACTCACTGACTCACTGACTCACTGACTCACACTCACTCACTCACTGACTCACTCACTGACTCACTCACTCACTCACTCACTCACTCACTCTCACTCACTCACTCACTCACTCACTCACTCACTCACTCACTCACTCACTCACTCACTCACTCACTCACTCACTCACTCACTCACTCACTCACTCACTCACTCACTCACTCACTCACTCACTCACTCACTCACTCACTCACTCACTCACTCACTCACTCACTCACTCACTCACTCACTCACTCACTCACTCACTCACTCACTCACTCACTCACTCACTCACTCACTCACTCACTCACTCACTCACTCACTCACTCACTCACTCACTCACTCACTCACTCACTCACTCACTCACTCACTCACTCACTCACTCACTCACTCACTCACTCACTCACTCACTCACTCACTCACTCACTCACTCACTCACTCACTCACTCACTCACTCACTCACTCACTCACTCACTCACTCACTCACTCACTCACTCACTCACTCACTCACTCACTCACTCACTCACTCACTCACTCACTCACTCCTCACTCACTCACTCACTCACTCACTCACTCACTCACTCACTCACTCACTCACTCACTCACTCACTCACTCACTCACTCACTCACTCACTCACTCACTCACTCACTCACTCACTCACTCACTCACTCACTCACTCACTCACTCACTCACTCACTCACTCACTCACTCACTCACTCACTCACTCACTCACTCACTCACTCACTCACTCACTCACTCACTCACTCACTCACTCACTCACTCACTCACTCACTCACTCACTCACTCACTCACTCACTCACTCACTCACTCACTCACTCACTCACTCACTCACTCACTCACTCACTCACTCACTCACTCACTCACTCACTCACTCACTCACTCACTCACTCACTCACTCACTCACTCACTCACTCACTCACTCACTACTCACTCACTCACTCACTCACTCACTCACTCACTCACTCACTCACTCACTCACTCACTCACTCACTCACTCACTCACTCACTCACTCACTCACTCACTCACTCACTCACTCACTCACTCACTCACTCACTCACTCACTCACTCACTCACTCACTCACTCACTCACTCACTCACTCACTCACTCACTCACTCACTCACTCACTCACTCACTCACTCACTCACTCACTCACTCACTCACTCACTCACTCACTCACTCACTCACTCACTCACTCACTCACTCACTCACTCACTCACTCACTCACTCACTCACTCACTCACTCACTCACTCACTCACTCACTCACTCACTCATCACTCACTCACTCACTCACTCACTCACTCACTCACTCACTCACTCACTCACTCACTCACTCACTCACTCACTCACTCACTCACTCACTCACTCACTCACTCACTCACTCACTCACTCACTCACTCACTCACTCACTCACTCACTCACTCACTCACTCACTCACTCTCACTCACTCACTCACTCACTCTCACTCACTCTCTCTCACTCTCTCTCACTCTCTCTCACTCACTCACTCACTCACTCACTCACTCACTCACTCTCACTCACTCTCACTCACTCACTCACTCACTCACTCACTCACTCACTCACTCACTCACTCACTCACTCACTCACTCACTCACTCACTCACTCTCTCTCTCTCTCCCCTCCTCCTCCTCCTCCTCCTCCTCCTCCTCCACCCTCCTCCTCCCTCCCTCCCTCCTCATCATCCTCCCCTCCTGATCATCCACCTTCCTCCTAATCCTCATTCTCATCATCCTCCTTCCCTAAACCCTAAAAAAACTCCTAATCATCATCATTGCAGGCGGACCCGTTGGAGCCTCCATGCAGTTCTTCATGTTCCAGTACAAGCGCTCTCCCGTGAGTAGCAAGCAAGACGCTGGCTTGTTTGATCCCAGGAGGTGGACCGAGGAGATAGAGAAGGCAATGGAAAAAGCCTCGGACAAGTTGGAGCGCACAATGAGCAGAATGAATAGTTTGCAAGCTGCCCCATCTATGGGCCTTGCTCTCACTCAGTCCAATGCTCTGGACTTGATTGATGAACATGCCATTACAATTGGGACTCCTGAAAGAGGCCATCACTAATTTTACAGCTGTGGTCCTGATTAATGAACATGCCGACACAATTGAGTCTGTTTGAAGTGTCTATCACTAACTTCACAGCTGTGGACTTGATTGATGAACATCGGGTCACAATTGGGACTCCTGAAAGAGGCCATCACTAACTTTACAGCTGTGGACTCAATTGATGAACATGCCGTCACACTTGAGACTGTTCGAACATGCCGTCACAATTGAGACTATTTGAAGGGTCTATCACTAACTCAACGGCTCTGAACGTGATTGATTAACATGCCGGCAGACTTGAGACTGTTCGAACGTGCCGTCACAATTGGGACTCCTTGAAGAGGCCATCACTAACCTAACAGCTGTGGACTCGATTGATGAACGTACCGCCACAATTGAGACTATTTGAAGGGTCTATCACTACCTCCACAGCTGTGGACTTGATTGATGAACATCAGGTCACAATTGAGACTCCTTGAAGAGGCCATCACTAAATTTACAGCTGTGGACTTGATTGATGAACATGCCGTCACAATCGAGTCTGTTTGAAGCGGCCATCACTAACTTTACAGCTGTGGACTCGATTGATGAACATGCCGTCACAATTGAGTCTGTTTGAAGTGTCTATCACTAACTCCACAGCTCTGGACTTGATTGACGAACATGCAGTCACAATCAGGGTAGAACAAACTGGTCGGTATTCCGGTATTGGGGTATTTGAGGGCCGGTATACCGGAGCCAAAAATCCCAATGTCGGTTTGCCCGGAACTTTCTGAGAGTCCCTTCCGGTATGCACTGACCAATTCTGAGGGCAAGTTCCGGCCAGACCGACTCACAATTGAGATTGTTTGAAGAGGTCGCCAAGACCCTGTAAATTGGCTTGGCTTGATGAACATGCCGTCACAATGGAGACTGTTTGAAGAGGTCGCCAAGACCCTGTAGATTGGCTTGGCTTGGATTGATGAACATGCCGTCACAATGGAGACTGTTTGAAGAGGACGCCAAGACCCTGTAGATTGGCTTGGCTTGGCTTGATGGACATGCCGTCACAATGGAGTTTGTTTGAAGAGGTCGCCAAGACCCTGTAGATTGGCTTGGCTTGATGGACATGCCGTCACAATGGAGACTGTTTGAAGAGGTCGCCAAGACCCTGTAAATTGGCTTGGCTTGATTGATGGACATGCCGTCACAATGGAGTTTGTTTGAAGAGGTCGCCAAGACCCTGTAGATTGGCTTGGCTTGATGGACATGCCGTCACAATGGAGACTGTTTGAAGAGGTCGCCAAGACCCTGTAAATTGGCTTGGCTTGATTGATGGACATGCCGTCACAATGGAGTTTGTTTGAAGAGGTCGCCAAGACCCTGTAGATTGGCTTGGCTTGATTGACGAACATGCCGTCACAATGGAGACTGTTTGAAGAGGTCGCCAAGACCCTGTAAATTGGCTTGGCTTGATCTCCCCAGCCATAGTGTGCTCCACCAGCACGAAACGGTAGCTGGGCATCGTCAGCAGAGCTTCTCTTTTCAGCTAAGAGTGGTACCTTATAGGTGAGACAGTCACTGAGATAAACTGGCATCCATTTCCCCACCCCACCCCAACTCACCCACACCCACCCACCCACACCCACCCACACTTCACCCCCCACGCACACACACACCACCACCACCACCCTCTGTGTGCAGCTGCTGTATGTATGGCACCAAGTGTGTAGCTTCTAGGTGCGACAGTTACTGAGACAACCCCTAATATTTCAGCAGTGCTGAATGGAAAATTGGTTATGCCAGCTTCCAAGAGAACAAGGGTGCTTTAGTTGCGTACAATTAGACAGATCCAGCCAATGCAAGTTGGGACAGCAGGCTGACAAGGCTCTGATGTCCTGAAGTTGACTGCAAGACCTCAGTTTCAGCGTATGCAGACTGGAACATGCTGACAAGGCTGTGATGTCCTGAAGTTGCGTACATCCGAACAGACCCAGCGTATGCAGACTGGAACATGCAGACAAGGCTGAGATGTGTTATGGGCCATATTTTCCTCTCGCACTAACCCCCTGGGGTAAAGGGTACCCCCCATCTCAACTCCTTTACCCTAGGGGGGTTAGGGGTGGTCGTCAAATAAAGGGCCCAAGTCTGTCACAATGTAACACACAGACTTTCTGCAGCTTCCAAGAGAACAAGGTTGCTTTAGTTTTGGCTGGACAGCCAGCCAGGGGAGCTGCCTAGAAGCTGTTGCTCGTAGCTGAAAATAAAATCTATGTTCCAGAGCAGAGATTTGTGTTCTTTGTTGTTGTCCTTGTCGTTTTTGTCTCAGTCGTTTTTGTGGTTTGTGTGGTTTGTGTGGTTTTTGTGTTTTTGTGGTCCTTGTGGTTTTTGTTTTCATCGCTTTTGTTTTTGTCGTTTTTTGTGTGTGACGCGTCACAAGTTGCGCGACTCGGTGTGACTCCAGTGCAGAGCCCAGGGAGTTCGGGGGGTCAGTTGTAAGTAGTTTAGCCAGGCCCATGCGTCGCCATGCTGTGACGGAATGACGATGGGTCCCCCGAAAATAAAGTGGCAAGCAGCCAAGAAAGTATTGTTTAGGTACAGCTGGGTAAAGGAAAAATAAAAATTCTTGGGTTCATTGTTGTCAGAAATGTGCTTACCAACCGTAGCTTTTCTTGTTGGCTATGAGCAGCAGCTTCTAGGAAGCTCCCTGAGTCAGGCACTAGGCTAAGCCCCAATATTTCAACAGTGCTGGAAGGCTGATTCTGTCAGCTTCCAGACACTCTGCTTTGCTTTAGGTCTGGCCAGGTAGAAAGCCAGGGGAGCTGACTAGAAGCTTCTGCTCGTAGCTGAAAAGAAAAGCTATGATAATGATAACGCCTGGTGGGGCGTGGTGTTAAGGGAGCCCGTCGTACGCAGGTGGGGAGCGTTCTCCTACCTCAACTGGACAAGCTACCATCGCGGTTGACGACGACCTGCAACGCCAAGAGCGCCCGAAGGGGGAGTCAAACCCCCGACTCTTCATCCTCAAGCGATTTGGAAAAGCTATGATACTAACAGAGCAATTTCAGATGGTTTCCTTGAATACCCCATCACTGTTGCCATACATCATCATCACCATCACTGCTTTTTTTTGTGCGTCACGTCACAAATTGAGCGACTGTGTGAGAACCCGGTGCGACGCACAGCCCCCCAAACCATAGGGGATCCGCGCGGAGCCGGGTGGGTGGATGGGACAGGGGGGCATTTCTGACTACCATTAGTTAAGTGAGACCCATGCGTCGCCATGCAGCGACAGGATGGCGACAGAATGGCGACAGATCACAACAAAAAGCACGGCAATCATCACCCGTGTCAATTGAAACCACATCAGAATCGGTGCGACCCCTGCGCAACGCGCTGCCCCCCAGAACCCTGCGGAGCGCAAAGAGTGGAGCCTGGGGGGGCTGTGGGGGCATGTCTGACTAGTTCAGTATTTAGTTTTAGTTTTTGCCTAGTTGTGAAATCACACCAGGGTTACCTGGTAACTTACTTAGTGATCTGACCATGGTGTCGTCACATTCACTTAGCCAGACATGGTCACATTCCATGGTGCCGTCAAAGCAAAAACAAAAAAAGCCAGGAGGGGCCTGGTGTTAAGGGGACCCTCCCGTACGCCGCAGCTGGGGAAAGTCACCATGGCAGACATAGTAAGTGTCACCCTCCAGGCGGGAGGGACTCCTCCATGCGACGTGTGGCAAGAATGCTGGTATGGTGCCATCATATTCCCCCTCACTATTTACTGTCAATCATGTCAACGGAGACCGCATCATAGTTGCTCGGTCCTTGGCTATGTTCACCCCACAGCAAAGCTGGGGGGTCAACGGAGACCGCATCCTAGTTGCTCGGTCCTTAGCTTGTTGTTGTTGGCTTGTTCTTTTACACCACAGTGAGACTGGGGCTGAGAACACAGGCGACCTCCCCGGTTTTCATATAGTGAAAATGCTTAGAGATTATAATAGCATTATGTTGGAGTGGCTGTACTTCTGCATAAAAAAGTAATGCTAACGCCTGGTGGAGCGTGGTATTAAGAGAGCTCTGTCTTATGGCGGTAGAGAACGGGCTGCTACTTATCCTGGACAGTGCTACTATGGCGGTTGACAGCGACCGCAAATTCTAAAGCCCAACTGTAGGGATTCAGACCCAGCACCTTCATTATCCCAGCGAAACGATCAATCATTGAACATTTCGCCGAACCGGGATATGTTGGAGTACCTGTCCTTCTGTAGAGCTCTATAGCTGATGTATTCATGAGGTGTGAAAAGCAGGCACCCGCACTGAGGAATTATATGATTAAATATATCAATTAAGAAACACGAAAAGTCGTTCTTAGCCTATTGCTTCCTAATACTAGCAGCACTACTACTACTACTACTACTACTACTACTAATAATAATAATAATAATAATAATAATAATAATAATAATAATAATATTAGTATAATAGTATCAGTACTTCTACTACTTCCACTTCTACTATCAGTACTCAATAGGCACCACACATGCAAATTCAAAATGGTTGACCAATTCAATTGTCTAAATGCTGATATAGAGGAGTTTTAGCCCACATGGCAATGCTGATATGGCCTACATGGCAAAATGATGAGTGATAGCCCACATGGCAATGCTGATATGGCCTACATGGCAAAATGATGAGTGATAGCCCACATGGCAATGCTGATATGGCCTACATGGCAAAATGATGAGTGATAGCCCACATGGCAATGCTGATATGGCCTACATGGCAAAATGATGAGTGATAGCCCACATGGCAATGCTGATATGGCCTACATGGCAAAATGATGAGTGATAGCCCACATGGCAATGCTGATGTGGCCTACATGGCAAAATGATGAGTGATAGCCCACATGGCAATGCTGATATGGCCTACATGGCAAAATGATGAGTGATAGCCCACATGGCAATGCTGATGTGGCCTACATGGCGAAATGATGAGTGATAGCCCACATGGCAATGCTGATATGGCCTACATGGCAAAATGATGAGTGATAGCCCACATGGCAATGCTGATATGGCCTACATGGGCAAAATGATGAGTGATAGCCCACATGGCAATGCTGATATGGCCTACATGGCAAAATGATGAGTGATAGCCCACATGGCAATGCTGATATGGCCTACATGGCAAAATGATGAGTGATAGCCCACATGGCAATGCTGATATGGCCTACATGGCAAAATGATGAGTGATAGCCACATGGCAATGCTGATATGGCCTACATGGCAAAATGATGAGTGATAGCCCACATGGCAATGCTGATATGGCCTACATGGCAAAATGATGAGTGATAGCCCACATGGCAATGCTGATATGGCCTACATGGCAAAATGATGAGTGATAGCCCACATGGCAATGCTGATATGGCCTACATGGCAAAATGATGAGTGATAGCCACATGGCAATGCTGATATGGCCTACATGGCAAAATGATGAGTGATAGCCCACATGGCAATGCTGATATGGCCTACATGGCAAAATGATGAGTGATAGCCCACATGGCAATGCTGATATGGCCTACATGGCAAAATGATGAGTGATAGCCCACATGGCAATGCTGATATGGCCTACATGGCAAAATGATGAGTGATAGCCCACATGGCAATGCTGATATGGCCTACATGGCAAAATGATGAGTGATAGCCCACATGGCAATGCTGATATGGCCTACATGGCAAAATGATGAGTGATAGCCCACATGGCAATGCTGATATGGCCTACATGGCAAAATGATGAGTGATAGCCCACATGGCAATGCTGATGTGGCCTACATGGCAAAATGATGAGTGATAGCCCACATGGCAATGCTGATATGGCCTACATGGCAAAATGATGAGTGATAATAGCCCACATGGCAATGCTGATATGGCCTACATGGCAAAATGATGAGTGATAGCCCACATGGCAATGCTGATTTGGCCTACATGGCAAAATGATGAGTGATAGCCCACATGGCAATGCTGATATGGCCTACATGGCAAAAATGATGAGTGATAGCCCACATGGCAATGCTGATATGGCCTACATGGCAAAATGATGAGTGATAGCCCACATGGCAATGCTGATATGGCCTACATGGCAAAATGATGAGTGATAGCCCCACATGGCAATGCTGATATGGCCTACATGGCAAAATGATGAGTGATAGCCCACATGGCAATGCTGATATGGCCTACATGGCAAAATGATGAGTGATAGCCCACATGGCAATGCTGATATGGCCTACATGGCAAAATGATGAGTGATAGCCCACATGGCAATGCTGATAATGGCCTACATGGCAAAATGATGAGTGATAGCCCACATGGCAATGCTGATATGGCCTACATGGCAAAATGATGAGTGATAGCCCACATGGCAATGCTGATATGGCCTACATGGCAAAATGATGAGTGATAGCCCACATGGCAATGCTGATATGGCCTACATGGCAAAATGATGAGTGATAGCCCACATGGCAATGCTGATATGGCCTACATGGCAAAATGATGAGTGATAGCCCACATGGCAATGCTGATATGGCTACATGGCAAATGATGAGTGATAGCCCACATGGCAATGCTGATATGGCTACATGGCAAAATGATGAGTGATAGCCCACATGGCAATGCTGATGTGGCCTACATGGCAAAATGATGAGTGATAGCCCACATGGCAATGCTGATATGGCCTACATGGCAAAATGATGAGTGATAGCCCACATGGCAATGCTGATATGGCCTACATGGCAAAATGATGAGTGATAGCCCACATGGCAAAGCTGATATGGCCTACATGGCAAAATGATGAGTGATAGCCCACATGGCAATGCTGATATGGCCTACATGGCAAAATGATGAGTGATAGCCCACATGGCAATGGCAGTGCTGATATAGAGGAGTTTTAGCCCACATGGCAATGCTGATGTGGCCTACATGGCAAAATGATGAGTGGTAGCCCACATGGCTATAGTAATGCTGATATAGAGGAGATTTAGCCCACATGGCAATGCTGATATGGCCCACATGGCCCACATGGCTATATCAGCATTGCCAAAATCATTATATATGGCTACCTTAATATTTCGCAAATCTGGGTCCGAGGGTGATATTCCTAATATGCAGTGGAATCTCCTAAATCACATTGGTATAGGTACTGAACGGCAATATGACATCATATGATATCATGCCATCAAATGATATCATATGATGATATGATGCCAGCAGTCTGAGTAGGCTAAATTTACCATTTAAATAAAATATCATATGAAGATGCAAATTGTATGATATCATATGATATCATAGTCGCCTTTGGCCATCATTTGATATGGTGATCCCTAGGTAGGTGTAGGTGGTTCAGCTGAACACTATTTTCTTTGTGCTATGCGTCGCAAATTGAGCTTGAACTTGAACTTGGTTACATAACTTTAGCCAGCCATTTGGCTGCTCGCCGACTTCGGCTGTTAAAATAAATTTACCAGGAAAAAAATGTAAAACGCGAACAAATTATGTATTCATTTCCCCTATGTTTGCTGTCTTTCTTCTGGACGACAAAAAACAATACAAAAACGAATCAAAGAAGACTTGATCCAATCTCTTCATGCTTTCCTAGATAAAAAGAAGAAGCACGCCCCCCCGCCCCCCCCCCCCACCCCCCCTAGGCCTCCGAGGCCCCCGAGGCCTCCCCCCCTATAAAATATGCATACACACCCATCTGTGTTCATGACCAATACCGATAATGACAGACTGACAGTGCTTCTAGGTAGCGGCCAGTGAAATGACTGCTACCCCATCCCATCCACCCACCTATCCTTAAATATAGACATAAACACCCACCCGTGTTACAAGGCAGGTTGGCGGTTTTGAAAATTGACGGAGGAGATAAAATAGTAGAGTTTGAAAATTGAGGGTTGAGGTGGAAATGTGCCAGATCAGCACTACAGCAGTTCACACTAAAGGTGTAAATGTGCCAGAACAGCAGGAGAATGCTTACCAGATAAGCGGAACCATTGCCAGGTAAGCCCTGAACCCCGCATGCTCGCAACGCAACTTTTATCGTATATATAGATAGATCGCCGGTCGCTCTTGGCGTTGCAGGTCGTCGTCAACCGCGATGGTAGCTTGTCCAGTTGAGGTAGGAGACCGCTCCCCACCCGCGTACGACGGGCTCCCTTAACACCACGCCCCACCAGGCGTTATCATTACCTTAAGATAGATCGCCACCCCCGAAACAAAACTTGCTGACCTGGCCCCCGGGGCTCATTCAAGATCTTGCCAAGGGGCTCATTCAGACCTTCTAACAACTCTTAAATGGTGACTACAGCAAGCTCCGGCTTATACAGTGGTGTCCTTAACTTCACGTCCTGAGAGTGGCACATTACTCGGATGTAACAATTTCAATTTCAATATATATTTATTTATTTGTAGGGGGGGAGGGGGGGAGGGGTAGGTCGATAGAGCTTCCTCTGTTCATCCATGAAAGGATGAAGATATTAGATCGTGTCTTCTTTGATGGGAATAATTCGTTTTTCGTGTTGTTTTTTATGTTGCAGAAGAAAGAAGAAGCAAAAATGGGGGGAGATGATTTGTTCGCGAAGCAGTTACATTTTTCCCTGGTCAATTTGTTTGAACTGCCAAAGACGGCGAGCAGCCAAATTGCTGGCTGAAGTTATGTTACCAAGTTCAAGTTCAGGTTCAAGCTCAATTTGCGTCGCACAAAGAAACAATTGTTCAGCTGAACCACCTATACCTAAGGATCGGCATATCATATGATGTTGGCCAAAGGTGAGTATGCTATCATATAATATCATACAAATTGCAGTATAGTCTATTATATTTAAATGGTAACTTAAGCCTTGTCAGACTGCCGGCATCGTATGATATCATATGATGCCATATCGCCGTTCCCAATCTATACCAATGTGATTTAGAAAATCCCACTGAATATTAGGAATATCGCCCATGGACCCATTTCTGCGAAATAGGAAGGTCACCATATAGAATGATTTTGCCATGTGGACCATACAAGCATTGCCATATGGGCTAAAACTCTTCTATATCAGCATTGCCATTGCCATGTGGGCTATCACTCATGATTGTGCCAGGTGGGCCATATCAGCATTGGCAGATGGGCTAAAACTCCTCCATATCAGCATTCAAACAATTGAATAGATTAACCACTTAGAATCTGCATGTGTGATGCCTATCTCAGTTCTACTACTAGTAGTGGTAGTAGTAGTACTGGTACTGGTAGAAGTAGTAGTACTGGGTACTGGGTAGAAGTAGTAGTAGCAGTAGGAGTGCTGCTAGTAGTAGGTATCATTAGGCTCATAACTCCTTTCGTGTACCGTAATTGATACATTTAACCACATAATGCCTCAGTGCGGCGTGCATGCGTCTCACACCACATGAATCAGCTTTAGAGCTCTACAGTGCTCAGCTACTCCAACATATCCGGAGGGGGGAAGCTAGCACCCACAAGCCAGATCTCCTATACCCTGAACCCTATAACCTAACCCCGAGGAGATCTGGCTTGTGGGTGCTGGCTCACTGGATGCTAGCTTCCCCCCACCAACATATCCCGATTAGGCGAATGGTTCAATGGTTGATCATTTTGCTGGACTGAAGAAGGTGCTGGGTTCGTACCCTACGGGTGCGCTTTAGTGTTTGCGGTCACTGTCAACCGCCATGGTAGCACTGTCCAGGTGAAGTAGCAGCCCGTTGTCTACCGCTGTAAGACAGTGCTCCCTTAATACCACGCCCTACCAGGCATTATCATCACTTTTTCTGTACTAGAACAGCCACTCCTACATGCATGCTATTTTCATCTCTAGGCATTTCCACAACGTTAAAACTGGGCAGGTTGCCTATGTTCTCAGCCCCAGTCTCTCTGTGGTGTGAAAGAAGTAGCTAAGGACCAAGCAACTATGATGCGGTCTCCGTCGACACCCCAGTCTTGCTGTGGTGTGAAAGAAGTAGCCAAGGACCGAGCTGGCTGGCTGGCTGGCTGAAGCTATGTAACCAAATTCAAGTTCAAGGACCGAGCAACTATGATGCGGTCTCGGTTGACATGGTTGATAGTGAATACTGACGGGGAATGTGACGGCGCTATGGTCAGATCACTAAGCAAGTAACCATGCAACCCTGACGTGCTTTCACAACTAGTCAAAAACTAAAACGAACTACTGAACTAGTCAGACATGCCCCCACAGCCCCCCCAGGTTCCGCTGTTTGCGCTCTGTAGGGTTCTGGGGGCAGTGTGTTGCGCAGGTGAGGGGTCGCACCGAGTTTTATGTGGTTTCAATTGGCACGGGTGATGATCGCTGTGCTCTTCTCTGAGGACGCTTCGCCATTCTGTGCCATCATGTCGCTGCATGGCGCTGCATGGGTCTGGCTTAACTAGTCAGAAATGCCCCCCCCCCCGACCCTCCCGGGCTCCGCTCCCAGTGCTCCGTGCGGATCCCCTGGGGTTCGGGGGGCTGTACGTGCACTGGGGTCTCACCGTGTTGCTCAATTTGTGACGCGTCGCACAAGGAAAAACAGTGATGGTGGTGATGATGATGTATGGCAACAGTGATGGGTTCTTCAAGGAAACCATCTGAAATTGCTCAGTTGGTATCATAGCTTTTCTTTTCAGCTACAAGCAGCAGCTTCTAGTCAGCTCCCCTGACTTTTTACCCAGCCAGACCTCAAGCAAAGTAGTGTGTCTGGAAGCTGACAGAATCAGCCATCCAGCATTGTTGAAATCGAGGGGGCTTAGCCCAGTGGCTGACTCAGAAGCTGCTGCTCATAGCCGAAAAGAAAAGCTATGGTTGGTATGCACATTTATGACAACAATGAACCTAAGAAATTATATCTGTACCTAAACAAAACTTTCTTGACTGCCTACCACTTTTTTTCTGGCGACACATCGCCATTCTGTCGCAGCATGGCAAAACATGGGTCTGGCTAGTTAGAAATGCTCCCCCCCCCCGTGATACGTTGCTTGCGCTCTGCAGGGTTTGGGGAGCAGTGCGTCACACAGGGGTCAAACCGAGTTGCTCAATTTGCAAATCATCGCACAAAACAACAACTCCTAGGCGCGTCGCAAGCGACACGGAAAATGGCGGAGAGTGTTATCGAAGCGACAGGTGGCAACGGAATTGAGCGGACCAAAGCCAGTTAGTTACGGGACAGTTGGCTGACGTGTCAGGCTTTGTGTTGGTTGCACGGTCATCCGTCAAACGGACAATGGGTGACCCTGGGGGGCTCCGCCCCCCAGAAGGGGGGGCTCTGCCAAAAACAGTGCGGCTGCCTACCACTGGTGCTAGCCACTCAAGATAAAAACCCTAAACCCTAAACCTGGTGCTCGCCACTCAAGATAAAAACCCTAAACCTGGTGCTCGCCACTCAAGGTAGAACCCTAGACCCTAAACCTGGTGCTCGCCACTCAGGATGAAATCCCTAGACCCTAAACTTGGTGCTCGCCACTCAGTTCAAACTGTGATGAGCCAGTCAAGGTCAGTTTTGTTTCCAATGATGCGTCACCATTCTGTTGTTGCATGGTGACGCATAACCCCCCAGAACCCTATGGGCCTGCACAAATCCTGAAATCAGGCTTGAGTAGCCCAAGTAGCTACTCAACTTGGCCCTAAAGAAACCGAAAACTCTGGCCGAGGAGTTAGTGATGGCCTGTCAATTGTGACCCGATGTTCATCAATCAAGTCCAGAGCATTGGAGTGAGTAATGGCCAGGCCTATAGAGGATGGGGCGGCTTGCAAACTGCTCATTCTGCTCATGGTGCGCTCCAACTTCTCCGAGGCCTTTTCCATTGCCTTCTCTATCTCCTCGGTCCACCTCCTGGGATCAAAACAAGCCAGCGTCTTGCTTGCTACTCAGCGGGGGGAGCGCTCGGTGTACTGGAACATTGAAGTACTGCATGAAGGCTCCAACGGTGTTCACCGCAATGATATGATGATTGATGATGGATGGGTGATGATGATTCTTGATGATGATAGGAGGATGAGGAGAGACCAGGGGGGTAGGATTTAGTGGTTTCAGGGTTAAGGGAGGAGGAGGAGAGAGGAGGAGGAGGAGGAGAGAGAGGAGGAGCGAGGGAGGAGGAGGAGTATGCGAGGAGGGGAGGAGGAGGAGGAGGGAGGAGGGAGGAGAAAGAATGGAGGAGGAGGCAGGAAGAGATCTTGGAGGAGGAGGAGAGGAGGAGGGGAGGAGGGGGGGGAGGAGGAGAGGAGGAGGGGGGGGGCGGGGGGGGGGGGGCGGAGGAGGAGGAGAGGAGGAGGGAGGAGGGAGGGAGGGAGGAGGGAGGGAGGAGGAGAGAGGAGAGAGGAAGGAGGAGGAGGAGGAGGAAGGAGGAGGATGAGGAGGATGGAGGAGGAGGAGGGACAGGAGGAGGAGGAGGAGGAGGAGGAGGAGGAGGAGGAGGATCGGAGGAGTGGGGAGGAGTCAAGGGTGCCTGCCAATTTGTCGGTCCTGGATTCACATCACCAGCGAATTGCGTCGCGTCCAAAGACAAAACGTCCAATTATCTACCCGTTAAATTGTTGTGCCACTACGGTATACAAACAAAATAAACAGTGACTATAGCACATTTAGCTACCTCTAGACTGGGACACACAGAAATCGATGCAACGTCTTCATGCCATTTTCAAACCATAACCCCCCCCACACACACTGAACTAATTTCTCCCCCGCCCCACGTCACCATCACCACACACTGCCAAGGGAGCTACCCAGTGGCTGTCTCAGGGAGCTGCCTAGAAGCTGCTGCTTGTGTTTAGCATCTGCCATGGGAGCTACACAGTGGCTGTATCAGGGAGCTGCCTAGAAGCTGCTGCTCGTAGCTGAAGAGAAAAGCTGTGCCTCACCTGCCAAGGGAGCTACCCGATGGCTGTCTCAGGGAGCTGCCTAGAAGCTGCTGCTTGTGTTTGGCGCCTGCCATGGGAGCGACCTAGTAAATCCAATGATCCCTCCCACTCCCCCTAACACTAAGGCTGAATCCCTACGGGGCCTGCACCACCACTCACAACAAACTACCCCCCCCCCCCCACACACACACCCACCCACCCACCCACCCACAAACTAACTTTGGTCGTTAAACAGGTGTTAAATGTGTTTATTCACCTGTCAAGGGAGCTACCCAGAAAATCCAGTGATCTCCCACACTGTCCCCCGACACTACAGCTGATGCGAAGCTTCGAGCGGGGTTAATTCCACAGCCAGTCATGGGGATGAGCACCAGATGGATCTGCAATGGGTGCGTGGTTGGGTTGGTTGGGTTGGTTGATTCCACAGCCAGTCATGGGGATGAGCACCAGATGGACCTGCAATGGGTGCGTGGTTGGGTTGGTTGGGTTGGTTGATTCCACAGCCAGTCATGGGGATGAGCACCAGATGGACCTGCAATGGGTGCGTGGTAGGGTTGGTTGGGTTGGTTGTGGGGTGGTTGTGGGGAGGTTCAACCACGTCACTACGCACAAGGAACACGGTGAAGCCAATAACCATGGGTGCGTGGTTGGGTTGTTTGGGTTAGTTGTGGGTTGGTTGTGGGTGGTTGTGGATGGTTGTGGGGAGGTTCAACCACGTCAAGACGCACCAGGAACAGGGAAGCCAATGACCTTGGGTGTGTGGTTGGGTTGGTTGTGGGTTGGTTGGGTTGGTTGACGTTTGGTTGTGGTTTGGTTGTGGGTTGGAAGTGGGGTGTTTGTGGGTTGGTTGAACTTCATGTCACTACCCACCAGAGACACAGTGAAGCCAATGACCATGGGTGTGTGGTTGGGTTGGTTGTGGGTTGGTTGTGGGTTGGTTGAATTTCATGTCACTACCCACCAGGAACACAGTGAGGCCAATGACCATGGGTGTGTGGTTGGGTTGGTTGGGGGTTGGTTGAACTTCATTTCACTACCCACCAGGAACACAGTGAAGCCAATGACCATGGGTGTGTGGTTGGGTCGGTTGTGGGTTGGGTTGGTTGGGTTGTTTGTGGGTTGGTAGTAAAGTGGTTGTGAGTTGTTTGTGGGTTGGTTGTAGGGTGGTTGTGGGTTGGTTGTAGGGTGGTTATGGGTTGTTTGTGGGATGGTTGTGGGTTGTTTGTGGGTTGGTTGTGGGATGGTTGTCGGTTGGTTGTGGGAGGTTGAACTTCACGTCACTACGTACCAGAAAGTTGGTGAAGCCAATAAGCATGGGTGGATGGTTGGGTTGGTTGTGGGATGGTTCAAATTCATGTCACTACGCACCAGCAACACGGTGAAGCCAATAACCATGGGTGCGTGGTTCGGTTGGTTGTGGGTTGGTTGGGTTGGTTAGGGTGGTTGTGGGGTGGTTCAACCATGTCACTACGCACCAGAAAGAGGGTGAAGCCAATGACCACGGATGCATGGTTTGGTTTGTTTGGGTTGGTTTAGTTGGTTGCGGGTTGGTTGTGGGGGGGTGGTTGAACTTCACGTCACAACGCACCAGGAAGACGGTAAAGCCAATGACCATTGGAGTGAAGCGATGAGTGAACTTGCTTCCATGCTTATCCACGGCAACGTTGAACACCACAAAGACAAGCAGCGCAGTGCCAAAGAACTCCAGGAAAAAGCCCTGGACGATTAAAAGGTCTGGGTCAAGGCCATTAGCTCCCAAGTTGACCACGCTGTAGTTGCGCGAAGGCCAGAGGGCTTTGACCATGGACACCCCACACAGGGCGCCTAGGACTTGGGAGAGGATGTAGATGAGACCCTTGACGGGGTTGATCTCGTTGAAAACGGTCATGGCCATGGTGACAGCGGGATTCAGGTGGCCTCCACTCTGCGTCACACAGAAGCGGTTGGGTTGGTTGGGGAGGTTGGGGTGGTTGGGACCATGGCCACTCCACATAGGGCGCCAAGGACTTGGGAGATGATGCAGATGAGACCCTTGAAGGGGTTGATCTCGTTGAAGATGATTATGGCTATGGTGACAGCGGGGTTCAGGTGGCCTCCACTCTGTGACACAAATAAGTGGTTGTGGTTGGTTGGGGTGGTTGGGGTGGTTGGGATCATGGCCATGGTGACAGCGGGGTTCAGGTGGCCTCCACTCTGTGACACAAAAAAGTGTTTGTGGTTGGTTGGGTTGGTTGGGTTGGTTGGGATCATGGCCATGGTGACAGCGGGGTTCAGGTGGCCTCCACTCTGCGTCACACAGAAGCGGTTGGGTTGGTTGAGTTGGTTGGGGTGGTTGGGACCATGGCCACTCCACATAGGGCGCCAAGGACATGGGAGATGATGCAGATGAGACCCTTGAAGGGGTTGATCTCGTTGAAGATGATTATGGCTATGGTGACAGCAGGGTTCAGGTGGCCTCCACTCTGTGACACAAATAAGTGGTTATGGTTGGTTGGGGTGGTTGGGGTGGTTGGGATCATGGCCATGGTGACAGCGGGGTTCAGGTAGCCTCCACCCTGTGACACAAATAAGTGGTTGTGGTTGGTTGGGGTGGTTGGGTTGGTTGGAATGGTTGAGGGTTAATTTTGTTGAACACTATCATGGCTATGGTGACAGCGGGGTTCAGGTGGCCTCCAAGAAAAAGACGCAAGTAAGTGGTTGGGGTGGTTGGGGTGGTTGGGATCATGGCCATGGTGACAGCGGGGTTCAGGTGGCCTCCAAGAAAAAGACGCAAGTAAGTGGTTGGGGTGGTTGGTTGGGTTGGTTGGGTTGGTTGGGTTGGTTGGAATGGTTGAGGGTTAATTTTGTTGAACACTATCATGGCTATGGTGACAGCGGGGTTCAGGTGGCCTCCAAGAAAAAGACGCAAGTAAGTGGTTGGGGTGGTTGGGGTGGTTGGGATCATGGCCATGGTGACAGCGGGGTTCAGGTAGCCTCCAAGAAAAAGGCGCAAGTAAAAAAGTCAGTCGCATATGACCCACCAGATGAGCGACAGAGTAGGCAAAACCGTGATCGACATACGGGTTTAAGGACAGTGCCCCTGGGCTGTAACACACATACATCAACAACAACAACAGCCCCATCATGGGATATGACCCACCAGATGAGCAATACAGTAGATGAGAACCATGATGGACATAAGGACATTTGAAGGCCTCACCCACCCACTCACCCACCCCAAGTGCATTGGTGAACCCTAACCCAACCTAACCCACTCAGGTGTTTCCCAACCCAACCCAGGTGCGGGTGTGAAAGCCAACCCAACCCACTCAGGTGCCTACCAACCCAACCCAGGTGCGGGTGTGAAAGCCAACCCAACCCACTCAGGTGTCTCCCAACCCAACCCAACCAAGGTGTCCAAAACCCAACCCAGGTGCTGGTGTGAAACCCAACCCAACCAAGCCCACACAGCATATAGCCATTTCGGTTAGCCTATTTGGCCTACCCCTGGACTGTAGCATAATCACATCAACAATATAATTGAATACAACCACCACATCCAACAACACCAACCCTGCATATGACTCACCAGATGAGCGATAAAGTAGATGAGGACGATGATGGTGCCTCACAACCAAAATCAAGTGCATGTATGAAACCCTACCCAACCCACTCAGGTGTTGATCGATCCAACCCAACCCAACCCACTCAGGTGTCGATCAGCCCAACCCAACCCAACCCACTCAGGTGTCGATCAACCCAACCCAACCCACTCAGGTGTCGATCAACCCAACCCAACCCAACCCACTCAGGTGTCGATCAACCCAACCCAACCCAACCCACTCAGGTGTTGATCAACCCAACCCAAACCAACCCACTCAGGTGTCGATCAACCCAACCCAACCCACTCAGGTGTCGATCAACCCAATCCAACCCACTCAGGTGTTGATCAACCCAACCCAACCCAACCCAACGCCACTCAGGTGTCGATCAACCCACCCAACCCACTCAGGTGTCGATCAACCCAACCCAACCCAACCCAACCCACTCAGGTGTCGATCAACCCAACCCAACTCAACCCAACCCACTCAGGGGTCGATCAACCCAACCCAACCCACTCAGGTGTCGATCAACCCAACCCAACCCAACCCACTCAGGTGTCGATCAACCCAACCCAACCCAACCCACTCAGGTGTCGATCAACCCAACCCAACCCAACCCACTCAGGTGTCGATCAACCCAACCCAACCCACTCAGGTGTCGATCAACCCAACCCAACCCAACCCTGCATATGACTCACCAGATGAGCGATGGAGTAGATGAGGACCATGATGGAGATTCCAAAGGACCAAGCAACAGTGAGCACCATGGCCATGTTAGGTGCGAAAATGTATTCGTTCAGGTTGTTACGGTTGGGTTGGGAGACACCTGCGTTGGGTTGGGTTGGGTTGGGTTGTGTTGGGTTGTGTTGGGATGGTTTGTTTTGGGATGGTTTGGTTTGGTTTGGTTTGGCTTGGTTTGGGTTGCGTTGGGATGGGTTGGGATGGGTTGGGATGGGTTGGGATGGTTTGGGATGGTTTGGTTTGGTTTGGTTTGGGTTTCACACCAGCACCTGGTTTGGGTTGTGAGGCCCCTGCATGCATGGAGAGGGAGTAGTAGTTCAGTTTGTGCGTGCGTGTCCAGTGAGATGTTTTCAGCTTTCTGTAGGTCCAGTTTCTGTTGCAAAACTTGCGACGCAAGCCTGATTCAAGGACTGTGGCGACGTGGCGTGTCACGGTTTAGGGCAAAGCATCGAGCCCCGGGGGGTGCGGGGGACAGAGCCTTTCACAAAATAATACTAAAAACAAAAAAAACAATAAAAAACAAAATAATACTAAAAACAAGAAGAAGAAAAAGAAGAAAGAATCAGAGCTGTATGAAGAAAATCATACTGTATTAGTAATCATACCAAAGTAAGACACATACCGTAGTTAGACTGATACTATCAGAACACTGTCAGAATGATACCGCAGTAAAAAGCATACTGTTGTTTAAATCGTACCGAAGTAAGTATTATACCGTAGTAAAATCAAACCGTAGTAAGTACCGTATCGTAGTAAAATCAAAGTGTATTAAGTATCATAACAAAGTGAGAACCATACCGTAGTAAGAATCATACCGTAGTAAGAGTCATACCTAGGTTTGGACCGACATTTAAACGTATAATATTCGTTTATATGTATAAATACGCCGTACAGTTTTTCTCAAATCGACCTTATATACGTCGTATAAAAACGTATAGTCTGTACTACGAGAAGTACAGCTCACGTCCCGGCACATAACTTTCTTGTTTTTCATTATATTTTTGATTCAGATAGCTCATTGGAAAGCTTTCGACCTCCTCTATCACAATATGCAATGAAACACACCGTTCACATGCATTATTTTCTAAACATTTGGCATAAAGGTTGATCTAGATATCCAGGATGGCACACATACATGAGCGCCACCTAGCCTTTCATTCCACAAGCTGCAAGCCTAATGCAATGTGAACATGGACAATATTGCAATACCGTTGTGTACTTCTATTATTATTATACACTTATACAGTTATATAATATACCAACTGGCATTTAATGGCTCCCTTACATTGGCACCGCGCTTCTTGGTCGACGCGCTTTCTGGCCGTGATTTGTTTTCTTAGATCTCTTTCTGGACAACCTAAACTTGCCAGATTATTTTTCTGAGAGTTGATATGTGATGCCAGTGAAATTAGCTACGCGTCAATACCTCCAAACCCATGTAAAGTATTTCCTCAAGAAGTGCCTAATTTGTATATACGTTTTTATACGTTTATATGTATACGTTTATACGTTTATACATTTATACGGCTTATAAAAATAAAAATATACGTTTGCTTCCCAACCCTAATCATACCGTAGGAAGAATCATACTGTTGTAACAATGATACCATAGTAAAAAGCATACCGTTGTAAGAATCATACCGTATAATCAATCGTACCTAAGTGAGAACCATGCCGTAGTAAAAATCATACCGTAGTAAGAAAGATACCATAGTAAAAAGCATACCGTAGTAGGTTGACACGGTGTCATTGGATGACACCACAACGCCAATAGTGATCCAAAGGAAGAAGAACATTCCCCAGAACTCTCCCATGTATGCGCGGATAGCATCAGGGCTCAGGTAGGCACGAGGCTCAAAGGTCTTCTCCAAGTAGCCCTGTGGTAGTAGTCGTTAGGTTCATTAGTTTAGGGTGTGGATGACACCACGACACCAATAGTGATCCAGACTAGAGCATGTATGCGCGGATGGCATCAGGGCTCAGGTAGGCAAGAGGCTCAATGGTCTTCTCCAAATAGCCCTGTGGTTGCATTGCATTGCATTGCATTCATTAGATTCGTTAGTTGACTTCATTCACTGGATTTGGATGTTCATAGACACGAGGCTCGATGGTCTTCTCCAAATAGCCCTGTGGTTGCATTGCATTGCATTCATTAGGTTCGTTAGTTGACTTCAGTCATTGGATATTGATGTTCGTAGGCACGAGGCTCAAAGATCTTCTCAAAATAGCCCTGTGGTTGCATTGCACTGCACTTGTTAGTTTATTGTTTTAATTGGGTCAATACAGTGCTTCTATTCGTGGCTCAAAGGTCTTCTCCAATCCTGTCATCGCATTGCATTGCATTCATTAGGTCTGTAAGTTGACTTCATTAATTGGATCTGGATTTTCATAGGCACGAAGCTCAAAGGTCTTCTCCAAGTAGCCCTGTGATTGCAGTCATTGGGTTTAGGGTTAAGGGCTAATGGGTTTATATTGTTTTCATAGTATCCATGCATTGCTTCGATGCATTGCTTTCATTCAAGGATGGTGGAGGTCTTCTTCAAGTAGCCCCGTCATTGCAGTTAGGTCTGTTAGTTGATTGTTTTCATAGCATCCATGCACTGGTTCGATTCATTGGTTTCGTTCAAGGATGATGAAGGTCTAGGTCAAGTAGGCCTGAGATTGCAGTCGATAGATCCGTAAGTTGACCATTAATTGGGTCAATACAGTGGTTCGATTGATTGTTTTCATTCAAGGATGATGAAGGTCTTGGTCAACTACCCCAACTAGGTGAATTAGTTCACTGTTTGAATTGGATTCATTTGTTGGTTATATTCATTGCTCAAAGGTCTTCTCCAAGTGGCCCTGTGATTGCAGTTGTTAGATCCGTTAGTTTATTGTATTGACTTGCACCAGTCGGTAGGTCTTTTAGTTGATTGTTTTAATTGGATCAATGCATTGCTTATATTCATAAGTTCAATTTTAAGGAAGATGGAGGGGTTGTTCAGGTCAGGGTACTTCCAAGCGCGCGCTGGCGCGTTGCCTTTTTGTTCAGGTCAGGGTTTTTGTTCAGGTCAGGGTACTTCCAAGCTGGCGCGCTGCCTTTTTGAGCCCCACTGCGTGATTTGCGCAGTTTTTTTGCAACCCCCTGTGGGCGCAGCAAGCAATTTTTGCTCTTTTTGCACTACAAAGAGCAGTTTTTTTGTTTTCAAGTGCGCTTAGGCGCTGGCCAATTTGGTCTATGGAAGAACCCTGTTTCAGGTAGCCCTGAGATTGCCCTCGTTAGGTCTATTAGTTGATTGTTTGCATAGGACCAATGCTCCATGGTGCTCCTAGCAGCTTTTGGGGTGCTCCTGGCAGCTTTTTTGCCCCCCAAAGCAACCCCAAAAGGCTCTAGTGTAGCACCATGGTGCTCCTGGCAGCTTTGAAGTGCTCCTAACAGCGTTTTTTGCCCCCAATAGGCTCTAATGTAGCACCCTCCACACACACACACTGAGGTGCATCCTTTAGCACTTGTACTAAAAGTAGCACCTTCAAGACAAGTTATATACAGCATGGCAAGAGGGTTAACCATAGGTGTGAGAGTTGCATGGAGCAAGGGTGAGTGTGTGTGTGTTGGGGGGGGTAGAGAGGGGCGGTGGTGGTGATGGTGTGGTGTGTGGTGTGTGTACGGTGTGTGTATGGTGTGTATGTGATTGGCGTGTTAATGCATGGTGTGTGTGTATAATGTGTGCAAGTGGTGTATATGTGTGTGTAAGGTGTGTGTATGGTGTGTGTGTGGTGTGTGTATGGTGCGGGTGTGGTGTGTGTATGGTGTGTGTGTGGTGTGTGTGTATGGTGTGCATGTGCTTGTGAATGGTGTGTGTGTGTGGTGTGTGTGTGGTGTGTGAGTACATGGTGTGTGTGCGTGTGTGGTGTGTGTGTATGATGTGTGTATGATGTGTGTGGTGTTTGTATGGTGTTTGTGTGGTGTGTATATATTGTGTGTGTGTGCGTGTGGTGTGTGTGTACGGTGCGTGTGTGGTGTGTGTGTATGTGTGGTGTGTGTGTGTGTATGTGGTGTGTGTGTGTATGTGTGGTGTGTGTGTGTGGTGTGTGTATGGTGTGTGTGTGTGGTGTGTGTATGGTGTGTGTGAGTGTGTGGTGCGTGTATATGGTGTGTGAGTGTGTATGATGTGTGTGGTGTGTTTGTATGGTATGTGTGTGGTGTGTCTGTATATGGTGTGTGTGAAAGTGTGGTGTGTGTGTATGTAGCGTGTGTGGTGCGTGTTTATGGTGCGTGTGGTGTGTATGTGTATGGTGTGTGGTGTGTGTGGATTGCGGTGTGTGTGTGTATGGTGTGTGTGTGCGGAGGCTCAACCTTAGGTGAGAGAGAGTTGCATGGAGCAAGGGAGTGTGTGTGTCTGTGTGTGAGGTTTGTAGAGAGCAGTGGTGGTAAGGGTGGAGGTGGTGTGTTTGTGCTGTGTGTGTGCGGAGGCTTGACCATAGGTGTGTGCCCCAAGCCACATGACAGCGCTAGCTACACCACATGCTGAAGAAAGTATCCATGTAGATAGGCACAGTCAGCATGCGGCTGAAGAAAGCATCCCTGAAGTTTGGCACAGGCACTCCAACCCAGCATCGAGAGGAGCACAATATTTCAAAATCTAACTTAGTCTTGCTGTCTAATCATGTTCCATCCCTTCAATCCCACTCTCTGCGAGGTAGATCTAGGTTGAAAGATGCGCTTTTTTTACAGTCCTGTCCTCCCACCCCGACACCTTCACCCTCAAATTACAAATTACAAAACAAAAACCAAATTAATCAGGCCCTAGACGTATCGGAGTCTTAGGGACAATTTTCAGCACATCCCTACTCCGTAAGCAATGCTGAAACAGCACGGCATTCGTATCGGCGGTCTAGACGCTTGCGCTAGTTGCCTGGTAGTAGGTTTGCACCCTGAGGCCGCGTGCATATTAGGACGCGGCCTCGAGGGCACAAATCAAACAACTGGTGTGGTCGTCCCGCCAGCCGACAAGATGCCACACCGTTTCCGTATTGCTAAGAGCAGTGTGAAACGATCATCTGCTTGTCCACCAGCGACACCAAGGCAGATAGACATCGTCAGGCTGGCAGGGCTCGATAGGGGGGGGGGGGGGGGTGGGGGGGGGGGGGACGTTTCTCGCAAGGGAGATAGTATAACATCTCCTAGCTTCCTTTGTTTAGATTATTTTAGTTTGATGGCATATTCTATCATTAGGCTGCTCACAGTCTGCGGAGTTGACACGGGTTGCTTACCTGGACTCCCTGCTCGTCCCACGCATCATTTCGGAAGGATTTAGTGTTCCTGAACGGCGTATCACTCTTCGCCATTGCTGCGTTTGCGAAATGCCGGCAACTGCAGTCACCTTTGGCTGGAATTTGGGAAGACGTGGCTCCCCTTGGACTGCCTTACCGTTATTAGCGCCGACCCTGTCCTGCGCCCTGATCCTGCAGTGAGCCCGAGTTGTGGGAGAGGGGTCCTGCCGTCGGTTCGACGAGTTCACTGCTCTAGTCCTGCGATTCCTATTCCCAACACTACCCTCGATTCCGGTGCCACCTGTCGCTCCAATAGCCAACGCTCTCCGCCAATTTTCCGCGTCGCTTGCGACGTGCCTAGGACTTTTCGATGAGTGGGGCCAGCGGCAGCACTGCGCCCGGGTCGCGTTGCCATCAGCCGAAAATGTGTAAACGATGCCATTGTGAAGAGGACGGCAAGAAGTTTAAAGTATGCCAGCGCTGCCCCAGTGCCACGTATTGCGGAAGGGAATGCCAGACGAAGGACTAGCCAGGGCACAAAACTCAGTAAGATTCCCACCATGCCATGCCTGCAATTACCACGCCATCAGCATGCCATAATGGGCTAGGCCATGCCATGCCATAATCATTACCGCCATCAGCATGCCATCACCATGCCATAATCATAATCATAACCATGCCATGCCATAATGGGCTAGGCCATACCATAATCATTTCCATGCCATGAGCATGCCATAATGGGCTAGGCCATGCCATGCCATAATCATTACCTCGCCATCACCATGTCATCACCATGCCATAATCATTACCAGGCCAGGCCAGGGGGGAGGGGGGGGGGGGGGGGGGGGGGGTCCTGCCGTTGGTACGACAGGCTCATTGCCCTAGTCCTGCGGGCTTGTTCCTATTCCCAACACTGGCTCCACCCTTGCTGTGTCCCCTTGGGTGTTTCTGTTAAGGGGGAATAAATATCTTGTCTGGTATGAGAGGCCTACGCGTCACTTTCCGCCCCTCACCTGATCACAATCCACCCATGTGGATTGAACTGAACGCCCATCCCACGCACCCCTTTCAAATTCCCCTTAAGGTGCAAGAATTCTCAATTATCAAATTCGAATTCAAATTCCCCCGAAGATGCAAGAATTATCAAGGATCAAATTCAAATTTCCCTGAAGGTGCAATAATTATCAATTATCAAATTCAAATTCAAATTCCCCTCAAGGTGCGAGAATTGTCAGCTGGTGCACAAGATGACTCGAGAGGTATATGGCGGTTCGGCGGCTGTCAATGCTACTCATCTGAGCAAGGTGCAAGAATTATCTATTAACAAATTCAAATTCAAATTCAAATCCCCCTCAAGGTGCAAGAATTATCAGCTGGTGCACAAGATGACTTGAGAGTACTATGGCGATTCGGCGGCTCTCAATGCGACTCGTCTGAGCAAGTGGCTCAGTGGGGTGGAAGGACTCCTAGTGTGTATAATGGCAAACCTCCTGGACAAGAAATGTGACACTCATTTGCTGGTCTTGATGACTGAGCGCTTGGAAAAGAAGCCGTACTTTAGAGTGAGGTTGTGTGTGGGGATGTGTGTGGGGATGTGTGTGCCTGTGGGTGTGGGTCGGTGTGGGTTTAGGCATATGTTTGTGTGTGTAGATGTTTGAGGAGGTGGATGTGTGTGTGTGGGGGGGTGGGGGGTGGGGATGAGGATGTAGGCCTATGTTGGATGTGTGAGGAGGTGGATGTGTGCGTGTGTGTGTGTGGGGGGGGGGGTGAGGGGGGGGGGGGGGGGGGGGGATTTTGGCCTATGTTTGTGTTTGTGGATGTGTGGGGCGGTGGATGTATGCGTGTGTGTGTTTGTTTGGGTGTGGATGTAGGCATATGTGTGTGTATAATGGCAAACCTCCTGGACAAGAAACGTGGCACTCATTTGCTGGTCTTAATGACTGAGCGCATGGGAAAAGGCCGTACTTTAGAATGAGTTTGAGTGGGGATTCTTGTTTTTTGTGCTCGATTGGATTTTGTGTGTATGTGGATGTGTGTGAGTGTGGATTTGTGTGTATGTGGATGTGTGCTGATGTATGTCTGTGTGTGTGTGGATGTGTCTGTTTGTGTGGAAATGTGCGGATTGTGTGTGTGAGCATGTGTGTTTGTGTGTATTTGGATGTTTGTGTGTGCGGATTTGTGTGAATGTGTGTGTGTGTGAGGATGTGTGTGTGAGAGGATGTGTGTGTGTGTGTGTGTGCGGATGTGTGTGTATGTGAATGTGTGCATGTGGATGTTTGTGTATGCAGATGTGTGTGAATGTGTGTGTGTGGATGTGTGTGTGGATTTGTGTTTGTGTGGATGTGTGTGTGTGTGTGTGTGCACATTTGGTGTTAGTATGTGCACATGTGGTGGATGTGTCTGTGTGTGTGTGTGGACGTGTGTGTTTGTGTGGGTGGGTGTGTGGATGTGTGTGGACGTGTGTGTGTGTTTGCATGGATGTGTGTGATTGTGGGGGTGTGGGCGTGTGCGCATTTAGGCATATGCGAGTTGGTATATCCCCGTGTGTGGGTGGGTGGGGATAGTCTGGTGATTCGGCTTGAAATAAAGTAATCTCATACCAAACATGGTAGCTCTTCTCCAGTATGTACACATGCATAAATGTTTTTCTTTGCCCCACCCAGGTTCAGGACTACACGCTGGAGCCATTGGAAGGCTTTGCACAGAAGTCAGACCCAAACATGCCCCCGAGTATGGTTCAAGACATGCAGAAGATGCTGGCCAATCACATGCTTCAGATGAAGCTGAGCTACCAGCGAGAAAACGTTGGTAATGAGGAAGGAAGCTACGGCCTAGTCCTCATCAGCTGCATCAACGACTCGGCTGCACCACTCGTTTACCTACCCCTTAACTGCGCAGACCCCATGCCTCCTATGTCCGGTGATCACCTCGTGCGTCTCATCAACGGAGATCCTACAGCTGGATTCTCCGCCAATCTTCTTGCACAGTTGCCCTTTGTCTGTATTTAGCTTGTAACAAAGAGTTTTGTTTTGTTTTGATTTTTTATAATTGTATGTGGACTGGGAATAATGTGGACAGCGTGCTTCACTTTTTTGCTTCTTTGCTTGTTTTGGGAAACCGGCATATCATGCGATGTAGACTTAAGGCCAGAATGATATCATATGATATCATACTAACTGCATCATATGACACTGTATATAAATGGTGACTTTAGCCTAGTCAGACTACCGGGAGTGCAGGCACCATATGATGGCATCATTTGCTGTCCCCTATAGATATGGTATGATATGATGGTATGATATCACTTGCCGTCCCCTATCATTTGCCGTCCCCTATTGATATGGTATGATATCATTTGCCGTCCTCTATTTTCCTGAACCCTTCAACCCTGAACCCTAAACTTCCCTCACATGTTCAAAAGTGGGATGACTAATCAGAGTTAGATTATCCAAGTTATGCTTGGTCCCTGGTCTTCCGTCGCGTTCTCGTGATTGCTTGGGGACCAGGTCATAGAGAAGAAGAAGAGGAATTGTTACAAGGTTCTCTACGCCAGGTTAGGCACCTAGCCGTCTGCACATTGCAGCGAACAATTACCCCCCGTGCTAGAACCATGGAAACCAGGGATTTCTAGAGCACATGTCGGAGTGCAGGTCGTTGAGTGCTCGTTATTTGAGACCCTCCTAGTAGTGTGGAGTTATTTTCCAGGTTGGGCGAGTCCCTTAAGCCTACCGTATGATTTGTTCACGTTTACATTTTCCTGGTAATATTTTGTGTTTTACTGCCGAAGACGGCGAGCAGCCAAATTGCTGGCTGAAGCCACTGTATGCGCCTAGGAAAATGGCGTAAACTTTGGCGGATGGGTCACGCCAATTCTGGTGGGGCATTGCGCCTGGGCCAAAACAGGGAGCCCCTGGAACTAGGGCCGTCCGCCAACGTTGTGACGGGGGTCACCTCGCATGGTCAATCGGCCTTGAGGCTTAGTGTTTGCAGGCAGAATAAACCTAGGTGGTATTAAATCTACCACACTTGACTTCGAATTTGATTGTTACATTTATTTTCATCTAACTCTGGGCTGCTCTGTATTTTCTTTGGAGTCACACCTGGATCTGGTTTGAATGGACATATTTGTTTTTAAGGATTCAGCCAATACGGTAACCAAGTTCAAGTTCAAGTTAGCCAACCGTAATTCGCTACCCCTGTACTGGAACAAGCTACACGCAACAAATAAAACATGTATACTACCCACGTTAACTCTGCACACATACGGCAAGCATTTAGCAACATGAAGGCTGATAGACCATGGAATAAAGTAAAAGCTGCCATGTTGGCATCTGCAGCCTAATTGCTGGCTGAAGCTGTGCAACCAAGGTACTTCAGGAGGAAACCCAGCTCTGCTTCCTGAGACACAATCAACCTATAGCCTGCGTCCTGCGATGCATCGCACCGTCCCTTCTGGTCAACGGACCCCCCCCACGTTGCGTCATGTGCCGCAACAGACTCTTCGACATTGCATCTGTGACGGAGGACGCAACGTCCTGAACAACTCTGTGTAACCAAGTTCAAGTTGGCTGAAGCCATGTAACCGAGTTAAAGTTCAAGATGGCACCTGCAGATAGATCCCTCTGATCCAACGATGTAATTTTACATTGTCATAAACCTGGGCGAGTCCATACACTGCCTACTCCACTTAGTATGCTCCCTAGTTTCCGTGAGTACCGTATCATGCAGGGGGAAATGGCACTGTAAGATGGTGAGCAGCAGAGAGTTAGTTCAAAAACATGTAACAATCCAATCCAATGACATCGTCAAAGTAATCTCGTTCATAACAAGATCCTGCAGACGTACCATGTGTGGCTCTGTGGCTCATATGCTCTAAGCAGCGTTGCTCCTGGCAACCACACGACTGCCAATGCTGGGCGTTGCTCCACAAGTCCACAGGACTGTCAAAGCTGAGCGTTGCTCCACAGGACTGACAAAGCTGAGCTGTCAAAGCTGAGCGTTGCTCCACAGGACTGTCAAAGCTGAGCATACAATACCCTTTGGCACTCCCAGGTGCAGGACTACGCGCTGGAGTCATTGGATGGATAATATACATGGCATAACTATATCCACTTGTTGAGGTACACGTTGGGCAAGGCTGTTCATCATCAGGATTCAGGATCGGAATCAGATTCGGATTCAGGGTCGAGTGTTGGTGCTAGTTGTCCTGGGAGGCATGTCTGAATGGGCTAGCTGGTCGGTGGTCGGCCAGCCAGGCTACTTCACTGTACGTTGGCCTCAGTTGGTCAGGAGGACCCACACCTCAGCGTCCTGAGACGCAACACATTTTACAGCCTGCGTCCTGAAACGCAACCAACCCGCAACTGACCCACATAGCCTGTGTACTCCGCACGGTGCGTCTCAGGACGCAACAGACCCTCCAACCCAAGCCTACACCTGGACTGTACACCTGGACTGTAACATACATACAACAGACCCTCCCGCAGCGTCCTGAACAACCCTGGTTGGCCAGTCATAACACAGCAACAAGTGAAGTCGTACATTTATGTTGGTACCAGTGTTTACACAAATGTCTACAGGGTAGTATTTGTGGCATGAGTTATTCATGCCTCGCCCTTAAATAAATAAATAGTACGTCTTATTTCGGGGCGTGAGGTCCTGAGGTTGAGGGGGCCAGCCTGTTTGCTTGCACCGGGACCAACCACCAACATGCTTTACCCTTGTATCACTTTTTTGTGTGCGACGCGTCGCAAATTTAGCAACTCAGTGCGACCCTAGTGCAACGCGCTGCGTTGAGCCTGGGGTGTCAGGGGGGAGGGGGGGGGGGCATTTCTGACTAGTTTAGCTGGACCCATGCGTCGCAATACAGCAACGGAGTGGCAAGGCATCGCCGAAAAGATACACAGTGCCTATTGTGTATGGTACATTTCTAGGGTTATCAAGTATGATACCGCTTATATATATCGTATGATATATTGATGATATCATTAGATATATTGTACAATATCGTTGCCCAGATATTCTTAGGGACCAGTACGATATTGGCATCCCTAAATACTTCATTAAAAATAAAAGGTTGTGAAAGGATTTAAACCCCATGAGGTGGGTCTCCCGGCACCAACCAGCGAAACCGAGGATTCAGTCTGAATGGCGCTTCCACTCCTTCAAAAGAGTAAGCACACTTAGGGTCGAGATACCAACCAAAATTCCATTTATGCCTTGCCCAGTCTGATAGCCCACATTGCCAGAGTGGAGGCTCCCCCGCCGACCCAATGTCGAAGAGTCCGTTGTGTCCCAGGCACAACGTGGGGAGGGTCCGTTGACCAGAAGGGGGGGTTCGTTGCGTCGCAGGCGCAGGCTATACAATTGGTTGTGTCTCAGGCAGTAGAGCCGGGGGTCTCCCTGAAGTACCCTGGTCCAATCTGGTCCAATGGACAACTACACACTAGTGCACAGGCTCCTTCTCAGCTCATTACATGCTCATGGGTTGGTGGTAGCAGAAGTGGGTGCAAGGACTCCCACTCGGCAGTAGAGCCGGGGGTCCCCCTGAAGTACCCTGATCCCTGTTGACTTCATTTATGCCACTTTCCCCAGCTGCGGCGTTCGGGAGGGTCCCCTGAACACCACGCCCCTCCAGCCTTTTTTTCTTTTTTTCTTTTTTCATCTATGCCTTGCCCTGTCCGATAGCCCACATAGCTAGAGTGGAGGCTCCCCAGCCTGTAGCGAGGGCAGCCTTGTCGTCCCATACAGGTCCAGCCATGTCCACGTGTGCCCACTCCACACCCTCATTGATGAACTGCAAGCAGATTGGTTTGGTTTGGTTTGGTTAGGTTGGGTGGGGTGGGGCGCAACTCAGGGATCTTCTCCCCCCCCCCCCCCCCCCCCCGCCCCCCCCCCCCCCCCCCCCCCCTGCTATATACAGCGATCGACAAACAACTTGAGCTGGTCACACACACACCATACGTACTCCAAACATCCCCGACACCCGACAACCCACAGTCCACTTGCCTGATTCAAGAACAGTGCAGCAGTGATGGATCCTCCACCACGTGCACCCGTGTTCTTCATGTCAGCTACAGACGACTTGAGCTGGTCAAAGTAGCTGTGCTCCATTGGCATGCGCCAAACCTTCTCACCTGCAAGTACCAATAATATTAGATAAGTAACGATAACGCCTGGTGGGGCGTGGTTTTAAGGGAACCCGTCGTCGCGGGCAGAAAAGGGTGTACCACCTCGACTGGACAAGCTATCATCACGGTTAACAGCGACCTGCAACGCCAAGGGTGACCGTAGGGGGAATCGAACCCCCGACCCTTCGTCGTTAAAGCGATTTGGTGTACCACTAGACACCAATTATATAAATTATAGCAATGATAGCAATTACAGCAATTCATGGGATTATTTGGATTTGGATATTTTTCAAAACAGTTTGTAGTTATTAATTCATACCACGGATTTTGCCTGAAATTCTGAAATTCTGGGAATTCAGGGATAATTGCTGTACATTTTCAGAAGCAGCAGGGAGAGAGAAGAGGCGACCAATGTGTAAGCCCACCTACCCGCCCAGCCGCTCACCCACTATCCCCACCAGCCCCATCAGATCCCCCCCCCATACCCCCCCCCCCCCCCCCCCAAGGAAGGTACCCCACCCTCTCTCACCCACCCGCAATGGTAACCGACTTACCAGCAGCCTTTGAAGCAGCCACCACAGCTGCAGCAGTAGCATCAGAGGGAGAGAAGAGGCAGCCAAATGCCTAAGCCCACCTACCCGCCCAGCGGCTCACCCACTATCAGTCTATCACCACCAGCCCCATCACATCCAATCACCACCACCCACCCAAAATGACCACCAACTTACCAGCAGCCTTTGAGGCGGCCACCACAGCAGCTGCAGCAGCATCAGAGGGAGAGAAGAGTCCTGCAATGTCACCGCCCAGCGCGATGATGCAAGCTCCAGTCAAAGTTGCGGTATCCACAATTGACGTGGCTCCACACTTCTCCTGCAGGCGACGAAATACCGGGCCAAATAAATAGATAAATACATACGCAATTAAACACATTTATATTATGCCTTATTAGTTATTACAAGCTCAACACTTCTCCTGTAGACACAGAAATATTGGAGCACAATAAATAAATAAATAAATAGATAAATAAATACATAATTCCAGATAATTCAATCAATAAATAAATACATACATTAATATTATGCCTGATTACGAGCTCCGCACTTCTCCTGTAGACAAAGAAATATTGGGGCACAATAAATAAATACATACATAGTACGCATTATTAAATAGTACACCTTATTAATGTTGCGGTATCCACAATTGACCTGAAGGCGAAGAAGTATTGGGGCACAATAAATAAATAAATACCAGATAAATACATAATTCCAGATAATTCAATAAATAAATACATAATTACATACATTAATATTATGCCTTATTACGAGCTCCACACTTTCTCTGTAGTCGAAGGAATATTGGGGGTACACTAAATAAATAAACAAATACATAGTACGCCTTGTTAAAGTTAGGGTATCCACAATTGACGTGGCTCCACACTTCTCCTGTAGTCGAAGGAATATTGGGGTACACTAAATAAATAAACAAATACATAGTACGCCTTGTTAAAGTTGGGGTATCCACAATTGACGTGGCTCCACACTTCTCCTGTAGGCGAAGAAATATTGGGGCACAATAAATAAATACACAAATAAATACACAATTCCAGATAATTCAATAATAAATAAATAAAATAACTACACACACATTATTATTATGCCTTATTACGAGCTTCACACTTCTCCTGTAGACAAAGAAATATCGGGGCACAATACATAAATAAACAAGTAGTACACCTCATTAAATAGTACACCTTAGTAATGTTGCGGTATCCACATTTGAGCACACAGCCCCACATTTGAGCACACATTTGCCCCACACCCACCCACCCACCCACACCTGTGCGTACCACAAGGCATCAGCCAGGGTAAGTCGCCCCTCGGCATCCATGTTGTCCACCTCCACAGTATTCATCCCTCTTCTCACTCACAAATCATTTGTCACAACAGAAAAAAGCTCTACCTAAATCATTTTTGGCTACCCCTGGACTGTAACAAACCCCACCCCACACACCCCCACCTCCATCCCACACACGCACTTGTGCATACCACTAGGCATCAGCCAGGGTAAGACGGTCCTCAGCGTCTGTGTTGTTTATCTCCTCACCCCATTCGAGGTTGGGCAGGTTCATTTAGCTTATTTGGCGATACCTGGACTGAAAAATACATACCCACCCCCACCCCCCCCCATACCTGTGCATACTACAAGGCATCAGCCAGGTTAAGGCGGCCCTCAGCGTCCATGCTGTTCACTTCCACAGTCTACTTCCCTCTTTTGGCTCACACCAATAGTAACAACCAATAAAAGCCCCCCCTATACCATATCTGGCTATCCCTGAACTGTAACATACCCCCCCCCCCCCCCCCCCCCTATACCATATCTGGCTATCCCTGAACTGTAACATACCCCCCCCCCCCCCCCCCCTATACCATATCTGGCTATCCTGAACTGTAACATACCCCCCCCCCCCACCCCCCCCCCCAACACACACACCTGTGCATACCACAAGGCATCAGCCAGGGTAAGGCGGCCCTCAGCGTCTGTGTTGTTAACCTCCACAGTCTTTCCACTGGCAGCGGTCAGGATGTCTCCAGGGCGCAGCCCCCTGCTGCCGATCATGTTCTCACAGGAGGCCACGATGAAGTGGACCTCCACACCAGGTGGCGCCAGCTCAGCAATGATGCGGGCTGCTCCCATGGTGGCTCCGGAACCACCCATGTCAAACTTCATCAGCTCTGCAGTACAGAATAAGGCAATACAATAAGAGTGTGTATCCGGTTCTGGCGAATGGTTCATTGGTTGATCAGTTGGCTAGAACAAAGATGGTGCTGGGTTCCAATCCCTACGGGTGCGCTTTAGTGTTCGCAGACGCTGCCAACCGCCATGGCAGCTTTGTCCAGAACAAGTAGCAGCTTGTTCTCTACCACTGGAAGACGGAGCTCCCTTACTACCACGCCCCACCACGCAGTATCATTACTTTTTTAAAGAGTGTGTACGTTCAGGAGGAAGCCAGTTAGTTCAGACACCCCCTTAGTGGGGGCGGGGACCCTCAGTGTCACCCTGTCTGTCCGTCTATCCAGCGACCGAGACGAAGCCTGACACGCCAGCCAACCGTCTTGTAACTAACTGGCTTCAGTCCGCTCCATTCCTTTGCCACCTGTCGTTCCAATAGCCGACAATCTCTGCCAATTGTCCGCGTCGCTTGTGATGCTGCCTAGGACTTGTTGCTATACACTATCCTGGTAGCTTGACTCACCGATCATTGATTCAGCACCAGCCTTGATGTTTTGTTGTTTGTGTGTTGTTGTTTTGTGGTTGAATGTTGTTGACGTTAATGCTGTTGTGGTTGTTGATGTTGTTGGTCTTGATGTAATTATGGCTGTTGATGTTGTTGTGGTTGTTGATGTTGTTGTGGTTGTTGATGTTGTTGTGGTTGTTGATGCTGTTGTGGTTGTTGATGTTGTTGTGTTGTTGATGTTGTTGTGTTGTTGTTGATGTTTTGACTGTTAATGTTGTTGTGGTGGTTGTTGATGTTGCTGATGTTAATGTTGTTGTGGTTGTTGATGTTGGTGTTATTGGCGTTATGTTGGTGAGTGAGCCCAGGTGACTGCCTTGCACTAGCCTGGTAGCTTGACTCACCGATCATGGATCCAGCACCAGCCTTGATGTTCTTCGTGTTGTTGTTTATGTTGTTTTTGCTCTTGTTGTTGTGACTGCTGATTCTGTTTGTGCTGTTGTTGTTGTTGTTGTTGTTGGCGTTTTGTTGGTGAGTGAACCCCAGGTGACCTCCTTACACTACCTTGGCAGGATAAATGACCAACCAAGGATGTTATACACTATCCTGGTAGCTTGACTTACCGATCATTGATCCAGCACCAGCCTTTATGTTTTGTTGTTTGTGTTGTTGTTTGTGGTTGATGTTGTTGATGTTGTTGTGGTTGTTGTGGTTGTCGATGTTGTTGGTGTTGTTGTTGATGTTGTTGTTGATGATGTTGTTGTTGATGTTGTTGTTGATGTTGTTGATGTTGTTGTGGCTGTTGATGTTGTTGTTGTTATTGGCGTTTTGGTTGGTGAGTGAAGCCTAGGCTTACCCAATCATGGATCCAGCACTAGCCTTGATGTTTTGTTGTTTGTGTAGTTCTTGTTGTTGTTGATGATGTTGTTGTTTGTGTTTTGTTGGTGAGTGACCCCAGGTAACTGCCTTGCACTACTCGGGTAGCTTAACTCACCGATCATGGATCCAGCACCGGCGGTGATGTTGTTTTTGCTCTTATTGTTGTAATTGTTTATTTTGCTTGTGTTGTTGTTGGCGTTTTGTTGGCAAGTGAACCCCAGGTGACCTCCTTACACTACCTTGGCAGGATAACTAACCAATCAAGGATGTTATAGACTACCCTGCTAGCTTGACTCACCGATCATAAATCCAGCACTGGCCTTAATGTTGTTGTTGTTGTTGATGTTGTGTGGCTGCTGATGTTGTTGATGTTGTTGTTGGCGTTTTGTTGGTGAGTGACCCCAGGTGACCTCCTTGCACTATTCTTGTAGCTTGACTACTTGATCATTGATCCAGCACTAGCCTGATGTTTTGCTATTTGTGTTATTGTTGATGTTGTTGTTGTGGTTGTTGATGTTGTCGTTGTTTGCGTTTTGTTGGTGAGTGAGCTCAGATTACCTCCTTGCACTACTCTAGTAGCTTGACTCACCAATCATGGATCCAGCACTAGCCTTGATGTTTTGTTGTTTGTGTTGTTGTTGATGGTGATGTTGTTGTTTGCCTTCTGTTGGTGAGTGACCCCAGGTGACCTCCTTGCACTACCTTGGCAGGATAGCTGACCAATCAAGGATGTTATAGACTACCCTGCTGGTTTGACTCACCGATCATGGATCCAGCACCAGCCTTGATATTGCTTGTGTTGTTGTTGTTGTTGTTGTTGTTGTTGTTGTTCTTGTTGTTTTTGTCGTTGCTGTTGGTGTTGTTGTTGAGGCTGTTGTGGCTGCTGATTTTGTTGATGCAGTTGTGGTTGTTGATGTTGTTGTTGATGTTGTTGTTGATGTTGTTGATGATGTTGTTGATGTTGTTGTTGATATTGTTTATGTTGTCGATGTTGATGTTGTCGATGTTGTTGGCATTCTGTTGGTGAGTGAGCCCAGGCTACCTCCTTGCACTATTCCAGTAGCTTGACTCACCGATCATGGATCCAGCACCAGCCTTGATGTTGTATCCTCCAGAATCGAAGGTCAATCTGAGAGTGAAAGAACAAGTGGAAAAAGTGAATAATAGCTAATCTGAGATTGGGAGAAAAAGGTGAAAAGTGAAGAAGGCCAATCTGAGAGTGAAAAATAGTGAACAAGGGTGAAGAAAGGTCAATCTGAGCGGATCTCAGAGTAAAAAATTTGTGAAATGGGGTGAAGAAAGGTCAACCTGAGAGTGAAAAATAAGTGGAAAAAGTGAAAAAGGCCAATCTAAGAGTGGGAGAAAAACGAGGTTAGCTGAGCAACGCACATACAAATTAAGCTTCAAATGCACCAGAGGCTGTATAACCCCTGTCAAGACCCAACAACAACACTGTCACGAACACGAACACTGCAAACACTAACCCTTTCAGGTATGGTGGCTATGCTGGCAAGCTCACCGCTGCCCAGGTATAGTACCACCTTCTTAGTCTGAGGATCCCACTGATCGACAAGTCACACGAGTGTGTGCCGGAGGCTGTATAACCACTCAGTCAGTCAAGACCCAACACCAACACTGTCACAAACAACAACAACACTAACCCTGCCAGGTATGGTGGCTATGCTGGCAAGCTCACCCCTGCCCAGGTGAAGTACCAGCTTGAAGATCCTACTGATCCTACTGATCCTACCTCTCACCTACCCTGTCACATACCCCCCCCCCCTCCCCACTGTACAACCACTGTCAAGGCCCAAACTCTCATGGGGGACTTCTCTCCACAGTTTCTTTTCCAGCTTTCTGTACGTCCAGTTGAGTAGCATAAGTTGCAAGCAGGATTGTGGCGTAGCACAGGGGGTTTCGGGGGGAGGGCGAATCGCGGCGCCTCGGGGGTTTCGGGGGGCAGAGTGACGCAGTGCAGTTGCACCGAGTTCCTTTATACGGACGTGCCGCACAAACAAAAAAAGTCCCCCCCCCCTCCCCTCTGACCCTTCTTCCTCCCCCCTACTCCTCCACCCCTTTCCTGTTCCACTCACACCATCATGTCCCACTGGCTCTCTTATTATTTGCGATGCACATCAATCCCCCAAGCGGTATGCACATCCGTCCATCAAGTCCAGCAGGGCACCAGGATTACGTACCCATCATCGCCAACACCATCACCACCATCAACGTCAACATTATCACCTATGCCACCACCACCACCAGCATCCCCAACACCACCTATATCATCCGCACCACCAGCATCATCAAGAAAACATACCCAGGAAGTAATGATAACGCCTGGTAGGGCGTGGTATTTAGGGAGCCCTGTCTTCCGCGGTAGAGAACGGGCTGCTATTTTACCTGGGCAGTGCTACCATGGCGGTTGACAGCGACCACCAACACTACAGCGCACCCGTATGGATTTGAACCCAGCACCTTCTTGTTTCAACGAGCGCCAGCATTGAGCCATTCATTGAAACGAGATTAACACCCAGGAAGCATCCCACCCACATGGCCATCACCCCCACCCCCATCATCACTCCCACCCCCATCAAGAACTCACCCCTTGCCAACCAGTGCGATCTTCTTGTTAGGGGGTGCACCATCAGCACAGGGAGCGGTGTAGGTGAGGTGGATGAGCTTGGGGGGCTCGTCAGAAGCCTCAGACACACCCAAGAAGCAACCCATACCCATGGCCTCGCAGTCAGCCTTCTCCATCACCTTCAACTGCAAAGGAACGGCAATGATGGAGTCTGTAAAGATCTATCAACTGCAATCAAGCTTATTAAATACAATTGGCTCTGATATATAGAGGGGGGAGATGTGTATGGCTGCTGAGAAGAGGGGGTGGCTGGTGGGGAGAGGAGGTGGCATAACATTGTTAAGCATGGCCTCGCAGTCAGCCTTCTCCATCACCTTCAACTGCATAGACATGGCAATGCTAAAGTATTTAAATAAATAAATAGTACTTCTTGTAATAAGGCATTTATACTATTTATAGAGTAAAGACACAGCAATGCTGGGGTCTGTGGAGACCTATCAAGTGTAGTGGAGGCTATTACACAATTGGATCTGATGTATGAAGGGGAGAGGTGTGTGGCTGGTGGGGTAGAGGAGGTGGCTGGTGGGGAGAGGAGGTGGCATAACATTTATAAGCATGGTCTCGCAGTCAGCCTTCTCCATCACCTTTTACTGCAACAACATGGCAATGCTGGAGTATGTAAATAAATACATAGTACTTCTTGTAATAAGGCATTTATACTATTTATAGAGTGAAGGCATGGTAATGCTGGGGTCTGTGTACTATTTATTGAGTAAAGGCATGGTAATGCTGGGGTCTGTGGAGATCTATCAACTGTAGTGGAGGCTATTACACAATTGGATCTGATGGGTTTAGGGTTTAGGTAAGCTAAACCCTAAACCCAAACACTAAAACCCTGTGGAGACATATCAACTGTAGTGAAGGCTATTCAACAAACTGGCTCTGATGTATAAAGGGGGGAAGTGTGTGGCTGCTGGGGAGAGGACGTGGCTGGTGGGGAGAGGAGGTGGCATAACATCCCATGGCCATGGCCTCGCAGTTAGCCTTCTCCATCACCTTCAAGATCTATCGACTCAAGTGGAGGCTATTGATGGTGGCATAACATTTTAAAAGCATGGCCTCGCAGTCAGCCTTCTCCATCACCTTCAACTGCAAAAACATGGCAATGATGGAGTCTGTTAAAATCTATCAAGGGAGAGCTGTGTGGCTAGTGGGGAGAGGAGTTAGTATTGCATTGTAGAAGCATGGCCTCATAGTCAGCCTTCTCCACCACCTTCAACTGCAAATGTACAGCAATGCTGGAGTCTGTAAAGATCTATGAACTCAAGTGGAGGCTATTAATGGTGGCATTACATTTTGTAAGCATGGCCTCACAGTCAGCCTTCTCCACCACCTTCAACTGCAAATGTACAGCAATGCTGGATTCTGTAAAGATCTATCAAACCAAGTAGAGCGTATAACAATAATGGGTCTGATATATTAAGGGGAGAGATGTATGGCTGGTGGGGAGAGGGGGTGGCATTACATTGTATTATCATGGCCTCGTAGTCAGCCTTCTGCATCACCTTCAACAAATGGGTCTGATATATTAAGGGGAGAGATGTGTGGCTGCCGGGGAGAGGGGGTGGGCATTACATTTTATAAGCATGGTCTCGCAGTCAGCCTTCTCCATCACCTTCAACTATAGTCAACAGACACGGCGATGCTGGGAGCTGTAAATATCTATGGATGCAAGCACGTTCAAATTGTTACAGTCCAAGGGTAGCCAAATAGACTCAAGGAACTTGCCCAACCTTCAAACCAGGAAAGGCACTGGTGAACTGAACCTGGGGAGAGGGGGTGGCATTACATTGTATTATCATGGCCTCCTAGTCAGCCTTCTGCATCACCTTCAACTGCTAAGGCACCGCAATGCTGGAGTCTGTAAAGATATGGTAATGCTTGAGTATGTAAAGATTTACCAGCTGCAGTTAACGTTTTTAAACAATTTCAGCAGCCAATACATTGTAATGCTTGGGCCCGTAAAGATGTATGAACTGCAGTGGAGGTAATTAATCAAATTGGGTCTAATATATGAAGGGGAGAGGTGTGCGGCTGGAAGGGAGAGGTGGCATAACATTTCATAAGCAGGCCTTGCAGTCAACCTTCTCCAGCACCTTCAGCTGCTAAGGCGGGGCCATGCTGGGTTCTATAAAGATATATCAACTGCAGTCAAGCTTATTTCAAAATTGGCTCTGATATATAAAGGGGAGAGATGTGTGGCTGCTGGGAAGAGGGGGTGGCATTACATTCTATAGGCATGGTCTCGCAGTCAGCCTTCTCCATCACTTTCAACTCTAGACACGGCGATGCTGGGGCCTGTAAATATATAATCATGCCTGCATGCACCTATGAATTGTTACAGTCCAGGGGTAGCCAAATAGGCTAAAGGGACTTGCCCAACCTTCAAAACAGGAAAGGCAGTTCAAAAAACAAGCACAGGTGAACTGAACCCCGACAAATTGTGAACGACATGGGCCCAATGTTCTATTCGTGGGGGGGGTCTATCTGGGGGTCTATTCTCACCCCACCCCACCCACTACCCCCACCATCCCCCCCCCCCCACCACTACCCACACCCTCACCCCACCCCACTACCCACCACCAACCCACCACCCACGATGCACAAGCTCATCCTACCACCACCTACTACCCACCCCTCATCCACTATCCACCACGATATTTGCGCTATGCCCCGTCTTCCATCTGTATTCCCTATCGTTATCCGCCTCCACAAGGTAAAACAAACTGTATGCATGCATTAAGCGTTGATTCATAAACAGTGCTTACCTTCATCACTTCGGGGAACTTGTCAGCAATGTGCTTTGCAGAGTCGGCAATGTGGGTGGGTGTGCAAACATTAGGGGGGGCCTCCACAAGGTACCTTCAAGGTTGAGGGAGAAATGGAGGGTTAGATACAGATGATCGTGGAACAGCCATGTGGGTGGGTGTGCAAACATTAGGGGGGGCCTCCACAAGGTACCTTCAAGGTCGAGGGAGAAATGGAGGGTTAGATACAGATGATCGTGGAACAGCCATGTGGGTGGGTGTGCAAACATTAGGGGGGGCCTCCACAAGGTACCTTCAAGGTCGAGGGAGAAATGGAGGGTTAGATACAGATGATCGTGGAACAGCCATGTGGGTGGGTGTGCAAACATTAGGGGGGGCCTCCACAAGGTACCTTCAAGGTCGAGGGAGAAATGGAGGGTTAAATACAGATGATAGTGGAACAGCCATGTGGGTGGGCGTACAAACATTAGGGGGGGCCTCCACAAGGTACCTTCAAGGTCGAGGGAGAAATGGAGGGTTAGATACAGATGATTGTGGAACAGCCATGTGGGTGGGTGTGCAAACATTAGGGGGGGCCTCCACAAGGTACCTTCAAGGTCGAGGGAGAAATGGAGGGTTAGATACAGATGATAGTGGAACAGCAATGTGGGTGGGCGTACAAACATTAGGGGGGGCCTCCACAAGGTACCTTCAAGGTCGAGGGAGTGTAGGAGGGTTGGATAAACATGATACTGGGTTAGTAGGGAACACAGGGTAGGATAGTAGGATAGCAATGTGGGTGGGTGTGCAAATATTCGGGGGGTTAGATAAACATGATAGTGGGTTAGTAGGGAACACAGGGTAGGATAGTAGGATAGCAATGTGGGTGGGTGTGCAAATATTCGGGGGGTTAGATAAACATGATACTGGGTTAGTAGGGAACACAGGGTAGGATAGTAGGATAGCAATGTGGGTGGGTGTGCAAATATTCGGGGGGTTAGATAAACATGATAGTGGGTTAGTAGGGAACACAGGGTAGGATAGTAGGATAGCAATGTGGGTGGGTGTGCAAATATTCGGGGGGTTAGATAAACATAATAGTGGGATAGTAGGATAGTAGGGAAACATGGTAGGACAGTGGAACAGCAATGTGGGTGGGTGTGCAAACATTAGAAGGGCCTCCGCAAGGTATCTCCAAGGTCATGGGAGTGTAGGAGGGTTAGATAAGCATGATAGTGGGGTACACCTGGTACATGGTAGGACAGTGGAACAGCAATGTGGGTGGGCGTGCTCTTGCTTTGGTGGCTAATATCAAATTAGTTAAATCATTTCAGTGATATGACAAACCTTGTGAGGTTGGTGCCGCTGGCAATGGCTCTTGCCATGGTGACTAATATCAAACTAGTAATATCATACTGGTAATATGACTAACCTTGTGATGTTGGAGCCGCTGGCAATGGCTCCTGCCTAGGTGACTCATATCTCATTAGTAATATCGTATTAGTAATATGACTAACCTTGTGAGGTTGGTGCCGCTGGCAATGGCTCCTGCCTTGGTGACGGCAGCAGTAGCATCAGCCTCAGCCATACCCTGGGAGATTGGACATAAATAAGTCAGGACACCGTACGCAGTCAGTCAGTCAGTCAGTCAGTCAGTCAGCACACCATACACAGCCATGACATAAATGAATAAATGAATGAATAAGATAAACAAGAAAGGCCACAGCCATACCCTGAGGGGTTGGACAGAAATACGCCAGGAACACTGTACACAGTCATGACATCAAATAAATTAATAAATCAATTGATACAATCTTAAAATAAAATAAAAAAACCGAGGGGTTGGGCAGAAATTAGTCAGGACACCGTACACAGATGACAGGTACACCGTACACAGTCATGACATCAAATGAAAACATAAAAAAACAGGACACCGTACACAGTCAGTCAGTCAGTCAGTCTGTAAGCACACCATAAACAGCCATGACATCTAATGAATGAATGAATGAATGAATGAATGAATGAATGAATGAATGGATGAATGAAAGAATGGATGGATGAATGAATGGATGGACGGATGAATGAATGGATGGATGGATGGATGAATGAATGGATGGATGAATGAATGAATGGATGAATAGATGAATGGATGAATGGATGAATGGATGAATGAATGAATGAATGGATGAATGAATGGATGAATGAATGGATGGATGGATGAATGAATGGATGGATGGATGGATGGATGGATGAATGGATGAATGAATAGATGGATGAATGGATGAATGGATGAATGGATGAATGAATGAATGAATGAATGAATGGATGAATGGATGAATGAATGAATGAATGAATGAATGAATGAATGATATAAACAAGAAAAGCCACAGCCATACCCCAAGGGGTTTGGCAGAAATAGGTCAAGAACACCGTACACCGTCATGACATCAGGTAAATAAATAAATGAATAAATCATACAAAAAATGCCCAACTATACCCTGAGATTTTGGACATAAATAAGTCATGAACACTGTGCACAGTCTTGACATCAAATAAATACATAAATAATCCATGTAAATAAAGAAGGCCCAGCCATTCCCTGAGAGAATGGACAGAAATACATCAGTAAACACCATACACAGTTCTGACACCAAATAGATATGTAAATAAATAATATAAAAAAGGTTCAGACCTACCCGGAGATGTTGGACAGATATACGTCAGGAACAGACACACTCATGACATCAAATGCAAATTTATAAATAAATAATACAAACAAAAAAGGCCCAACCATACCCTGAAAAGTTGGACAGAAATAAGTCAGGAACACTGTACACAGGCAGTCAGTAAGCCAGTCAGTCAGCACACCATACACAGCCACGACATGAAATGACTGAATCACTGAATGAATAATATAAACAAGAAAAGCCTCAGCCATACCCTGAGAGGCTGGACATAAGTACCTCAGGAACATCGTACACAGTCATAACACAAAATAAATAAATTAACAAAATAACAAATTAAACAAAAATACAATATTCAAAAAACGCCACAGCCATGCCCTGAGGGGTTGGACTGAAATATGTCAGGAACACCGTACACAGTCATGACATCAAAAAATACATAAATAAATCATACAAACAAAAAAGGCTCAGCCATAACCTGTAAGGTTGGACAGAAATACGTCAGGAACACCGTACACAGTCAGTCAGTCAGCACACCGTACACAGCCATGACATAAAATGAATACATGAATAATATAAACAAAAAAGGCCCAGCCATACCCTGAGATTTTGGACAGAAATACGACAGGGACACCTTACACAGTCATGACACCAAATAAATAAATATGTGATATACACAAAAAAGGCTCAGCCATACCCTGAGAGGTTGAACAGAAAGATGACAGCAACACCGTACACTGTCATGACACCAAATAAATAAATTAACAAATAAAAATACAATCTAAAAAAAAAAAAAAAAAATAATATAACAAAAAAGCCTCAGCCATACCCTGAGAGGTTGAACAGAAAGGTGACAAGTACATCTTCATGGAATCAAATCAATACATAGATAAATGTGTTGTCAAATAAATAAATACAAGTTATAAAATCAAAGTCGTAGAAGTAAATAAAGTTACAACATACATACATACACGCTTATCATCAACTTACCGGCAACAAGATGTTGATAGCTGCCAGTTGTCACCATCAAATCAACTGGTCAAATCATCATCAACTGGTCAAATCATCATCAACTGGTCAAATCATCATCAACTGGTCAAATCATCATCAACTGGTCAAATATGATCATCATCAACTCACCGGCAACAAGATGTTGATAGCCGCCAGTTGGGAAGCAGTGGGGCTCTTCTTGGACTTGTGCACGTTACTCTCGTAGCCTCCCAGCAGAGCTCCTGTGTGTATGTACGTTGAGTGGGATTAACAATATTTACTGATGTTTTATCATTTTAATGTCTGTAGAGAGGGTTGAACGGAGAGCAGGGTGGGATGGTTGACCACGTTGCTCTCGTAGCCTCCCAGCAGAGCTCCTGCGTGTATGTACGTTGGGTGGGATTACCAGTGTTGACTGATGTTTGACCATTTAAACGTCTGTAGAGAGGGTTGACCATGTTGCTCCCGTAGCCTCCCAGCAGAGCTCCTGTGTGTATGTGTGTTGAGTGGGATTACCAGTGTTTACTGATGTTTGACCATTAAATGTCTGTAGAGAGGGCTGAACAGAGGGCAGGGTGAGAGGGTTGACCACGTTGCTCTTACAGCCTCTTGACAGAGCTCCTGTGTGTATGTGTGCTAAGTGGGTTTAACAGAGAGCAGGGTGAGGGGGTTGAATACACAAATACCCCCCCCACTCAAATACCCCCCCCCCCCCCCCCACACACACACCACCACTCTCTCACACCCACCCACCCACTCACTGAAATACTCCCACACATGAACACACTCACATACACACCCATCACCCAACCACCAACAGTTATTATCCCATCCCATCCCACTTCACCCAAACCACCGGAAGCAACTTGATTGACGAGAGTGGAAGCGTCAGCAGTGAGAGCATCCATAAAACCCGCCATCAACCCCCACTCTCTCACACCCACCCACCCCCCTCAAATACTACCAGACACAAACGCACTCACATACCCACCCATCACCCAACCACCAACAGCTATAGTCCCATTCCATCACACTTCACCCAACCCACCGGATGCAACTTGAGTGACGAGAGTGGAGGCGTCAGCAGTGGGGGCATCCAGAAAGCCGATGGCAACTGACTTGGCCTTGTTGGCCTTGGCCAGGGAGGCAACAGAGCTACCCAAGGCCTACAACACAAAAGGTTACAGGGGTAAGTATATGTTAGTATATGTGTATAATACATAAGGAGGTGGGGTAACAATTATGTTGGCAAGTTCAAAAAGCCGACGGCAATTGACTTGGCCTTGTTGGCCTTGGCCAGGGAGGTCAAAGAGCTGCCACAAGCCTGTAACAAAAAGGTGTGTGTGCGTGGTGTGTGTGTGTGGTGTGTGTGTGGGGTGGGGGTGGGGGGGCAAGTATATGTTAGCATGCTCAAAAAGCAGGTGAGGCAGCAATTATGTTGGCATGTTAAAAAAGCTGATGGTAATTGACTTGGCCTTGTCGGCCTTGGCCAGGGAGGTCAAAGAGCTGCCACGAGCCTACAACACAAAAGGATGTGTGTGTGTGTGTGGTGGTGGTGGTGGTGGGTAAGTATATGTTAGCATGCTCAAAAAGCAGGTGAGGCAGCAATTATGTTGGCATGTTAAAAAAGCTGATGGTAATTGACTTGGCCTTGTCGGCCTTGGCCAGGGAGGTCGAAGAGCTTCCACGAGCCTACAACACAAAAGGATGTGTGTGTGTGTGTGGTGGTGGTGGTGGTGGTGGGTAAGTATATGTTAGCATTTTCAAAAAGCAGGTGAGGCAGCAATTATGTTGGCAAGTTCAAAAAGACGGCGGCAACTTGACTTGGCCTTGTCCGCCTTGGCCAGGGAGGTCAAAGAGCTGCCACGAGCCTACAACACAAAAGGATGTGTGTGTGTGTGGTGGTGGGTAAGTATATGTTAGCATGTTCAAAAAGCAGGTGAGGCAGCAATTATGTTGGCATGTTCAAAAAGCTGATGGTAATTGACTTGGCCTTGTCCGCCTTGGCCAGGGAGGTCAAAGAGCTGCCACGAGCCTACAACACAAAAGGATGTGTGTGTGTGTGGTGGTGGTGGGTAAGTATATGTTAGCATGTTTAAAAAGCAGGTGAGGCAGCAATTATGTTGGCATGTTCAAAAATATGATGGTAATTGACTTGGCCTTGTCGGCCTTGACCAGGGAGGTCAAAGAGCTGCTGAGAGCCTTTAACACAACAGCAGGCAGAGGCAGCACTGCTGGTGGCTTGTTTTGTTGCTGGCATGTTGCTGGCATGTTTTGTTGCTGTCATGTTGCTGTCATGTTTTGTTGCTGGCATGTACCTGGCATGTTTTGTTGCTGGCATGTTGCTGTCATGTTGCTGTCATGTTTTGTTGCTGGCATGTACCTGGCATGTTTTGTTGCTGGCATGTTACTGGCATGTTTTGCTGGTGGCAGGTAGCTGTCATGTTTTGTTGCTGGCATGTTGCTGTCATTTTTTGTTGCTGGCATGTTCCTGGCATGTTTTGTAACTGGCATGTTGCTGTCATATTTTGTTGCTGGCAGGTAGCTGTCATGTTTAGTTGGTGGCATGTTGCTTGCATGTTTTGTTGCTGGCATTTTGCTAGCATGTTATGTTGCTGGCAGGTAGCTGGCATGTTTTGTTGCTGGAATGTTTCTGGCATGCTGCTGGCATGTTTTGTTTCTGGCATGTTGCTGGCATGTTTTGTTGGTAGCATGTTTTGTTGCTGGCATGCAGCTGACATGTTGGTGGCAAGTTTTCTTGGTGGCATGTTGCTGGCATGTGTTTTTCTGGCATGTTCGACACAAATTTGTTTCATTACCTATTACAAGATGTGTCAGGCTTTGCATTGGTTGTCGGTCGGACGGACAACGGCGTGACACTGGGGGCTCTGCCCAAAACAACTCAAGATGATGATCACCTGCCAAGCACTGGGACCCCCCGCGGCAGCTGCGCCCGTGTTCTTGCCTAGTAAGGGGTACCTAGAGCCCAACCTTGAAAGACACTAAATCCCTGATCGCTACCAGAAGACCCCTTTTCTGAAAACAAAAAACTCGCTTACAAAACCTCCTTTCAAAAAACCCTTTCGAAAAGAAAAATATACCTTCTTTCAAAACGTAAGACAACTTAAGATGATGATCACCTGCCAAGCACTGGGACCCCACACGGCACCCGCACCTGTGTTCTTGCCTAGTTAGGTTTTTTTTTCTGCTGCCAGTAGCAATCTCTACCTGGGCCCCCATGTTGGCCAAACCTTCCGCTACCCTGAGACTCCCCCCCCCCCACACACCTGACCCCCCACCCCCACACACACACACACCCTAAACCTGAGATGATCACCTGCCAAGCACTGGGACTCCACTAGGCAACTGCACCCGTGTTCTTGCCTAGTAAGGGGTACATAGAACCCAACCTTGAAAGACACCAAATCCATGACCTCTACTAGAAGACCCGCTTTTGAAACGAATACAAACTCCCTCCCAAACCCCCCTTTCAAAGAAATATTTCGAAACAGAAAAAAACCTCCTTTCGGAACAAAAAACAACTCAAGATGATGATCACCTGCCAAGCACTGGGACCCCACTCGGCAGCTGCGCCTGTGTTCTTGCCTAGTAAAGGTTACCTAGAGCCCAACCTTGAAAGACACCAAATCTCCCATTGCTACCAGAAGAACCTCTTTCTGAAAAGAAAACAAACCCCGAGATGAGCACCTGCCAAGCACTGGGACCCCACTTGGCAACCGCACCCGTGTTCTTGCCTAGAAAGGGTACCTAGAGCCAAACCTTGAAAGACACTAAATCCCTAATCGCTACCAGAAGATCCCTTTTCTGAAAATAATAACTCAGTTACAAAACACCCTTTCAAAACACACTTTTGAAACAATAAAATACCTCCTTTCAAAACGTGAAACAACTCAAGATGATGATCACCTGCCAAGCACTGGGACCCCACTCGGCAACTGCCCCCGTGTTCTTGCCTAGACAAAGTTTTTTTCCGTTACCAGTAGGGACTGCTACCTGGGAACCACATTTCGGCGAAACCTTCCGCTACCCTGAGACTCCCCAGCCCCCCCCCACCCCCACACCCCCCCACCACCACCACCACACACACACCCTAAACCCAACATGATCACCTGCCACGCACTGGTGCCGCACTTAGCAACTGCACCCGTGGTCTAGCCCATTAAGGGGTTACTAGAGCCCAACCTTGAAAGACACTAAATCCCTGATCGCCACCAGAAGAACCCATTTTTGAAATGAAAACAAACCCCGAGATGATCACCTGCCAAGCACTGGGACCCCACTCAGCAGCTGCGCCCGTGCTCTTGCCAAGGCCAGAGGTTTCTAATGCTATCAGTAGAGATTGCTACCCCGGAACCTGTTTTGGCCAAACTTTCCGCTACCCTGAGACCCCCCCCCCCCCCCCCCCCCCCCCCCCATACACACACACCCCAAACCCGAGACGATCACCTGCCAAGCACTAGGACCCCACTCGGCAGCTGCGCCTGTGCTCTTGCCTAGGCCAGCCAGGGAAACGTACTTTGCCTTGGCACCTGGGGCAGATCCCACACGAACCACCCGGGACTGGGAGCCCTGTGAGAGAACATGAAAGTGTGTGTTAGTGTGTTTGTGTGGGGGAGGGGTGTGTGTGTGGGGGGGGGGGGGAGGTCTGCTATCTGGTTATCTGTGTGGTTTTGTGTGTGTGTGTGTGTGTGTGTGTGTGTGTGTGTGTGTGTGTGTGTGTGTGTGTGTGCGTGTGTGTGCGTGTGTGATTGTGTGTGTGAGTGTTTGTGTGTGTGTGTGAGCGTTTGTGTGTGCGAGTGTTTGTGTGTGTGTGAGAGTGTGTGTACATCACATATTTCACATTCGTGGGGTGTTCTCTTTTCCAAACACCTACTTAACACACCAATATCTCACGGCATACTTCGAATCAAGCCACCACCACCACCGTCACCACCACTACTGACACCGCCACCACCATCAACACCAACGCCGTCACCGCCACCACTGCCATCAACACCACCAGCACCACTGTCACCACCACCATCTCCAACACCATAACACCAACGCCGTCACCGCCACCTCTGCCATCAACACCACCGTCACCACCACCATCTCCAACACCATCAACACCAACACCGTCACCGCCACCACTGCCATCAACACTACCAGCACCACCGACACCATCACCACCGCCACCATCAACACCAACGCTGTCATCGCCACCACCACCATCAATACCACCACCACAACCATCAACGCCATCATCATCTCCACCATCAACACCACCACCACCATTATCAACGCCACCACCATCAACACCAATGCCGTCACCACCACTACCACCATCACCATCAACACCAATGCCGTAACCACCACTACCACCATCACCATCTCCACCACCAACACCGCCACCACCACCATCAACACCAATGCCGTCACCACCACCACCATCAACCCCCATCGCCACCACCACCACCATCAACACCAATGCCGTCACCACCACTACCACCATCACCATCAATACCAATGCCGTGACCACCACTACCACCATCACCATCTCCACCATCAATACCGCCACCACCACCATCATCAGCGCCACCTCCATCAACACCAATGCCGTCACCACCCCCATCAACACCCCCACCACCATCAACACCAATGCCATCACCACCACCATCATCAACACCACCTCCACCATCACCACTATTACCACCACCACCAGTGACTCCACCACAGCCACCACCACCACCACCACCATTTCCCACCTGCTTTCCCTCAAAGCCACCAGCATCAATGATATCAGAGAGAGCACTGCAGAACTCGGCAACCAAGGCCTGCAAAGCCACCACCACCACCATCATCACCACCCTTACCACCATCATCAACGCCACCAACACTACCACCACCATTTCCCACCTGCTTTCCCTCAAAGCCACCAGCATCAATGATATCAGAGAGAGCACTGCAGAACTCGGCAACCAAGACCTGCAAAGCCACCACCACCACCATCATCACCATCATCACCACCCTTACCACCATCATCAACGCCACCAACACTACCACCACCATTTCCCACCTGCTTTCCCTCAAAGCCACCAGCATCAATGATATCAGAGAGAGCACTGCAGAACTCAGCAACCAAGGCCTGCAAAGCCACCACCACCACCACCACCATCATCACCACCACCCTTACCACCCTTACCACCACCACCACCACCATTTCCCACCTGCTTTCCCTCAAATCCACCAGCACCGATGATATCAGAGAGAGCACTGCCAAAATCCTTGTCCAGGGCATGGAGAGCATCGCTTTTCATGCTTGTCACCTCATCTGTAGGTTGGTTGGTGGGTTTGGGTGGGTGGGTGGGTGGTGGTGGTGGTGATGATAGTGGTGGTGTGTGTGTGTGTGTGTGTGTGTGTGTGTGTGTGTGTGTATGTGTGTGAGTGTGTGTGTGTGTGTGTGTGTGTGTGTGTGTGTGGGGGGGGGGGGCTCCATGCTAGTCACCTCATCTGTAGGTTGGTGGGTAGGTGAGTAGGTGAGTGTGTGTGTGTGTGGGGGGGGGGGGGGGGGGGGGGGGGAAGGGGGGTCTCCATGCTAGTCACCTCATCTGTAGGTTGGTAGGTAGGTGAGTAGGTGAGTAGGTGAGTAGGTGAGTGTGTGTGTGTGGGGGGGGGGGGGGGGGGGGGCTCCATGCTAGTCACCTCATCTGTAGGTTGGTGGGTAGGTGAGTAGGTGAATAGGTGAGTGTGTGTGTGTGTGTGTGTGTGTGTGTGTGTGTGGGGGGGGGGCTCCATGCTAGTCACCTCATCTGTAGGTTGGTGGGTAGGTGAGTAGGTGAGTAGGTGAGTGTGTGTGTGGTGTGGGGTGGGGTGGGGTGTGTGTGTGTGGGGGGGCTCCATGCTAGTCACCTCATCTGTAGGTTGGTGGGTAGGTGAGTAGGTGAGTAGGTGAGTGTGTGTGTGTGTGTGTGTGGGGGGGGGGGGGCTTCATGCTAGTCACCTCATCTGTAGGTTGGTGGGTAGGTGAGTAGGTGAGTAGGTGAGTGTGTGTGTGTGTGTGGGGGGGGGGGGGGGGGGGGGGGGGGGCTCCATGCTTGTCACTTCATCTGTAGGTTGGTGTGAGGGTAGGTGAGTAGGTGAGTAGGTGAGTAGGTGAATAGGTGAGTGTGTGTGTGTGTGTGTGTGTGTGTGTGTGTGGGGGGGGGGGGGGGCTCCATGCTAGTCACCTCATCTGTAGGTTGGTGGGTAGGTGAGTAGGTGAGTGTGTGTGTGTGTGTGTGGTGGTGGTGGTGGTGGTGGTGGTGGGGGCTCCATGCATGCACCTTATCTGTAGGTTGATGTGAGGGTAGGTGAGTAGGTGAGTGTGTGTGTGCGGGGGGGGGGGGGGAGGGCTCCATGCTTGTCACCTCATCTGTAGGTTGGTGGGTAGGTGAGTAGGTGAGTGTGTGTGTGTGTGTGGGGGGGGGGGGGGGGGGGGGGGGAGGGGGGTCTCCACGCTAGTCACCTCATCTGTAGGTTGGTAGGTAGGTGAGTAGGTGAGTAGGTGAGTAGGTGAGTGTGTGTGTGTGTGTGGGGGGGGGGGGGGGGGGCTCCATGCTAGTCACCTCATCTGTAGGTTGGTGGGTAGGTGAGTAGGTGAATAGGTGAGTGTGTGTGTGTGTGTGTGTGTGTGTGTGTGTGTGTGGGGGGGGGGGGCTCCATGCTAGTCACCTCATCTGTAGGTTGGTGGGTAGGTGAGTAGGTGAGTAGGTGAGTGTGTGTGTGGTGTGGTGTGGTGTGGGGTGTGTGTGTGTGTGTGGGCTCCATGCTAGTCACCTCATCTGTAGGTTGGTGGGTAGGTGAGTAGGTGAGTAGGTGAGTGTGTGTGTGTGTGGGGGGGGGGGGGGGGGGGGGCTTCATGCTAGTCACCTCATCTGTAGGTTGGTGGGTAGGTGAGTAGGTGAGTAGGTGAGTGTGTGTGTGTGTGTGTGTGTGTGTGGGGGGGGGGGGGGCTCCATGCTTGTCACTTCATCTGTAGGTTGGTGTGAGGGTAGGTGAGTAGGTGAGTAGGTGAGTAGGTGAATAGGTGAGTGTGTGTGTGTGTGTGTGTGTGTGTGTGTGTGTGTGGGGGGGGGCTCCATGCTAGTCACCTCATCTGTAGGTTGGTGGGTAGGTGAGTAGGTGAGTGTGTGTGTGTGTGTGTGGTGGTGGTGGTGGTGGGGGTGGTGGGGGCTCCATGCATGCACCTTATCTGTAGGTTGATGTGAGGGTAGGTGAGTAGGTGAGTGTGTGTGTGCGGGGGGGGGGGGGGGGGGGGGGGGGGGGGGGGGGGGGGGGGGGGAGGGCTCCATGCTTGTCACCTCATCTGTAGGTTGGTGTGAGGGTAGGTGAGTAGGTGAGTGTGTGTGTGTGTGTGTGTGTGTGGTGTGGTGTGGTGGTGGGGGGGGGGCTCCATGCTTGTCACCTCATCTGTAGGTTGGTGTGAGGGTAGGTGAGTAGGTGAGTGTGTGTGTCTGTGTGTGTGTGTGTGTGTGTGTGTGTGTGTGGGGGGGGGGGGGGGCTCCATGCTTGCCACCTCATCTGTAGGTTGGTGTGTGGGTAGGTGAGTAGGTGAGTGTGGGTGTGTGTGTGTGGGGGGGGGCTCCATGCTTGTCACCTCATCTGTAGGTTGGTGTGTGGGTAGGTGAATAGGTGAATAGGTGAGTGTGGGTGTGTGTGGGGGGGGCAAGTGCCTCCCACAGAATGCTCCGCATCCCCATACTGATAACCTGACTCATTCTCAGTCATGAAGTCCTCCTCATACGCTCCTACCACCAACAGGTCTCCCTCCCAATCCTGCACCTTGCTTCCGGCAACACTCACAGTTGGCAGGGAAGATTCAAAGGCCTGGAGGAAAGGAAATAAATAGGGGAAATAGGGTAAATAAATAGAGAACATAGGGTAAATGGGGTGAATCCGATGCTCCAGCCACCAATAGGTCTCCCCCCCCACACACAATCCTGCACCTTGCTTCCGGCAACACTCACAGTTGGCAGGGAAGATTCAAAGGCCTGGAGGAAAGGAAATGCATAGGGGAAATAGGGCAAGTAAATAGAGAACATAGGGTAAATGGGGTGAATCCAATGCCCCAGACACCAACAGGTCTCCCCCCCCACACACACTCCTGCACCTTGCTTCCGGCAACACTAACAGTTGGCAAGGAAGATTTAAAGGCCTGGAGGAAAGGAAATAAATAGGGTAAATAGGGTAAATAAATAGGGTAAATGAGGTAAATATAATGCTCCAGCCACAAACAGGTCTACCCCCAACTCCTTTACCTTGCTTCCGGCTACACGAACAGTTGGCAGGGAATAAGCGAAGGCCTGGCGTAAAGGACATAAATAGGGTAGGGGTTCAAAGGCCTAGCGTCAAGGAAATAAATAGGGAACATGGGGTAAATCCAATGCTCCAACCACCGAGAGGTCACCTGCCCCCCCCCCCCCCCCCCCCCCCCCCCCCCCCCCCCCCCCCCCTCCTGTACCTTGCTACCTGCAACACTAAAAGCTAGCAGGGAAGATGCAAAGGCCTAGTGTAAAGGAAATAGATAGGGTAGGGGTTCAAAGGCCTAGCGTCAAGGAAATAAATAGGGTAGGGGTTCAAAGGGTAAATAGGGTAAATAAATAGGGGACATGGGGTAAATCCAATGCTCCAACCACCGGCAGGTCACCTGTCGGTCCTCCCCCCCCCCCCCACACACACACCCCCACCCCCACCCCTCCCTCCCCTGTACCTTGCTACCTGCAACACTAAAAGCTAGTAGGGGAGATGCAAAGGCCTAGTGTAAAGGAAATAAGAGAGCTGGAGTATATGCATGACGAAAACAAAACAAATCCCCGTACCCTGTCTAAAAAGTTGAAAAGGGCCTGGAAGGGAGGGGGGGGGGGGGGGGGGAGAGAAGGGGAAAGGGGGCTGACAATGGCATGGTATCTGAAATGAAAACCACTGACTCCCATGTACCTCGACAGCTAGTTCACCCTTGGTACGTTCATGGAGCTTACCCACCCACCCAGCTTCCACCCAGCTCCCTAACTTGACCAAACCTGGCCTACAGAAATATGAAATAAAAAACACTGACACCCAGGTACACCGATAGCTAGGATACCCTAGGTGCATTGATGGAGCCCACCCACCCAGCTTCCACCCTGCTGCATAGCTTGACCTAACCTGGCCTACAGAAATCTGAAATAAAAAACACTGACACCCACGTACACCAACAGCTAGGTTACCCTTGGTGCATTCATGGAGCTGACCCACCCACCCACCCAGCTTACACCCAGCTCCCTAACTTGATCTAATCTGGCACACGGATATCTGAAATGAAAACCACTGACACCCACGTACACCAACAGCTAGGTTACCCTTGGTGCATTCATGGAGCTGACCCACCCACCCACCCAGCTTACACCCAGCTTCCTAACTTGATCTAATCTGGCACACGGATATCTGAAATGAAAACCACTGACACCCACGTACACCAACAGCTAGTTTACCATTGGTACAGTCATGGAGCTCACCCACCCACCCAGCTTCCACCCAGCTTACACCCAGATCCCTAACTTGACCTAACCTGGCATACAGAAATATGAAATAAAATGCACTGGCACCCAGGTACACCAATAGCTAGGTTACCCTTGGTACATTCATGGAGCCCAGCCACCCACCCAGCTTCCACCCAGCTCCCAAACTTGATCTAACTTGATTAATTGGATTATTAAACTAGTTAATAGTTTGATTACATATACACCACCCCCACACAACGCACATACATACACACCACAAACACACACCCCACACGCACAGCACACACACGCACATCTCTGAACTGTCCTTCATCCACACATATACGTAACAGCTTTTATTGGCGGGACCCCCCCCCTCCCCCCTACTTCTGGAGAGAGGGAGCCCTCTGAGTCACCTCGGTGTCCGATTGTCTGTCTGTTTGTTTGTATCTTTGTCCGCACTTTCCAACCCTGGTCCTCACCAGCCCCTGGCCCTATCTTACCCTGGCTTCGGTCCGCTGCACTCGATTCTGGTGCCACATGTCGCTCCAATAGTCAAGACTCCCCGCCAATCTTTCGTGCCACTTGCGACGCGTGTAGGACTTGTTTCCGCTATGTAGAGCAGGGACATTTTTTCCGGAATATATTCCGGTCGAAATATGAGACCCCGTTTTGGCAAAATTATTGGAATAAGAAAAGAAAAAAAGTTTTTTTTTTTTTTACTGAAAATGACCCAAATCGACCAAAATCGGAATAAGGATCCTGTTTTGGGAGGAAACAAGGGAAGGGAAAAAAGAAAAGGAATAAGATTTCATCTTTTTGATTTGAAAACAATATCCCTGACCTAGAGCAAACGCTACCTGGGACCCAGTTTTTGCCAAACAATCCGCTACCCTGACCAAGTTTTAGGGTTTAGGGTTTTTAACCATACCGCCCTTGAAAAAAAAATGAAAAACATCCAAGAATTGTCACAGTGACCTCTAAGGACGTGCCCAGTGGGATTAAAGGAACCGGATCGTAAGAATACGATGCTCGAGCCGACATCGCGTCTAGATACCAGTTACCGCGCCGGTCGACGACCCTCCGGACGGGCCCAAGCGCACTCAAAACCCGCCTTTCCCAAGCCAATACCTGGACCTTACACATGGCAAGTTTCAAAGCCCTGAAAGCTAACACAAGAACCCCTTTCTGAAACGGAACAATGTTCTGTCAACACACATGTAACTTAACAAGTAACAAATCCCTGAAAGCTAAAACAAGAACCCCTTTCTGAAACGGAACAATGCTATGTACACACACATGTACCTTCCTGAAACAGAAAATCTGTACACACATACAGGTTACTTCCAAGTGTGCGCTTTTGCACGCTGGCGCGCTGCCTTTTTTGGCCCCACTACGCGTTTTGCGCAGTTTTTACAACCCCCTGAGGACGCAGCAAGCAATTTTTGCGCTTTTTGCACTACAAAACGCAGTTTTTTCTTCTTCAAGTGCGCTAAAGCGCTAAAGCGCTGGCCAATTTGGTCAATGGAAGTACCCTGCACTCATACCTTGGCAGCGAAGTTAGCCCTTGGTGCATTGATGGAACCTGTGTGTATAGACATGGATGTATTTATGTATTTTAAATACAATATGATGATGCATTGATGGAACCTGTGTGTATAGACATGGATGTATTTATGTATTTTAAATACAATATGATGATGCATTGATGGAACCTGTGTGTATAGACATGGATGTATTTATGTATTTTAAATACAATATGATGATGCATTGATGGAACCTGCATGTATACATATGGATGCATTTATGTATTTTAAATACAATATGATGATGCATTGATGGAACCTGCATGTATACATATGGATGTATTTATGTATTTTAAATACAATATGATGATGCATTGATGGAACCTGCATGTATACATATGGATGTATTTATGTATTTTAAATACAATATGATGATGCATTGATGGAACCTGTGTGTATAGACATAGATTTATTTATGTATTTTAAATACAATATGATGATGCATTGATGGAACCTGCATGTATACATATGGATGTATTTATGTATTTTAAATACAATATGATGATGCATTGATGGAACCTGCATGTATACATATGGATGTATTTATGTATTTTAGATACAATATGATGATGCATTGATGGAACCTGCATGTATACATATGGATGTATTTATGTATTTTAGATACAATATGATGATGCATTGATGGAACCTGCATGTATACATATGGATGTATTTATGTATTTTAGATACAATATGATGATGCATTGATGGAACCTGCATGTATACATATGGATGTATTTATGTATTTTAAATACAATATGATGATGCATTGATGGAACCTGCGTGTATAGACATGGATGTATTTATGTATTTTAAATACAATATGATGATGCATTGATGGAACCTGCATGTATACATATGGATGTATTTATGTATTTTAGATACAATATGATGATGCATTGATGGAACCTGCATGTATACATATGGATGTATTTATGTATTTTAGATACAATATGATGATGCATTGATGGAACCTGCATGTATACATATGGATGTATTTATGTATTTTAGATACAATATGATGATGCATTGATGGAACCTGCGTGTATAGACATGGATTTATTTATGTATTTTAAATAAAATATGGTGTATTGATGGAACCTGCATGTATACATATGGATGTATTTATGTATTTTCAATAAAATATGATGGTCAGCAGTTGAATTTATTAAAACATTGAATCCGATTGAATGCATGATTATCATTATGGCAATTTGATCATTATATTGTTTACACGTGTTATGATTAAGTGGTATCATACATGTTTTGATCATCCTGATAAATACATGATGCTCATAATAGGAATTTGATCATTCTGTTGAATACACGATTACCATTATGGCAATTTGATCATTATGTTGTAAACACTTGTGATAATTAGGTGGTATACATGTTTTGATCATTCTGTTAAATACATGATAATCATTACAGTAATTTGATCATGTAATTTGAATACATGATTATAGCAATTGGATCCGTATGCTGTATCATAATGGTACAGCAATACATAGCTTCAGGTTTGGCCCAAATAGGGGGGAAGGGAGCCGTCTAGAAGCTGATACGTGCTCACCAAAAAATAAACAATGTGCTAGATGGTTGGCAGCACCATGCTGTGCAAGCTGGTGCTGTTTCTAAATCCTTCATAAAACATAAACCCCCACAAAATGTTTTTCTAGCGGACATTTACCTTCGATGCTCACTTTCGATGGTGAAACACAGACTCTAAATTTAGGAAAGCCTAGTATAATTGAATTTTGGCTGAGGAAAAAAGAAAATAGTTAAATAAACTCCACATGCGTATTTTAATAGAAAGCTATAGCTATTCGTTTGTAGCTGTGTTATTAGACCCCATATCTGACAAGTTATATGCAGCGTAGCAAAATACGCTAAAAATGGCGGAGAATGTTCGTAACGGAGCGACAGGTGGCAACGGAAGCGAGTTAGTTACGAGACTGTTGGCTGATGTGTCAGGCTTCGTCTTGGGGGGGCGGTCGGACAAACGGACAACGGGGTAACCCTGGGGCAGCGATATTCCTAACCACGATAAATTACGCGCGCGCGATATATAATGTTTATTCCCGTTTTGGTCAATCGCGCACCCAGGAGTGGGTAGTGTTTCCAGATCCCCAAATGCTACACCTGGGCATCGGGCGCCCCGATTTTTAATGTTTCTACCTTCCCAAATGCTACACCTGGGCATCGGGCGCCCCGATGTTTAATGTTTCTACCTTCCCAAATGCTACACCTGGGCATCGGGCGCCACGATTTTTCAATGTCTCCACAGTATGAAGGCATTGCACGTTGTCACCAGCAAGTTGGTGAGGTGCCCCCTGGGCAAGAGCCACGTAGCCACTGGGCACGCTACGACCGTCCACCAATTTCAAAAATATGACAGCTCAAGCTCAGCTGCTGCGTTAAATATGAAAGGAAAATATGAAAGGGAAATTTGAAAGGGAAATATGAAAGGCCAATATGAAAGGGAAACAAGGTAACCGCAGCATCTTTTTTTTGCCTTCCCCAAAGGCTGCCCGAGTTTTCTCCTTCTTGTAAAATGTTACACCTGGCCATTGAGCGCCACGATTTTTAATGGTTCCACCCTCCCAAATGCTACACCTGTGCATCGGGCGCCACGATCTTTAAAGTTCTCACCTAGTAAAATGCTACACCTGTGCATCGGGCACCCGATTTTTAATGTGTATGCTCAAATCCTTAGAAATATCACTGCCCTTGAAGAAGGGGCTCCGCTATCAATAAAAAAGAATAGCATCAAACTCCATACCTGAAAATGCTTGGTGACCAATGCACCTGCATAGGGAAATAAACAAGTGGCACAACACTCATGGTGGTGGTGGTGGTGGTGGTGGTTTGGGGGTGGGTGGGTGGGTGGGTGTTTGGGGGAGGGTGGGGTGCGGGTGGGGTGGGGGTGGGTTGTTGTTGTTGCTGATGCTGTTGCTGATGCAGATAAGAATAATAACATCCTCAGTGTTCTCATGTGAATGTCGGTGCAAAGGGCGGGTGGGGGGTGGGGGGTGATGGTGATGGTGATGGTGAGGAAAATAGTGTGTGTGTGTAAAAGGAGTTTTTTTGGGGGGGGGGGGGGGGGGGGGGGGATTGTGAGGAAAATGCTCATCGACCAATGTCTCTGTGGGGAACAAAGCAGTGTTTTTTTATTTCAGATTTCTGTAGGCCAGGTTGAGTAGCTCCTTGGGCTACTCAAGCCCCATTTCAGGATTCTTGCGTAGCCATCGCATGGCGGCATGGGGACGCAGTGGCAACGCGTCATCAAAGAAAACAAACTGGAAAAAAACCAGCGATACAACCGGCAGGGCGGTACAACTCTGTTTGTTTCGATCTGGGTTTTGCACGCAGACTCGTAATTGAACAAGCTTTGTCTTTCTTCTGTTGCATAGTTTGTATTAATAATGATTATGACAGAGTGTCACATGTAGGGAACAGCAATATGTTATTGTATATCATATGGTAACATGATGCAACAGAAGAAAGACAAAGCTATGATATCATGTTCCGTTAATACTTGGGTGCGTGGGTGGGTGGGTGGGTGGGTAGATGAGGTGGTGGTGGAGTTGGGAGTGGTGGTCGTGGTGGTTTGGTTTGGTTTGGGGTGGGGTGGGGGTGGGTGGGGTGGGGTATTTGAGACTCTGCTTTCACCATGTTTTATGGCGGAGCCCCCCCTTCTGGGGGAAGGGAGCCCCCAGTGTTAACCATTTGTCCGTTCGACTGACCAACTATCCATCCATCCATCCGTCTGACCGCGATGAAGTCTGACACGTCAGCCAACGGTCCCGTAACTAACTCCCTTTCGTTGCCATCTGTCGCTCCCTCGCGATCACTCTCTGCCATTTTTTAGCATCGCAGGCGACGCTGCATAGAACTTGTCACCATGTCCTGCCTATATCTGTGTTCGTGTTGATCTCACTGTTTTTGTTACAGGCTCAAACATCGAGCAACCCTTAGGGCGTGGCATCCATGCATACCACTTCCAAGCTGATCAACACACAGGTGCATGCATGCACACATGGGCAAATCTTGTCCATGTCAGCAGGGTTTTCTTTTTAGCGATATATCGCTATTAGCAACCCCTTGGGTGGGTCATTCATGCATTCCACTTCCAAGCTGATCAACACACAGGTGCATGCATGCACACATGGGGAAATCTTGTCCATGTCAGCAATTTTCTTTTTTTAGCCATATAGCGATAAAACCCATCGATTCTGTCCATGTCAGCATGTTTTTTCTTTTTAGCCATATAGCTATAAAACCCATCGATTCCGTCCATGTCAGCAGGGTTTTCTTTTTAGCCATGTAGTAATAAAACCCATCGATTCCGTCCATGTCATCAGTTTTTTTATTTTTAGCCATATATCGATAAACACCATCGATTCAGTCCATGTCAGCAGGGTTTTTCTTTTTAGCGATATAGCGATCAAACCCATCGATTCCGAGATTGGCATAGCGTCGTAAGCGAGCCAAGCGATGCAGCTAGATATGGCCAAACTAGCAGGCCTGGGGTCATATATACCTGGACTGGAATCTGAAGTCAGGATGTTGAAAGAAGCCAATTCGAAAATAGCTACAAATGGAGACTGGCTAAATGGCTCCAGAACGTAAATAGCTCTGAAAAGCGGGGGCTCACAAACTAAAAGAATAACCCTGCATGGTCATGGATCGAAACCTGTTGAAACCTGTCGATCAGCCATGTGCCTTGTTTGAGTCCATGGTGGGTTGGCATGCCACCAGAAGGTACTGACAACATCTGATCAAAATCTGGTCGAACGCTTTCCCCCATCAACACACAGGTGCATGCATGCAAGCATGGGCAAGTCTTGTCCGAGTCAGCAAACGTATCGCTATAGAAAACCTGTCGCTCGGCCATTTCTCGTTTTAGCACATGGCTGGCTGGCATACGACAAGGGATAGGCGGACAAGGTATAGTCGATCCTCTGGGAAAGTCGTTAATCGGCGTTAATTATGGCCAAGGCGTGCGCTTGATTGCGTTCGTCACCATAGTTGCTCTATTCTGCTGGGCATTGTTCGGCGTTGAAATTTAGCTGGCTGGTGCGGGTAGGATGCGTGGGCGATGTTGGGATGCGTCGACATGGGACAGGTGGGTAGTGGGGAGGGGGAAGGATGGAAACGCAATTTCGGTGGGCATGAAAGGAGATCGCGATTTAGATGCCTGGTGGAATGGGCGATGGTGGGATGCATCAACATGGGGTAGGTGTGTGTGTGTGTCCACGTTTCAAGACCCACCTAGCGAACCGAGTCAGCAAACGTATCGCTATAGAAAACCTGTCGCTCGGCCATTTCTCGTTTTAGCACATGGCTGGCTGGCATACGACAAGGGATAGGCGGACAAGGTATAGTCGATCCTCTGGGAAAGTCGTTAATCGGCGTTAATTATGGCCAAGGCGTGCGCTTGATTGCGTTCGTCACCATAGTTGCTCTATTCTGCTGGGCATTGTTCGGCGTTGAAATTTAGCTGGCTGGTGCGGGTAGGATGCGTGGGCGATGTTGGGATGCGTCGACATGGGACAGGTGGGTAGTGGGGAGGGGGAAGGATGGAAACGCAATTTCGGTGGGCATGAAAGGAGATCGCGATTTAGATGCCTGGTGGAATGGGCGATGGTGGGATGCATCAACATGGGGTAGGTGTGTGTGTGTGTCCACGTTTCAAGACCCACCTAGCGAACTGATTGGTTCGGGTCGACATGAGTTTCTGCGCATACATCATATTGCCTTGGGATGGATGGTAAGTTTGTGAGGCTAGATTATGGATGCGGGTGGGTGCGCGCTGTGCTGTGCAGTGATCGCGGAGGGGTTGGGTAAATTGGAGGTAGGTGGATCAAATGATTTGCTGTGTGGATCAAATGATTGGCTGGCCGCATTGTAGTGCCAGTGGGGTGGGGTGGGGCCGAGTGGGGCGGGGTGGGGTGGAGCAATGAAGAGGTACGAGCTTACCAGGACCGGGTCAACGCGGGCGAGGGTAAACGGATCGCCCAGGTGATCAAACCCCTTGATAGCCCTGACGTCATTCAGTCGCTCTGTCTAACTTCCCTTACGGATCACTGAGCAATTCATCCTGGAGGCTCTTTATCTTTCATTACTTTGTTATTGCCATTACATTACATTACATTACATGTTAAAGTCTACTTGACACCGCGAGGGTGTATGAGACTCTGTGCTTTAAACAAAAAGAAAAAGCACCCACAAAGCAAAAAACCCCATTACATCAGGGGTGTGTCGAGGACAAACAAACCAAACTCCCAACCACCGTTTTGGTGGCGTAGGTATTAAACCCCTTAGAGCAGGACCCAGATCTCAACCACTTACAGTGGCGGAGGTAAGAAGCTAACAAATGAGAAGTCTCAAGAAGAAAAAAAAGGGATAATAAATTACGGTGCCACTAAGCAGTCCAGGGCTTCCTGTCTTGCTCTTCTACAAGTAGAAAGATAGTCGGCTAGGTTGCTCCAAAAAGACTTAGTGCCATTTCCATTCATAAAGGTTCTGAATGTGGAATCGCAGAATTCCACATTCCATACGGTTAAGTCGGTATCCTCATGGACATGCCTATAAATATCTGTAAACAGATTCTGGTAGCGGAGGCGAATATCATTATAAAAAGGGCACTCAAACATATGCATTTCATCCTCAGTTTTTTGGAACCCACACATTTGACAGTGTCTCATTGAGCGAGGGATGTGTGCTCTATCCACCACCCTCATTCTTTCTGTGTTCAGCCAATGGGAACCCATTCTAAACTGTGCTATAGAACGAATCTGATCCTGCTTATGTAAGGCGGATGTAAAAGGAATCAAGCCATTCTCATCATTGCTGTTGGCTGCGAACCATTTTTGGTATCGGAGGCGTTTAAAGCCAACCCTTCTCTCATCAGGGATGTCTCTAACTGCATTGGTGTCACTTGGGTACTTAAACCTCCATGACTCAAAAACTTCAGACATAATACCTTCGACATCGACAGCCTCCAAAATGTTGATGTTTTTACTGGATCCTAGCTTGTGGAGAGCACAACGCAAGTCATGAACCCAGCCAGTGTTGGAGTCAAAAGATTCCTCAAGAGCCATTCTAATGAGATCCTCAGGTTCTTTATGTATGGTCTTGTTCCAGAAGCGCAAAGCTTGTTTAAGCCAAGCAAAACACAACGGGGTTCTACCCAGCTCTTCCATGATAATATTAGATGTAGTAGATTGGCAAACACCCAACATTTGTTTAAGTATACCTCTATGCCATTTCTCACAAGCATGGTCATTTGAGATAAGTGTGTTGTTCAGAATAGAAGGAGCCCACACCTCACAGCCAAAATTCAGGATAGGTTGTACAAGAGAATCAAACAGGTGGGTGAGAATATCAATATTGTATATCTCCATAGTATGGCATCGCCTACGGAGCATGTGGTGTGCCTTTTGGGCCTTAGTGAGCATCCTAGAAAAAGTAGCTTTTGCACGATTGCTTGAGTCACCATCCACAAAGAGGGATCCCAAGTAGATAAAAGATAACTTTGTAGAAAGTTGTGCTCCATCATAGACAAATTTGTAATCAGGATCCATGCGGGCCTCATCACAGAATTGCTTGTTGAAAACGACAATCTCAGTTTTCTTTATATTCACAGCCATCTTAGTAGCCTCGCAGAAATCTCTCAGGCAGTCAAGCATCGCTTGCATATCTGCCGGGGATTCTGCCATTATAGCTAGGTCATCAGCATAAAGTAACAGTTGCAGAATCTTTCCCCTAAGCTCAGCCCCTACATTTGGGAGCTTGGATTGGAGGAACGATTCAATTCTATCAATGAACAGACCGAATAGGAGTGGGGATAGGGGGTCTCCTTGTTTAACTCCTACAAGGGATGGAAAGGAGGATCCAATGTCCCCATGTAGGCGAACTTGGAAAACAACATGATTATACATGGACTTAAGAATACTGAGATAGGGGTCCTTGACTCCTAGCCTTGCTAAGCAATCCCATAGCAAGTCTCTGTTGACCCAATCATAAGCCCTCTTGAAATCAACAAAAGCCACAAAGAGTGGTTTTTTCTTCTCTCTATATTTATCTACAATATGGTTAAGAATGAATGATGCATCTGCAGTACCCCTACCACTTCTAAATCCATATTGGCCAGCGGCTCTGAGGTTGAATTCTTCTGACCAATCATCTAGTCTACGTAGCATGCAAAGGGAGAAGATCTTTCCTATGGAGTTGCTCACCGCAAGACCTTGATAGTTGTCCTTGTCATACACACTGCCTTTGGATTTGGGTACGGGTACCAAGGCAGCTGCAGCCCATTGGCTAGGGTAAGAGGTCTTCCAGATGAGATTAAACAGGTTAGTCATAGCTTGTACAAATCGGGAGTTGGCCTCATGGGAAGCAAATCTGTACCATTCTTCAGGGATACCATCTACCCCGGGGGAGGAGTTTTTCCGTAGGGATTGGAGAACAGAAAACACCTCCTGGGTGGTAAAGTATTGACATAACCACGTTGGTGCGGCCTCTATCTGAGGTCCATCAGCTTGAGGGACAAAGTCCCTAGCATCCAGACTTGGATCAATACCTACTTGCACATCAAAGAGGTCTGCAAAATAATCAGTCCAATCATGAATTGTGATATCTGCCGTAGTGGCCTTGTTAGGCTCACGCACGTCTTTCCAAAAACTTTTCGGATTATGCCGAAGATTCGTATGAAGGTTCTCCATGCGTGTTTCTAGCCACTTCCTCTTCTTTCTTCTGAGAATCCTCTTGTACTCCTTGTGCATAGAACCAGCCAAGTCAGAGCTAGAGCCATGTTGATGTTCTGCTTGGCTTGCTGCCTGTCTAGCACGATTGCATTCATCATCATACCATGCGTTCACGGGCCCGTGCTTACGCTTAGCTACAGGTTTGTGACATGGTGTGCATTTGCTTATGGCTAGTTCAATAGCACTAGCAATCCCCTTCTCTGAATCTTCCATAGATGAGCTATGGAGTGCATTGTCAAGTAATCGGTTAACGTCTGGGTCACACTTAATTGTGTGTGCATAAATCTGGACATAGTTGTCTTTGCATTTCAGTTTGGGCGAAGGTTTACCACCAGCAGGTGTACTAATAGTACCTTGAGAAGGCCTAAGGGCAGCATCTGGTATGTGGAGTGTGATAGGCATGTGGTCAAACTTTTTACCCCCGGGCCTGAGAGGGCAGTCACTCGGGGAAGTCGACAGATCGCTAAATGCGTACGAGCGCAGCGGAATGCACGCGGAACTCACGCGGGGTCCGCGATTAGTCATAGTCCTTTAATGACCTGGCACTTCTGACTCTAGCGGTAAGCCCTATACCCGCGTCGCGTGTAGCTCAGAATCCCGAGACATTTCGCCTACATTTCGCCAAGGCGGATTGTCGTCGAAATGTCTCAGACTTCTGAGATATTTCGACGGCATCTCGCCACGCACGGCGGCTTGTGCACAGTAATGAGGCGAAATGTTCGGTCATCCCAAGACATTTCGCCTGTACTTCGCCTGCAGGGCCGTTTGGGCACGGTGGTCGGAAAGGTCACATTTTCAGGAATATTTTCTAGGAGCATTTCTCAATTACATCAGGAGTCGAGAAGATAGATTACATACATAATAAACTATGCATCCATTAACCTATTGATCTACCTATATATATATGTAAGCATCCTTACACATGTACATCCACTACAGCCCATATATTTCCTCTATATCCATTAACCATAGATAGACAGCGAGCAAAAACGAGCAGCCAAATTGCTGGCTGGAGCCATGTAGCTAATTAAATTCAAGTACAAGTATATACACAGCCTGCAGGCAGCTATCTATTTGTCTACTTGTGAAAACATAGGCCTATATATCCACCAAGATGAAACGCCCAATCAAAGCTATACACCTATGCAACATACCATGCATCCAGCAGATGCACTGACAACCTACACAAGTCTAGCATAGTCGGATCGGTCGCTAGCATTAGCGGAACCGATGTAAGGTAATTTGCGTAGGAAATAAGACGAGAGCATTGGTCAAATTTCAATAAACAATCCGACGCACTACCTCGCACGCGGAAGGCGGGAGAGGGCGTGGCGCATTAATCCTGAGAAGAAAGCTGGAAATAATGGAGGAAACAACGCAGGACGCCAAAAATATCAAGTAGCGACAAACACATGCGTTGGGCGAGGGAGGGAAGAATTTGTGGTAGGAGATCGAGAGATAGAATGAAGGTTGGCGTGGCTTGCGACGGCTTGCCCCGGCTTGCCCTGGCCATATTGCCATGGCTGTAATCGTACAGACATTTCGCCATGCCGCGTCCAATCCGCCTTGGCTAAATGTATGTGAAAGGGCACCCTGCGAAAACATCTATCAAAATTACTACGAGGCCTGCCAGGTCATCGCAAGTCACACTAATATTTCAGTGTGACTTAGGCTTTCATCACAGTGATTAAAATCGTCCTGGTTTCGCCCTACAACAGCGCCATTTTCGACGCATGCAGCGAAAGCACATCGGTGACTTCGGGTGTCCATTTTCCCGAATGAAAGCTATTCGCCACCAAGTAGTTTGCGCTAGTACTTCGTTGCCTAATTGTTCATCCTATCTCGGAATCGCTGGCAGGTTCGCAAGAATGACCCCTCGAAAAGGTTGCTAACAGACCCTCGAGCGACAGAAAGCTGCATACCCCTTCGCGTATTACAACTCAGTAGTTAACGTGCGATCGAGGAGTTATTGGTCACGCTTCAGTCTACGAAAAGTTCTGGGTGTCTGTCGGGATCGCTGGTTTGCGGTGAGCCGAGACATTTCGTCCACTGTACGCCTACATTTATCTGTAGTTCCGCTGCAAATCGTGTCTTTCGCCTACATTTAGCGAAATTGTCACTTCCCCGAGTGCAGTCATGCTTGGGAGCCACACTAAACTTGACTCCTGGGGTGTTGAGAAGACTAGGGGCGGCTAGCGCATAATCAATGACAGATTTTTTGTCCATGCCATCTGCAAAGAAGGTATGTGCACCTTGCATATCACCTTCTGTTCTACCGTTAAGGATGATAAGACCAGTTACTACACATAGCTGGAGTAGGGCCCCCCCCAATCGATTGGGAGGAGCTGTGTCCATGCTACACCTCGGTTGAATGGTTTGGTTGGGGGCTGTACTATTGGTTTGGGATACTGGTTCATCTCCTAACTCGGTATCATCATTGTCCACACCAAGACCAACCCGAGCGTTGAAGTCACCCATGACCACAACGTTGCCTTTTTCCTGGAAGTTCTCAATGATTTTACCTAGAGTGAGGAAGTGGTCCTCTATACTAATGCAGTCGTCACCATGTTTGTAGTATGAGCTGTTAGCATGTGGGATATAGCACACACCAATGTGTGTTCCATGTATGCGAATCCATGCCATGCCTAATTCAGGTGCCTCATGGACTAAAGTAGCATTTAGGCAAGTGCGGACATAGATAGCGACCCCCCCATCCTTGCTCAACTTGGGGCGAGGGGCACAAGAAAGGCATTTGAAACCTGGAATGTGGGGGGTGTCTAGCTGGCCACGCACCCCTGTGTGTGAAAACAATAAAATGTCGTGTTTTCTCACCACTTTCATTGCTGCACCGCAGCTGCTTAGAACACTGAGTTGTCCTCTGATGTTCCATGCAAGGCACCTTAGTCCACTTCATGCATCAGTCGATGAGACACCTGAGGGGGGGGGCCTTGTCCCGCACCTTCAGGAGTCCTCTATTGAACGAAACCCACTTAGAGGGGTCCCTCTTAGCTTCCAGAAACGCTGGAGGGTGTTCCTTGTGCAGCTTCAGCTCCTCAGGAGACAAGAAATCCAGAGCTGCTATTCCGCTATCCTTCATAAATACAGAGGAGCTGCGCCTTATTTAAACATCCGCTTGCAGCCCCAAGTAAACGCAAGAAAGAAAAGCAGGTGCCTGGCTACTCGCGTGCAGATTTTTGAATCAACAAAAAATGGCAATTGCGCTTTTGAAGCAACACAAAATGACCAAATATACCGTAGTCCCCTGGTGTAGTTGGGTCATCTTGAAAAGTATCAGAGAATTCAACTCACAGCCTGCAAGTACCAGGACCCACCCCTTGGCGCAATTAACATCATTGCGCCCCAAATGTATGCCAAACCTACACAGCTCAAACCTGCACCCTACAGGCCAAATTCCATACCTCTCGGCCACATACTTCAACACAAGTCAACAACGACACACGAGACCCAGGGCCGACCACCAGGGTACCCACCAGGGAACCCTACTATGTACTATTTACTATTTACAGTTGGACCTACTATCTACTATTTACTATTGACTATTTACAGTTGAACCTCCATGGCCAATTGGCCATCAATGTGGTTGAAAATGGGACCGACAAAGCATGCAAAAAAGGAATGATAACGCCTGGTGGCGCGTGTTATTAAGGGAGCCCTGTCTTCTGGCGGTAAAGAACAAAGCATGTTCGCTTGCAAGTATGTAACTTTAGTTACGTAATGGCTAGCTCGGGATTACAAATTACAGCCAAATTTAGTGCACAATTGCACATGATTACCGTATTTTAAAATTAGAATAGGGCAGATCTTCATCAAGTCAGTTTCCGGAGTATGTGCAGAGCACAGAGACGAGGGGAAGTCAGTAAGGATAAGATCTTTACAGTTAGATAAAGCATTCGATCAATGCGCTAGGAGAAAGTACTGAGATGCCGCGGTACCTCATGGTACCTGCATCAGAGTCCGTGCCATAGCTGGCAGCGGCACATCAGTACAGTACAGCAGGGAGGGAAACCTGTGCACTCTAAGTCACTCTAGGTGAACCGGTGAAACCCGGTGAATAACATCCCCCCCGATTCCCGGCATTCTTCACGTTGGAGAATTCCGGGAATTAGAGGAGTCTAAAGAAAACTAGAGGGACTCTAAATATTCATAAGCAGCTGTGCTATGTAAGATAAAACTTGACTGACTGGTAGACTGATTTAATAGGGCAGGCAGAAGGGTGCTCAGATGTAGGAAGAGATGGTTCAAGAATATCCTGTGGGACAGGATCTCTGTTCAGGTCTAAACTAGAATAGAAGAAAGCAGTCAGTCATGGAGCAATCAATCAATATCTAGTAAAAGTCTGGATCTTGGATCTGTCAAGGAATGTAGAATGATCTCAAAGGGTTTCAGGAATATTGACAAGATTAGTCGAGCTTAAGCTTGCCAGTGCAGCCAATCTGCTCTCTGAATGCCCAGAACTTGGATCTGGGCAGGGCTTTGGTGAGCATGTCAGCCATGTTGGCAGCAGTGGGGATCCAGTTGAGCTTGATGCCTTCTTTCTTGGATTGCTCTTTGAGGAAGTGGAATCTTGTTTCCATATGCTTGAGCCTTGAGGAGAGCTTCTCTTGGTTCCATGCACTGAGTGCAGCTTGATTGTCACCATTATTAATGGTGAGTGCAGGGGGCATGCATGGTACCTGTGGCAGAGAATTGTAGTTTCCTCAACCACATTCCTTCTTGGGCTGCAGAGGTGGCTGCCATGAACTCAGATTCTGTGGTGGACAGGGCAGTGGCAGATGCTTGGATTTTGGATGCCCATGAGATGGCACCCCCCTGGTTGAGGAAGACATAGCCTGTTGTGGACTTCCTTGTGATAGGGCAGGCAGCATGGTCAGAGTCACAATAGCCAGTGAGGAGCTTCTTGGAGTGGGTGTAGGTGATCCCATGGTCAGGGGTGTTGGAGAGGTACTTGAGAATACCAGTTGCAGCTTCCATGTGGTCATGGGGGGGGGGGGGCACTGTGCCTGGCCAATCTGTTAACAGCTCGGGCAATGTCAGGTCTTGTGTTGACTGCCAGGTAGTTGAGGGATCCTACAATCTGGGCAAGGGGGAGACCAGTGTCTGGGGTGTCCTTTTCAGGATAAGGGAGGGGGGCATCAGGCTGCAGTGGGATGGGGAACCTGGTGCTGTTGGGCTCAGGGAGCATGCTATGTGCTCTGAGTAGGTCTTGGGTGAACCTGGATTGACAGATGTGGAGTGTTCCAGCAGTTGCATCTCTGGTGATCTCATAGCCTACAAAGACAGATGGTTCTCCAAGGTCTCTGGTCTTGTAGAGCTTCATGATTTTCTCTTTGTACTGCTGCAGGATGTTCTTGTCAAAGGACAGCAGGAGAAAGTCATCGACCCAGAGGAGGACCCAGATGAGGGGTCTTGTTGTTGGTCCAGGGAGCAGGAAGAGGCCCTGGTCAACATCAACTTCTCTGAAGCCAATGGCTGTCATATCCTCCTTGACTTTTAGATACCTACCATTGCCTTGATGCTTGCTTCAGACCATAGAGGCATTTCCACATGCGGCAAACCCTGTGATCTCTTTCAAACCCTGGGGGTTGAGAACAGTACAGTTCCTCTTCCACTACTCCATTGAGGAATGCTGTGGAGACATCAAGCTGGGCAAGGTGTGCTGAGGGGTCTGCAGCCATGGACAGTATGTACCTGATGGTAGCATGTTTGGCAACTGGTGCAAAGACTTCATCATAGTCCATGCCAGGGCGTTGGGCATAGCCTTTAGCTACTAAACGGGCTTTGTATCTGACTAGCTGGCCATCCACTGATTGCTTGATATCAAAGACCCATTTAGTTCCAATGGCTTTGGCTCCGTGTGGGAGTTCTGCTAATGTCCAGGTGTTCATTTCTGCTAGTGCTGCTAATTCTTCATTCATGGCAGACTTCCATTCTATGGCTTGAGGGCCAGCCAGTGCTTCTCTTTCATTCTTGGGTATGATTATCTGGTCTGCAGCTAGGAATGCTAGGTGGTTAGGTGCATGCCTTTCTCTTCCACTACGGCGAGGTTGTGTTAGAGCAGCTTCTGGTGGAGGGGTTGTAACAGCTCAGAAGCAACGGCGGAAGGGTTGTGTACACGAGAAGAGTTATTAGCTAGAATGACAGGAGATTAGAATAAGGTTCGGAGGTCTAGCTAGTAGCTATAGAATACTGTCACTAGTATGGTTTGTTGTTAAGTATGGTAAGGGATGTAGGATGTTCTCGAAGGCTCGTCAATAGTTATAATGATGATGGCCGTGAAGAGAGCAATCCGATATTGTAAGGCAGCCGGCAGGCGTGCTTGTGAGAGAGGCAGTACATGAGGAAGTACTGTCTCTTCGTGCGTACGCTGTTACTTAGACCAGAGGTATGACTGTACCTACAGGTCTAATAACGGTCAGAGCCTGTGAACTGTGAAGGAGTCTGTACCGTTACACTCCCCCCCTCCATGAAGAGATGCGGACCCCGCATCTATCGGAGGGAAAGAAAAGGTGAAACACCTAAACGAGACGTGCGTGGGCTCGAAATATACTTGCAGAACACAAGTTGGTCCCGGAGGAGACCATTTAACATCCCTTTCGTGCCAACTCCGGATCCTTAGGCGGAAGGATTCTTGCGTTTTGTGCGAGAGCCGGTACGATAGTCGCGGTCTCTTTGAGACCGTTGTAGCCAAGCTGTAACAATCTGGGGCGACTTCTTATCGATGTCCTTGGCGGATTCCCAAGTGTCTTGTTCGATACCGTAACCCGCCCAACGGATGAGGTATTCCACTCTACGTTTGGAAGAGATTTTAATCACGCGCGATTTCTGGCGCATGATACATGCTGCTGTCCAAGTGGGCGAACCATCGGTGTCGAACTCCAAGGGCTGACCGAGGTGCGGTTGACCGTCAGAGTGCCAAGGTTTGAGAAGGCCGACATGGAACACCGGATGAAGCTTCATCATTTTCGGGAGGTCCAGGCGACACGCCGTAACCTGTCGGACGTCCTGAGTGACTTCGTCTCGCGGACCAACTACTCCAGAAATTGTATGTGGTCCGACCCAGCGAGGGACAAATTTAGGCTTGCCTGTTGCCTTGAATTTCATATTTCTGGTGGAAAGGAGGACCTGTTCTCCAACTGAAAACGTCACTTCGCGGCGACGCTTGTCGTAATTCGCTTTTTGCCTACTTTGGGCTGCCTTCAGGCAGTCCCTGCAATGGTTTTGGCGGTCAATGTGGGATGCCCACCATGACTTAGCAGCTGGGCATTTGGAGTCTACCTCAGCGGCCATGGGGGTACGAGGGTCATAACCCAAGTACGCACGAAATTGGGTATTTTGGATAGATTCCTGCCACGATTTGTTAATAGCAAACTCAACAAGAGCCAACGATTGGTCCCAATCATCGTGGTAAGGACCGACGTGATGGCGAATCATATCCTCGATAACGCGATTCATACGTTCCGTATGACCGTCGGTTTGAGGGTGGAAAGCGGTCGAAAATGCCTGTCGTGTTCCCATGAGGCGCTGAAGTTCTGAGCCGAAATGGCCTGTGAACGAACCGGGCGTCTCGATCACTGAGCAACTTCTTAGGGATGCCGTGGTGGCGGACCACTGTGTCCAGATAAATAGCTGCAAAGCCAACAGCCGAAACTGTAGTCGAACATGGTGCGACATGCACCATTTTGGACAGCTTATCCACGAAAACGGCAATAGCATCATGACCCGAAGTCGTAGGAGGCAGAGCTGTTATCAAATCTGTGCCAACACGATCCCAAAACTGTAAAGGGATTTCGACCGGGACCAACGTGCCACCAGGCTTCAAGTTCCCTGGCTTGTTGGTCTGACACGAATGACAACGTTTGATGAAGTCCTTGACGTCATCAGTGACACCATCCCAAGTGAATGTACGGGTGACCAGCTCAAGGGTTTTCGTGCGACCGCAATGACCCATATATATAAATCGGATCATGCTGTTCCCGGATGATATCCTGCTTGAGAACTCGGTTGTCCGGGACACACAAGTAATCTCGTCCGTGCTTGGATTTCTTGAACCAAAACCCGTCGCGTGAGAACTTGCCCCGCAGACGTTTGTGACCCGCAGCAAAAAGTGGGTCAGATGCGTAACCCTCCAAGATTCTATCCATGATGGATTTGATTGGCAGAGGTGAACCCGTAATTGGCTTTTTCGAACGAACACGAGGCTTGCACGCACTCTGTGACTCACAGCGAGTATACCATGCGGTGGTGCGAAAGATCGTGGTCGCCTGGTGTAGACAAGTTAGGATTACGGCTGATCGTATCAGCCACGTTATTACGGCCGGCCCTATACTCCCATGTATAATGAAAAGGCGCGAGAGTCTCTTGCCAACACCCCATGCGACGAGAGAGGACACTCTTGGTATCGAAGTAAGTAAGAGGGTTATGGTCCGTGACCAATGTTATCAGGGACCCCTCCAAATAACAACGCCATTCGGTCAACGCATGGACGATACCAAGCATTTCCTGTTCCGACACAGTATAGTTCTTTTCAGCAGGGATGTATTTCTTGCTAGAGTAAGCTACAGGGTGTTTATCCTGTAGTAAAACAGCGCCTTTGCCCAACAGAGAAGCGTCGGAAATAACCTCGAAGGGCTTGTCAAAATCGGGGAGCATGAGAACCGGGGCAGAAGTCAAAGCCGTTTTCAACCCTTCAAATGCGGATGAATGGGCCGTTGTCCATTTATCTCCAAAATTGCCTTTGAGTTTAGTCAGGTCAGAAAGAGGCGCTGCCATGGACGAATACCCTTGGATGAACTTCCGAAAGTAATTGGTCAACCCCAAGAACTGCTGAACGTGTTTCGCATGTCGAGGGGTAGGCCAATCCCGGACGGTGGCCACTTTCTTCGGATTAACCTTGACCCCGTCACGACCAATAATGTGGCCCAAGAACTTAACCTCTGATTGGTTGAAAGTGCATTTAGACAATTTCGCATAGAATTCCTCGTCTTGTAAGACCTGCAGGACCTTCTCAAGGTTAGCTGCGTATTCTTCGGGATTACGACCATAAACGAGGATATCATCGAGGTACACCACCACGAACTTGTGCAAGAAAGGAGCAATTTTTTTGTTCATGACTGCTTGGAAAGTGGCCGGGGCATTTGCCAATCCCATGCCCAGCACTTTGAATTCGTACTGACCCATCGGAGTGGTGAAAGCTGTTTTAGGGGCGTCCTCGTCCGAAATTCGAATCTGGTAATATCCCGAAGTGAGGTCCAGGGAGCTAAAAATCGTAGCACCACTCAACCGATCGATGGTTTCGTCAATTCTGGGAAGGGGGTATCTATTCTTGATGTATGGTAATGTTATTAAGCGCTCGCCAATCGCATACCACACGATAACCGACACCGCTAGCCTTGGCAATGATCATGATCGGCGCACCATAGGGGGATGAGCTCGGAGTAATGAATCCGTGCTTCAACAAGCCAGCCACATATTCTTCACAGAGCGCCGTTTCTGCAGGACTCATGCGACGACTGCGACGATAAGGTGCATAAGCGTTTTCCTCAGTCTTAATAACATGAGGAATATCCCGATGCTTAGGAGTTTGCATGGGGAGAGCATTAAACACCTTCTTGAATTTATGCAACAAGTGTCGGACCACGTGGGTGGGCATAAGTGCAGGATCACCATGTTCCGGACAATTTTCTCTGACCCATGTCTCGAAGTCGACCTCAACCTCACGTGGGTTCGGAAGAGGAACTGAACTGGGGAGAACTTTAGCCAGAAGGTCCGCGGATTCGGTGGCTGACACATTAGAGGCGGGGTAGTCCACCGGACGAGAATCACGAATGTTGACCATAATGTGGTTGGCTCCCGCCTTCAAGAATTTCGCTGCCTTCCTACCAGAAATGACTGGGTCAACTGATGGATCACCCGAAAGTGCCATAGTGAAAAACGAATGAACCGAACTATCTCTCGTTCTGTTTACTGGAATTAAGCTACAGCCATGTCTTTTGAGAATCAGGCGCATGTCATCATAATCGAGAATGGCTTTTTCTTCACGCATCCAGTCGGAACCGAGGATCAGGTCGACACCACCAGGGAGTTTATCGACGACATGTACATGGGCAGAGCCCTTGAATCGCTGAATGCTGAAAGGCAAAGTGGCCGTACCATTGATACCAATGATACCTCCGTTTGCACACGTGAAGCCTTCGTTACCATGTTCCCATGGGCGAATGTGAAGGCCTAACCGCTCAGCCATGTCTTGAGCCATTAAACAACCCGTAGCGCCTGAATCGGCCAGCGTGACCATTTGATTCGAACCAGAGCGTGCATTTAATATCATGTCAGTGGCAGTCTTGGTATTGACTTCATAAAGTCTGTCCAATCGCTTAAGCTTGACCGGTGAAGCGTTGGTATTTTGGGGGAGTTGATTTCGACGGTTATATTTAGTGGGGCGCCGGGCGATGTCTTGGAGCGCTCTGCCCTTGGGACCGTTGACCCGTTTCCACCTATGTTTCTTAGTCCGCGATTCAACCGGACTAGGGACTTTGGGTTCCTCTTCCGGACCAAAATATACTGCTTTCGTGATTTCGTTGATTGCATGCCATTCTTTCATCATAAGACAAGCTTTTTCGGAATCAGGCGGATCATACCACACCTGAGTAGCCATGGGGGTGCTTTAACGTGATTATTGTGAGTTTCCGGAGTATGTGCAGAGCACAGAGATGAGGGGAAGACGGTAAGGATAAGGTCTTTACAATTAGATAAGCATTCGATCAATGCGCTAGGAGGAAGTACTGAGATGCCGTGGTACCTCATGGTACCGGCATCAGAGTCCGTGCCATAGCTGGCAGCGGCACAGCAGTACAGTGCAGCAGGGAGGAGTCCTGTGCACTCTAAGTCACTCTAGGTGAGCCGGTGAAACCCGGTGAATAACATCCCCCCCAATTCCTGGCATTCTTCACGTCGGAGAATTCCTGGAATTAGAGGAGTCTAAAGAAAAACTAGAGGGACTTTAATTATTCATAGGCAGTTGTGCCATGTATGATAAAATTTAACTGACTGGTGGACTGACTTAAGAGGGCAAGCAGAAACGGGTTCAGGTACAGAAAGAATTGGACCAAGAATATCCTGTGGGACAGGATCACTGCTCAGGGCTAAACTTAAAATAGAAGAAAGCAGTCAGTAAAGGTGCAATCAATCAATATCTAGGAAAAGTCTTGAACTTTGGATCTGTCAGGAAATCAAGAATGGTCTCAGAGGGGCTTCAGTGGTATTGACAAGATTAGTCAAGCTTGATCTTTCCAGTGCAACCAATCTGCTGTCTGAATGCCCAGAACTTGGACCTGGGCAGAGCTTTGGTGAGCATGTCAGCCATGTTGGCAGCAGTGGGGATCCAGTTGAGCTTGATGCCTTCTTTCTTGGATTGCTCTTTGAGGAAGTGGAATCTTGTTTCCATATGCTTGAGCCTGGAGGAGAGCTTTTCTTGGTTCCATGCACTGATTGCAGCTTGGTTGTCACCATTAATGGTGAGTGCAGGGGGCATAGTACCTGTGGCAGAGAATTGCAGTTTCCTCAACCACATTCCTTCTTGGGCTGCAGAGGTGGCTGCCATGAACTCAGCTTCTGTGGTGGACAGGGCAGTGGCAGATGCTTGGATTTTGGGTGCCCATGAGATGGCACCCCCCTGGTTGAGGAAGACACAGCCTGTTGTGGACTTCTTTGTGATAGGGCAGGCAGCATGGTCAGAGTCACAGTAGCCAGTAAGGAGTTTCTTGGAGTGGGTGTAGGTGATCCCATGGTCAGGGGTGTTGGAGAGGTACTTGAGAATACCTGTTGCAGCTTCCATGTGGTCATGGAGGGGGTGAGCACTGTGCCTGGCCAATCTGTTGACAGCTTGTGCAATATCAGGTCTGGTGTTGACTGCCAGGTAGTTGAGGGATCCTACAATCTGTGCAAGGGGAAGACCAGAGTCTGGTGTGTCCTTTTCAGGATAAGGGAGGGGAGCATCAGGCTGCAGTGGGATGGGGAACCTGGTGCTGTTGGGCTCAGGGAGCATGCTGTGTGCTTTGAGCAGGTCTTGACTGAACCTGGATTGACAGATGTGTAGGGTTCCAGCAGTTGCATCTCTGGTGATTTGATAGCCCACAAAGACAGACGGTTCTCCAAGATCTCTGGTCTTGTAGAGCTTCATGATTTTCTCTTTGTACTGCTGTAGGATGTCCTTGTCGAAGGACAGCAGGAGGAAATCATCGACCCAGAGGAGGACCCAGATGAGGGGTCTTGTTGTTGGTCCAGGGAGCAGGAAGAGGCCTTGGTCAACATCAACTTCTCTGAAGCCAATGGCTGTCATATCCTCTTTTACTTTTAGATACCACTGCCTTGATGCTTGCTTCAGACCATATAGGCATTTCCACATGCGGCAAACCCTGTGATCTCTTTCAAACCCTGGGGGTTGGGAGCAGTACAGTTCCTCTTCCACTACTCCATTGAGGAATGCTGTGGAGACATCAAGCTGAGCAAGATGTGCTGAGGGGTCTGCAGCCATGGACAGGATGTACCCGATGGTGGCATGTTTGGCAACTGGTGCAAAGACTTCATCATAGTCCATGCTAGGGCGTTGAGCATATCCTTTTGCTACTAGACGTGCTTTGTACCTGACTAGCTGACCATCCACTGATTGCTTGATGTCAAAGACCCATCTAGTACCGATGGCTTTGGCTCCGTGTGGGAGTTCTGCTAGAGTCCAGGTGTTCATTTATGCTAGTAGTGCTGCTAATTCTGCATCCATGGCAGCCTTCCAATCCTTTGCTTGGGGGCCAGCCAGTGCTTCTCTTTCATTCTTGGGTATGATTATCTGGTCTGCAGCTAGGAATGCTAGGTGGTTAGGTGCATGCCTTTCTCTTCCACTACGGCGAGGTTGTGTTAGAGCAGCTTCTGTTGGAGGGGTTGATGCCTGTTGTTGTGCTGGTGCACGCATGAGAGGTGAGTGCATGTCCTGGTGCATTGTCTTGTGATGCCATGAGGTTGGGGAGGTCATTTGTCTGAGACTGTGTGGGGTTGTGTTCATTTCCTTGTTCAACATTGTTGTTGGGTTGATGTGCACTCTGCTGTGGGGCAATGGTTTCTTGCTGGTGCATTGAACTGGTCAGGTAGCTATCATCTATATCTTCTGGTGATCCCCATGCTCCCATATTTGCCCTGTTTCTTTCACGTATGGCTTCAATGGCTTTGTTTTCTGAGGGAGAATGGGATGGTGAGGGAGCGTCTTCATCAGGTTCACCAGGGTTGTCTTCTTCATACATGCCTAAAATCACAGCATCTGCACCTGGGAATCCGTTCTTTCCTGCCAGGTTCTCAGACTCATTGAAGGTGATGTCTCTAGCATCAAAGATCTTATGGTTGGAGTCTACAACTCTGTAAGCCTTTCTGATGTGTGAGTAACCAATGAGTCTAGTGATTTTGGCTGACGGTGCAAACTTCCATGTCCTGGATTTGGGTGGTATGTGGACGTAGGCTGTGCACCCAATTGTTCTGAGGTGATCAATCTTAGGCTTGACTCCATGGAACATTTCATAGGGAGCTTTGTCTGAGTCAGAAGTGGGGCTGAGGTTTCTTAGGATGCTAGCATTTTTCACCATGTCAGCCCAGTATCTTTCAGGAAATTTGGATGAGATGTGGAGTGCAGTGGCTCTGTCATGGAGAGTGCGGTTGAGACGCTCTGCTGCTCCATTTGTGGCTGGATTGTTAGGTACTGTGAAGTTGAGGGTGATGCCTTTCTTTTTGCACCAGTTTTGAAACCGGGTGCAGGTGTACTCTGATCCATTGTCACAGAAAATAGTGCCTATTTTGTTTTCTGTCAGGACTTCATACCGTTCCAGTTCATGCATTGTTTCTTTGGGCACTGTGTGTTTGTGTTTGTGGAATGTGACTATGGAGTATTTTGAGTGGTCATCTAAAATGCCTTGGAAGTGTATGCTGCCATTTAGACGTGGCACTTTCATCTTTCCACTCATGTCAATGTGGAGGATAGACAAGGGTCTTTTTGCACGTGTGGATGATGTAGGATAGGGGTTCTTGTCCATTTTAGAGAGGACACATATTTCACACGTCTGCTTTCTCATTTTGTTGCAGGCTGCAGTGGTGACATCTGTGCCTGTGAACATGTGTTCAGAAATGAATCTGACTAAACTGCTGTAAGCAAGGTGACCATATCTGTTGTGAAGAAGTTCTGCTGTTTGGTGTGTGGTTCTGGAAATGGCGGCCATGGCTATGTTCAGACATGTCCCATGGATAAGGGTGTTGTCAGGGACAAGGGTGGGAGTGAGGTAGAGATTCTTGTTCTTTGATCCAGTTATGATGACTTTGTTATTGATGGTCATGGTGCAGGCCTGAGAATCAAACTGAACTGACATAGAAGGGTTTGCTTTGATGGCTGCAGCCATTGACATGAGGTTAGGAGTGTTAGGGTCATCATTAAGATGCACATTTCTGAGCTTGTGAATCACTCCATTGTCTCCTCTGATCAGAGCATTTCCAGATCTGGTGATTTGAGTATCACTATGGAAACAGTGTTGGTCGTTAAAGGGAGTTAAAACAGATTAACTATGCACGTTATTGACACATAGTTAAAGGACGACATTTGACGTTATACTAACGTTGATTAACGTGTGGACAAGTTAAGTTGAGTAAAGTCAAGTTAAGTAAACTGAAGTTAAGCTATAAGATAACTTACGCAAGTTAACTTAAGACACTTGAAGTTGAGTTAAGTCAAGTTAACTTAAGTTAAGAGACATGGGAACGTAGTATGGCGTAGATGGGATGGGGCAAACGAGCGGCACCGATTTTTTACATTTGTGTTGATTCATACGGTATTTCATGTATTTTATATTACCGTCCATGCTAACAGGCTCCAGCTGTCCAGGCTAACCATTGACTCACACTCACTCACTTACACACTCACTCTCTCACTCACTCTCTCACGCACAGTCCCCCCCCCCCCACACTGTCGAGGTCAACCACTACCACCCCACACACCCACACACGCACCCCACACACACATAAGCTGTCTACCATCACCACCACTGCCCCCCACCCACCCACCCACCCACCCACACACACATTCACTGTCCATCCCCCCCCCCCCCCACACACACACACACACATAAGCTGTCTACCATCACCACCACTATCCATTCCCCCCCACCCCCCCACACCCATAGTATATGTCCTGATGCAGTCTGAACTCTGATATGGGGGAATATGTCATGTATGTCATATAACAGTGATTCGTCGCCGGTCATGTGGGAGGTAGCTCCAGTTTCCATGATCCAGTTTACTGCCATGCTATTTGTGCGTGGGGAGGCATTAAGTGCATACGAATGAGGATGAGGTGCAGTAGGGGTTGATGCAGGTGCATCATATGCTGGGACATTGGATGCGGCTGATTCGGCTGCGACAGGTGAGTGCTGTCGAGGTGTGGATCTGGTATCATATTTGGATCTGAGTGCTGCTAGAATGTCATCTGGATCGTTGTGGAACTTGTAAAGCTTTCTGATAGGTTCTGAAAGGTGCGCAAGGATGTATTCAATCTGAAACTGAGGTAGTTTGTTAGATCCAGGGGAAAAGTAGCAGTGGGATACCTTTAGTTCAGCTTCCATAGATTCAAGCCAATCTTGGAAGAAGTGTTGGTGGAATATGAAGGTCTGACGTTGCTCAGTCTCATCGGTTGCTGCGTGCCGCATAGTGTGCGACAAAGGAGGTCAGAGAGGGGCGGCAGAGATTGCGGGTGCAACGGGATGGAGGAGAGGGGCAGGAGACAGTCGGAGGTGGAGGCCAAGTGGGGAGGGAGCTGGAGAGCTGAGAGGTCAGGAGGTGGTTGAGAGACGGCTGTGGTTGCGTAAGCAACGGGACGTGGGAGATGGGAAGGGGGTGGTGGGGGCGCAGTGGAGGTGGAGATTGTTGTCAGGGGGGGGTGAGGGGGTGTGCTGGACGACAGCTTGAGGCTCAATGGAGCATAATCAATCCAGATACGCGGATGATATACCGCACAAGAGTGGTGTCCCAGCGGGGAGGTTCTTGTCGGGTGGAGAGCCTTACTCGATCCTTTCAATTGATTCACTCCGCGCGACAACAATCAAAATGTTCTTCAGCTCGGAATACCGTCAAGCAAGAACAATCTAAAGCTAATTGGACCGTAACCTGTGAGTTTCCGGAGTATGTGCAGAGCACAGAGACGAGGGGAAGACGGTAAGGATAAGGTCTTTACAATTAGATAAGCATTCGATCAATGCGCTAGGAGGAAGTACTGAGATGCCGTGGTACCTCATGGTACCGGCATCAGAGTCCGTGCCATAGCTGGCAGCGGCACAGCAGTACAGTGCAGCAGGGAGGAGTCCTGTGCACTCTAAGTCACTCTAGGTGAGCCGGTGAAACCCGGTGAATAACAATTATCGCCTGACTGGTACTCCTTCAGGAGTTCCATGCCCTTCAGTAAACGAGAGACGTGCTTGTCTGAACTAGCTGGACTAGGGAGGACGAAAATACCAGACGTCTCATATGGAGAGTCGTTTTTACACGCACTCCCAATAGTGTTCGAGTACGGAGACTGCGTCGGTGGGGAGAGGGTGAGCATAAATACAAGATCCAGCCAAATAAACGTGCATGCCATGCTCCGTGGAATATTTGTAGGGACAGGGAGAAGATTTCCAGTTAGTGCTCGTTACATCAATGGTAGGGGTTAAGCCCAACATTTCAAAAAGTTCTAACTGTGCCGCCAAGGTAAGTTATAAAGGGAACACGTCTTGAACGGTATCTGCTTTGACTACACGGTCAGGGCCAACTGTCATGACCCGGCCGGCAACTTCCTAGCGCCAAGAAGGAATCGGGCCATTGTTATCCCTCTTCCAATCAGGGCAAGTCTTGTCCGAGAGTGCGGGCCAGTGGTTGTTCGGGTCATACCTGACTAGGCATTCTGCATGGTTAGTACGATCAGAGATGCACTAAGCCATTTTATGGAAGCACCAGAAACACCTAGAACCCTGCTGGAGCCAAATAGACTGGCCAACACTCACGGAATTGTTCATGTGCATGGGGCTACTAGGGTCTTTACCACTGAAATCGGGAGCATTTGACTGACCCGAATCCATGGAACTGTGACCCCGGCCCCGGCCAGCCCCTTGGCAAACACCGCGACCTGTCCCTCTACTGATAGAGTTTGAACCAAAAGCGCCACGAACATGACGACCACCTTCAGAATTAGCCGGGCGAGCAGGTTGCCCCGAGCGGCCACCACGTCCACCTCGTCCCCCGTTAGAGTGGGGACCGATCCTGGCGGACTTGCCGGGTCGGTCATTGGTGTCCATATCTACTCCTCGAGTGCCTACGTGTCTTTCGTCATCATGCGAATCATCAGAGTCGGAATCAGCTGGGGGTGGAGAAGGAATGGCGGCAAAGTGGACCCTATTCAGAGCAAGAGGCTGACCAGTCGGTCTCTCAGTATTGCCTAGAAACCGGGGTTTGCCATCGCTGCCCATGGACTTCCTGTTGGGGAATCCGTAACCCCCGAGTCTGTTCCTAGCTGAGGTAGCCGCTATGGACTGACATTTTGCGGACGAAAGACTACGAGCCTCATCCATTTGGATGTAATGGAACAGTTCCTCGACAGTCTCGAACGTAGTTCCCGATTCGCGGCGACAGAAGGACCCAAGTTTCACGGACTCTAGTAACCCTGTACGAAAGAAATTGAGCTTTTCTCTAGGGGTCAAGTCCGGTACCAAACGGAACTCCGCTTTAATTCGATGGTAATAAGATTGGACTGACGCGCCAGAGAATTGACGAATAGTACCCTCGTGCAAGCGTGTCATCGCCAAGTCGGCTTCAGTGAAAAGTTCAGGAGTCAAGAGTGACTGTATCCATGTGAGGATCCCAAGCCAGTCAAACCCGAGAAATTCGCCATTAGCGTATGTGTCATCGTAAGTGCGCTTAAGGGAGCCGTGCAGGGCGGCAGACAAGTGAGGAACGACATGAGAGAAAGAATCCACATCATCGCGACCAAACTGCACGGAAAGCACAGTCTCAACCGCAACCCTCCAGCGTCTGAGTTTCGAGCGTCCGTCCAGGTCACCCATTTTCTCGTCAGTGGGAAAGGAGCGAAGCTCCTTTCTGAGCTCAGTAATTTTCTTACTTAACCCGAAATCACCTACCTGGCGAAGGGCCGATGGATTGGGAACCGCCGGTGTTACAGGAGGAGGGGGGAGAATAGCAGAGGACCCAGCAGACTTGCGAGGGACAGTTTGTGATGACTGCGTACCTGGGGTGGTCCGCGTCGTGGAGTCCGAAGTTTTGTGAAGAGAATCGGCTTCAGAAGGTGGCAAGGAGGATTGTGTAATGTTGCTCTCACCTTCCTCAGAGTCCGAACTCGGACTATCCCCACTTGCACTCGGGGAAGTCGACAGATCGCTAAATGCGTACGAGCGCAGCGGAATGTACGCGGAACGCACGCGGGGTCCGCGATTAGTCATAGTCATTTAATGACTAATCACTTCTATACCCGCGTCGCCTGTAGCTCGAAATCCTGAGACATTTCGCCTACATTTAGCCAAGGCGGATTGTCGTCGAAATGTCTCAAACTTCTGAGACATTTCGCCTGCACCTCGCCACGCACGGCGGCTTGTGCACGTAAATGAGGCAAAAAGTACGGTCTTTTGAGACATTTCGCCTGTACTTCGCCTGCAGGGCGGTTTGGGCACGGTGGTCGGAGAGGTCACATTTCAGGAATATTTTCCTGGAGCATTTCTCAATTACATCAGGATTCGAGAAGATAGATTGCATACATAATAAACTATGCATCCATTAACCTATTGATCTACCTATATATATATGTAAGCATCCTTACACATGTACATCTACTACAGCCCATATATTCCCTATATATCCATTAACCATAGATAGACAGCGAGCAAAAAACGACGAGCAGCCAAATTGCTGGCTGGAACCATGTAGCTAATTAAATTCAAGTACAAGTATATACGCAGCCTGCAGGCAGCTATCTATTTGTCTACTTATGAAAACATAGGCCTATATATCCACCTAGAAGAAACGCCCAATCAAAGCTATACATCTTTATATCTTCACTGATTATATTTCATATTTCCATCTTCAGCATGTGTAGTTCCTTCGTGGCAATAATCTTTGTCGCAGCCGTAGCATTTCCATCCATCCTTTTGCCCTGCAAGACATGCAGAGCAGGGCATGTGTTAGAGAGCAACCAAGGGCAGGGTTAATGGCAAGGGGCAGGACGGTGCGGTGATAAGCAGAGCATGGCATGCGTTACATAGCAACCAATGGCAGGGAGCATGGCAAGGAGCAGGCATGTGCTAAACAGAGCAGAGCAGGCATTATAGAGCAATGAATGGCAGGGAGCACGGTAAGGGGCATGGATGCGATAAGCAGATCAGGGCATGTGTTAGAGAGCAAAGCAGGGAAGGGAGCAAAGTACGCCTGGAAAGTGATGATCAGAGAAGGGCATGCGTTCAAGAGGAAGGAAGGGATGGGAGCACGGCAAGGGGCAGGACCACAGTGATGAGCATAGTTATGCATGCATTTGAGAACCAAGAGCATGGATAATGGTAATTGACAGTATCTGTACCCCTCTTTGATCTTTAACGCCTGCCCTGCTCTGCTCATCACTGTCGTCCTGCCCCTCGCCATTATCCCTGCCCCTCTTTGCTCTCTAACGCCTGCCCTGCTCTGCTCAACACTGTCGTCCTCCCCCTCGCCATTATCCCTGCCCCTCTTTGCTCTCCAACGCCTGCTTTTCTTTGCTCATCACTGTCGTCTTGCCCCTTGCCATTATCCCTGCCCCTCTTTGCTCTCCAACACCTGCCCTGCTCTGCTCATCTCTGTCGTCTTGTCCTTTGCCATTATCCCTGCCCCTCTTTGCTCTCTATCACCTGCTCTGCTCTGCTCATCACAGTGTCTTTCCCCTTGCAATCATCCCTGCCCCTCTTTGCTCTCTAAACCTGCTCTGCTCTGCTCATCACTGTCGTCTTGTCCTTTGCCATTATCCCTGCCACTCTTTGCTCTCTAACGCCTGCCCTGCTCTGCTCATCACTGTCGTCCTGCCCCTCGCCATTATCCTTGCCAGCTGGTTTGTACTCACGAGGGTAAAGAGGGGCAGGGATAATGGCAAGGGGCAAGACGACAGTGATGAGCAGAGCGGGGCAGGCGTAAGAGAGCAAAGAGTGGCAGGGATAATGGCAAGGGGCAAGACGACAGTGATGAGCAGGGCAGAGCAGGGGTTAGAGAGCAAAGAGGGTCAGGGATAATGGCAAGGGGCAGGACGACAGTGATGATCAGAGCAGAGAAGGAGTTAGAGAGCAAAGATGGGCAAGGATAATGGCAAAGTACCGGACGACAGTGATGAGCAGGGCAGGGCAGGCATTAGAGAGTAAAGAGGGTCAGGGATAATGGCAAGGGGCAGGACGACAGTGATGAGCAGAGAAAAGCAGGCATTAGAGAGCAAAGAGGGGCAGGGATAAAGGCACGGGGCAAGACGACAGTGATGAGCAGAGAAGGGAAGGCGTTAGAGAGCAAAGAGGGGCAGGGATAATGTCAAGGGGCAGGACGACAGTGTTGAGCAGAGCAGGGCAGGCGTTAGAGAGCAAAGAGGGGCAGGGATAATGGCAAGGGGCATGACGACAGTGATGAACAAGGCAGGGCAGGCGTTAGAGAGCAAAGAGGGGCAGGGATAATGGATAGGGGCAAGACGACAGTGATGAGCAGAGCAGGCCAGGCGTTAGAGAGCAAGGAGGGGCAGGGATAATGGCATAGGGCAAGATGACAGTGATGAGCAAAGCAGGGCAGGCGTTTGAGAGCAAGGAAGGGCAGGGAGCACGGATAGGGGTAGGATGGTGATTAGCTGGGCATGGCCTGCGTTACAGAGCAATGAAGGGCAGGGAGGATGGCAAGGGGCAGGACAGTGACGTGCATAGCAGGGTATGCGTTAGAGATCAATGAAGGGCAGTACAAAGACAGAGGCATAGTACAGATGCAGTTACAGAGACGATGGCAAAGACAGTGACACAAACATAGACAGATGCACGTGGGCAACACCTACGCATGAATCAAGACATAATTCTTTATGCCACACAATTGTTGCGAAACCGTACCTACAAGTAAGCTTCACTTATCACTTACGTTGTTGTCCAAAAGCCTCATGTGACAGTGGAACATCAGAACTGGGAGGGAAGACAGAGCAATGGTCCCTGCAAATACAGAATGCAGGCATAGTTAAATTAAGTAGCACCCTTTACTTCTTATTTGATGATAGTTTAAAGCCCCCTTCTCTTGTGTCAACAATGGCCAAGCGCTCAAGCAGACTGACAAGCAAGTATTCATGCGTGCAACAGATAGGCATGCAAGTAACCAAGCCACTTTCCCATGGGCTGAACACTCTATGCCTAGCACCTCCAAGCTGCAGTCACCATCCAGATAGTCAGCCAATCAGTCAACAGGGAGGAAGACAGAAAGGCAGGCATACAGACATGAATGCACAAAAGGAGGCATGCAGGCAGGTGGACACTATTTAGGCATGTGATCAAGTCATAATTCCCTAGGCCACATTGTTGTGAAACCCTACCTACAAGCAACCTTCAGACCGCTACCAGACAGAGCATGGGTCCCTGCAAAAAATAAGGGCGGGCATAGTTACATTTATTAATACCCTTTGTGTTGTTTTTGCGTATTGGTAGGGAGATCCCCCTGGAAGTCCAACCTGCCTTAAGCTTAGGTACCTGAACCTCAGGTCCTACCCCAGCCTTGCATTGTCCACACTTGCCTGAGTTTACCATGCAGAATGGATCTGGAAGACCCAAGCATAAAGACAAGGTTGGACTCTCACCCAACACCCAGCAAAGCAAGGAGAACCAGTATCCACCACAACACAAGAGGCAACGTGCCAAGACGGCCACAACCACTAGGAGTGAACCCAATGTGAAGATGCATGCCATGGACATGGGTCTAGTGCGTCAGCCAAATAGACACAGTGCTGCCACCATCTATCATGCAGGGTCTCAAGGGATAATTGCCACGCATGATCTCCTAATACAATGCTCAAGGGCACCATGCAGCCAGGGCAGTGCATGATCCAACTAGAGTGTAAGGCCCCGTGTCCTTTAAAGCTCTACTCAGGCCCACGAGAGAACAGGTGGAAGTATGACTCACGTAAGAGTTGGGAGCAAGTTGTCCCAGCATCCTACTTTGCACAGTGCCAACTAATCATGCTGCCATCCCAAGCTGAAGTCATGCTCCTGACACAGCAGACTCCACATACCACCATATTTGACCGTGTACAGAGCAACGTCGAGTGGGCTGCCGAGACGCTGCAATTTATGCAGCTTATTCATGCGGTGGCAGTACAGCAGCGCCGACCGGGCTTCCTGGTTAAGGAGTTGACGACGCAAGGGCCGCTGGCTGCAAGATACCATGCCTCCAGCACTGACAACCTACACAGGTCTAGCATAGACAGATCGGTTGCGAGAATTAGCGGCACCGATGTAAGGGAATTTGTGTAGGAGATAGGACCAGAGCATTTGTCAAATTTCAAAAACAATCTGACGCACTACTTCGCGCTTGTCCACGCAGAAGGCGGAAGAGGGCGTTGCGCGGTAATACTGAAAAGAAAGCTGGAAAGAAAGGAGGGAATAATGCAGGACGCCAGAAATATCCAGTAGCAACAAACACATGCTTTGGGCGAGGGAGGGAATAATATGAGGTAGGAGTACGAGAGGTAGAAGGTTGGCGTGGCTAACCTTAGCCATATTGCAAAGGCTCTAATCGGTGGGCTCTAATCGTACGGCCATTTCGCCATGCCGCGTCCAATCCGCCTTGGCTAAATGTACGTGAAAGGCTGGTGAAAGGTCACCCTACGAAGACATCTATCAAAATTAGTAAGAGCACTGACAGGTCATCGCAAGTCACACTAATATTTCAGTGTAACTTAGGCTTTCATCACAGTGATAAAATCGTCCTGGTTTCGCCCTACAACAAAGCCATTTTTGACGCATGCAGCAAAAGCACATCGGTGACTTGAGGTGTCCATTTTCCCGAATGAAAGCATTTCACCAACGAGTAGTTCGCGCTAGTACTTCGTTGCCTAATTGTTCATTCTATCTCGGAATCGCTGGCAGAGCTTTGCAGGTTCGCAATAATGACCCCTCGAAAAGGTTGCTAACAGACCCTCGAGCGACGTAAAGTTGCATAGCTCTTCGCGTATTACAACTCAGTAGTTAACGTGCGATCGAGGAATTATTGGTCACGCTTCAGTCTACGAAAAGTTCTGGGTGTCTGTCGGGATCGCTGGTTTGCGGTGAGCCGAGACATTTCGTCCACTGTACGCCTACATTTATTTGTAGTTCCGCTGCAAATCGTGTCTTTTGCCTACATTTAGCGAAATTGTCACTTCCCCGAGTGTGGGGTTGTGTTCATTTCCTTGTTCAACAGTATTGTTGGGTTGATGTGCACTCTGCTGTGGGGCAATGGTCCCTTGCTGGTGCATTGAACTGGGCAGGTAGCTATCATCTATATCTTCTGGTGATTCCCATGCTCCCATGTTTGCCTTGTTTCTTTCCCGTATGACTTCAATGGCTTTGTTTTCTGAGGGAGAGTGGGGAGGTAAGGGAGAGTCTTCATCAGGTTCACCAGGGGTGTCTTCTTCATACATGACTAGGATCACAGCATCTGGACCTGGGAATCCGTTCTTTCCTGCCAGGTTCTCAGACTCATTGAAGGTGATGTCTCTAGCATCAAAAATCTTATGGTTGGAGTCTACAACTCTGTAAGCTTTTCTGATGTGTGAGTAACCAAGGAGTCTTGAGATTTTGGCTGATGGTGCAAACTTCCATGTCCTGGATTTGGGTGGTATGTGGACGTAGGCTGTGCACCCAATGGTTCCGAGGTGATCAATCTTAGGCTTGACTCCATGGAACATTTCATAGGGAGTTTTGTCTGAGTCAGAAGTGGGGCTGAGGTTTCTTAGGATGCTAGCATTTTTCACCATGTCAGCCCAGTATCTTTCAGGAAATTTGGATGAGATGAGGAGTGTAGTGCTTCTGTCATGGAGGGTGCGGTTGAGACGCTCTGCTCCTCCATTTGTGGCTGGATTGTTAGGTACTGTGAAGTTGAGGGTAATGCCTTTATTTTTGCACCAGTTTTGGAATCGGGTGCAGGTGTACTCTGATCCATTGTCACAGAAAATAGTGCCTATTTTGTTTTCTGTCAGGACTTCATACCGTTCCAGTTCATGCATGGTTTCTTTGGGTACACTGTATTTGTTTTTATGGAATGTGACTATTGAGTACTTTGAGTGGTCATCTAGAATGCCTTGGAAGTATATGCTGCCATTCAGACTTGGCACTTTCATCTTTCCACTCATGTCAATGTGAAGGATTGCCATTGGTCTTTTTGCACGTGTGGATGAGGTAGGGTAGGGGTTCTTGTCCATTTTTGAGAGGACACATACTTCACACGTATGCTTCTTAATTTTGTTGCAGGCTGCAGTTGTGACATCTGTGCCTATGACCATGTGTTCAGAAATAAGTCTAACTAAACTGCTGTAGGCAAGGTGACCATATCTGTTATGAAGAAGTTCTGCTGTTTGGGGTGTGGTTCTGGAAATGGCGCCCATGGCTATGTTCAGACACGTCCCATGGATAAGGGTATTGTCAGGGACAAGGATGGGGGTGAGGTTGAGGTTTCTGTTCTTTGATCCAGTTATGATGACTTTGTTGTTGATGGTCATGGTGCAAGCCTGGGAATCAAAATTAACTGACATAGAAGGATTAACTTTGATGGCTGCAGCCATTGACATGAGGTTTGGTGTGTTTGGGTCATCATTGAGGTGAACATGTATGAGGTTGTGAATCACTCCATTGTCTCCTCTGATCAGAGCGTTCCCAGATCTGGTAATGTGAGTATGTCCTGATGCAGTTTTGAACTTTGATATGAGGGAATATGTCGTGTATGTCATACAACAGTGATTCGTTTCCTGTCATGTGGGAGGTAGCTCCTGTGTCCATGATCCAGTTAACTGCCATGCGATCTGTGCGTGGGGAGGCATGGAGGGCATACAATGTAGGATTAGATGCAGTTGGGGTAGGTGGTGCAAGTCCGTCGTATGCTGGGACATTGGATGCGGCTGATTCGGCTGCGACAGGTGATTGCTGCCGAGGTTTGGATTTGAGGTCGTATTTGGATCTGAGTGCTTCTAGTATTTCGTCTGGATCATTGTGGTGCTTGTATTCCTTTCTGATAGGTTCTGAAAGATGCGCAAGGATGTATTCAATCTGAAACTTATGCAGGCTGTTAGATCCTGGGGAAAAGTAGCAGTGGGATACCTTGAGTTCAGCTTCCATAGATTCAAGCCACTCATGAAAGAAGTGTTGGTGGAAGATGAAGGTCTGTCGACGGTTCGTCTCATTGGTTGTAGCATGCCTCATAGCGATGGCGAAGCAACATTTGTAGGTATGGGGCGGCGGAGGTTGCTGATGCAACGGGACGTAGGGGCGGGAGGAGCAGTAGATAGTTGGAGGTGAAGGCCAACTGGGGAGTGATCTGGAGGGTTGATAGGTCAGGAGATGGTGGAGAGCGGCTGAGGTTGCTTACGCCCCGGGACGTGGGAGATGGGGAGGGGTGTGGTGGGGGCGCAGTGGTCTTGGAGATGTGTTGTCAGTGGGGTTTGCTGGAAGACAGCTTGAGGCTCAATGGAGCATAATCAATCCGAACGTGGATGATGGTTGCGCACAAGAAAAGGTATCCCAACGGGGAGGTTCTTGTCGCAGGGTTGGAGAGCCTTACTCGATCCTTTCAAATGTAGCGTTCCGCACGACAACAATCAAAATGTCCTTTGCTCGGGATACCGTTAAAGCAAGGCCAATCTAAAGCGAATGGGACCGTAACCTGTGAATTTCCGGAGTTATGTGCAAGGCACAGAGACGAGGGGAAGTCAGTAAGGATAAGATCTTTACAGTTAGATAAAGCATTCGATCAATGCGCTAGGAGAAAGTACTGAGATGCCGCGGTACCTCATGGTACCTGCATCAGAGTCCGTGCCATAGCTGGCAGCGGCACAGCAGTACAGTGCAGCAGGGAGGGAAACCTGTGCACTCTAAGTCACTCTAGGTGAGCCGGTGAAACCCGGTGAATAACATTGTGAGAGAGAGGGTTCGTTACATAACCTCAGCAAATGAGTAAATTATTTCCGAGACAGGACAGCAGCACAGGCTGCTTACCATTCAGTTTTCTTGTTGCATCTTTGTGTATCTCAGATTCTGTCCTTGCCCGTCCGGATCCCAACGAGACCTGCCTGTGGTCATTACTTGATTGTGAGAGATCGTGGGTTCAATGAGAGAGAGGGTTCGTTACATAAACTCAGAAAATCACAGCCGAGACAGGACAGCAGCACATCCTGCCGACCATCAAATTTTATAACACGGAAGCATGAGGGTTTTGAAGGCACCCCCACAAACCTGAAAACAAACTAGGTCAAGTCCCCAAAAAGGAAACAAACTAGAGGCGGAAAGAAGAGCGGAAAGGGGAGCGTGAAGGGGAGGGATGCTGAGGCAGGCAAACCAGAGCACCAAGCCCAACAAACACAAGAGAAGTGGGCTGAGCCAAAAGAGCTAAAAACCAATCAAGGGCACGCGCTATGAGCACCTTAATATGCAGCGATAATGCCCTTAACAGAAAAAAGCGCTAAATCAACCCAGCATCGCCTTCTTGCAAATAAGGACAAGAGTGCCTAGGAGAACAACCAAACACACCCCAAGGAGTAAGGGGAGACTCCAGATTACACGCAGAGAGTCCACAAAACCAAGCTAACAAGACTCCGCAAGCACGCACAAACATTGAAGATAAAGGAACCCACCCCCGTTGACAGGGCAGACCTGTTGGCTATATATATGCAGCCAACACATAGCCTTGCTAGAAAGGCACTACAAAATTTAGTATCCACAGCGCTACAATTTCCACCAAAGGATGTCGTAACCGGCCAGGTCCTAAGGCAGCCATCCTGAAATCCATAGGTCATCACTCCAGCCAGATATCCGGTATTGGGCTCCTCCTCCGGGTTCAATTCCCGCAACTCCCCGGGATCCGGGAGTTTGGTTTAGTGGTATGATTCTCGCTTAGGGATCTATCTAATAGCGTCATTCGTATAACTATGAATAAAACAGCATTTTACGAACTTGCTAATTCTCGGACAGGTTTCGTAAAGTGAAAATCTACGAACCCCCCTCGTAATATGTCATGAGGACCCTTAGTAAACTTTTGTCTATCATCTAAAGCATTTTACGAAGCCCAATTAGCAAATTACGAGGGGGGGTTCGTAGATCGAGAATCCCCATAGCCTGTTACGAAGCCTATGATCAATTTACGAACTGGATTCATCCCCAAAGCATTTTACGAAGCCTATGTAGCAGATTACGAACTAGATTCATCCCAAATTGGTACGAATTCCCCCCAAATCCCGGGGAATTCGGAACTCAGCTTCGTAATACACAGTACCCTGCACCCAAAACCCATTAATTCCAAGTCAAGGGAATTGTGGTCAACTCACTGACTCACTGACTCCCTAACTGATTGACTCACCGACTTACTAACTCAATGACTCACTGACTCACTGGCTCACTAGCTCACTAGCTCACTGAATGATTGACTCACTGTCTCACTGACTCTCTGGCTCACTGACTGATTGACTCACTGACTCATTGACTCACTGACTCTCTAACTCATTGACTCACTGACCCACTGACTCACTAACTCACTGGCTCACTGGCTCACTGACTTTCTGACTCAATGACTAACTGACTCACTGGCTCACTGAATCACTGACTCGCTGACTGATTGACTCACTGACTCTCTAACTCACTAACTCACTGACTGATTGACTCACTGACTCTCTAACTCATTGACTCTCTAACTCACTGACTGATTTACTCACCGACTCACTGACTCACTGACTCACTGCCTCACTAAATGACTCATCGACTAACTGACTCACTGACTCACTGATCAGTTAGTCATGACTCACTGACTCACTGACTCACTAACTCACAGACTCATAGACTCATAGACTCGCTGAATCACTGACTGATTGAGACACTCACTCACTGACTGATTAAGGGCGCCTGGTGGCGCGTCCCGAATGAAAGTAATTGAATCCTCAATTCAGTTTCTTTTAATTAATTTTATTTTAATTGTACCGGTATTGAATGTTGTTTTATTTTAATTCATTTTTATTCATTTCATTTTAATTTAATTCACGTGATTTGGATGCATGATTTTGCTTTATTTTTTGTCAATTCGAACAGAATTAAATTAAATTAAATTTGATGTAATTGAATTTCATGGAATCGATGGATGTTGCAGCTTTGTTGGCTAAAAAGTGACGAAAATGAGAGTTTTTGAAGGGTTGTTGGATTTTAAGCAGCGCTGAACGTTCATGCATTGCACATTTGTAGATTGGCTTTATTTTTAAGAATTTGATACAAGAAAAATGAGACCAAATAGGAGTCTGGTTGATTTTAAGGAATTTTACAAGGTATTTCACGTTTGGGCCCAGCCCAGACGTGAACGGTACGTCCCGTCCTACTGAACGGGTTTTTGGCCAGCGGCAGGTGGCGTGGCTTGCTCCTACCCCCGCCCGGTCGGTGGGCCCCCGCCCCTGCCCCTGCCCCCGCCCCCGCCCCCGCACACGCACACGCACACGAAGTCACGCACACGCACGGCCCTGGGGTGGGGTCCGTGGGCTTATTATAGGAACTGACTCACAGAATCACTGAATCACTGAATCAATGTCTCACTGACTGATTGACTGATTAACTGATTGACTCACTGCCTCACTGACTGATTGACTCACTAACTCACTGACGCACTGACGCAATGACACATTGGCACACTGAATCACTGATTCACTGACTCACAAACTCACTGACTCATTGCCTCACCAACTCACAGACTCACTGACTCACTGACTCACAGACTCACTTACTCATAGACTTACTGAATCACTGACTGATTGAGTCACTCACCCACTGGCTCACTGACTCACTGGATCACTGCATCACTGTCTCACTGACACACTGACTCATTGTCTCACTGACTCACTGATTGATTGACTCACTGACTCATTGGGTCACTGACTCACTGACTGATTGACTCATTGACTCACTGACTCAATGACTCAATGACACATTGACACACTGACTCACTGATTCACTGACTCACCGACTCACTAACTTACAGGCTCACATACTCACTTACTCACAGACTCACTGAATCACTGACTGATTGAGTCACTCACTCACTGACTCACTGAATCATTGTCTCACTTACTCACTGACTCATTGTCTCACTGACTCACTGATTGATTGACTCACTGACTCATCGAGTCACTAACTCACTATCTGATTGACTCACTGACTCATTGACTCACTGACTCAATGAATCAATGACACACGAACACACTGAATCACTGACTCATTGACTCACTGACTCACTGAATCCCTAACTCACAGACTCACAGACTCACTGGCTCACTGAATAATTTAAGCACTGTCTCACAGACTCACTGACTGATTGTCTCACAGACTCACTGACTGATTGTCTCACGGACTCACTGATGATTGATTGACTCACTAACGCATTGAGTCACTGACTCACTTACTGATTGACTCACTGACTCACTGACTCAATGACTCAATGACACACTGACACACTGAGTCACTGACTCACTAACTCACTGACTTGCTGACTGCCCCTCCACACTACAGCTCTACATACACTACAGCTAACTCCAGTCAAGCGAAGTAGCACATCCCCTAAACTCCGGTAACCAGCCCTACCTATTAGATAACTGCCCTCTTGTTATCTTTTTTTAGATAGCTATGCCTCTCTTTCTTGTAACTAACCGAACCCCAAAGCCCATCTTCCTTCCCATCTCTCTCCGCCTACTGCACAATCAAAATCATGGAAAGAGTTCAACACGGTCGGCCGACAGGATTGGCGTGGGTTACACCCCTAGACAGGCACCAGTCAATAATATTGGGTTATGACTTCCCAATGCCTCCATGGTTTGATCTCAGACTGTGCATGTGGTTAAATAATAATTATTATGAGCTATGGCCAAGAGGAAAAGAGAAGAGAAAGAGTCTGGACAGAATTCGACACCGTCAGATGACAGGATTAGTGTCGGTTACATCCCTGCTGGGCAGGCACTATGACATAATCTTGGGTTTTGACTTCCCAAGGCCTCAATGGTTTGATCTCAGACTGTGCATGTGGTTAAATAATAATTATTATGAGCTATGGCCAAGAGGAAAAGAGAAGAGAAAGAGTTTGGAAAGAATTTGACTCCGTCAGATGACAGGACTAGTGTCGGTTACACCCCTGCTGGGCAGGCACTAAGACATAATCTTGGGTTTTGACTTCCCAAGGCCTCAATGGTTTGATCCCAGACTGTGCATGTGGTTAAATAATAATTATTCTGGGCTATGGCCAAGAGGAAAAGAGAAGAGCAAGAGTTTGGACAGAATTCGACACCGTCGAATGACAGGATTATTTAGCGTGGGTTACACCCGTGCTGGGCAGGCACCAGGACATAATCTTGGGTTATGACTTCCCAAGGCCTCAATGGTTTGATCTCAGACTGTGCATGTGGTTATATAATAATTATTATGAGCTATGGACAAGAGTGCGGAGGTGCCCGGTATTGTTCAAACCCAGGACACTGGGGGTCCAGAGGGGGCGAAAGCGAAAAGAATAGAGAAAGAATTGGAAAGAGTCCGACACAGTAGGATGATAGGATTACCGTGCCCCCCCCCCCCCCCCCCCCCCCCCCGCCCCCAACCCTCCTGCGTCCTAGCTGTCAACTTAGATCGGTTATTCAATTTGTCGCGGCAAAACCCTCCGCCCCCTCCCCCCCCCCCCCCCCCCCCCCCCCCCGGGGGCCCCCCCTACACACACACCCCGCCCCCCCACCCCCAACCCCCAACCCTCCTCGTCGTTCAAATTTCCAACAAGACACCATCTAGATCTGCGAAATGGCAGACGATTGCGTGCGCCTTCTAAACAATGCTTCGCATCACTGAACCAAACCACTACTGCTTTACTCCTGCACAGAGCCGCTGTCTTCAACCATGCTACCTGCTGGACCATATTCAATTCGTCGATTAGTACACATCTTTACTTGGGCGAATGTCATGCTTTAAGGCAAGCCGATTGAGTGTTGCAATCGAGTGTTGCGGATGGAGAGGGAGGATTCGAATGCCGCAGGTAGTTGCGCAGGTTTGAAAGTCGAAGGTTTGAATCGCTGCTGGTCCTTTCTTGCCTGATTTCCTTGCAATCGTTTTTCTGACGCGGAACAGTAATGCTAACGACCCGATCCAATGCGCATTGTGTCCAGGCCAAGGTCGACAAGCAATCCATGACTCAGACGCCGAACCTGCGGCTCTCAGCTGCTTGCTCGGTTGCTGCAACCTGGTCCACCTCCACATGCAGTGGCCGTACCTCCTCCAGGCCAACCTCCTGCACTCACACCTGCTGCTGTTGCCCTACCTCAACTTACTGCTGCTGTTGCTCTACCTCAACTTCCTGCCCTACCTCACACCTCCTGCTGTTGCCATACCTCAACTTCCTGTTTGCCCTACCTCAACTTCCTTCCCCTCCCCCAACTTCCTGCACTCCCACCTGTTGCTGTCCATGATGCGCCCACCTGATGTGTTCGGGGCACCAGTACATCCTAGCTGATTACTTCCAGCTGTTGCATCAGAGGTACGAGGTGCCTCCTTGTTTGTCAATTAAATGCCTGCTTGCCTGCATGCTTGCCCGCTTAGTTACCTGCTCGCCTGCTTGAATTCTCTCTGCTGCCTGCCTGCTTCACACCTGCATGCATGCCTATGTACCTCCATGATTGACAAATGCCTGCCTGCTAGCTGTCTGATTATTGACACCTGCCTGTTAACTAGGTTCCTGCTCCTGACGCAAGCGACGACAAGAGGTGTATGTATCTTGAAGACAATGGGAGAACAACACGAAGAAGTCTCCCCTGACTAGGCTACACAGTGGCAATATGTTGTTATAGAACCAACACATGTGAGTAGATCTGAATCATCTGTCTTGTATGCTGTACCATATGTCATGTACGCTGCACCATTTGTCTTGTAGGTAGAACCATCTGTCTTGTACGCTGCACCATTTGTCGTGTATGCTGAACCATTCGTCTTGTACGTTGCACCATATGTCTCGTATGCTGCACCAATTGTCTTGTATGCTGCACCATGTGTCTTGTATGCTGCACCATTGGGCTTGTATGCAGCATGATTTGCCTTGCTGCACCATGTGTCTTGTATGCTGCGCCATGTGTCGTATATGCTGCATCATCTATCTTGTATGCTACACCATGTGTCTTGTACGCTGCACCATTTGTCTTGTACGTTGCACCGTATGTCTTATATGCTGCACCATCTGTCTTGTATGCTGCACCATGTGTCATGTATGCTGCACCATCTTTCTTGTACGCTGCACCATGTGTCTTGTACGCTGCACCATTTGTCTTGTACATTGCACCATATGTCTTGTATGCTGCACAATCTGTCTTGTATGTTGCACCATGTGTCTTATATGCTGCACCATCTATCTGTCTCATCATCGTAATTGCTACCACGTGAACGCTTTCTTGCTTGCTGATTCGTAGATTATTCAAGTGGCTTGTGCTTGGTCAAGCAACTAATAATCTTCTAACTCCACCTCCTTCCTTTCATGCTGCTGCAGCTCCGGCAGGCAGTGACTTCCACATATTGCGGCATGGTGGACAAGGAGCAAGTCATCAGCATGCTGGTATGAGTAGAGGGACAAGATCAAGAAGCCTGATGATGGCACTGCACCTGCTGCTATCACTCATCATATAATAGTAGCTATAGCTAGACTAGCCAGTGGGGGTGGCCGGGGGGGGGGGGCAGGGACAGAATACAGACCATATAGCTAGTCAGAGCTCATCAGGGTACCCTGGTACTTATTATTTTAGTAGTCAGCCAGAGCACAGGGTACTCATACTTATACCTGATGAGTACCATTTTTCTAGGCCCAATTCATGGGTGCAATTTCCCCCACATATGAGGAGAATTTGTAAATGGCCAAATTATAATAGCTATTGTTCAATACTACTTTTTTGAATTCGAATTTTTCAGTCTTCAAAATGTCTGTAAATAAAACATTGCAATCCATCTATACATCTCGTATGATCCAAAGTCTCCAGTGCAAGCACTGCCTGGAAAAAAAGCCGGGACCCAATCCCTCAAATACCCGGGACCTAACCTAGCCCAGAGCCCAGGTCCCGAATTTACAGAATAAGAAAAGGGTCGGTCCAGTATTAAATACTACAATCCGGGACCAAATTCCCTGTACAATTCGGGACCAAATTCCCTGTATTCAAGGAGGGTTATTCCACGAAGGGTGCCCGGTATTTACGAACCAGCACCATTTAGTTTACGAACTGTCCAATCCTAGTTCGTAATAAAAGGGTGCCGGAATTTTACGAACCAGCTCCATTCAGTTTACGAACCATCAGATCCTAGTTCATAAACCTTAAATTACGATGGGGTGTCCGCTTTTTACGAAGCAGAGCCCAACATTTTACGAGGGGGGTTCGTAGAATTTTCCAAGCCAAATTCTAGTTCGTAAAATGCTGTTTTATTCATAGTGTATAGTGATTATTATTTCTGCCTTCCAAGCAGAAGAGCGGGGTTCGATTCCCCGATGACGCATCTGTAACAGCTCACAATAAACCTAGCAGCTTGAGGGGTTAGTCTAGAGTAACGGGCTACGTGATGTATGTTTATATGTATGTCGATATGCGTAAGCTAGCAGAACAGTAAGGGTGTTACCTAGGTATGGGATGTAGAGTAGCTCGGATGGAACGTCTTCGTGGTAGGAGTAGAAGGGTTCGTTCCGAGTAGCTCGTGTCTATGTGCGCAACGTGTGCGTTGTGAGTGATGATGCAGTACATGGGTATGGTACTGTATCATGTGCGTTCGTCACGTGGCTTACGGGTACGGTGTACCCATATGCCTTGCTGGACGGCCAGAGTACCCGTGAAGGGTTCTGTACCGTTACAGCATCAGCCTGCTGGCTGTACCCTCACATCACACGTGATGGCCCCTACAAACCCATGAGTGCCCAAGTATGGGACATGGTAGTAGGGGTATGGGGGATCAGTCAGTTTTTCGTTTTATACCCTCCCAATATCATGGTTGGGCAAGCCCCTTCAGCCTATTTGGCTACCCCTGGACTGTAACAACATACATTTGAATGGGCAGAACAATACACGGTGGGAAGTGAAATGTGAGCCTAATCGAAAATGGGAGAATCCTAGAGTGCTCCCGTCCATAAGTCAAGGCAGGAGTCCCCTCGAAAGCCAGCTTGTTACAAGTTAATTTGTCAATGCAGAAACCAACCATGGAGTAGGTAGGTGAGAGGGGCCCGGGGTGGCAGCCGTGCTCAACTTTTAGATGAGACTCGACGCACGTACCGGTAGTGAGTCTGTAGTAAACCTTGCACGTCCACGTAAGGCTTTACTAACGACACATGGGAAGTTGGATGCACCTTCCAGCCATCGGGCATATATGTACTCAGGGTGAATTTCTTCCCTCTTCTGAATAGCACGGGGAACGACTCACACTTGGCTCGGACTTGGCTGAAACAGAAGCGGCACAACCTGCCTACTATCCAGCTGTCTAATAGTAGGAGGGTTTTTTTGTTTTTCCGGAGTTATGTGCAGTGATGAAGTGCACAGTGACGAAAGGAAGTCTTAGAGGATAAGATCGTTACAGTAGATAAAAGCATTGGAGGGATGTGCTGGAAGGAAGTACTGAGATGGCGCGGTACCTCAGGGTACCGGCTTCAGAGTCCGTGCCATAGCTGGCAGCGGCACTGCAGTACAGTGCTACAGGGCGGGAGACCTGTGCACTCTAAGTCACTCTAGGTGAACCGGGAAAACCCGGTGAATAACATCCCCCCCAATTCCTGGCATTCTTCATATTGGAGAATTCCGGGAATTAGAGGAGTTAAAGAAAACTAGAGGGACTTGGAATATGCATAAGCAGTTATGCTATTTAAGATAAAACTGGGCTGACTGTAAACTAATTTAAGAGGGCAGGTATGTATGGAACTCAAATTGAGAAAAGGGTCTGCATTTGGATCTGTGAGAAATGGTCCATAGTGGACTTAGAGGAGTTGCTGGGAAGCTGCAGGAGAAGGTTCAAGAATAGCCTGTGGGGCAGGATCTCTTGCCATATCTAAACTTATATAGAAGAAAGCAGTCAGTCATGATGCAATCAATCAATATTAGGAAAAGTCTGGATCTTGGACTTGTCAGGAAATCTAGAATGGACTCAGAGGGCTTCCAGGAAGCTGCAGTAATATTGACAAGATCAGTCAAGCTTGATCTTTCCAGTGCAACCAATCTGTTCTCTGAATGCACAGAATTTGTATCTGGGCAGGGCTTTGGTGAGCATGTCAGCCATGTTGGCAGCAGTGAGAATCCGGTTGAGCTTGATGCCTTCTTTCTTGGATTGCTCTTTGAGGAAGTGGAATCTTGTTTCCATATGCTTGAGCCTTGAGGAGAGCTTCACTTGGTTCCATGCACTGAGTGCAGCTTGGTTGTCACCATTAATGGTGAGGGCATGGGGCATGGTACCTGTGGCAGAGAATTGTAGTTTCCTCAACCACATTCCTTCTTGGGCTGCAGAGGTGGCTGCCACGAATTCAGCCTCTGTGGTGGACAGAGTAGTGGCAGATGCTTGGATTTTGGATGCCCATGAGATGGCACCCCCCTGGTTGAGGAAGACATATCCTGTAGTGGACTTCCTTGTGATAGGGCAGGCAGCATGGTCAGAGTCACAATAGCCAGTGAGAAGCTTCATGGAGTGGGTGTAGGTGATCCCATGGTCAGGGGTGTTGGAGAGATATTTGAGGATGCCTGTTGAAGCTTCCATGTGATCATGGAGAGGGTGGGCACTGTGCCTGGCCAACCTGTTGACAGCTTGGGCAATGTCAGGTCTGGTGTTGACCGCCAGGTAGTTGAGGGATCCTACAATCTGAGCCAGCAGGGGGAGACCAGTGTCTGGGGTGTCTTTTTCAGGGTAGGGGAGGGGAGCATCAGGCTGGAGTGGAATGGGTAACCTGGTGCTCTTGGGCTCAGGGAGCATGCTATGCGCTCTGAGTAGGTCTTGGGTGAACCTGGACTGGCAGATGTGAAGTGTACCAGCTGTTGCATCTCTGGTGATCTCATAGCCTACAAGCACAGATGGTTCACCAAGGTCTCGTTTCTTGTAGAGCTTCATGATGGTTTCTTTGTACTGTTGTAGGATGTCCTTGTCAAAAGACAGCAGGAGGAATTCATCCACCCAGAGGAGGGCCCAGATTAGGGGTCTTGTTGTTGGTCCAGGGAGCAGGAATAGGCCTTGGTCAATATCAACTTATATGAAGCCAATAGCTGTCATGTCTTCCTTGACTTTCAAGTACCATTGGCGGGATGCTTGCTTCAGACCATAGAGGCATTTCCACATGCGGCATACTCTGTGGTCTTGTTCAAATCCTGGGGGTTGAGAACAGTACAATTCCTCTTATACTACTCCATTGAGGAATGCTGTAGAGACATCAAGTTGGCCAAGGTGTGCTAAGGGATCTGCAGCCATGGACAGGATGTACCGGATGGTAGCATGTTTGGCAACTGCTGGGGCAAAGACTTCATCATAGTCCATGCCAGTGCGTTGGGCATAGCCTTTAGCTACTAAACGGGCTTTGTATCTGACAAGCTGGCCATCCACTGATTGCTTGATGTCAAAGACCCACTTAGTTCCAATGTATTTGGAGCCATGTGGGAGTTCTGCTAACGTCCAGGTGTTCATTTTTGTTAGTGCTTCTAATTCTTCATTCATGGCAGACTTCCATTCTTTAGCTTGAGGGCCAGGTAGTGCTTTCGTTCTTGGGGATGACTATCTGGTCTGCAGCTAGGAATGCTAAGTAATGTGGTGCATGTCTTTCTCTTCCACTACGACGGGGTTGGGTCAGTGTGGGTTCTGGCAGGGGGGTTGTAGCTTGTTGTGCTGGTGCAGTAGAATGAGGTACATGTGCTGTTGCATTATCCTGTGGTGCCATGAGATTGGGAGCTCATTTGTTTGAGACTGAGTAGGATTGTGTTCATTTCCTTGTTCCACATTGTTGTTGGGTTGGTGTGCACTATTTTGTGGGGGAATAGACCCTTGATGATGCATGGAACTAGGTAAGTAGCTAGCATCTATGTCTTCTGGTGATCCCCACGCATTGGGTTTTTCCCTATTCCTGGCCAGCACTGCCTCATACACTATGGAAACAGTGTTGGACGTTAAAGGGAGTTAAAACAAATTAACTATGCACGTTATTGACACTGAGTTAACGGACGACATTTGACGTTGATTAACGTGTGGACAAGTTGAGTTGAGTTAAGTCAAGTTAAGTGAACTGAAGTTAAGCTATGAGTTAACTTACGCAAGTTAACGTAAGACACGTTAATTTGAGTTAAGTCAAGTTAACTTAAGTTAAGCTAACTTCCTGAAGTTAACGTAAGAGACATGGGAACGTAGTATGGCGTAGATGGGGCACACGAGCGGCACTGATTTTTTACATTTTTGTTGATTCATACGGTATTTCATGCATTTTATATTACCGTCCATGCTAACAGGCTCCAGCTGCCCAGGCTAACCATTGCCCCCCCCCCCCCACCCACACACACACACACACACACACACACACACAGTCTACCCCCACCCCACTGTCGAGGTCAACCACTATAACCCCCCCCACCCACACACGCACTACACACACACATAAGCTGTCTACCATCACCACGACTGCCCCCCCCCCCACCACACCACCACACACACACACACACACACACACACACACATTCACTGTCCATCCTCCCCCCCACACACACATAAGCTGTCTACCCTCACCACCACTGTCCCCCCCCCCCCCCCCCCCGACACACACATACACTGTCAATTGTATGCATACAAGTATATATATATATATGGTAATCACAAGATGCCTCCCGTGGGTATCGCACGGGCAGACGGGGGCCGTCTCCTACTGCATTGATTGCAAGTGGAAGATGGCGAGCTCAAGCAAATCGAGTGTCAACTAAAAAGAACATGAAACAATAAAAAAATAAATTAAAACACCTCTATGTATAGATAAATAAATAAGATAGAGGTGTTTTATTTTTATTTCATCTACATGTGGTTCATATATGTTTGCATGTACACAGCTACATGGTATATACATACATGGTGATTGAGTATTATGTATTGTAATAACAAGCAAGCAAGATGCCTCCCGTGGTTATTGCACGCACGGGCCCGTCTCTTACTTGCAATGGGAAGACTGTGATCAGACCCATATATGCTTAGTATCCCTATCTATAGGCTGGGAGGGTGGGGAAGTATATATACGTCTTACGTGGTATATATACGTACATATCTGTAGCTAAGCATTCAAAACCAGTTGTGCAACTACCACTAACATGACAAGATTATTTATGGTAATCACAAGATACCTCCCGTGGGTATCGCACAGGCGGGCTGGGCCGTCTCCTACTGACTTACTTGATTGCAATGGGAAGACGGTGAGCTCAAGCAAATCGAGTGTCAGCTAATAAGAACATGAAACATATATGCTTTATTTCTGAGGGTGAGGGTGAGGGTGAGATTTTTTCTTCATCAGGTTCAACAGGGGTGTCCTCTTCATGCATGCCTAGTATAACAGCATCTGGACCTGGAGATCCTTTCAAACCTGCCAGGTTCTCAGACTCATTGAAGGTGATGTCTCTAGCGTCAAAAATCTTATGGTTGGAGTCCACAACTCTGGAAGCCTTTCTGATGTCTGAGTATCCAATGAGTCTTGTGATTTTGGCTGATGGTGCAAACTTCCATGTTCTGGATTTGGGTGCTATGTGGACGTATGCTGTGCATCCAATGGTTCTGAGGTGATCAATTTTAGGCTTGACTCCATGGAACATTTCATAAGGAGTTTTGTCTGAGTCAGAGGTTGGGCTGAGGTTTCTAAGGATGCTGGCATTTTTCACCATTTCAGCCCAGTATCTTTCAGGAAATTTGGATGATATGAGGAGGGCAGCGCTTTTGTCATGCAGTGTGCAGTTGAGGCGCTCTGCCGCACCATTGGTGGATGGATTGCCAGGGACTGTGAAGTTGAGAGTAATGCCTTTCTTTTTGCACCAGTTCGTAAACTTGGAGCCGGTGTATTCGGTGGCATTGTCACAGAAGATAGTACCTACCGGTATTTTATTTTCTATAAGGACTTCATATCGTTCCAATTCTTGGATGGTGTCTTTGGGTAATGTATCTTTGGTTTTGTGGAAAGTGACTATGGAATATTCAGAGTGATCATCTAGGATACCTTGGAAATACAGGCTTCCATTCAAGCTAGGCACATTCATCTTTCCACTCATGTCAATGTGGAGGATTGCCATGGGTCGTTTGGCACGTGTGTATGATGTGTGATAGGGCTTTTTGTCCATTTTTGAGAGGACACATATTTCACATGTATGCTTTTTCATTTTGTTGCAGGCTGCTGTGGTGACATCTGTGCCTGTGACCATGTTTTCAGCAATTAGTCTAACTAAATTGCTGTAGGAAAGGTGACCATATCTGGTGTGAAGGAGTTCTTCAGTTTGGGGTGTGGTTCTGGAAATGGCGGCCACAGCAATGTTGAGACATGTCCCATGTAAGAGTCAAGGTAGAAAGTGACGGAGATCGCTCCCACGGTCTGTATGGACAGCCTATCCAGGGAGGTGACAATTGTAAATAGACGAAAGGGTAGAATCGATTTTACAAAGGTCTAGCGGCCTCTTTCAGCCGCTTCTATAATAATCCTTCAATTCTGGAACCTTCCACGAATTCTACAACAAAACCTCCAACGGAACCTACAACAGAGCCTCCAACGGAGCTCTTAGTCCCGGATTCCTTATATTCGAGGGTCCTCTCTTACATCCCCCCACTGAAACTCAACGTCCTCGTTGAGCCGGGGAAAATTCATGATAGAAAATGTCAACTTGAAAAGGCAAAAACAAATGTCAACTGTAAAGTAAAGAAGGAGTCAGTTTTTTTTTTTTTTTTCTTGCTTTACGGTACCCGCCTTGGGTACTTCAACTTGAAAGCCTTGAAAGCGTCAGTTTCCATAAAGGCAATGTACTTGGGAGAAGCTAGAAATACTGGCAATCTAATGTTGGGCTTCAGCGCCGGGTAGGGCTCCCAAGAATCCCATTTTGGATCTTGATAAGGGTCCTCCCATCGAACCTCAAACTCTAAGCGCTGCATTTTCTTCTTTTTCTCTTTATATTCCACAATACGCACATCTAATATGCGCTCGACATTGAAGAGTTCATTCTGGTTAAAATCAGTCACCGCAAATTTTGGTCTGCAAGCTGACGGTCTTCCAGAGAGCTCAGGCTGGTCTAACCCCCGTGCACGCTTTAAGCGTGACACGTGGAAGACAGGGTGGACCCGTTTAAGGGACACTGGTAAGACCAGCTCATACGACACAGGGTTCACCACCCGAGTGACCTTATATGGTCCCACCCAACGGTCTCGTAACTTCCGTGAGGGCTGCTCTTTTAAGTGCAACACCTCAGAGTCCAGCCAAACTTCATCTCCAGGCTGAAAACTAACATCAATGCGATGACGATTAGCATAAGTTTTCATGTACACTTTGGCTGCCTGTGCCTCACGCTGTACAAAATTATGCAGTAATCGTATCCGCTCAGCATAATCACCTTCCTCCGGCACCTGGGGATCATCAACTAATGTTACCGGCGTGTCCGGCCTATATCCATAGTTCGCTTCAAAGGGACTGACTTTGGTAGCCGAGTGGATGGACTGGTTGTAAGCAAACTCAGCCACTGGCAACCAGGTCGCCCAGTCATCATGAGTCGGGTTTACATACGCCCGCACTATCTGTTCAAGTATACGGTGTGTACGTTCCGCCTCTCCATCTGTCTGAGGATGATACGTAGTACTTAGATTCATGGCAGTCCCCAGACGCATCATTAGGGTTCGCCAGAATTCTGCGGTAATACGTACATCCCGATCTGACACAATCAGTCTAGACAACCCCTTCAACCTATACACGTTCTCAATGTACAGGTGGGCCAAACCAACTGAGTCCAAGTCCTTCCGGGTTCGAACAAAGAAGGCTTGTGTAGTCAGCATGTCCACAAATGTCAAGATCGCATTGTACTCATTTCCAAATGCATCCACACTCGTGGGAAAATCAGTAATCAGATCCATGCTCACGTGAGACCAAGGCCTATGCGGCTATCAGCTTTAATACACTCCGTAGAGTGGACAGAGATGAAAGCAGCGGAACAGACGCGCCAATCTATACACGGAGACGAGAATAACGTTACAAGCACAGGAGACCCACCAAGGGGCACCAGCGGTGAAAAGGGCGGCAGCCTGGAACCTAACAGGGTACAGGCTAGACAGCGCGTGTCAGTATAACCGGTGACGCAGCCAGCAGGAAGCTGTCACTGTGTCATGAAGGATGACACAGTCTACGGGAAGCTGGCACAGTACTGGCAGAGCCGATAGTTCTAAGGAAGTACATAAGTAGTCACCAAGTCATAAAACGCGTGAGAGCACCGCAATTCATGCTGATACTCCACCTATGACACAGGTGACATACAATACGACTACTCCACCTATGGCACTGGGGACATAGAAGTATATGTAACAGATTAAAAAAAAAAATCAAAGAACTCCGAAAGTCGAGAGAACTTCAAATGAAACCCAAAGGATTAAAGGAAGGAATGAAACAAGGCAAAAAACAAAATTTATTTGCCAAGCTAGAAAGGATGAAACCGAATATCAAAGATGGGTAACAACGGTATAGAAAACCCGATCCGGGAATAGGAACCTAATGCCAAACAATGATAACCAAAGATACCGATGTAACCAGAAAAAAAATGACCCTAAGGAGAAGCGGTCATGCCAAGCATTCGGACAAACCGCCAGAACACAGAAGGATCAAGGGGCTTGGTGAAGGGGTCAGCACAGTTGTCCTTAGTGTTAACATAGGCAACATCTAGTTGGCCATCCTCCACCAGCTCCTTGATGTAGTGATGAATAACATCAATGTGCTTGCTGCGAGGCAGGAGCTGCCAGTCATTTGCCCAACTCAGAGACCCTAAGTTGTCACCTTGAATGATAAACAAGGCACAAGGCAGACCCAGATCCACCCTCAACTTCTTTAACCATTGCACTTCCCTGGCAGTCTGAGACAGGGCCTGATACTCAGCCTCACTAGAACTAATGGCAACAGTGGGCTGCCTCTTGCTCATCCAGTTCACTATGCACCCCCCAGCAAGCACAGCAAAGCCAGTCTGAGACCTCCTGTCAGATCCATCATCAGCAAAGGATGAGTCACTAAAGACAGTAAAAGAGAACTCAGGGCTGTGGGTGTAAGTGAGTCCCAGGTGGGAATGTGACCTCAAATACAAGAGCAAACGCTTGGCTGCCCCCCAGAGGGGGAAGGTAGGGTGAGCAGAAAACCTGGACAGGTAGCTAACAGCAAAAGAAATATCAGGTCTGGTGCAAGTAGCCAGGTATAGAAAAGCACCCACCAGAGATAGGTACTGGCTATTAGAAGGCAGGGGGTCTCCAGGAGGGTCAGTGACAGTGCACTTGGCCATGGGGGCAGAGAACTTGGGCTTAGCAGCAGCAGTAAGACCAAACTGCTCCACCAGATCAACAATGTAGGAGTGCTGGGAGAGGTTGATCTGAACACACCTGCCTTCAGAGTCAAGTGTAACGTTCATGTCCAATGAGAGGAACTGAACCGGTACACCCATCTCCTTGACCTCCCAGCCAGCTTTCTCCATAGCCTTGATCAGCAACTCATATAAAGCCAGCACACTAAAAGCACATATAAAATCATCAACATAGGTCAGGACATAGCTCCACCCACCAAAAGAATCCCTCCTAAAATACAGAGCAGGTTCTGCCTTGCACATAGTTCTGCCTTGAACCCCGTTGTGTTTTGCTTGGCTCGAAGGTATTATGTCTGAAGTTTTTGAGTCATGGAGGTTTAAGTACCCAAGTGACACCAATGCAGTCAGAGACATCCCTGATGAGAGAAGGGTTGGCTTTAAACGCCTCCGATACCAGAAATGGTTCGCAGCCAACAGCAATGATGAGAATGGCTTGATTCCCTTTACATCTGCCTTACATAAGCAGGATCAGATTCGTTCTACAGCACAGTTTAGAATGGGTTCCCATTGGCTGAACACAGAAAGAATGAGGGTGGTGGATAGAGCACACATCCCTCGTTCAATGAGACACTGTCAAATGTGTGGGTTCCAAAAACCTGAGGATGAAATGCATATGATTGATTGCCCTTTTTATAATGATATTCACCTCCGCTACCAGAAGCTGTTTACAGATATTTATAGGCATGTCCATGAGGATACCGACTTAACCGTATGGAATTCTGCATTCCACATTCCACATTCAGAACCTTTATGAATGGAAATGGCACTAAGACTTTCTGGAGCAACCTAGCCGACTATCTTTCTACTTGTAGAAGAGCAAGACAGGAAGCCCTGGACTGCTTAGTGGCACCGTAATTTATTATCCCTTTTTTTTCTTTTCTTCTTGTGACTTCTCATTTGTTAGCTTCTTACCTCCGCCACTGTAAGTGGTTGAGATCTGGGTCCGGCTCTAGGGGGTTTAATACCTACGCCACCAAAATGGTGGTTGGGAGCTTGGTTTGTTTGTCCTCGACACACCCTGATGTAATGGGGTTTTTTGCTTTGTGGGTGCTTTTTCTTTTGTTTAAAGCACAGAGTCTCATACACCCTCGCGGTGTCAAGTAGACTTTAACATGTTAATGTAATGTAATGTAATGTAATGTAATGTAATGTAATGTAATGTAATGTAATGTAATGTAATGTAATGTAATGTAATGTAATGTAATGTAATGTAATGTAATGTAATGTAATGTAATGTAATGTAATGTAATGTAATGTAATGTAATGTAATGTAATGTAATGTAATGTAATGTAATGTAATGTAATGTAATGTAATGTAATGTAATGTAATGTAATGTATGTAATGTAATGTAATGTAATGTAATGTAATGTAATGTAATGTAATGTAATGTAATGTAATGTAATGTAATGTAGTAAACCCATGTGCAACCAAAACCCGCTTGACATCCATACTCCAAGCCCTGGGTGCCTGCTTCAAACCATAAAGGGACTTGATCAGTTTGCACACAAGGGGAACACCGTTAGGACCAAGTACCTTAAAGCCCTCAGGCTGGTGGCAGTACAAGTCAAGTCCAGTTTCCAACTTAGCATTCAAAAATGCAGTCTTGATATCCAACTGCCGAACAAATATTTTCTATGAGTGATGGCAGCAAGGAGGACCCTTATACCTGCTTTAGAAGAGACGGGGGCATATACATCATGAAAGTCCAGCCCAGGACGCTGCAGAAAACCTCGGACCACAAAACGTGCCTTAAAGCGCACAGAACCTAGCAAGACTCAGAATCGCAAAAGCGCACAAAATCTAGCAAGACTCAGAAAGCAGGCACACATTAAAGCGCACAAAATCTAGCAAGACTCAGAAAGCAGGCACACATTAATAATTCACCTCTTTCAATAGCATCGCACCACGTCGCATCCTTCCTCACCGCATCGCATCGCATCGCATACCCAAACTCGCAACTTTCAAATTGCACCTGTCACCCGGCACCCAATAACTCGCTGCTCTCCCAACTAAACCTGTGCGAATAGCTATGACAATAACTAGAGGTCAGACGCAAGACATGAGCATTGACCCTGGATCACCCGGGGATAGTGCACTCCCCCCGTGGTTTGCAATGTGGTACGCTACAGTGCTTAAACCCACACTGGACAAATCGTTCGACTCGATTAAAAGAGAGTCGCATCAAACATTGAAGTTGGTGGAAGGACTTTTGAGTGAGATGCGGGAAACCGTTCAGAAACAGACCACTAAGATCGCAAACATAGAGGCCACTCTGAACGCCCAGAGGGATACGATAGTATCCCAGGAGAAGCGCATTTCCGCCCTGGAAGCTGCTATCAAGGATCGGCCGGTGGTGCCCCCAGCACGGGGAAAAGAATCTGCATGGAGTCGGCCACTCATGCAGCGACCGGGCTCAGCCCCCCCAGGCCAAGCAGGTTACGACATGCAATTCAGGATCTCAGGCATCCCTGAAGATCCCAACGAGAATGACAGACAGCTAGCGGTGGCTGTAAAGTCTAAGCTCACCCAGGCTTTAGAAGCCAACAACACCTACGCCCAGAAGGAGCAAGACAAGGCAGAGTTTACTATTGTGTCCGCTCGACGCATGGGAGGCAAGGTGGATCCCTCACGACCCCGCTTGCCCTAATCACAGTATCCTCCAGCTTCGATGCTTCCTCCATTGTGAGGAACCGAAGGTTTCTCAAGGATAGCGGAATAGCAGCTCTGGATTTCTTGTCTCCTGAGGAGCTGAAGCTGCACAAGGAACACCTCCCAGCGTTTCTGGAAGCTAAGAGGGACCCCTCTAAGTGGGTTTCGTTCAATAGAGGACTCCTGAAGGTGCGGGACAAGGCCCCCCCTCAGGTGTCTCATCGACTGATGCATGAAGTGGACTAAGGTGCCTTGCATGGAACATCAGAGGACAACTCAGTGTTCTAAGCAGCTGCGGTGCAGCAATGAAAGTGGTGAGAAAACACAACATTTTATTGTTTTCACACACAGGGGTGCGTGGCCAGCTAGACACCCCCACATTCCAGGTTCAAATGCCTTTCTTGTGCCCTCGCCCCAAGTTGAGCAAGGATGGGGGGGTCGCTATCTATGTCCGCACTTGCCTAAATGCTACTTTAGTCCATGAGGCACCTGAATTAGGCATGGCATGGATTCGCATACATGGAACACACATTGTGTGTGCTATATCCCACATGCTAACAGCTCATACTACAAACATGGTGACGACTGCATTAGTATAGAGGACCACTTCCTCACTCTAGGTAAAATCATTGGGAACTTCCAGGAAAAAGGCAACGTTATGGTGATGGGTGACTTCAACGCTCGGGTTGGTCTTGGTGTGGACAATGATGATACCGAGTTAGGAGATGAACCAGTATCCAAACCAATAGTACAGCCCCCAACCAAACCATTCAACCGAGGTGTAGCATGGACACAGCTCCCCCCAATCGATTGGGGGGGCCCTACTCCAGCTATGTGTAGTAACTGGTCTTATCATCCTTAACGGTAGAACAGAAGGTGATATGCAAGGTGCACATACCTTCTTTGCAGATGGCATGGACAAGAAATCTGTCATTGATTATGCGCTAGCCGCCCCTAGTCTTCTCAACACCCCTGGTGTCAAGTTTAGTGTGGCTCCCAAGCATGACTGCCCTCTCAGGCCCGGGGGTGGAAAGTTTGACCACATGCCTATCACACTCCACATACCAGATGCTGCCCTTAGGCCTTCTCAAGGTACTATTAGTACACCTGCTGGTGGTAAACCTTCGCCCAAACTGAAATGGAAAGACAACTATGTCCAGATGTATGCACACACAATTAAGCGTGATCCAGACGTTAACCGATTACTTGACAATGAACTCCATAGCTCATCTATGGAAGATTCAGAGAAGGGGATTGCTAGTGCTATTGAACTAGCCATAAGCAAATGCACACCATGTCACAAACCTGTAGCTAAGCGTAAGCACGGGCCCGTGAACGCATGGTATGATGATGAATGCAATCGTGCTAGACAGGCAGCAAGCCAAGCAGAACATCAACATGGCTCTAGCTCTGACTTGGCTGGTTCTATGCACAAGGAGTACAAGAGGATTCTCAGAAGAAAGAAGAGGAAGTGGCTAGAAACACGCATGGAGAACCTTCATACGAATCTTCGGCATAATCCGAAAAGTTTTTGGAAAGACGTGCGTGAGCCTAACAAGGCCACTACGGCAGACATCACAATTCATGATTGGACTGATTATTTTGCAGACCTCTTTGATGTGCAAGTAGGTATTGATCCAAGTCTGGATGCTAGGGACTTGTCCCTCAATCTGATGGACCTCAGATAGAGGCCGCACCAACATGGTTATGTCAAGACTTTACCACCAAGGAGGTGTTTTCTGTTCTCCAATCCCTACGGAAAAACTCCTCCCCCGGGGTAGATGGTATCCCTGCAGAATGGTAACAGATGTGCTTCCATGAAGCCAACTCCCGATTTGTACAAGCTATGACTAACCTGTTTAATCTCATCTGGAAGACTTCTTACCCTAGCCAATGGGCTGCAGCTGCCTTGGTACCCGTACCCAAATCCAAAGGCAGTGTGTATGACAAGGACAACTATCGAGGTCTTGCGGTGAGCAACTCCATAGGAAAGATCTTCTCCCTTTGCATGCTACGTAGACTAGATGATTGGTCAGAAGAATTCAACCTCAGAGCCGCTGGCCAATATGGATTTAAAAGTGGTAGGGGTACTGCAGATGCATCATTCATTCTTAACCATATTGTAGATAAATATAGAGAAAAGAAAAAATCACTCTTTGTGGCTTTTGTTGATTTCAAGAAGGCTTATGATTGGGTCAACAGAGACTTGCTATGGGATTGCTTAGCAAGGCTAGGAGTCAAGGACCCTATCTCAGTATTCTGAAGTCCATGTATATTCATGTTGTTTTCCAAGTTCGCCTACATGGGGACATTGGATCCTCCTTTCCATCCCTTGTAGGAGTTAAACAAGGAGACCCCCTATCCCACTCCTATTCGGTCTGTTCATTGATAGAATTGAATCGTTCCTCCAATCCAAGCTCCCAAATGTAGGGGCTGAGCTTAGGGGAAAGATTCTGCAACTGTTACTTTATGCTGATGACCTAGCTATAATGGCAGAATCCCCGGCAGATATGCAAGCGATGCTTGACTGTCTGAGAGATTTCTGTGAGGCTACTAAGATGGCTGCGAATATAAAGAAAACTGAGATTGTCGTTTTCAACAAGCAATTCTGTGATGAGGCCCGCATGGATCCTGATTACAAATTTGTCTATGATGGAGCACAACTTTCTACAAAGTTATCTTTTATCTACTTGGGATCCCTCTTTGTGGATGGTGACTCAAGCAATCGTGCAAAAGCTGCTTTTTCTAGGATGCTCACTAAGGCCCAAAAGGCACACCACATGCTCCGTAGGCGATGCCATACTATGGAGATATACAATATTGATATTCTCACCCACCTGTTTGATTCTCTTGTACAACCTATCCTGGATTTTGGCTGTGAGGTGTGGGCTCCTTCTATTCTGAACAACACACTTATCTCAAATGACCATGCTTGTGAGAAATGGCATAGAGGTATACTTAAACAAATGTTGGGTGTTTGCCAATCTACTACATCTAATATTATCATGGAAGAGCTGGGTAGAACCCCGTTGTGTTTTGCTTGGCTTAAACAAGCTTTGCGCTTCTGGAACAAGACCATACATAAAGAACCTGAGGATCTCATTAGAATGGCTCTTGAGGAATCTTTTGACTCCAACACTGGCTGGGTTCATGACTTGCGTTGTGCTCTCCACAAGCTAGGATCCAGTAAAAACATCAACATTTTGGAGGCTGTCGATGTCGAAGGTATTATGTCTGAAGTTTTTGAGTCATGGAGGTTTAAGTACCCAAGTGACACCAATGTAGTTAGAGACATCCCTGATGAGAGAAGGGTTGGCTTTAAACGCCTCCGATACCAAAAATGGTTCGCAGCCAACAGCAATGATGAGAATGGCTTGATTCCCTTTACATCCGCCTTACATAAGCAGGATCAGATTCGTTCTATAGCACAGTTTAGAATGGGTTCCCATTGGCTGAACACAGAAAGAATGAGGGTGGTGGATAGAGCACACATCCCTCGCTCAATGAGACACTGTCAAATGTGTGGGTTCTGTCAGCATGAATTGCGGTGCTCTCACGCGTTTTATGACTTGGTGACTACTTATGTACTTCCTTAGAACTATCGGCCCAGACAGTGTTTCTGTCTGTACTGTGTCAGCTTCCCGTAGACTGTGTCATCCTTCATGACACGGTGACAGCTTCCTGTTGACTGCGTCATCGGTCTCTCACTGACACACTCTGTATAGCCGGTGCCTGGCTTAAGTTTCCTGACTTAGGGTCTAGTCAGGTTACAGGCATCCGCCTCTCCCACCGCTGGTGTTCTTTGGCGTCCGCCTGTCCTTGTAACGCTATTCTTGTCTCCGTGTATAGATTGGCGCGTCTGTCTCCGCCGCATACATCTCTCTCCACTCTTCGAAGTGCTTTCTAGCTGATAGGTTACGGGCTCATTACTTCTACCACTGCTTTACAATGCAACTTCCGCGTGGGCCTCCTGCCGGCTTCGAGAAACTTACCCCACAGAATGGTATTTCCTGGTCGCGCGGTATGGAGAGCGTCATTATCAGTAATGGATGCGACCGAATTCTTCCTCTAAAGATTCGTGTTCCCACTGATTGGCTAGATGATTGCGCGCCAGCGGCCTCTGCTGCCGGAGATGAGTCTCCTTCCGATATCATGGAAGCCACCCCCCCCTCCAATACCTCCATTTCTCCGTCTCCTTCTCCTTTTGTCCAACGTCTCCGACCTGAGGTTGAGGATATTCTGATGCGCCTATGCTGTGTTTCCACACAGATTATCCAGTATGCAAGGTCGCCTCCACCCGCTGATGCCCGCTTTACCTACGACACTGTAGACCTTGCTCTCCATAGCCATGAAGATGGCTATGCTTACGGCAAGTCTGACGACTCAGAGGAAGATTTCTCTGATGATTGTATGGAAGATCTACAGAGTGCCAGAAGTGGCGACTTCGGTGGAGTCACTCCCTCTTCTGCTACTAGGGTTTTCCACACCTCCACTGTCTCTCCGGTGTATGAGCCTCAATTGGCACCTTCTCCTGCGGTCTTCAAGCCTCCGTCTGCCGCTCTGCTTGCGCCGCTTCCACCGGACCTACCTGAGGTGGTCAAGCCGTCTTTGCTGCGGAGTTCGTCTCTTGGTCCTTTGGGTCCTCTACTCAACCTTGCAGAGCAGGCTCGCAACCCTGCAGAGCGGGCTCTTGGTGCTTACCATACTCGGGCTCGCGAGGCTGCTGCCATGAGTGTCCACAGATCTGCTGCTGGCACCTCGCAGGAGCCCCTCCACCTCCACCGGTGGGATCTGCCACCTGCGCCTGGCCCTCCGCCGTCTATGAATCCTACGCTGTCCGGCATATCCTGGGAACATCTGCTTGATGGCACACCACCTGTGCGGCTGGCTGTGCGGGACTGCCGGCTTATTCGCCAAGCCCAGTATGCTGGAAATTCTCTTGATCGCACTTTGTACGGTAGGCTGGATGAGGCAGCCCACTCGGGCTAATCTAGATAGAAAGGGTCGCCCTAAGCGTGTGATGGCTTACTCTGAGCTGGGTCATGAGTGTCGTGCTTTTCTAGGATCTGTGAAGGCAGGGATTAACTACCCTTCCCTGGAGGTGTTACCTTTGGTGGGATTGGGCGTAGGAACAATGATCTCCGAGGGTATCAGTATGTGAAGGTCCCTCTCAGTTTTGTTCCTGTTAGGCCTGATTTCGAGCTCGTTGCGAGTGTTGCGCGTTCCTTAGATCTCATTAGGAACTTAGATGATCAGCGCGCATATGATGCTGGCATTGCTGCCGAGTATTTTATGTCGGTTCGTGCCTCGTATGCTCCTGTGCCTGATCCTCTTGCTGCTGGACCCTCGGCCTCTCATGGTGAGTCTCGTGTAGATCCTGCACTGTTGGGTTTTAGTGCCCTGCCCTGGAACGTCAGGAGTTCATGTGTCTCACTATGATGCTTGCGAACATGACGGATGCGATAGTCAATGTGTATCAGGATTTTGCCACTCCTCGGGATATCTTCTTGCATATCCGAAGACAGCGTTTCTGATGCTCTTGCTGCTCGTGTCCCTCTCATGCTTGTTGAGCTTCGGCGTGCAACCATGGACAACTCTGAACCTGTGGATGTGTTCTTTCGCAGGGTCCGGGGCTTGTGCACTGACCTCCGCAGTGCGGGATACCCACAGCCTCAGCGCCATGCCATGCATACTATTATTAATGGCATCATGCACCCCCGCTTCGACTCTCTGCGGCTACAGTTTGGTCTCGCACTGCATCAGAACCAGCCTGTTGATTACTGGACCTGTCTGGCAGCATATAGATCATTAGATTTCTTGAACGTGTCTCTCCCTAAGTCTGATCCGAGGCATCCTGGTTGGTCCCGCGATCCTCCCCAAGTCCCTGCCAATGCTGCTTTTCAGCGTGGCAGGGGACCTGGTCCTCAGGGTTCCGGGACTACCAAGAGGCGCTTGGATTGCACTTGGGGCCCCTGTCTTTCCAAAACGAGCCACTCGGAGGACCGTTGCTGGACGAAACATCCGCACCTGCGAAAGGCCAAGGCTGGTGCACCGGGCATTGAACCCGTGCCCGTTGCCTTGGTCCTTCCAGGTTCGCTGACTCGCAAGCAGTTGTCCTCCTTGCAGGCTCAGATTGATGGGTACGCCATGTCCAAGAACTAGGAGGTACGCTCTGTCCTATTCTCTTGCACTACGAAGTTCTCTAACGTGTGTAGCCCTAGTCTTTCTGAGGGTGTCTGGCATGTGGACTCTGGAGCTGGAATGTCAATCACGGGTGATAAGTCTTTGTTCACTGTGTTTGAATCTTCTGCTGTTGGGCCTACGGTTCGATTTGGTGACGGGGTGATTCAAACGGTCAGAGGGTAAGGGATCCATTGTGTTATGTAGTGATTGGTTACCAACATCAATCACTCTAACCAATGTTCTTTATATCCCTCACTGTCCGGTGAATCTCCTGTCAGTAAATGCTGTGGCTCATTCTCTCCACTGCCAGGTTTCTTTTGATAGTCTTAGTTGCACTGCCACTCAGGACTCTTCTGTTCTCTGGTCCTTCCCTGCCTCCAGTGATGGTGTGTACAAGTTTGCATGTAGGCCTTGTCACACCTCCAGTCTTTGTTTAAGAGTTGCTGACAATTATCCAGCGTTTGCACTTGATGTTGATGAGGACGGTGGGGTTGTTCTCCCTACCACTCCTGCATGGTTGTGGCATAGGCGGTTGGGTCATCCCGGCTATAGTGCCTTACACAAACTTGTCAAGAGTGGTATGGTTAAGAACTTACCCCTCAGTCTGGGTCAAGTGCAAAAGTTGGGTAAGATCCCATGTGATGCTTGTCACAAGGCTAAGGGCAAACGTCTCCCTTTTCCTAAAGAAAGCAAAACTGAGATCCGTGCACCTCTCCAACGACTTCACTTGGATATAATGGGACCAGTTCATATTAGGGGTCTGCGTGGGGAGTTTTACATCCTGTGCCTCATAGACCAATTCTCTGGCTTTGCTGAAGTATTGTGCTTGAGGACCAGGGATGAAGCTCCCTTAGCAGTCCAAACTATCATCCTCAGATGGTCAAATCAGCTGCAGGGGTTTGCCTTTAAGTGTCTGAGATCTGACAGGGCCAAAGAGTTTATAGTTAAATGGTTCGAGGATTGGCTGATATCGGTTGGGGCAGTACATGAGTTATCGTTGGTGTACACTGCTCAGCAGAACGCAACTGTGGAAAGGTATAATGGGGTCTTGCAGTCTATAGCTAGGAGTATCCACCTGGAATCAAAGCTAGCTAAGTCTTTCTGGCCTTATGCCTTCCTAGCTGCTTGTTACCTTCGTAACCGACTGCCCAATCAGGGACGCAAGACACCTTATGAGTTGTTTTATGGGGTGATGCCTGATGTGTCGTTGTTACGTGTGTTTGGATGCCCCTGCTATGTCACGTTAGTCAATGGGAAGAAACGTAACAAGCTGGACGAAAGGGCGTTATCTGGTAGACTGGTTGGGTATTCTCTGGTGAGTAAGGGTTATTTTATTTGGGTTCCTAAGTTGCGCCAGGTAGTAGAGAGTCGTGATGTACTCTTCTATGAACAGTTTAGCTATAACTGTATTCCTGGGCTTCCTCCCTATGACGGGTCGCCGTATGTTTCTAGCATCCCTGCCGCTATCAACGGACACATGCCTGAGGCTGCGGGCCATTCCTTAGATCCTTTGCTTTCCCCAATTGTTGACCACTGTCCTGGCCATAGGATGATTCTGCGTCCCAGGTTAGGGGCTGCTGGTACTGTATTGCGTGAGAATGCACTGGGCGGGCGAGGTTCTGCAGTTCCTACGGATAAAATCTTAGCCGAATCTCAGGGGGTCGCCAGGCCCTCCTCTGCGTCAAATTCCGTCGGTGAAGCTCTAGGATTACGACAATCTCAGATCATAGTGGAGCCTCTTATAGGTCCATTATCTAATAGTCACCCTGCTCCAATCATCTTGGATGGCTCGAAGGGGTTGGTGAGCGCTTCGCCTCCTGCCGTTCCTGATAGATTAATCGGGAGCCCGGGTGATGATGTAGCCTTTGCCGATAGTGCAAGTGATGATCTTGATCATTGGTCAGGCTCCGATACTGCGTATGGCTGGGGTGTTCCGGTCGACCCAGGCTTCGTTGAATTAGAGGCAAATAAGGCCGGCCCTGTTCAACCAGGCAGTAGTTCTGCACTGGGGGCTCTACTACCGGTTACTGCTGATACTGCTGATATCCCGCTGCTCATGTACAAGTAAACTGCTTGTACGTGGGAGCATCTGTTGCCCCCTCCACTGAACTAACCTATAAAGCTGCCATGCTCCCTACCAACCCTGACAGGGATCAATGGCTTCTTGCTATGAAGGATGAGATGGCTTCCCTACATGCCCATGGTACTTGGGTACTCACTCCACAGCCTCGTAAGCAAAAGATCCTGTCAGGCAGGTGGTTATTTGTGAAGAAGTTTGGGGTTGATGGTTCTATACGCTTCAAGGCACGTTTTTGTGGTACGTGGCTTTCTGCAACGTCCTGGGCTGGATTTTCATGACGTATATGCCCCTGTCTCCTCTAAAGCAGGTCTTCGGGTGCTCCTGGCTGCCATCACTCATAGAAAGATGTTTGTCCGGCAGCTGGACATCAAAACTGCATTTCTGAACGCTAAGCTGGAACCTGGTCTGGATCTGTACTGCCGCCAGCCTGAGGGCTTTCAGCACCTTGGTCCCAACGGTGTTCCCCTTGTGTGCAAGCTGCTCAAGTCTCTTTATGGATTGAAGCAGGCACCCAGGGCTTGGAGTAGGGATGTCAAGCGGGTTCTGGTTGCACACGGCTTCACTATGTGCAAGGCTGAACCTGCTCTGTATTTTACGAAAGGATTCTGATGGTGGGTGGAGCTATGTTCTGACCTATGTTGATGATTTTATCTGTGCTTTTAGTGAGCTGGATAGGTATGTGTTGCTTATCCAGGCTATGGAAAAGGCTGGCTGGGAGGTCAAAGAGATGGGTGTTCCGGTTCAGTTCCTCTCTTTGGACATGCATGTTACACTTGATTCTGAAGGCAGGTGTGTTCAGATCAACATCTCTCAGCACACCTACATTGTTGATCTGGTGGAGCAGTTTGGTCTTACTGATGCTGCCCCACCCAGGTTTGCTGCCCCCATGGCCAAGTCCACCGTTTCTGACGCCCCTGGAGAACCCCTGACGTCTAATAGCCAGTACCTCTCTCTTGTGGGTGCTTTGCTATACCTGGCTACTTGCACCAGGCCTGATATTTCTTTTGCTGTGAGCTACCTGTCCAGGTTTTCTGCTCACCCTACCGTCCCTCTCTGGGGGGCTGCCAAGCGGTTGCTCTTGTATTTGAGAACACATTCCCACCTGGGTCTCACTTACACCCACAACCCTGAGTTCTCTTTTACTGTCTTTAGTGACTCATCCTTTGCTGATGATGGGTCTGACAGGCGGTCTCAGACTGGCTTTGCTGTGCTAGCTGGGGGGTGCATAGTGAACTGGATGAGCAAGAGGCAGCCTACTGTTTGCCATTAGCTCTAGTGAGGCTGAGTATCAGGCCCTGTCCCAGGCTGCCAGGGAGGTACAATGGTTGAAGAAATTGAGGGTGGATCTGGGTCTGCCTTGTGCTTTGGTTACCATTCAGGGTGACAACTTAGGGTCTCTAAGTTGGGCCAAAGACTGGCAGCTCCTGCCTCGCAGCAAGCACATTGATGTTATTCATCACTACATCAAGGAGCTGGTGGAGGATGGTTCACTGGATGTTGCCTATGTTAACACCGTGGATAACTGTGCTGACCCCTTCACCAAGCCCCTTGATCCTGCTGTGTTCTGGAGGTTTGTCCGCATGTTAGGTATGACCGCTTCTTCTTAGGGTCATCCTTGCATTTGGTCATATTAGTTTCTTTTCGTTATCAAAGTTTGGCATTAGGTTCCTATTCCCGGATCGGGTTTTCTATACCGTTGTTACCCATTTTTGATATTAGTTTTTCCTCTCTTTCTAGCTTGGCAAATTGTTTTAATTTTTTTTGCCTTGTTTCATTCCTTCCTATAACCCTTTGGGTTCCATTTGAAGTTCTCTCGATTTTTTCGGAGTTCTTTGATTTTTTTTTTATATATGTTACATATAGTTCTATGTCCCCAGTGCCATAGGTGGAGAGGTAGTATTGTATGTCCCCTGTGTCATAGGTGGAGTGTCAGCATGAATTGCGGTGCTCTCACGCGTTTTATGACTTGGTGACTACTTATGTACTTCCTTAGAACTATCGGCCCAGACAGTGTTTCTGTCTGTACTGTGTCAGCTTCCCGTAGACTGTGTCATCCTTCATGACACGGTGACAGCTTCCTGTTGACTGCGTCATCGGTCTCTCACTGACACACTCTGTATAGCCGGTGCCTGGCTTAAGTTTCCTGACTTAGGGTCTAGTCAGGTTACAGGCATCCGCCTCTCCCACCGCTGGTGTTCTTTGGCGTCCGCCTGTCCTTGTAACGCTATTCTTGTCTCCGTGTATAGATTGGCGCGTCTGTCTCCGCTGCATACATCTCTCTCCACTCTTCGAAGTGCTTTCTAGCTGATAGGTTCCAAAAACCTGAGGATGAAATGCATATGTTTGAGTGCCCTTTTTATAATGATATTCGCCTCCGCTACCAGAAGCTGTTTACAGATATTTATAGGCATGTCCATGAGGATACCAACTTAACCGTATGGAATGTGGAATTCTGCGATTCCACATTCAGAACCCTTATGAATGGAAATGGCACTAAGTATTTTTGGAGCAACCTAGCCGACTATCTTTCTACTTGTAGAAGAGCAAGACAGGAAGCCCTGGACTGCTTAGTGGCACCGTAATTTATTATCCCTTTTTTTTCTTTTCTTCTTGTGACTTCTCATTTGTTAGCTTCTTACCTCCGCCACTGTAAGTGGTTGAGATCTGGGTCCGGCTCTAAGGGGTTTAATACCTACGCCACCAAAACGGTGGTTGGGAGTTTGGTTTGTTTGTCCTCGACACACCCCTGATGTAATGGGGTTTTTTGCTTTGTGGGTGCTTTTTCTTTTTGTTTAAAGCACAGAGTCTCATACACCCTCGCGGTGTCAAGTAGACTTTAACATGTAATGTAATGTAATGTAATGTAAGAACCATCAACCCCAACCTTCTTCACAAATAACCACCTGCCAGACAGGATCCTCTGCTTAGGAGGCTGTGGAGTGAGTGCCCAAGTAGTACCATGGGCATGCAAGGACGCCATCTCATCCTTCATAGCAAGCAGCCACTGATCCCTGTCAGGGTTGGAAGGAAGCATGGCAGCTTTATAGGTTAGTTCAGATGAGGTGGAAATATATGCCCCCACGTACAAGTAGTTTACTTGTACATGAGCAGCAGGGGTATCAGCAGTATCAGCAGTATCTAGTAGTACAGCCCCCAGTGCAGAACTACTGCTTGGTTGAAGTGGGTCGGCCTTCTTTGCCTCTAAATCACTGAAGCCTGGGTCGACCGGTACACCCCAGCCATACGCAGTATCAGAGCCGGACCAGTGTTCAAGGTCATCACTCACACTCTCGGTGACGGCCACATCGTTACAATGCCTTGTCCGGTGTAAACCACCAGGGACAGCAGGAGGCGAAGGGATCAACAACGCCCGCGAGCCATCCGAACAGGTGGACGGGGGGTGGCAACTAGTGGACAGTGGATCTATATCAGGCTCCACTATGACCTGAGGCTGTCCTAATCCTAGAGCTTCGCCGACGGAATGTGGCGCAGAGGAGGGCCTGGCGACCCCCTGAGATTCGGGTATATTACAGTCTGAAGGAACTTCGGAATCCCACCCGCCCAGTACCTTCACACGCAATGCAGCACCATTAGCCCCTGACCTGGGACGCAAAGTCATCCCATGACCAGGGCAGCGGTCGACAATTGGGGTTGGTAAAGGATCAAAGGCATTAACCGCAGAATCAGGCATGTGTCCGTTGATGGCAGCAGGGATGCGTGAAACATACGGTGACCCGTCATAAGGGGACAGCCCAGGTATGCAGTTATAGCTGAACTGCTCATAGAAGAGTACATCACGACTCTCTACTACCTGGCGCAACTTAGGAACCCAAACAAAATAACCCTTTCTCACCAGAGAATACCCAACCAGTCTACCAGATAACGCCCTTTCGTCTAGCTTGTTGCGTTTCTTCCCATTGACTAAGGTAACATAGCAAGGGCAACCAAACACACGCAACAACGACACATCAGGTAGAACCCCAAAGAACAACTCGTATGGAGTCTTGTCACCCTGATTGGGCAGCCGGTTACGTAGGTAACAAGCAGCTAGGAAGGCATAGGGCCAGAAAGACTTAGCTAGCTTAGACTCCAAGTGGATACTCCTAGCTATGTTCTGCAAGACCCCATTGTACCTCTCCACAGTTGCATTCTGCTGAGCAGTGTATGCCATAGATAATTCATGCACAGCACCAACCGATTCTAACCAATCCTCGAACCACTTTACTAAAAAATCCTTAGCCCTGTCAGATCTGAGACACTTGAAGACAAAACCATGCAGCTGAGTCATCCATCTGAGGATGGTAGTCTGAACCGCTAAGGGAGCTTCATCCTTGGTCCTCAAGCACAATACTTCAGCATAGCCAGAGTATTGGTCTGTGAGACACAGAACATAAAACTCCCCACGCAAGCCCCTAATATGAAATGGTCCCATGATGTCCAAGTGAAGGCGTTGTAAAGGTGCACGGATCTTAGTTTTGCTTTCTTTAGGAAAAGGGATACGTTTTGCCTTAGCCTTCTGACAAGCATCACATGGGATCTTAGCCAGTCTCTTCACTTGCTTGAGAGTGAGGGGTAAGTTGTTAACCAAACCCTTCCTGACGAGGTTGTGCATGGCGTCATAGCCAGGGTGACCCAGCCGCCTATGCCACAGCCATTCAGGAGTGGTAGGGATAACAACTCCACCATCCTCATCAACATCAAGTGCAAAAACTGGATAATGTACAGCACTCAACAAACGGCCACGAGGGGTGTGACAAGGCCTACTGGTAAACTTGTACACACCATCACTTGAGGCAGGGAAAGACCAGAGTACAGAAGAGCCCTGAGTGGCAGTACAACTAAGACTATCAAAATAAATCTTGCAGTTATGAGCATGAGCCACAGCATTTACTGACAGGAGGTTCACCGGACAGTGAGGTATGTAGAGAACATCAGTTAAAGTGATCCATCAAGCAGTGGTTAGCGTGATGGGCCCATAACCTATCAGCTTTAATACACTCCGTAGAGTGGACAGAGATGAAAGCAGCGGAACAGACGCGCCAATCTATACACGGAGACGAGAATAACGTTACAAGCACAGGAGACCCACCAAGGGGCACCAGCGGTGAAAAGGGCGGCGGCCTGGAACCTAACAGGGTACAGGCTAGACAGCGCGTGTGTAACGGATTGGAATCGTCGCACCATAGCGACATTCCGCAAAGGAGTTCATATGATGTCCGAGTACTCATTCTCTAGTACACATACCGATCCATACCGTTACACTCTTCCCTCCTCTAGGAGTCCGTCACGGACTCTTCGAGTGGTTGTAATCGGTTGGTGTATCATGTACCACGTGATGACGTTGTACGTTTCGGACAGATTCCGTTCCTTGCCGCGTACAGCGGAGCCCTGGTTCCGGGTCGGGAGGATCAGCGATTCATCAGCGATTCGAACTCGCGTCGCTGCGGTGTTAACCAGCTCCGAAACCAATGTAACGGATTGGAATCGTTTCACCATAGCAACATTCGGCAAAGGAGTTCATATGATGTCCGAGTACTCATTCTCTAGTACATATACCGATCCATACCGTTACAGCGTGTCAGTATAACCGGTGACGCAGCCAACAGGAAGCTGTCACTGTGTCATGAAGGATGACACAGTCTACGGGAAGCTGGCACAGTACTGGCAGAGCCGATAGTTCTAAGGAAGTACATAAGTAGTCACCAAGTCATAAAACGCGTGAGAGCACCGCAATTCATGCTGATAGCGGCACCGCATGAGGTTGCAATTTTCCTTGCCTGATTTCTGATCCAGATTTTACCCTCTGGCACATTTCACAGCTATCCACATAGATCCCAATTTCCCGTGCCATTTTAGGCCACCAATAGTGTTCAGCAACAGCATTCAGCGTGCGTAAATAGCCGGCATGCCCAGCGGATGGTGCATCATGGAACTCAGCTAGCAGCAGGTATAATAATAATAACTCAGCAATTGCATCCCAGCAGGTACATATATTCTACCGTATGCGCAACATGTAATGGCAAATGATTTGGCAAACGACCATTTGCCAACGTCGTTTTGGCACGTAAGTGAGCTGGTCCTGGGTCACAGGCGTTTGCCAAGTTTGTCCAACACCGTCGTTTCATACAAACTCAGTTCGACTGGTCCGGATCGCCTTGATCGTTCCTTACATGCACTGATTTCGAGATACAATGAGCTAGTCGCGCCTATCGCACTGACTGGTTTGACCGCCAGCGGTTTGAACGGCAGCGGTTTGAACGCTACCCGGATGCCACGTTTCGATGTCCCAGACCCAAAGGGTGATTTGCCCACCATCGTTCCGTTGCAAGGATCTGCCCCGAGCCTTGACTACAGCATATGGAGGTCTCCGGCTACCCATACAAATCTCACAAAAAAGATTTGATGCACCGAGCATTCCCCCCTCGACCCCCCCCAAAAAACACCACCAACATTACTAACGAAGGTATCAGATTTCCTCAGTTGTAGCCAGGCAGAGCCCTGATTTTGATCATTTCTTTTCCAGTCTATGACCAAGAGGAACTGTTCATTAAAGCATTCCCAAGCAACCTACTTTTAAACATGGAAGAAGGAAATGTAACAGGCAAATTGGAGCTTAGCCAAATGTTTCCAAGTCAAACCTTGAGCAAGTCCCAGACTCAAACCATTTGCCAAATTAGTTTTGCCACACATTTGTGATCCATGACATAAGGTTAAAAACCACATTTGCCAATGTTTATTCTTGCCATTACATGTTGCGCATACGGTATTGCTAAAATACCACAAACCATCCGCATTCTTATGCAGAATGTGAGGTGGATTGCGATAATAGGGAACCGTCGCATATCCCGCAAGAATAGCCTCACGCAGATTCGGAACTGACACCTCATATGTAGGGCTGTCAATACCGTACGGTATTTTCAATTACCGTACTATATATCGTGATATACCGTACGGTATCGATACCGTACGGTATTTTTATACCCTTTATCAGCATCAATTGCGGTTCACTCAATCGTTTTATGACTTGGTGACTACTTATGTACTTCCTTAGAACTATCGGTACAAACAGTACAGTGTCAGCTTCCCGTAGACCGTGTCATTCTTCATGACACGGTGACAGCTTCCTGTTGGCTGCGTCACCCGTTCTCCTGACACGCGCTGTCTAGCCTGTACCCCGATTAGGTTCCAGGCTGCCGCCCCTTTCCTCCGCTGGTGCCCCTTGAGGGTTCCCCAGTCTTTGTAAAGTTATTCTCATCTCCGTGTATAGATTGGCGCGTCTGACCGCTGCAAGCATCTGTCCACTCTCTGAAGTGTCTAAGCTGATAGGTTATACGGTCCTTCATTCTACCCACTGCTTTATTCAATGTAACTTCCGCGAGGGCCTCCCGCCGGCTTCGAGAAACTCCATCTTCAAAATGGTCTTTCTTGGTCGCGTGGTATGCGCCATGTCATTGTGAGCAATGGCTGCGACCACGTCCTTCCTGAGGAGCCGAAGGTCCCCAACGATTGGCTTGATGTGCGCGCGCTGACGGCCTCTGCTGCCGGAGAAGAGTCTCCTTCCGCCATCGTGGAAGCCACCCCCCCCAGTCATTCCTCCAACTTTCCTGTTCCTTCTCATACTGTCCACTGCCTCTCTCCTGAGGTTGAGGACGTTCTAATGAGTCTCTGTGATGTTCAGTCCCAGATCATTGAGTATTCTTCGGGTCTGGTGCCTCCTACCGCCCGCTTCTGGGGTGGCTGCTATTCTGATGCCGATCTGACTGTGTTATTGACTGATTTATATATCAGTCTCTGAGTCGGCATAATGCACACCGGTACCTTTCCCTCCTGGTACCGCGTTGCCTGCCGCCAGGCCACAGGCTAGCTGTGGCCTGCATGTGACTGCAGTACCCTGCTGTACCCATCTCTATTCTATATGATTGCGCCTGTTGCGCTTAATAGCATCTTCTCCTCTATCGAGCCTATGCCGTTGTAACAATCTTACATTAACAGGTTATGTGCGCCATATTTAGACGCTAACGAAGAACAGCCGCTGCTTTCCGCGTTCGGAATCAGTTCCACTCTAACTTGTCGAAGGCCCGAGTTTTAACTAAGCACCTGGACTCCCTGAGCGGATCCTACTTCCCGCTGCTCCGCCTGCCGCTGCCTACCAAGAATCCTTGGATCTGCCACTGCGTCCTACGACTGGAGCAAGCAAGAGCGACCACAAGTCACCGACATCTATGAAGTGAGTATAGGACGACGCCCTCACCGAGACCCACACAGTGCTGTATTGATTGCAGACGATCAATTTGTCTACGACCTCAGCTTAAGAGAAGCTCCTGTCGTCGAAAATTGCCGCTTGGCAACGTTCAACCCCCGGTAATCCACTGGATCCCTTTGGATCGCCGATTCCCACACACACTCCATCCCCCCTTCCCCTACCCCGCCCTTGTAACTCCCCCTATCCCAACACTCCGACCTACAACGCCAAGACTCCTACACAGAAGACCTCACCATGCAACCTCCCCGTATATTCACTGGTAACAACCTCTACAACTGGCGCTGCGCCAGGCAGAATATACTCCTCGCCTTCAAGTCCGATAGGGACACCATTGCCATCGCTTTCGACTGCCAACAGGCGGTGGTCCTTGGCGAACCTGCTGACTCTGATGGTTACCCTGATGATGACATTACTTACCCTGTTGTTGCGGGTGCTGATCCAGCTGTTCCGGCTCGTGGTGTCCCCACCAGGATTTCCACCTGGAAGAACAACAAGGCCTTCAAGATCATCATAGATCATGTGTCAGATGCAATCCAGCAGGCTATTCATGCTAACACAGATATGGCCACTAGAGCCTTCAGGTTTCTGGACTCCCTATACTATGAGGAAGGCAGCAGGCTAGAGCACACCACCCTGACTGCCCTCCTTGGAATACGTATGACTTCCACTGAATCCCTGCAGACATACCTCTCTAGGGCAGCTGATATGTATTCCCAGATTCCCAAGATTCAAGGCACCCACATCGTTTCTACCAGCACCTTTCTCAACCTTATTGTCAAGGGACTGAACTCCCGTCCTAAGTATGATGGGTATATCAATCAATTCAACCCCACAGCAATCACCACTTTTGCTATGCTCCAAAGTGCCATCTTCAACTGGTGCTTAGTGAAGCAAGTTGACCCTGCACCATCCCCCGAAGAGGCTGAAATGGCAGCTGCAGCATACAGAGCCAGGAAGCCATTCAACAGCAGGCACCTCCCATTTAGAGACAGGACTATCTCCTACAAGAAGATGATCTGCTGGAACTGTGGAGGAATAGGCCATAGCTGTAACAGCTCAGGATGCACTTAGCAGCCTGGGGGGTTATTCTAGTGTAACAGTCTACGTGATGTATGTTTATGTGTAAGTCGATATGCGTAAGCTAGCAGAACAGTAAGGGGGTTACCTAGGTAGGGGATGTAGAGTTGCTCGGGAAGAACGTCTTCGTGGAAGGAGTAGAAGGGTTCGTTCTGATTAGCTCGTGTCTATGTACGCAACGTGTGCGTTGTGAGAGATGATGCAGTACATGGGTATGGTACTGTATCATGTGCGTTCGTCACGTGGCTTACGGGTAAGGTGTACCCGTATGCCTTGCTGGAAGGCCAGAGTACCCGTGAAGGGTTCTGTACCGTTACACTCCCCCCCTCCAGAAGAGATGCGGACCCCGCATCTGATCGTAAGAAAGGTGGCTTGTGAATACCAGTTGTAGTCGGATGTGCCGTGCTCAAAATATACTTGATGAATCAAGTTGGTTTCGGAGAGAACCATTTAACATCCCTTTTGAGTACTCCGGGAAAGATAGCTTTATGAATAAAGCAATCTGACCGCCGTGTCGTATGCGTTGAGTGCGATGGGTTGGTGATGGGCCCGTTTTTTCGACGTACGTCGGGACATAACGGGCGTAACACGGGATTTCCATGCATCGACGATGTGAGGGGCACTTTTCTTGACCGCCTTGGCGAGTTCCCAAGTGTCATGCTCAATACCGAAGTCTTGCCATCGGACCAAGTATTCGAGACGTCGTTTGCTGGATGTGCCGATGACACGCGATTTCTCGCGCATGATGCATTGGATATTCCAAATTGGAGCGCCGTCGGAGTCGAACTCAAGCGGTTATCCCACATGGACAACGCCATCGGAGCGCCAATGCTTGATCAAACCCACGTGAAACACGGGGTGGATACGCATCATCTTGGGCAAAGCCAAGCGGCACGCCGTGACTTGCCGGACGACTCCGGTGACCTCGTCGCGTGGACCAATGCATTCCGTAATCGTATAGGGGCCAACAAAACGAGGCGTAAATTTTGGTTTACCCGTTGCCTTGAACTTCATATTGCGGGTGGACAAGAGAACTTTATCACCAAGGTTGAAGAAAACCTCCGTTTGTCGTTTATCGTAATGGGCTTTCTGCCAATCCTGAGCGGCTTGCATGCATGCCTTGCATTGATCTTGTCGTTCAATGTGATCGGCCCACCAATTGTTGGCAGCCGGACATTTCGATTCGACCTCAGCCTTGAGCGGCGTCGTAGGGTCGTAACCAAGGTACGCCCAAAATGGGGTGTTTTGAATGGACTCTTGGTAGGAATTGTTGATTGCAAATTCCACAAGCGCCAAAGACTTATCCCAATCGTCGTGGTACGGCCCCACGTAGTGGCGAATCATGTCCTCGATGACTCGGTTCATGCGTTCCGTCTGACCGTCAGTTTGAGGATGAAACGCAGTCGAAAACGCCTGTCGCGTGCCCATCAATCGATGGAGAGCCACGCCGAAATGGCCCGTGAATCGCGCATCGCGATCACTGAGGAGTTTCTTTGGGATACCATGATATCGGATGACAGGATTCAGGTATAGGGAAGCGAATTCCTCTGCGTTTATCGTAGTATGACAAGGTTCGACATGAACCATCTTCGACATTTTGTTGACGAACACTGCGATGGCATCATGGCCAGAAGAAGTCGGCGGAAGCGCCGTAATAAGGTCCGTGGAGACGCACTCCCAGAATTTCTCAGGAATTTCCACGGGAACCATGGTACCGTTAGGCTTTGCGTTTCCTGGCTTGTTCGTTTGGCACTTATGGCATTGTTTGACGAAGGCAGTAACATCTGCCGTGACTTTGGCCCAAGTAAAAGTGCGGGTGACCAGCTCCAATGTCTTGGTGCGACCGCAATGGCCCATGTAAATAGGGTCGTGAGCTTCGCGGATAATATCCAGGCGAAGGGCTGCGTCGAGGGGGACACACAAAAATTCGCGTCCGTACTTGTTCTTTTGAACCAGTAACCGTTTCTGGAAAACTTATCGCGAAGGCGCTTGCAGCCCGGCGTGAAGTTCGAGTCCTTTTTGTATCCAGCCAAAATTCGATCCATGATGGACGAAGAGGAGGGAGTCGACGCAGCGGGCATGTGCCGACTGCGTCGTCGCGTTTCCTTGACCGGAACTGAAGGTACGGGGAGGACCGTCGGTGGGCGGGGAAGGATATCAACGACTGCGGGACCGACTGCAATAGGACGTTGCTTTTTCGATCAAGGCCGGCATTTGCTGACCAAGAGAGAGAAGACCAACAGCTGGTGCGCAACCGCGACGTTGGCGGGGGCAGAGAGGTTGGGATTGCGACTGATTGGGTCTGCCATATTATTGCGGCCCGCGCGATACTCCCAAGTATAGCTAAAGGGCGCAAGGTCCTCCTGCCATCGGCCCATGCGTCGTGAAAGGACCGCCTTGGTGTCAAAATACGTGAGCGGAGTGTGGTCAGTGACCAATGTCATGTGGGAACCTTCGAGGTAGCATCGCCACTCGGTCAACGCGTGGACGATCGCTAGCATTTATTGTTCCGTCGTTGTATAATTCAGCTCCGCTGGGATATACTTCTTGCTGGCGAAGGCGATGGGGTGTTTATCTTGTAAGAGCACCGCGCCCGTACCAAGCAAAGATGCGTCGGTAATGACTTCGAAAGGTTTGCTGAAATCCGGCAGCGCGAGGACTGGAGCGGATAGCAAAGCTTCTTTGAGGCCTTCGAATGAGACAAGATGTTCTTGTTTGAACAAGGCGCCTAGTTCACCCTTGATGTTAGACAAGGTTTGAAGAGGGACAGCGAGAGACGAATAGCCTTGGATAAATTTGCGAAAATAATTGCACAAACCGAGGAACGAGCCGATCTCTTTCGCCGTTTTTGAGTAGGCCAGTCACGGACTGTGCCGACCTTCTTCGGATCAACTTTAATTCCGTCGCGTCAAATGTAATGACCCAGGAATTTAACTTCTGTTTTGTTGAAGGAACATTTGGAGAGTTTCGCGTAGAATTCGTTGTCCTGGAGGACCTGGAGAACCGTGGCCAAGTTGGCCAAGTGCTCCGCCGGAGTGCGTCCGTAAACCAAGATATCGTCTAAGTAGACCACGACGAACTTGTGCAAGTAGGGCGCGAATATTTGGTTCATGACCGCTTGGAATGTGGCCGGCGCGTTCGCCAAACCCATCCCAAGGACTTTAAATTCATACTGACCCATTGGGGTAGTGAACGCAGTCTTCGGCGCGTCCTCGTCCGAAATTCGTATTTGGTAATAACCAGACGTGAGGTCTAGGGAACTGACCAAAGTAGCTCCACCTAGACGATCAATGGTCTCGTCAATACGGGGAAGGGGATACCTATTTTTAATCGTGATGTTGTTGAGTGCTCGCCAATCGCAAACAACATGGTATCCCGTTTCACCCGGTTTCGCTATGATCATAATCGGCGCACCATACGGGGACGAGCTCGGGGCGATGAATCCTTGCTGCAACAGGTCGGAGACGTATTCCTCACATAGTAAGGTCTCGGCTGGACTCATGCGACGATTTCTGCGATATGGCGCGTAAGCATTGTCTTGCGTTTTGATGACGTGAGGTATAACTCGATGGTTAGGAGTCCCCATAGGCAAATTGTTGAAGACTTTGCGATACTTCCATAGGAGAGCGCGCAGGTCGCTGGCCGAGATGAGCGTTTTATCGTCGTGGTCAAGGATGTTGTCGCGGATCCAATTTTCGAAATCCATGCTTGCCACCGGGGGACCAGGTAAAGGCCCGTCGGACGGCAGTAATTTTGTCAGCAATTTCGCCCGTTCATCGGCAGTGACGTTAGACGCCGGCAAATCCGCTCGGGATTCGCGGACATTGACCATGACATGGTTAGCGCCAGCTTTTAAAAGCTTTGCTGCCTTGCGACCCGTAATGACTGGGTCATCGGTTGACTTGCCCGAAAGTGCCATAGTGAAGAAGGAATGAGCTGTTTCGTCCCGCTGCCTGTTTATAGGTGTTATACAGCAGCCGTACCGTTTGAGCGACAATGTCATGCGATCGTAGTCTAGGACGGGCTTTTTCGTCGCGCATCCAGTCGGATCCGAGGATTAGGTCTAATCCTCCAGGAAGTTTGTCGACGACATGGACATTACATTACATGTTAAAGTCTACTTGACACCGCGAGGGTGTATGAGACTCTGTGCTTTAAACAAAAAGAAAAAGCACCCACAAAGCAAAAAACCCCATTACATCAGGGGTGTGTCGAGGACAAACAAACCAAACTCCCAACCACCGTTTTGGTGGCGTAGGTATGAAACCCCTTAGAGCCGGACCCAGATCTCAACCACTTACAGTGGCGGAGGTAAGAAGCTAACAAATGAGAAGTCACAAGAAGAAGAAAAAAAGGGATGATAAATTACGGTGCCACTATGCAGTCCAGGGCTTCCTGTCTTGCTCTTCTACAAGTAGAAAGATAGTCGGCTAGGTTGCTCCAAAAAGACTTAGTGCCATTTCCATTCATAAAGGTTCTGAATGTGGAATCGCAGAATTCCACATTCCATACGGTTAAGTTGGTATCCTCATGGACATGCCTATAAATATCTGTAAACAGCTTCTGGTAGCGGAGGCGAATATCATTATAAAAAGGGCACTCAAACATATGCATTTCATCCTCAGGTTTTTGGAACCCACACATTTGACAGTGTCTCATTGAGCGAGGGATGTGTGCTCTATCCACCACCCTCATTCTTTCTGTGTTCAGCCAATGGGAACCCATTCTAAACTGTGCTATAGAACGAATCTGATCCTGCTTATGTAAGGCGGATGTAAAGGGAATCAAGCCATTCTCATCATTGCTGTTGGCTGCGAACCATTTTTGGTATCGGAGGCGTTTAAAGCCAACCCTTCTCTCATCAGGGATGTCTCTAACTGCATTGGTGTCACTTGGGTACTTAAACCTCCATGACTCAAAAACTTCAGACATAATACCTTCGACATCGACAGCCTCCAAAATGTTGATGTTTTTACTGGATCCTAGCTTGTGGAGAGCACAACGCAAGTCATGAACCCAGCCAGTGTTGGAGTCAAAAGATTCCTCAAGAGCCATTCTAATGAGATCCTCAGGTTCTTTATGTATGGTCTTGTTCCAGAAGCGCAAAGCTTGTTTAAGCCAAGCAAAACACAACGGGGTTCTACCCAGCTCTTCCATGATAATATTAGATGTAGTAGATTGGCAAACACCCAACACTTGTTTAAGTATACCTCTATGCCATTTCTCACAAGCATGGTCATTTGAGATAAGTGTGTTGTTCAGAATAGAAGGAGCTCACACCTCACAGCCAAAATTCAGGATAGGTTGTACAAGAGAATCAAACAGGTGGGTGAGAATATCAATATTGTATATCTCCATAGTATGGCATCGCCTATGGACGAACACTTTGCCAACATATCGTTGTATGTGGATAGGGAGCGTGACCGTCCCGCGGATTTTGATAATCCCGTCGTTAGCGCAAGTGTATCCGTCGCGTTCGTTTTCTCAAGGGCGGATGTGCAAACCGAGAACCTCAGCCGTTTGCTTTTCCATAAAACAACCTGTCGCGCCTGAGTCTGTCAATGTGAGCAATTGCTTCGCTCCTGATCGGGCGTTGAATAGCATATCGGGGGCAGCAGCGGAGTTGACTTCGTACACCCGATTAGCTCGCGTCATGAGCACGGGGGAAGTATTCGTGTTTCGTTGTGCGTGATTGCGACGGATGTACTTCGTTGACCATCTGGCAGCGATTTGTTTTTCGCGAACTTTGGGATCCAATGCCTCAGTCCGACCACCAGTGTTTTTTTCGACGGGTTTCAACCGGACTGGGAATGCCCTCCTCAGGTGCGGGGCCAAAGTATACTGCCTTGGTCACGTCGTTGATCGCATGCCAATCCTTTTTGATTTGGACGGCCCGTTCGGAGTCGGGAGGGTCATACCATACTTGGATGGCGACTTTATTCGAAGGTGACCCCATATGGTGATCGAACGATTGATACTCCTTAAATAACTCCATACCTTGGAGGAGACTGGAGACATGTTTATCGTTACTTTCATTTTTCGGGAGGATGAACATACCGGATGTGTCGAAGGGTGCATCGTTTTTGCACTCCCAATAGTGTTCTAACACCGACACGACGTTTTCCGGAATGGGGTGAGCGTATATGAACTCGTTTGCGATGGAGACACGCATGCCAAACTCCGTAGAGAACTTCAGTGGACAAGGGGACGACAAGGCATTAGTAGAAGTTACATCAATAGTTGGGGTTAAGCCCAAGTTAGAAAATAGTTCGTCTTGAACTTGTAACAAGAGCTCAAGTGGCTCGACTACTACTACTTTATCGTCGCTAATTACACGATCCAGGCTTGTCAATACCTGACCGGCCGGTTCCTATTCCCAAATCGGGATGGGACCGTTGCCGTCAAGGGCCCAGTTGGGACACGTAGTCTCATTGCGGGCCGGCCAGTTAGGCAAGTCCCGCGTGCGGCAGCGTCCGTCAGCATTCAGCGACCGCACACATGTCCTCATGTAGCGGAAACAGAAGAAGCAGCGAGCTCCATTCTGAAGCCAGATGGTCTGCCCAACGCTGACCGATTTGTTCATATGCATGGCGTATTGAGGGTCTTGACCCGAAAAGTCGGGGGTCCGCGGCCCACTGGGCTGTGAACGGCCCCGACCAGCACCCTGTCCGTATCCTCCTCGACCACCACGGCCCGCGCCGCGGCTAACAGAGCCTTTCCCGAACGTGCGATCAGCACCTTGCAAACTGAGGACCTGCGACCTTGGCGATCCACCCAGCTTGCCGATGTGCGCCGGCTGCGTCGCACTACGTCCTCCACCACCTCGGCCACCGGCCGGGTTGCGACTGCTGTTGGCCGCCAGTTTGGGGCTCTTGGCTGGGCGAGAGTTCATCTCCCCGCCGTCGTCGGTGGTCTTTAGTCCCTGCGAAGAGAAAGAATCAGTGTCAGAATCGGAGGGGGGGGAGTTGGTAAATTGGACGCGATTGAATGCAAGGTCCTTACCCGGGTATTTAGTATCCGCGGGGCGCTTGAATGGATACCTCGACTTCTGATTAGCGTAACCTCCCCTCTGATGGCGATCGTGCTTGTCCGTCAAGGATTTGCCACGAGCGGCGACAACTTTCCTCGCCTCGTCCAATTGCAGATAGCGGAACAAATCCTCCATCGTTTCGAACATAGTACCAGACTCGCGCGGAGAGTGTGCACCGGCGCAGAGTTCATCGGAGAGTCCCGTACGAAACAAGTTTAACTTCTCGCGATCGGTGAGATCGGGCACTTTGCGAAATTCCGACTTGATGGCGTGGTAATAATTCTGCAAGGATCAGGTATCTTGGCGGAAACCACCTTCGTCTAGTTTGGTGAGAGCGACGTGTGATTCCGTTATTAGCTCGGGCAGGAGGAGCGATTCCGCCCATGCAACGATTCCCATAAAATCCAACCCGTCCAACTCATCGCTAGCCCATGCCTCGTCGTAAGTGATGCGGAGTTGGCCAGTGAATGCGCCCGACAGATGTGGAACAATGCGCTCGAACGGACCAAGGTAACCGTCGGCGAACTGGAGCTCCATGATCGTGGCCACATTGAATACCCATCGGCGCAACTTAGCCCGAGTGCATTTGTCCGATAGTTTGTGTTCAATGAGACGTAATTCCTTTCTCATTTCAGTAACACGCTTGGCGAACCCATTGTCGTGATCAGAGTGACGAGTGGCGCGGTTGGCGGGAGGAGGGGTGATCGGCGGGAGCGAACCGGGCTCACGTGGCGGGCCTTCCGGGGCCAGGTGTATGTCCACGCGAACCTGTCACGTCGGAGAAGGGGTGTCTGCAGGCAGCGTAGCTGCGCGCTTTGCACGAGGTCGAACAGCGGCCGGGGAAGCCACCGTAGGTACTGCGGGGCGTCGTTGGGGGCTCGGGCTGAGTAGCCCGAGTAGCGCGATTCGAAGTCGGTTCGACAGGTGGAACCTGGAGGGGCGAACCTGGGGAATCGGCTAAGTCGTGGTCCGATGACGAGTAGTCGGAGACCGAAAAGGGGCCGTCGGGTGGTAAGGGAGTGGCGGTCGGTGCTGTCTGCGGGGAAGGGGTAGCGCCCTCCCGCGGGAGCGAACCACGTTGCATTTTGCCAGTAAGACCACCCGAAGGGGCATAGATGTCGGGGAGTCCAAACGGTTCTGGATCAAACGCCGGGGCTACCTGAGCGACAGCTAGTTCAGCAAACAACCCTGAATTCCCCGCAACCCGCACCTGCCTGTCAGGTGCACGAGGCAACGTCTCGCCCATTTTGTCGTCATTGGCCTCCGCCGCCGGGTAGTGGGGCCGCAGCTTAGTGCCCTTGAGGGCGGCGTCCTTGTCGGCGATGTCTTTGATGTTCAAAGGCATGAATTCCATCCACTTTTGCTTTCGCATCTTGGATGCCGTGTACAAACGGGTCATGCTGTCGCGGAGATCATCAACCGCCTGCAGCGATTCCACGATGTTCTCGGGATCGCAGTCCAGGAGGAGCCCGTCAGCGTAAGCGTTCATATGCGCCGCCAACTTTACGTCAGCATAAGGCGCGACGGGGTGGTCCGCGGAGTGGTAGTAGAGAAGACCATCCGACTTCGCAGCCTTGGCATAGGTTGGCGACGCCTTGACCTGGCGACCGCGCAAAAACGCCTGCTTGCGCGCAGAGATGGGGTCCAGAGCGGCGGCGCCGTCCTCACGAGCGGCCTGAGGAAGCGCATGCTTGCGCCCGACAGTCCTGCCGTTCCCAATCCCATGGAAGGCGGCGCCGCTGGAAGAACCGCCAGGGTCCTCAGTGTCCATCGGCACCGTCTCGTTGCGCGCCACAGTAGAGTGGTGCGCCGCGATCATGGCCATGACATCCGCTTGGGTAATGGCGGCGGTAGAGGCAGCCGCGGGAGCAGCGACTGGGCGCTTACCGTAGGCGACGTTTTCGCGAGTCAGCTGCGCAACGACCTCAGTCAAGCCAGCGTTCTCAGCGAGAATGGGGGCGATCTCTGCATGGGGGGAAGGACGTGGCGAATTAGACAATGGCGTCGGGTTAGTGGGAAACAGTGTGCGATTCACGGGTAAAACATGGTGAGGTGTACCCAAGCGGGAAGGTGTGTCCTCAATATGATCAAATGGATTGCAAACCGAGAAAGGCAGGTTGGTTCTATACCCATCCCATCCGTCAGACTGCGCTCACCTGCTTGAGATTGAGCAAGGTTGGTCTGTGTAGCCTCGAGCGCGGTCTCCTTAGCTGCTAGCTCTGTGCACAACGCATCCATAGCGGACTTGGCAGTCGCTGCGGCCAGAGTGAAAGCGGCCTGGAGGTCGTGCAATGCCTTGCGACTGTTAGTCAGATCCCTGCCGAGGAAGTAGTTGCTGTTTAACAGCTCTTGCCTCTCAGTAGGATCGCCATTGGCCAATGCGGCCTCGGTAGCCACGCTGGAGACGGCGAGGCGCTGCACCAGGTCAGCGATTTCTGCGTCCTTAGCGGATACCGCCGTCGTAAACTGCTCGGTAAGGGCCGAGTTGGCGATGGCGGCCTGATCGAGCTGCGCGCGGAGGTGCCCAATTTGCTCCGCCGCGATCAGGTGTCCAGGCATATGCTCATGCCGCCTGCGCTCCGCGCCAGCTTCCCAGTGAGCGCTGAGCTCCTCGGGGCAAGGCTCGGCCAGCGTCGTCGTCGTCGTCGTCGTCGGGGCCATGCCCGCGCGCATAGGCGGGGCAGCGGGCGGTGCACCCGAGGGTGCCGCCAGACCATCGAAGCCGGCAACCAGAGGCTGCAGCGTACCCACTGAGACAGAGGGCCGCGCGTCGGCAGATGCGGACTCATCCAGCGTAGCACCGAGCTCAGTGTCGGGCTCAGTGTCAGACGACGCCATCCCTTCAGGATTGGTGTCGACCACCAAAATCGTAGGCTGTTCAGCCGCGTCGTCGTTTACCTTGGTTGTTTTGTGGGATGCCATTCTGCACAGGCAACAGAACAAGTCAGTAGGCTGGACAGGAATGAGTGGTGGGCGAGGGAGGGAGAATTACTCGCAACTTCAAGAGGCCAAAAAATTACTGCCACAGGGACTAGTAAATTTTGCGAGCGTAACGAGCTGATAATGCCTCAAGCGTAACTGTATATGACGCGTTCGTCCAGAATACGATGAGGGATAAAAGCACTGCCCAGGCACGAACCACAGGGCAACCAAGAAGGACAACGACGAACCGAATTGCGCGACAGGATGAGCAAACGTGCAGGTGGACAGCAACAAAAGAAGATGCAGCAAGGAGGAAGAGTCGCAGGACAGGCTCGTGAAGTACGCTAATTAAAGCAAGTACGGCCTAGGTGGCAATTGGAGCCGATGCTGCCCAATTGATCAAACCCCGCACAAGATGCTCGGGAATGGAGCGTTAGAAGCTATGACCAAAAGGACAGGACGTGAATGCAAGAATCGAGAGCGTAGGCCATACAGGGGTAGGGCGGGCTAGGAAAAGATGCCCATGCAAGACAGGTCGCAGGCGGCCTAGGGCGTGTCGAGCCTAACAGGACCGTTCACTGCGAGAACCTAACAGACGCTACGTGTACTCGAAGCCTACAGGGAAGAGCAGGAACAGCGAGCAGCCAATGCCAGAAAGCCGGCAGGATGTCCTGGCGGGTGCGATTAATTCGAAGAAAAATTCGTATGCGTGCGTATGTGTATGCGTGAGGTCCCTAAGGAATAAAACCAGCTCCGCTACCAGTGTAACAGCTCAGGATGCACTTAGCAGCCTGGGGGGTTATTCTAGTGTAACAGTCTACGTGATGTATGTTTATGTGTAAGTAGCCTCTTTAGCGATTACAATGGTCTAGTGGTAGACCAGATTGCTAAGGAACGAAGAGTCGGGGGTTCGACTCCCCCTTCGGTCGCTCTTGGCGTTGCAGGTCGTCGTCAACCGCGATGGTAGCTTGTCCAGTTGAGGTAGGAGACCGCTCCCTACCCGCGTTCGACGGGCTCCCTTAACACCACGCCCCACCAGGCGTTATCATTACCTTATGTGTAAGTCGATATGCGTAAGCTAGCAGAACAGTAAGGGGGTTACCTAGGTAGGGGATGTAAAGTTGCTCGGGAAGAACGTCTTCGTGGAAGGAGTAGAAGGGTTCGTTCCGAGTAGCTCGTGTCTATGTACGCAACGTGTGCGTTGTGAGAGATGATGCAGTACATGGGTATGGTACTGTATCATGTGCGTTCGTCACGTGGCTTACGGGTAAGGTGTACCCGTATGCCTTGCTGGAAGGCCAGAGTACCCGTGAAGGGTTCTGTACCGTTACAATAGCTCCTGAGACTGCACCAGTGAGGACACTGACCTGGCTTGCTTTCAAGCCAGCTGACTCAGATGAAGCCGACCACGGATCTAAGTCACCCCCCAAGCAGAGATCAGGAGATGACAAGGACTCTGACGACAAGAAGACTCCCAAAAAGACCAGTGACAGGAGGCAACGTCCCAGGAGATACCAAAGCAGGGGACGCCATGCCCACGTTGCTGATGGTGACCAATCCACCTCCACTTCCAACTCTGACAGTTAGGGTGAAGAACACAACTTCCTGTCCCTGGCACTGGATGATGACAACCTCCAGTCCATGAGATTTGCTACACCAACCAGAGGCAAGTCTGTTTCATTTTCCTTGCCACCTGACCCCCTGGCTGATACAGCATTCTTTGGACAAATAAGTGCTGATGATTAATGCACTATAGAAGATGATGGAGAAGTTTTCCAGGCAGCACTGCAGACAGAATGTATCATAGATACTCCAGCCCACTCTCATGCAACCAGTAACATCTCCTATCTGCATGACATTCAGGACCTTCCACAGCCTATTAGACTGCAGCTGGCAGATCAAGACTCTCCACCTATCTTCTGCAAGCAGATAGGGAAGGCTAAGATCCAGGGCCATGGCAGGACTCTGATCATCCTGAACAATGTACTCCTTGCTGACTGCAACATGCCCAACATCATTAGCATTAATGCAGCCACCAGCCTGTGTCCAGACCTCCAAGTCCACCTGTCCAAGACCCAAGCCATCCTCTCCATCCCAAGACCATCTGGTACCAAACTGCTCCTCTCATGCCCCAAAAGGCATGGACTCTACCTCACCCAAACTTCACCAGTCACTACCAGCAATCCCTCTATCCCTGTGGGTCCTCCCATTGCCTACATCATGATGGTTACCAAGACTCCATCAACTCACACTGGCTCTGAGACAGAGCAGTACCCACCCACTCATGAGATCTCACCCAGTAGAGCTGATCAAGACTGCCAGGATCCCCCCTCTACTTCTGCTCCATCTGCACCCCACACTGATTTTGAGATAGGGCAGTACCCACCCACTCATGTGGAGGCAGACCAAGACCTCCAGGATTCCCCCTCTAACTCTGCTCCATCTGCACCCCACACTGACTTTGAGACAGGGCAGTACCCACCCACTCATGTGGAGGCAGACCAAGACCTATAGGACCATCCCCCTCCTTTCTGCCAGTACCATTCCACTTCCACTGCAGGCAACTTTAAAGAATCTGTTAGTGGTACTGACAGTGATGACATGCCAGAGCTCATCCATCAGGAGGTTCACAAACAGCAGGATGACCCTTGACTAGGAGTAGATGACCCTCCAGACACCACTCCATCTCTTCCACAACAGCTGGACAACCTAACCCTACAACAAGCCAGAGCAGAGATGGAACTCCTCAGTGATCAGATCAGGATCAACTATGAAGAATATGATGGCCCCATAGATGGGGACGGACCACTCAAGCCATCTGATCTGGACACAGCAACTACCTGGGACCAGTGGATACTGAGCAACAGGTCACCAGACATTGTACTACCACTGGGAGAAGTTAACCAGAATGTCAACCACATCCACTTCTCCAACAACTCCAGGCTTAGCCTCACACGATTTGGATGCACCTTAAACCACCTGAACAGCAGGCCTGCTTCACCAGCTTTCAACATCAAGCCAAGGCCTCCACTACCCCAACTCATCACAGCCTTCACCGGCAGGTTCCCTACCCTGCTGACGTCTGAAAAGGAACAGTTCCCACACAGGTCAATGCACAAGGTGCCATCTGATGCCTATAGACCCATCATCAAGCACAATAGCAGGCTCCAGCAAATGGTGCAAGCCTACCCCACTGTTTCCACCACAGCCAGACCCACTCTACAGTGGGCCATTTGCCTTCAAGCTGCCATGGTCAATGCACATGCTCACACACTCTCATTCAGACCAAAGATGATCATGGACCCCAGGAGCTGTGCCCATCCTGGAGGAAAAGTGCTGTGTGTCAACCACCTTAGCATGAACTGGAGCCCCATGGACCTCACCTTTATCAACATCCTCACCCCCCCCCCCAGCCTGGCCCCCAAGTCATTTGACCAGTTCTTTTCCCAGATCTGCCAGCAACTTGACCTTGATGGCTTCCCAAGCAAGCCAGGCACTTAATTCAGTTACAAACATTGCTCTTCATCTGTTGGATTAGACTTGAACACTCTAGAATTTATTAAATTACCTGCCTACTGTACTGCCCCATGTACTTCCACGGGTCACACCCCTTTCTAAATTTATGACTATTCTAGTCTCTTCATGATGTCTGTGCTTTAATTTAGGATCAACCTAATGTAGCTCACCAAAATTATGGGGGGACTAGTCAAGACATCCTGTCTAAAGGCAAATCCTCTAGTCTCGAATCATGCAACTTCTCGTAACCAAGGATATCTTCACAAGCCTTAACCAAGCCTGGACTTTCCTTAACAAGCTTCCCAGCAGTCTCCCTGCTACCTAGCCTTTATATTTTAATTTTCTTATGCCCCTCAGTTAATTCCAGGAATTCTTGAGCTCAAGAATACCTTGAATTGGGGGGGATGTTATTGACTGATTTATATATCAGTCTCTGAGTCGGCAAAATGCACACCGGTACCTTTCCCTCCTGGTACCGCGTTGCCTGCCGCCAGGCCACAGGCTAGCTGTGGCCTGCACGTGACTGCAATACCCTGCTGTACACATCTCTAATCTATATGATTGCGCCTGTTGCGCTTAATAGCATCTTCTCCTCTATCGAGCCTATGCCGTTGTAACAATCTTATATTAACAGACTGAGGATGAGGAGGAGTTCCAACGTGATGATGACGATGACTTTGATGATGACGACTTGAAGAGTGCTACTAGTGCGGACAACGGTGGAGGCACTACGTCTACCGCTACTCGAGTCTTTGCGGCTTCTCCTGTCTCGCCTGTTTCTGAGCCTGCGCCTCCGTCTGTGCCTGTGCAAACGGTCGGACCGGAGGTGGCATTCTCCAGGCCGTCTAAGCTGCCGGGTACTGCTTCTTTCGTCAGTGCTCCCAACCCCCTTGAGCAAGCTGTCGCTGGCTACAACGTGCGTTCTTCATCTGCGGCTGGCACTTCGCAGGAGCCCCCACCGCCTCCGCTGGTGGAGATGCCACCTCCTGCCACTCCCCCTCCCCCTCCCATGGGACCCTCGCTGTCTTGTCAATCTTGGGAGCATCTGCTCACTGGAGGATCTCCTCCGGACCTGAAGTTGCGGGCCTATCGGCTTGTCCTTCGAGCTCAAAAGGATGCTGGATCTCTGGACCGCATCCTGTACGGTAGGCTTGATATGAAAGCAACTCAGGCCAATATTGATCACAAGGGTCGTACTCGTCGTGTGATGGCACTCACTGAGCTAGGACAGCAATGTCGGTTATTTCTAGGGCCTGTCCCTGTAGGAATTAGCTACCCTTCTGATACTGGTGTTACGTTTGGAGCTAAGTGGAGTATGGAGGCCAAGAAGGTAGGCTACCAGTGGGTGGAAATTCCTCGCCCTCGCTGTCCTGTTAACCCTGATTTTGAGCTGTTAGTGAGCTTTGCGAGGTCCCTGCCTAAGATCAGGAACATAGATGACCAGCGCGCGTATGACGCTGGTCTTGCTGCTGAGTACTTTCTAGCGGTTCGTAAGTCTTATGCTCCCCTGACTCCTGCTCCTGCTGCCGCTTCCGCCTCTCATGGTGAGTCCTCTGTAGATCCTGCTCTGTTGGGATTCATTGCACTGACCCTGCCCCGCCAGGAATTCATGGTCCTGTCCATGATGCTCGCTCACATGACGGATGACCTCGTCAAAGTGTATCAGGATTATGCTTCGCCTCGGGACATCTTGTTAGATATCCGGAGGAGGCATTCTGATACTCTTGCTGCCGGGGTCGGCCCGCCCTCTGTTGGTGAATGAGCTTCATGGTGCAGTCATGCGCCCTGATGAGCGCATAGATGATTTATTTCGCAGGGTTAGGGGTTACTGCTCTGATCTCCGCAGTGCTGGGTCTCCAGTGACTCTGCACTACGCCATGGGTGTCATGATTGGTAGTATTTGTCTGGGGCGCTTCGATTCTCTGCGCATCAAGTATGGTATGATGCGTCACCTGGGGGTTCCTCTTGATTACAGGCCCTGTCTCACTGAGTATAGAACCATAGATATTCTGAACATTGCTCTCCCCAGGTCGGACCCCAGGCATCCTGGGTGGTCCCGGGACTCTCACCAGGTTCCTGCCAGTGCTGCTTTCAAGCATGGGCAGGGATCTGGTGCTCAGGGTTCCGGTTCTGCCAAGCGACACCTGGAGTGCACTTGGGGACCATGTCCCAACAAGCGGACCCACTCGGAGGACCACTGTTGGACGAAGTTTCCGCATCTGCGAAGGGGCAATGATGGTGCACTGGGTACAGCACCCGCGCCCGTCAACGTGGCCCTTCCAGCTTCGCTGACCTCGAAGCAGTTGTCCTCCTTGCAGGCCCAGATTGATGGGTATGCTTTGTCCAAGAAGGAGGAGGTACGCTCTGTCCTATTCTCTTGCCACACGAAGTTTTCCAACGTGTGTAGCCCGAGCCTGTCTGAGAGTGTCTGGCATGTGGATTCTGGAGCTGGATTGTCTATCACAGGTGACCAGTCCTTGTTCACCGTGTATAATGCTTCTCTAGCTGGGCCAACAGTTCGGTGATGGTGATGGTGTGGTTCAACAGTCAGTGGGTAGTGGATCCATTGTGTTATGTAGTGATTGGTTACCAACACCAATCACTCTAACCGATGTACTCTACATACCTCACTGTCCGGTGAACCTCCTGTCAGTAAATGCTGTGGCTCATGCTAATCACTGCAATATTTATTTTAAAAGTCATAGCTGCACTGCCACACAGGCCTCTTCTGTTCTCTGGTATTTTCCTGCCTCAAGTGATGGTGTGTACAAGTTTACCTGCAGGCCTTGTACCACTGCCAGTGGGTGTTCCTTTGGTGCTGACCCTTATCCAGTTTTTGCACTTGATGTTGATGAGGATGGTGGAGTTGTTATCCCTACTACCCCTGAATGGCTGTGGCATAGGCGGCTGGGTCACCCTGGCTATGACGCCATGCACAGGCTTGTCAGTGTTAATATGGTTAACAACTTACCCCTCACCATACAGCAAGTGAGGAAACTGGCTAAGATCCCTTGTGATGCTTGTCAAAAGGCTAAGGCAAAACGTATGCCTTTTCCTAAAGAAATAAAGCAAGACAGAGATCCGTGCACCTCTGCAACGCCTGCACTTTGATATCATGGGACCTGTTCATATTAGGGGCTTGCGTGGGGAGTTTTATATTCTGTGTCTCACAGACCAATTCTCTGGCTATGCTGAGGTATTGGCCTTGAGGTCCAGGGATGAAGCTCCCTTAGCAGTTCAGACTACCATCCTCAGATGGATGACTCAGCTACATGGGTTTGTCTTTAAATGTCTGAGGTCTGACAGGGCTAAGGAATTTTTGGTAAAGTGGTTCGAGGATTGGTTGAAATCGGTTGGTGCAGTGCATGAGTTGTCGATGATGTACACTGCTCAGCAGAATGCTACTGTGGAGAGGTTTAATGGGGTCTTACAGAATGTAGCTAGGAGTGTCCACTTGGAGTCTCAGCTGCCTAAGTCTTTTTGACCCTATGCCTTCCTAAGTGCTTGTTATCTTCGCAATCGGCTGCCCAATCAGGGAGACAAGACTCCTTATGAGCTGTTATTTGGTGTGGTACCTGATGTGTCTTTGTTACGTGTGTTTGGTTGCCCTTGCTATGTCACCTTAGTAAATGGGAAGAAGCGTAACAAGCTTGACGAAAGGGCGTTATCTGGTAGACTGGTTGGGTATTCCCTGGTGAGCAAGGGTTATTTTGTTTGGGTTCCTAAGTTGCGCTAGGTAGTAGAGAGTCGTGATGTACTCTTCTATGAACAGTTTAGCTATAACTGCATACCTGGGCTATCCCCTTATGACGGGTCCCCGTATGTATCTCGCATCCCTGCTGCCATCAACAGCCACATGCTTGATTCTGCAGGAAATGCCTTAGACCCTTTAGCAACCACAATTGTTGATCGCTGTCCTGGCCATGGGATGACTTTGCGTCCCAGGTCAGGGACTGATGATGCTGTATTGCGTGTGAAGGTAAAGGGCGGGCGGGATTCTAACGTTGTTTCAAGCATAGATTTACCTGAATCTCAGGGGGTCGCCAGGCCCTCCTCTGCGCCACGTTCCGTCGGTGAAGCTTTAGGATTTGACCGCTCCCAGGTCATAGTGGAGTTTCTGGTAGGTCCACTGTCTGATCACCTCAAGCCCCCGTCCACCTGTTCGGATGACCCACAGGCTGTATTGATCCCACCGCCCCCTGTCTTCCCTGGTGGTTTATACCGGACTAGGCTTCGCGATGATTTAGCCGTCACGAAAAGCGTGAGTGATGATCTGGAGTGGTGGTCTGGCTCTGATACTGCGTATGGCTGGGGCGTTCTGGTCGACCCAGGTTTAATTGAATTAGAGGCAAAGAATGCCGACCCTGTTCAACCAGGCAGTAGTGCTGCACTGGGGGTTCTACTGCCTGATACTGCTGATACTGCTGATACACATGCTGCTCATGTAGGGGTTAACTGCTTTTACGTGGGAGCATATATCTCTACCTCTTCTGAACTGTCTTATAAAGCTGCTATGCACCCCTCTAACCCTGACATGGATCAATGGTTACTGGCTATGAAGGATGATATGGAGTCTTTGCATGCCTATGGCACATGGGCACTGACTCCTCAACCTCCTAAGCAGAGGGTCCTATCTGGCAGGTGGTTATTTGTGAAGAAGATGGGGGTTGATGGTTCTGTGCGCTTTAAAGCACGTTTTGTGGTACGAGGTTTTCTGCAGCGTCATGGGCTTGATTTTCATGATGTATATGCCCCCGTCTCTTCTAAAGCTGGGCTTAGGGTTCTCCTTGCTGCCATCACTCATAGAAAAATGTTTGTTCGGCAGCTGGATATCAAGACTGCATTTCTGAATGCTACCTTACTTGCTTTGGAACCTGGGCTTGACTTGTACTGCCACCAGCCTGAGGGCTTCAAGGTACTTGGTCCTCATGGTGTTCCCCTTGTGTGCAAACTGATCAAGTCCCTTTATGGTTTGAAGCAGGCACCCAGGGCTTGGAGCATGGAAGTCGAGCAGGTTTTGATTGCACATGGGTTTACTATATGCAAGGCAGAACCAGCTCTGTATTTTATAAGGGATTATTTTGGTGGGTGGAGCTAAGATGTTCTGACCTATGTTGATGATTTTATCTGTGCTTTTGATGATCTTGCTTTGTATGCATTGCTGATCAAGGCTATGGAGGCTGCTGGCTAGGAAGTCAAGGAGTTGGGTGTACCTGTCCAGTTCCTCTCATTGGACATGCATGTTACACTTGACTCTGATGGCAGGTGTGTTCAGATCAACCTCTCCCAGCACTCCTACATTGTTGATCTGGTGGAGCAGTTTGGTCGCACCGATGCAGCCAAGCCCAAGTTCTCTGCCCCCATGGCCAAGTGCACTATCACTGACCCCCCTGGATACCCCCTGCCCTCTAATAGCCAGTACCTCTCTCGTGTAGGTGCTTTGCTATACCTGGCTACCTGCACCAGGCCTGATATTTCTTTTGCTGTCAGCTACCTGTCCAGGTTTTCTGCTCACCCTACTGTCCCCCTCTGGGGGGCAGCCAAGCGCTTGATCTTGTATTTGAGGTCTCATTCTCACCTGGGACTCACTTACACCCACAGCCCTGAGTTCTCTTTTACTGTCTTTAGTGACTCATCCTTTGCTGATGATGGGTCTGACAGGAAGTCTCAGACTGGCTATGCTGTGTTTGCTGCCGGGTGCCTAGTGAACTGGATGAGCAAGTAAGAGGCAACCTACTGTTGCCATTAGCTCTAGTGAGGCTGAGTATCAGGCCCTGGCTCAGACTGCCAGGTAGGTACAATGTTTGAAGAAGTTGAGGGCTGATTTGGGTTTGCCATGTACCACTGTCACCATTCAAGGTGACAACCTAGGGTCTCTGAGTTGGGCAAATGACTGGCAGCTGATTCCTCGCAGCAAGCACATTGATGTGATTCATCAATATATCAAGGAGTTGGTGGAGGATGGCAGACTGGCAGTTGCCTATGTTAACACTAAGGACAACTGTGCTGACCCCTTCACCAAGCCCTTTGATCCTGCTGTGTTCTAGCGGTTTGTCCGCATGCACGGAATGACCGCTTCCCCTTAGGGTCATTTTTTTTGTTACATCTGTCTCTTTGGTTATCATTGTTTGGCATTAGGTTCCTATTCCCGGATCGGGTTTTCTATACCGTTGTTACCCAACTTTGATATTCGGTTTATCATCCTTTTCTAGCTTGGCAAATTTTGTTTTTGCTTCGTTTCCTTCCTTCCTCTAACCCTTTGGGTTTCATTTGAAGTTCTCCCGGATTTCGGAGTTCTTTGATTTTTTTTAATTCTGTTACATATAGTTCTATGACACCTGTACCATAGGTGGATAAATAGTATTGTATGTCACCTGCGTCATAGGTGGAGTATCAGCATCAATTGCGGTTCACTCAATCGTTTTATGACTTGGTGACTACTTATGTACTTCCTTAGAACTATCGGTGCAGACAGTACAGTGTCAGCTTCCCGTAGACTGTGCCATTCTTCATGACACGGTGACAGCTTCCTGTTGGCTGCGTCACCGGTTCTCCTGACACGCGCTGTCTAGCATGTACCCTGATTAGGTTCCAGGCTGCCGCCCCTTTCCTCCGCTGGTGCCCCTTGGGGGCTCCCCAGTCTTTGTAAAGTTATTCTCATCTCCGTGTATAGATTGGTGCGTCTGACCGCTGCAAGCATCTGTCCACTCTCTGAAGTGTCTAAGCTGATACCCTTTTGGGGGAAAATCAGTATAAGACCAAGGGGATATAACAGGAAATACCGTTTACACGTCCATACACTTAAAATCAAGTCAAATGAACCAATATTGAGGGAGACAGAAAACACGGTAATATCGTGGTCTATTACCGTACGATATACCGTACGGTACCGTACGGTATAAGGCGGTGTACTAAATTCCCTGGCCCAGACTCAGGTGCTCCTCAAAAAATAAGGAAATTGTTACATAGTCAGCGGAGCCCGAACATCGTCTGATCACCTGGACAGTTTTATAACAGTCAGGGTATAGGAAAAATTCCCCTCCGAACCTGGTCCATGAGGTAAACTACAGAGCGAACTAGCAAGGCATAAATTTTTTACATAAATATTTTAACTACCCATGCCTTTAGGGAACTACTAGACGGACCTGGACAAGGCTAACTAAGCGTGGATATCGCACAGACGAACTTGAAAATTGGAAGATGGTGAGCAGCCCAGAGTTGGCTGAAAAACCATGTAATAGTCCAATCCAATTTACTACAAGTTACTACATGCTCTTGAGGTCCCTGGAACGAATGCTCTACATCTACAAGCCCATGTCTAGCATGTCGCCACCCTCCTTGGACTCGTGGTTGGACTTGATAAAGATCAGCTTCTCTGCCATCTGGTGGCTCAGGTTGCTCCGCAGCTTAGTGTACATCCTCCCCCATGTAGACCAGACCCCCTGGTAGAAGTTGACGGATTGGCGCAGGAAATCGTAGCTGCACAGGTCTTGCACTGGAGCACTACTGCCATGGAGGGCTCCTCATGGACAATGCGGAAGTGGGTTTCATACTTGAGAGACTTGCTCTTCAGCTTCGCATACAGATCGCGAGGATTCCAATTGACTCCCAAATGCTTTTGTTTCCCATCACTGTCGAGGTAACGGGTGGTAGTAGAAACCGCATCAGCAGATCCGGATCCAGACATGGCGGAAGAGCACAGCACAGAAAAGAGGGATCGAATACAATCTGAACTTAAATATGAATTCGAAAGGCGGCTTTGGCTTCGAGTTTATTAGCTTGTTCTGTTAATTCAGGTCGATATTACTAAGTGGCGAACTGTTATCTAACTGATATCGACCTGAATTAAGAGAACAAGCTGATAAACTCGAAGCCAAAGCCGATTTGGACCAAACACGATAGATCGTACGGTAAACACGATATATCGTGTTTACCGTACGATGGATCCCAAAAATACCGTACGGTTAGCATGTTTTACCGTACGGTATATAGTACGGTACACGGTAAAATAAATACCGGGCGGTATAAAGCTTGACAGCCCTACTCATATGCAACATTCAGTTGTTCTTTATGTAGGAGGCGGGACAAAGCGTCTGCGCGGTTGCGTTCCCCTGGCAAATACTCCACCACCATGCTTGGCTGGAAATCTGCTAAGGTCTCTCAACCGGCCTGTCGCCTTGACAGTTCTTTCTGCTTAAAGAAATACTGAAGTGAATGATGGTCTGTGTATACTGTGAACTGCTTGCAACCCTCTAGGTAATGCCTAAAAGTGCGCAGTGCGTGTACAATGGCAAGCAATTCCAATTCAATGCACCGCATATTTCTGCTCAGCATCAGACAATTTTCTGGATTCATAGCATACATGATGACCCTCCTGCTCTAACACCGCTCCAACTGCAATTATAGACGTGTCTGTATACAGATCAAACACCGCGTCTGGACCGGTGACAGGTAGGCGCAAAACAGGTGCTGCTACTAATGCGGCTCTCAGCTGTTCCATGGCATCTAGTGCGGTTTGGGGTAAGACAGCTGGGAATGGTTTCAGTGCACTAGTGAGTTCAGTCAATGGGGCACATATCGCACTAAAACCCTTGATGAAACGCCGATAAAAATGAGCAAACCCCAGCAATCGTCTAACTTCAGTGACAGAAGCTGGAGGAGGCCAATTTACAATGGCTTGCACCTTGGCTGGGTCTGTGGACAGCCCCTTATCACTCACTATACAGCCCAAGAAACGGGTCTCCTTAGCTGCAAACCTACACTTGCTTACTTTGATCTTGAAATTGTGCTTATCAAAGGCTTCAAGGACCAATCTCACATGTTCAATATGTTCTGCCTCTGTCTTGCTGAAAACCAAGTACATCATCCAAGTATATGAATGCAAACTTATCAAGGTATGGCCTGAGCACTTCATTCATCACCCGTTGGCACGTGGCTGGCGCATTTGTGAGGCCCATAGGCATCACTAGCCACTCATACTACCCATAGCATGTACGAAATGCAGTTTTGTCCACATCTTCCTCATGCATGGGAATCTGATGATAAGCAGATGCCAAGTCCATGGTCGTAAAGAACTTAGCCCCTTGCATCATGTCCAACATCTCATCAATTCGAGGAAGTGGATACCTATCCTTGATAGTGATTTCATTCAACGCCCTATAGTCAATGCATAGACGAAGGCTTCCGTCTGGTTTCCTAGCAAATACAACAGGAGATCCAAATGAACTTGTGGAGGGTCTAATCCAACCATTTTTGATAAACTCCTCTATCTTATCTCTCAACACTTCCAATTCCGCCGGGGACATTCTCCTAAGACCCAATTCAGGTATCCGGGATCCTTCTTTCAAGAAGATCCGATGCCGTGCATTGGCCTTCAGGTTGACACCTTGGGGAGCTGAAAAAGTTGAGCTATGAGATTTGAGGACTTTATGAAACTGAGACTGGCTGACTGGGGTCATGCATGGTAGTGTGAGGAGCCAGGGGGTCTGTGTGGTCCTCTCCCTCTACCACTTCAGTGACTGTCAACACGAAACACTCATACCCATCTTTCTTACTCTGTTGCAGCACTTTGGCCATCTTCTCAGCCGACAGCAACTGGATAGCAGGACCTCCTAATCTAGTTGCAATGCCGGGTAAGTTGAAAGGTGCAACGATTCTGTTGTCAGCCCAGTGCCCCAGTCAATAATCGGATTGTACGTGCTTAACCATGGCATACCGAGCACCAGATCAAACCCACTAATTGCAGTTACCACGAAGTCGCGGGTTTCGCTGAAGTCGTGTTCAAGTGAATAGGTTGAATGCACCCTAGTTGCCGTAGCTGTTTTTGAACCGTCAGCCATTTTTATTTGCAAAGGCACTGGTAAATCATGGGTATCTAGTTTCAACTCACTGACCAACTTGCTTGAAATGAAGTCTCGGGTGGCGCCACTGTCCACCAACACACGTAGGGAACGCTTCTTCAGGGTCCCCAACAGCACTAGCAGCTTTGCATCCGCTGTAGAAGCAGATGTCAGTCTTGCTCGGATCATAGTCGCAGGTAGTTCTCGATAGGTCAACGGCCCTGCCGCAATAGCCGTAGCCTGTTCCACTGATGAAGGCGACCAGTAGTGGATGCTGTAGCCATACTTCGAGGGGCCCATAGGCACCCTCCGGTCAACATCTTCCAGATCTGGGGCTGGAACTCTGAATAAGCAGCAAAACCTGGGGATGGACTTGATGAGCTTAGCACCCTTGATGAACAGCCTAGCTGTGTGTGCTGTAGATGGTACCACAAACAACACTGCTAAATGCTCAACTCCCTTGGATGCACAAGTCTCCAGCAGCTCCAGGTATTGCTCGACATGGACCAACAACGGGGTGGCCAACAGAACGGTAGGTTCCTACTCTCTCTTCCGCAACTCCTGTTCAAAGTCTTGCGGACTAAAGCCTTGAACATCCACCAGAGGCCCATACTTTGCTGCCAACTCCCTCTTCTCAAAGTGGTCCAACTCCATGTAATGTGCCCGCAGACGAGACGAAGTGAGTCCAAGGCTTGTATTGACGTTACCGTTCATCTCACTGATCTCATTGTCTAGGACACACTCTGCACGTGCATCTTCGGTTCTAGCTCGGAGGGGTACCCCCCCTATCCCCTGTTTTTTTGACTTCCTGCGGGATGGGGATCCACGGATGTGGCCGAGTTCTTTGCAATCAAAACAGCGTCCTTCTCGTCTCAGGCGCTGTCGTTCTTGTTCATCCATCACTTGAAATCTGACCCTTCCTTTCGCAGGAGAATTGGAACGGGATGACCCTCTGGATGATGAACGGGTGTGTCACCGCGACCATTCCTACCTTTGCCCAGATTCGCCACCACAGAAGCAACAATAGCGTCCACGTTCATAGGCTGTGCTCCACCGCTGCTGCTACTATGCTGATAAGAAGGGGCTGTCAGCATGAATTGCGGTGCTCTCACGCGTTTTATGACTTGGTGACTACTTATGTACTTCCTTAGAACTGTCGGTCCAGACGGTGTTTCTGCCTGTACTGTGTCAGCTTCCCGTAGACTGTGTCATCCTTCATGACACGGTGACAGCTTCCTGTTGGCTGCGTCACCGGTTCCCCTGACACGCACTTTACTGCCTGCGCCTGGCTTAAGATTCCTGGCTTAGGTTTTAGACTCAGGGTCTGGCTACCGCCTCTTCCACCGATGGTGCTCTTTGGCGTCCGCCTGTCCTTGTAACGTTACTCTCGTCTCCGCATTTATAGATTGGCGTTCTGCACTCACTTTGTCCACTCTCCGGAGTGTTATCCAAGCTGATAGGTTATAAGGCCCCTCATTTACTACCACTGCTTTGCGATGCAACTTCCGCGAGGGCCTCCCGCAAATTTTGAGAAACTCCATGACAAGAATGGTGAATCCTGGACGCGCGGGATGCGCAGTGTCATTATAAGCAATGGCTGCGACCGTGTCCTTCCAACGGAGGACCCGGGTCCTCTTGATGATTGGCTAGACGTTTGTGCACCAGATGCCTGTGCTAGCGGTCATGAGAGTCCTTCCGCCATCGTGGAAGTAACCCCCCCAATCAATCCTCCACCTTTGCGGCTCCTTCTGCTACTGTCCAACGCCTCTCTCCTGAGGTTGAGGACGTTCTGATGCGTCTCTGCTGTGCTTCCACTCAGATTATACAGTATGGAAGGGCGCCTCCACCTCCTGATGCCCGTTTTGACTACGACTATGAAGATCTTGCTAGTCATCGCCGGGAAGATGGTTATGATGATGATGATGATGATGATGATGAGGATCTGCAGAGTGCTATAAGTGGTGACTTCGGTGGAGGTACTCCTTCCACTGCTACTCGTGTGTTCAATTCTACCGTCTCTCCAGTGTATGAGCCTCTGTCGGCACCTGCTCTTGCGCCTTCCCCAGAGTTTAAGCCTGAGCCCGCTTCTGCGCCTATGCTTGCGCCCCTTCCACCTGTCCACCCGGAGGTGTCCAGGCCGTCTTTGATGCAGAGGTCTGCATCTTTCACCTTGCCTCCGGACCGAGGTCTGTCTGGCTACAACACTCGTGCTCGAGAGGCTGCTGCTACAGCGGGCCGCGCATCCTTTGCTGGCCCTTCGCAAGAGCCCCCTCCACCCCCGCCTCCGCCGGTGGAGCTGCCACCTGCTCCTGGCCCTCCGCCTTCTGTGCCTCCTTCGCTGTCATGCGAGTCCTGGGAGCATTTGCTCGATGGCGGACATCCTCTGCGTCTATCCCTGCAGGACTGCCGTCTTATCCGCCAGGCTCAACATGCTGGGGACCCCTTGGACCGCATTCTGTACGGTAGGATGGATATGAAAGCCACTCAGGCTATGGTTGATAGCAAGGGTCGCCCTAGGCCTAGGCGTGTGATGGCTTACTCTGAGCTGGGTCTAGAGTGTCGGGCTTTTCTAGGACCGGTCATGCCAGGGATGAACTACCCTCCTGCTAATGGTGTGACCTTTGGAGGGATTGGTCGTAGGAACAATGACCTGCGAGGTTATCAGTTTGTGAAGGTGCCCCTGCCTTTCTGTCCTGTTCGTCCTGATTTTGAGCTCATTATGGGGGTTGCGCGTTCCCTAGATCTTATCAGGAACTTAGATGACCAGCGCGCCTATGACGCTGGTCTTGCTGCTGAGTACTTTCTGGCGATTCGTGAGTTTTTAGCTCCTCGGTCTGCTCCTCCTGCTGCTGGAACTTCGGCCTCTCATGGTGAGTCTGGTGTCGATCCTGCACTGTTGGGTTTCAGTGCGCTTACCCTGCCCCGCCAAGAGTTCATGATCTTATCCATGATGCTTGCCAACATGACGGATGCCCTAGTCAAGGTATATAAGGACTTTGCTTCACCTCGGGATATCTTTTTGCATATCCGGAGGCAGCAGTCTGATGCCCTTGCCTCTCGTGTCCCTCTCTTGCTGAAAGAGTATCATGCTTCGGTCATGGGCACTCATGAGCAGGTTGACGCTTTCTTTCTTCGGGTTCGCGGTATGTGCACTGACCTGCGTAGTGCTGGGTTTCCGCAGACTCAGCGTCACGCCATGGGCATCATAGTTCAAGGTGCGAGTCTGCCCCGTTTCGAAACGCTGCGGATTAAGTATGGTATCATGCTATACAACCAGCAACCTGTTGAGTACTGGTCCTGTCTAGAGGAATATAGGCAGCTAGACATTCTGAACATAGCGCTCCCTCAGTTGGATTCCAGGCACCCTGGTTGGTCCCGGAACACTCCCCAGTTTCCTGCTAATGCTGCATTTCAGCGGCGGCAGAAAACTGGTGGTGATTCTGGGTCTAACAAGAGGCGCCTGGAATGCACCAGGGGACCATGCCCCCACAAGGATGGTCACTCGGAGGACCGTTGCTGGACAAAGTTCCCGCTCCTGCGAAGGGTCCGTGATGGTGCAACGCGTCCTGGACCGTTGCCTGTTAACCTGGCCCTTCCAGGTCACCTTACTCCAAAGCAACTGTCCTCCTTGCAGGCTCAAATTGATGGGTTTGCTATGCAGAAGTAGGAGGTAAGCCCTGTCCTTTTCTCCTGCACCTCAAAGTTCTCTCTTGTGTGTAGCCCGAGCCTGTCTGAGGGTGTCTGGCATGTGGATTCTGGAGCTGGTATGTCCATCACAGGTGATAAGTCTTTGTTCACTGTGTTTCATGTTCCTTTGAATCTGCCATCAGTTCGATTTGGTGATGGAGTGGTTCAACGGGCAGAGGGTATGGGATCCATTGAGTTATGTAGTGATTGGTTACCAACACCAATCATTCTAACTGATGTTCTCTATATTCCTCACTGTCAAGTGAACCTCCTGTAAGTAAATGCTGTGGCTCATTCTCTCCACTGCAAGGTTTCTTTTGATAGTCTTAGTTGCACTGCCACTCAGGACTCTTCTGTTCTCTGGTCCTTCCCTGCCTCCAGTGATGGTGTTTACAAGTTTACATGTAGGCCTTGTTACACCACCAGTGGCTGTTTGTTTGGTGCTGACGATTACCCGGCCTTTGCACTTGATGTTGATGAGGACGGTGGAGTTGTTATCCCTACCACTCCTGAATGGCTGTGGCATAGGCGGTTGGGTCACCCCGGCTATGATGCCATGCACAGACTTGTCAAGAAGGGTATGGTTAGGAACTTACCCCTCTCCCTCAAACAGGTCCAGAAACTGGCTAAGATCCCTTGTGATGCTTGTCAAAAGGCTAAGGGCAAACGTCTCCCTTTTCCTAAAGAAAGCAAAGCTATGATCAATGCACCTCTCCAACGCCTTCACTTGGACATAATGGGACCGGTTCATATTAGGGGTCTGCGTGGGGAGTTTTATATTCTGTGCCTCACAGACCAACATTCTGGCTATGCTGAGGTGTTGTGCTTGAGGTCCAGGGATGAAGCTCCCTTAGCAGTCCAAACTATCATCCTCAGATGGATGAATCAGCTGCAAGGGTTTGCCTTTAAGTGCCTGAGATCTGACAGGGCTAAGGAGTTTATAGTAAAGTGGTTTGAGGATTGGCTGATATCGGTTGGGGCAGTGCATGAGTTATCTTTGGCATACACTGCACAGCAGAATGCAACTGTGGAGAGGTACAATGGGGTCTTACAGTCTATAGCTAGGAGCATCCACCTGGAGTCTAAACTAACTAAGTCTTTCTGGCCCTATGCCTTCCTAGCTGCTTGTTACCTTCGTAATCGCTTGCCCAGTCAGGGAGATAAGACTCCTCATGAGCTTTTCTTTGGGGTTATGCCTGATGTGTCGTTGTTGCGCGTGTTTGGTTGCCCTTGCTACGTAACGTTAGTCAATGGGAAGAAGCGCAACAAGCTGGACGAAAGGGCGTTATCTGGTAGACTGGTTGGGTATTCTCTGGTGAGTAAGGGTTATTTTGTTTGGGTTCCTAAGTTGCGCCAGGTAGTAGAGAGTCGTGATGTACTCTTCTATTAGCAGTTTGATCATAACTGTATTCCTGGGCTATCTCCCTATGACGGGTCTCCGTATGTCTCTCGCATCCCTGCCGCTATCAACGGACACATGCCTGCGCCTGCGGTTAATTCCTTAGACCCTTTGCTAACCCCAATTGTCGACCGCTGCCCTGCTCATGGGATGACCTTGCGTCCCAGGTCAGGGGCTGATGGTGCTGCATTGCGTGTAAAGGCACTGGGCGGGCGAGATTCTGCAGTTCTTTCAGATAAAATCTTAGCCGAATCTCAGGGGCTCGCCAGGCCCTCCTCTGCGCCACATTTCGTGGGTGAAGCTTTAGGATTACGACAGCCTTCGATCATATTGGTACCTGGATCAGGTCCATTGCCTAATAGTTGCCAACCTCCGACCGCCTCGGATGGCTCGCAGGTGTTGATAACCTCTTCGCCTCCTGCCATCCCTGGTGGATCATTCGGGTCAAGCCCATGCGACGATGTAGCCGTTGCCGATAGTGCAGGTGATGATCTGGAACACTGGTCGGGTTCCGATACTGCGTATGGCTGGGGTGTTCCAGTCGACCCAGGCTTCGTTGATATAGAGGCAAATAAGGCCGGCCCTGTTCAACCAGGCAGTAGTTCTGCACTGGGGGCTATACTACCGGTTACTGCTGATACTGCTGATATCCCCGCTGCTCATGTACAAGTACACTGCTTGTACGTGGGAGCATACATTTCCACTTCCACTGAACTAACCTTCAAAGCTGCTATGCTTCCCTCCAACCCTGACAGGGATCAATGGCTACTTGCTATGAAGAATGAGATGGCGTCCCTACATGCCCATGGCACTTGGGCACTCACTCCACAGCCTCTTAACCAGAGGATCCTGTCTGGCAGGTGGTTATTTGTGAAGAAGTTTGGGGTTGATGGTTCTATCCGCTTCAAGGCACGTTTTGTGGTCCGTGGTTTTCTGCAGCGTCCTGGGGTGGATTTTCATGATGTATATGCCCCCGTTTCTTCTAAAGCAGGTTTGAGGGTGCTCCTGGCTGCCATCACTCATAGGAAGATGTTTGTTCGGCAGCTGGACATCAAGACTGCATTTCTTAATGCTAAGCTACAACCTGGTCTGGACCTGTACTGCCACCAGCCTGAGGGCTTTAAGGTACTTGGTCCTGACGGTGTTCCCCTTGTGTGCAAACTGATCAAGTCCCTTTATGGTTTGAAACAGGCACCCAGAGCTTGGAGTATGGATGCCAAGCGGGTTTTGGTTGCACATGGTTTTACTATGTGCAAGGCAGAACCTGCTCTGTATTTTAGAAGGGATTCTATTGGTGGGTGGAGCTATGTCCTGACCTATGTGGATGATTTTATCTGTGCTTTTAGTGAGCTGGATAGGTATGTTTTGCTGATCAAGGCTATGGAGAAAGCTGGCTGGGAGGTCAAAGAGATGGGTGTACCGGTTCAGTTCCTCTCCTTGGACATGGCTTGTACACTTGACTCTGATGGCAGGTGTGTTAAAATCAACCTCTCCCAGCACTCCTACATTGTGGAACTGGTGGAGCAGTTTGGTCTTACTGCTGCTGCCAAGCCCAGGTTTGGTGCCCCCATGGCCAAGTCCACTGTCACTGACCCTCCTGGGGAACCCCTGCCCTCTAATAGCCAGTACCTCTCTCTTGTAGGTGCTTTGCTATACCTGGCTACTTGCACCAGGCCTGATATTTCCTTTGCTGTTAGCTACCTGTCCAGGTTTTCTGCTCACCCTACCGTCCCCCTCTGGGGGGCTGCCAAGCGTTTGCTCTTGTATTTGCGGTCACATTCCCACCTGGGGCTCACTTACACCCACAGCCCTGTGTTCTCTTTGACTGTCTTTAGTGACTCATCCTTTGCTGATGATGGGTCTGACAGGAGATCTCAGACTGGCTTTGCTGTGCTCGCTGGGGGTGCATAGTGAACTGGATGAGCAAGAGGCAGCCTACTGTTGCCATTAGCTCTAGTGAGGCTGAGTATCAGGCCCTGTCCCAGGCTGCCAGGGAGGTGCAATGGTTGAAGAAGTTGAGGGTGGATCTGGGTCTGCCTTGTGATTTGGTTACCATTCAGGGTGACAACCAAGGTTCTCTGAGTTGGGCACATGACTGGCAGCTCCTCCCTCGCAGCAAGCACATTGATGTTATTCATCACTATATCAAGGAGCTGCGAGGAGTGGTGGAGGATGGTTCACTGGATGTTGCCTATGTTAACACCAAGGACAACTGTGCTGACCCCTTCACCAAGCCCCTGGATCCTGCTGTGTTCTGGCGGTTTGTCCGTATGCTTGGAATGACCGCTTCTTCTTAGGGTCATTTTTTGTGTGTTACATCGGTTTCTTTGGTTATCATTGTTTGGCATTAGGTTCCTATTCCCGGATCGGGTTTTCTATACCGTTGTTACCCATCTTTGATATTCGGTTTTCATCTGTTTCTAACTTGGCAAATTTTTGGTTTTTGCCTTGTTCATTCCTTCCTATAACCCTTTGGGTTCCATTTGAAGTTCTCTCGTTTTTTCGGAGTTCTTTGATTTTTTTTTTTTTAATTGTTACATATAGTTCTATGTCACCAATGCCATAGGTGGAGTAGTCGTCTTGTATGTCACCTGTGTCATAGGTGGAGTGTAAGCATGAATTGCGGTGCTCTCACGCGTTTTATGACTTGGTGACTACTTATGTACTTCCTTAGAACTATCGGTCCAGACGGTGTTTCTGCCTGTACTGTGTCAGCTTCCCGTAGACTGTGTCATCCTTCATGACACGGTGACAGCTTCCTGTTGGCTGCGTCACCGGTTCCCCTGACACGCACTTTACTGCCTGCGCCTGGCTTAAGATTCCTGGCTTAGGTTTTAGACTCAGGGTCTGGCTACCGCCTCTTCCACCGATGGTGCTCTTTGGCGTCCGCCTGTCCTTGTAACGTTACTCTCGTCTCCGCATTTATAGATTGGCGTTCTGCACACACTTTGTCCACTCTCCGGAGTGTTATCCAAGCTGATAGGGGCCTTGTAGAGAAACTGCTTCTGAGGTCCTTTCCTCATGGCAGGTACATTCATGGTGCGCAGGTATGACACAAGCTCGTTCAGAGCGCAATTGTGATGGTGAATTCGATAGGAATGGGCAAGCTGATAAAACTCGCCGAAGCCAAGCTGCAAATTCTGCCCAGTTCCTGATTCCACCATGCTCACCTTTCTCCCGTACCAGGCAATCCCAGGAGATGCGCGCTTCGCGCTGCAGGAGAAAACTTGCATGATCAACGATCTGAGGGGAATCCGCTGGAAACAATTGGGTGAGCAAAGCCGCTGTCCTGGTCAACCAAGGTTCCAACTCTTTAGATCTGCCCGTAAACGGCTCCACCTTCACCGTTGGCAGCTTCAGCTCCACCTGGCGAGACGCCCCCTCATGAGGAGCTGGAGCAGAGGTAAAAGCTGGGGCAGTCCGAATCGCCACAATTTCTTCCTTTAATTTTTGATTATCCGCAGTTGAAAGTTGCAACTGGGATTGCATAGTTTGTAACAAGGATTCAAGATTCTGTTGGTGTTGCGGCTCCATCCTGAATAATTCTCCCAGATCAAGTTAAACGGATCGAAGTAAGGCCGAAACCATGTAAGAGTCAAGGTAGAAAGTGACGGAGATCGCTCCCAAGGTCTGTATGGACAGCCTATCGAGGGAGGTGACAATTGTAAATAGACGAAAGGGTAGAATCGATTTTACAAAGGTCTAGCGGCCTCTTTCAGCCGCTTCTATAATAACTAGCATCTGAGCCTGTCGTACCGACGGGAGGACCCCCGTGGCCACGTCAGCGACAGGTCTCGACCCCCGTGGCCACGTCAGCAACAGGTCTCGGAAAATCGAGATCCGACAACGGGTAACTCCGAAACGGGGTATTCCGAAACCACTGGGGTATTCTGAAACCACGTCAGCGAATGGCAATCAGCGAGCGGGCAAGAGTGCGTGAGAGCGCAGGAGATGGCCAAGGGAATGCTGCGATGGGGGGAGCTGCATGCGAAGTTATTGACAGTGGCAGCGAAATGTGTGGGAAAGAGTTTGGGCAGATGGACAAAGGGAGGCTACACCGTAGAATATCGGGGGACTCAGGCAGCGAGCAACTAAAATAGCAGAAGTGCGAAGGAAAAATCGCGTATCAGAACAGCTTGGCTCAGGAAATGCAAGAGAATTTGACAGAGGAGCAGTGAGAAGGAGTATAAAACGACACCGGCTTCATTAGAGCAGTGAAAAGCAGCGCACCAAGCCGGGTAACCTTGGGCGGGTGGGTGGATGGGTGGACGGCAGACAGGCAATCGTTCCTGTGGATGCGCCGAGAAATCGAGATCCCAGACTGGCTGCCACCTGGGCGACAGGTCGGCAAGATATGGAACCAAAACCCAGGTGGCTGGGCAAAAAGGGACTGAACACGCGCCGGGCACGCGCTAAACCGCTGACAACGCGCTATTATAGATAGGATAGGATAGGACTAGCATCTGAGCCCGTCGTACGGATGGGAGGACCACCCCCGTGGCCACGTCAGCAACAGGTCTCGGGAAATCGAGATCCGAAAACGGGTAACTCCGAAACGTGTTATCCCGAAAACACTGCCCCTGGCCACGTCAGCGAATGGCAGTCAGCGAGCGGGCAAGAGTGCGTGAGAGCGCAGGAGAAGGCCAAGGGAATGCTGCGACGGGGGGAGCTGCATGCGAAGTTATTAACAGTGGCAGCGAAAATTGTGGGAAAGAGTTTGGGCAGACAAAGAGAGGCTACACCGTTGAATATAGCGGGACTCAGGCAGCGAGCACCGAAAACAGCTGAAGTGCGAAGGAAAATTTGCGTATCATAACGGCCAGGCTCAGGAAATGCAGTGCAAAGCAGCGCACCAAGCCGGGTAACCTTGGACGGGTGGGTGGATGGGTGGACGGCAGACAGGCAATCGTTCCTGTGGCTGCGCCGAGAAATCGAGATCCCAGACCGGCTGCCACCTGGGCGACAGGTCGGCAAGATATTTAACCAAAAACCCTAGTTGCTAGGCCAAAAGGCGCCGACCACGCGCCGCGCACGCGCTAAACCGCTGACGCCCAACTTTATATATACTGATGACTAGCATCTGAGCCCGTCCTCCCAACGGGAGGACCACCCCCGTGGCCACGTCAGCGACACGTCTCGGAAAATCGAGATCCGAAAACGGGTAACTTCGAAACGGCTCCCCTGGCCACGTCAGCGAAAGGCAGCCAGCAAGCTGGCAGGAGTGCGTGAGAGCGCAGGAGAAGGCCAACGGAATGCTGTGACGGGGGGAGCTGCATGCGAAGTTATTGGCAGTGGCAGCGGAATCGGTGGGAGGGAGTTTGGGCAGATGGACAAAGGGAGGCTACACCTTTGAACATCGGGGGACTCAGGCAGCGAGCACCAAAAATAGCAGAAGTGCGAAGGGAAACTCGGGCATCAGAACGGCTAGGCTCAGGAAATGCAAGAGAATTTCACAGAAGAGCAGCGAGGAGGAGTTGAAAACGACACCGGCGTCATTAGAGCAGTGCAAAGCAGCGCACGGGGTGAACAGGTCCGCGCAGGAAAAATCGGGCACCACTCAAGCCGGGTAACCTTAGACGGGTGGGTGGATGGGTGGTCGGCAGAGAGGTAATCGTTCCTGTGGCTGCGCCGAGAAATCGAGATCCCAGACTGGCTGCCACCTGATAGATATGGAACCAAAAACCCAAGTGGCTAGGCCAAAAGGGGTCGAACACGCGCCGGGCACGCGCCATACCCTCCACGCCTACTACCGCTCTACTTTATATAATAAGATCCTTCAATTCTGGAACCTTCCACGAATTCTACAACAAAACCTCCAACGGAACCTACAACAAAGCCTCCTACGGACCTCTCAGTCCCGGATTCCTTATATTCGAGGGTCCTCTCTTACATCCCATGGATAAGGGTCTTGTCAGGTACATGAACAGGGGTGAGGTAGAGGTTTTTGTTCTTTGACCCAGTGACTATTACCTTGTTCTCCTAGAAACATGCCATAACCATCCTACCACCCTCACCCATATCCAGCTTGCCTCAGACCATGCCTCACTCTTGGCTGCAATCAATATATCCCTCGATGAGGCCCTCCCTGCCCTCCGGAGAATTCTCACAAACAGCAGACAAACAGCTACCGCCACTGGCAAAGCAGCCTTCATGACCCAACTATCCAACAAACCTAAACAAGCCCACAGAAACATCTTCAAAACCTCTGATAATCCGACGTCACCCCAGACCCTCCAAGACCCCACCACTGGCCAACACAAAACGTCCACTAATGACCTCCTGGACATCTTGGGGGAGCACATGGGACACTTGATGGCCCCCCCTCACCACACGAGCACCGGCAAATACCTACCCCAAGACAGACAGACCGCCCCCCCTCCATGGGCCTCTCTGCTAGACACATTCTCCCTAGAAACCAAGGCCCAACCCCACCAACACTCCAACCCCATCCTACCCTACCTCATGGAGTTCTCTAATTACCAACATGCATCCAACACGTAGCAAAAAGCAAACAGGCTGGCCCAGACGGAATCCCCAATGAACTACTAACCTGCCTCCCCTGGTCTTGGCACCACACCATACATAAAATGTTTGGGCTTATGTGGATCACCGGCTACACCCCCATTTGCTGGAAGACCTCCAACACCATCATGCTTTACAAGAAAGGAGACCCCACCCAAGCCAACCACTACAGACCTATTGGCCTCAACAACACGATGGGTAAATTGTGGACTAACATGGTTACAACAGTGATGTCCAAATACTTGGACCAATACCAAGTCCTCAGTGACTCCCAAGAGGGATTCAGACAGAACAGAAGCACCCATAGGCAGCTCACCCACCTCCTACATGACATCGAGGATGCGGCCCACTCAAAAAGAGACATGTTTGCTGCCTACTTAGACTTCTCATCTGCCTTTAATATGGTGGACCATGACAAGCTGCTCCAAACTATGTATGACCTTGGAATCCCGGTAGATGTCATTGAAACAGTGAAAGGAATTTACAACGGGGCTACTACCCACATGTACCTCAACAACACTCAAGGCAAACCAATTCAAATCACAAGAGGCACCATCCAAGGTGACACCCTCTCCCCCTACTCTTCATCATCTTCATCGAACCTCTCCTCAGATGGCTACAAGCCGGGGGCAGAGGATACAAGCAAGACATTACCTCAACATCCAATACTGACCAAGATAAAACAGGTAGCCTAGGATATGCTGATGACACCAGTGTGGTCACTAACACAGCAGACAACCTCAAGGTACAATGCCTTAAAGTGCAACAATTCAGTACTTGGTCTGGGATTCCTCTTAATGGGGGTAAATGCATGATCACTGGCATATTGCATGGCTCCCACCCCAAGGATCCCACCAACCACAAGGGCCTAACCAAACTTCTCCACAACACCATCCTCATTAACGACACATGGGCTACATACCTTCCCCAAATGAACCATACAAGTATCTAGGGGTGCCGGTTAGCCTCACCCTAAACTGGAGACCCCTCATGAAACAAGCCTTGGCCCTCATACATAGTAAAGGACACCAAATCCTCACCACTGCCAAACCAAAAGGCGCCACCCCTCTCCAATGTCTCAGACTCATCACCACGTGTATTAAACCTGCCATCACCTACCCTATGACTGTAGCACCCTACAGCTACTCGGATATAGGCATCTTAGACAAGGCCTTATGGACCCTGGCTAAAAAATGCTGTGACCTACACCCCTCATTCCCAACTGCTAGTGTCTGCCTCCCCTTGGGACAGGCAGGATTGGGTATCCCCTCCCTAATGGTGGACTATGCTCAAATTACAGCAGCCCACCTCACTAGGTCCCTCAACGACACGGGGAAACTAGGCAGGCTCACTACAGCCCTCCTCCACAAAGAAGCTGCTATGCTCCAGGGTATGGATCCTCTTACCTTGCCCAGCCACACACTTCAATACTTTACCTTGGCCAGGCAAATGCACATCCTCAAAAGAGCCTCCATCCAAATCCATATGGAGGATGAAACCCTACTCAACCCCCTTCAAGACTCCCTCCCGGACTTACCCCAACACACCATTCCCCCCAACCTTCTCAAAACCCTCATTCCCTTGGGCATTACTTCCCTAGCTGACATTTTGAGCCCTGATGGGACCACAATCATCCCATCCAATACCCTCTCGCACACCTTTGGCACCAGAGTCTCCACTAGGCATAAAGTTGCCCTCAACAGACTCAGCCTACACCTGTGCTCTCCACCCCCACCTGGAAGCCCACCTCAACCCTACTCCTGCCACAGCCCCCTGCCCTTGGCATCGAGGACCCTCCCCATCCACCTACGCATTCCCCAACGGCACATTACCAAGTTCTCCACATATACTATCAGCCACCACCTTAACAACTGGGACACCCCCCAAACTGCCCCGACCCTTGACCCCCAATGACGGCATCCTTACCCCAACCACAACACAGCCCCCACGCATAATATCGAGGAGATCCCTGCCTCCAATGCACACATGTGGTGGGCCAGAGAGTCCTATCTTCACCCCACCAAGTATGCTCAAGCCTGGAGCACTGACCCCAAGATTGCTTGGACTGCCAGAATGCAATTCATCAGAAATGACACCCACAAATGTACTGACGCCTCCTACTACAAACACCACACCATCCGTAAGAACAGCTCCCCCGACGACCTGGTGCATGCTGTCTCTACCCCAGACCTTCTTGCTCCCCCAACCCAGCCAAGCTCCTCCACCTCCTATATGGAAACCAACACAGCCTGACCCACCTCCTGGGCTTCAGAGCCCAAAAGAGGAAGGCTAACGAACCTCGAGAAACCCCCCATCACAGATATTGGAGGGTCCAGAAAGCCCATGCACCATTCTCTGCCACCATCTCCCTTGTTACATATCTGCTGGCCTCCCCGTGCATTCCCACAACTACTCCTCTGCCACCTCCATTGTAGTCACTTGTCCCCGTCCATCTCACAGAGGAACAAATCACCCTGCTGGTTGGCCCCACCAGATTTCAGGAACTCCTCCATGCCTACAACACTGAAACTACCCCCAAAGCCCCCTCCCCTCCATTCCACCCAGACAAGACCTCCACCTCACTAACCTCCAACAACAAGGACAGTGGGCGGAGGGAGGAGAGTTTGATGCCAAATGGTATAGCGAACTCAGGCAAAACCTCATCATTAACACGGCAGACCACCACCCAGACTGGGATATCCACCCCCCGGCAAATACCACATACAGGCTGGTACACTGAATGACAGGTACCACCACCTCCCTCCCCAACTCAAGAACGGAGACACCACCTACATCTACTCACCAACAGGCCAATGTGTCGGTCATATACCCCTCTCCCAACTGCACCTCCTCCACCACAGATACCATACCACCAAGGCACACTCTCCCCACCTCTGGACCCTCCACAGCACAGGAACCTTCGCTGGAGACGTAGCCACCCTCCTATCACAGCACAAAGACACTACCACCTCCAATGTCTCCCCTGCCATACACAAAGCTATGTCCACCCTGGGGATGACAACGGACCTTGACACATCACCCCTCCTAGTGAGTTCCCACCTCCCCATGGGCAACACCCCCACCCCCATAGGCCAACTTTTTGGCTTAGGACCCCACTGCTACACCCAACCTTGGTACGGGGGAAACACACACCTCACCAGCCAGAACCCTGAAGAGGCCCACAAGGCTGTTCGATGGGCACTAGGCAGTGCCATACATGCTCACACCCTTGATATTCCCGCGTGCACCATTCTCTTGGTCCCACACAAACCCACATATGCCCATAACGCCCTCCTAAATCACCCATGGGCTATGGAACTAGCCACTCTGCCTCCCAAGGCCAAACCCCTCACCCCCTCCCTAATCTGGACGGGGGGAAAACTCAACCCTGCCAAGAGACACAGAGGAACCTACAAACTCATTGCCATCTCAAACCCAGCTGGCCATGCCAAGTACCTCCACAACCCACCCACCACATGGGCCAAACCATGAGGGACATGGGGCCACTTCCATCCCACGACCAGGTCCCCCCCCTCCCAACTGGGCCTTCCTACCACCCACCTACCCAAGGCACTTAGCTCCCTCCTCAAGACCTGGGCACAACAACCCACCCCCATGCAGATAGACCCCACACCCATAACACCCCCTGTGCTCCCGTGCACACATGCTATCCTACAAGCACCAGGCCTCGCTCTATACACAGATGGCAGTGCCATCATAGACAAAGACGGCGTCCTACGCCTAGGGGCAGGCGTATACTCCCCCAGGGCCGCTGCACGTTGCCTCCGCATAGACCCTGGCGGACAGGGCATCACTGCCGACATCAATCGCGCCGAACTCGTGGCAATCCAACAAGCACTCATACACTCCGAAATATATGAAGAACTCACCATCTACTCCGACAGCTTATGTTCCTTGCAGCTTATTAACCTGCACATTTACCATCCCAGCAGGACCCGGGAAAACAAACACCGCAACCTCCTGCAAGACATCGCCATCCACATTATCAACAGACACAACGCTGCTGCTACCACACGCCTGCTTAAGGTCCGATCTCACTCAGGAATCATAGGGAATGACGAGGCAGACACGCTCGCGAAAGAAGCGACGACAGGATACAATGTAATTGGGCCAGTTAAAACGGGGAACATGCGCACCTCAATATGCATTGGCCGTCTGTCCAGCCCCCCAAATCTATTAATGGGGACCAGCCCCCCGGCACCCGGCCAACAATCTCACCAAGGGTATCAAGGCTAACCTCCCCACCCCCTGCACACCGGGCATGCCAACACCACGGGCATATACTCCTCCATGTGGGAGCAAGCCAACCCCTTCCTCCTCCCTCAGGCTAGTAATCGTTTCTGGCAATCCACCGACATGAAATGGTGGCAAAAAATACAAATCCACAAGGCTCGGTGGGGACGCTTATGGACTAGGAAATTGGCGTACAGATACAAACGCCCCTATGGTACTAGCACTAGCCCCCCCTCTGATGATAACTGCCCTCTTTGTCGCAAAGCACAGGACGGAGCTGGCCATATTCTTGCTGGGTGCAGCCACCCTGTCTTCAAAGGAATGTATATTAACAGACATAATAAGGCGGTCCAAATCATCCAAAAGGCAGTAGCCAAAGGAGCTCTGGGGGCTCTTCCCATGTACATGGATGCAGGCACTTGTGAAGCGACCTCCGACATTCCCACAAGAACCCCAACCACCCTCAAACCCCCTGATCTTCCCCAAGCCACATGGGATAAATACAGGCCTGATCTCCTCCTCATTGACGACGAATCCAAACCAAGAAAAGCCTACCTAGTTGAACTGGGCTACTGCTCAGACACTAACCACCAAATCAAATTCCAGGAAAAGAGCGTTCAGCATAAGGAGCTCCAATGTATCCTTCAACAACAAGGATTCCTTGTACACTACCTAGTCTTCACCATAGGTACCACTGGTACCATACCAATCACAACTATTACCAATCTCTCCACCTTAGGGATCAGTCGCGAACACGTAGACAAACTCATCTCTAAGCTGCACAGAGAATCTACCGCCTCCTGTACCAGCATTCTTGCCACACGTCGCATGAAGGAGTCCCTCCCGCCTGGAGGGTGACACTTACTATGTCTGCCATGGTGACTTTCCCCAGCTGCGGCGTACGGGAGGGTCCCCTTAACACCACGCCCCTCCAGGCGTTATCTTTTTTTATTACCTTGTTGTTAATGGACATAGTGCAGGCACTGGAGTCAAAATTGACTGACATAGTGGGATTTGATTTGATAGCTGCAGCCATGGACATAAGGTTGGGTGTTCTTGGATCATCATTGAGGTGGACATTTTTAAGGTTGTGAATCTTGCCATTGTCTGCTCTGATGAGGGCGCTTCCAGATCTGCTAATGTAGGTGAATCCTGATGCAGTCTGAACTTTGATATGAGGTGTTATGGGTTGTATGTCAAATAACAGCGACTCATTTCCTGTCATGTGTGAGGTAGCTCCTGTGTCCATGATCCAGTTAACTGCCATCCGATCTGTGCGTGGAGATGCATTGAGGGCATTCGATGGTGGGTTAGATGTAGGGGAGGATGATCGGGTCATGTTTTCATATGCGATGGAAATGGATGCAACAGATTCGGCTGGGGCTGGTGTATGTTGTCGAGCGTCTGATGAGCGCTCGTACAGGGATCTGAGGGCCAATAGCAGCTCGTCTGGATCATTGTGGTGTTTGTGTTCCTTGCTTATTTGTTCTGAGAGGTGCGCAAGGATGTACTTGATCTGAAAACTAGGTAACTGGTTGGATCCAGGGGGAAAGTAGAGTTAAGATACCTTAAGTTCAGCTTCCATAGCATCAATCCAGTAGTCAAAGAAGAGTGTGTGGAAGATGAAGACCGGAGGAGGCTTCCTCTGGTTTCGGGTTGCGGGTTGTTGCATAGTAGAAGAGTAGTTGCAAAGCAACGGCGAGGGAGGTGGGAAGCGAAGGGAGGGTAGGAGATTGGAGAAAGCGGTGGGAAGTTGCGAAGCAATAGGGTTGGGAGGAAATTGAGATCGGCTGATGTTGCGGGGCAATTGTGTGGGAGAGGGGAAGGGGGGGGGGGGGGGGGGGGGGGGGGGGGGGGGGGGGGGTTGTTGGTTACACAGTGAAGACTGAAGTAGAAGAAGGAGGCACGCGACCAGTGCGCTCATATCGAGAACGGGAGTCTGCAGGAAGATCCTGCAGACCCGTGTAGGTCACAGCTAGCCTGTGGCCTAGTGGCAGGCAACTCGGGACTAGGAGAGACCAGGCACCGGTATGCATTATGCCGACTCAGTGTCCGACGTATATCGGACAATAACATCCCCCCCAACTTGAGGTATTCTTGAGCTCAAGAATTCCTGAAGTTAACTGAGGGGCATAAGAAATTAATATATATATATAAAAGAAATACAATGACTAAGAGCTGGTCTGCTTCGGTCAAGAACTTGGACAATAAGATTATTCAGGTCAAGACTAAAGGAAGCACTTGGAAAGTCTCGAAGTCAGTAAGTCACTATATGTGGCTGTACATTGGTCAGGCTTGTCAAGAGATCAGATGTCAGATAATCAGGACTGTGGCAAGGCGGGCTGGCACAGTCAAGGTGGTAATCTTATCTAAGAACTCTAAATCACTGGTCTAGGTTGGTAGCTTTTAAGGAGCTGCCAGGTCGGTACAGACTTAAACTAAAGTAAGTCTATTAGGGGAAGGAGAATTTATACTGTCAAACCTGAGGCCATCTAACTATTCCCCCTCTAATTGGGAAGTCGAAATCCTGCAAAGACTTGTCAAATCAAGAGTGACATCAGGATAACGAAATCAGAGACTGGCAGGACTAAGTGTGATACATCCCACCTAGAAGGCAGTTGGGATGCATAAGGTCAGCATACTATTCCCCCCATAATTTGGGGGCTCTAAATGGATCCACAAATTGGATGACATTATGATGGATCCACAATGCGGATAACATTATGAGAAATAACTAAAGGTAACTAAAGGTAGACATCCCCCGCTAGCTCATAACTATCTGTCCAGATGGAAGGATAGGGTGAGGTACTTCCAGTATCATTTATAAGATATAAGAAGGTGGGCTTGACAGTAAATACAACTGTCTTCCATAGGGGAGGTACATGCTGAGAAGTCATTTGAAAACAGCATGTAACTAGAGGGCCAGGTTGGCAAGAAAACTAGTCAAACTGCTGTGTTAGTACATGGCAGGACATGATTTAAATTCCTAGAGTGTTCATTGCTATTAAAAAATGACAAGCAGGTCAGGGGGCACATTTAAATGCCAGGTGCTGGGATGTCATCCAGGGTCAGTAGCTTGGCTGCCATGTTGCTAGAGTTGTCGCCATGTCGCTAGGAGCTGTTGAGAAGGTAAAGGGCTTGTAGGGCCTGCTGGGGAACTGCAGGTCATTTGCGTACTTCTAGGGAGCTGCTGGGGAAATCAATCGGACTCTACTAGGGAGGTGCCATGTGGGTAGGAATGGTAGAACAGCGGTACTTGCGGTTTATGCAAGTCAGTGTGCAGATCAGATCATAATACTTAGATCAGCGCAGCATGAGGTAATCAGATCAGTGCATTCCCCCCGTTCAGTGAGGGTATCGCTCACTCACAAGTTTCATCTATCCTATGTCCACCAGGATGTGTGGCTTCTTGGGTGTCTTGTGACGGGGATGTGGACAGGGCAGGGGGGAAATGCCTTGGGAGACAGGGGTGATGTGAGGATGGTTGATGGTTTTCTCCCATGCAATCAGAGCGTCAATGGGAGTGGGAGGCGTGGTTACGTGCTCATTCAGTGGATGTGGATGTGTTGTACGATGTGGAGGTTGATGTGTCTGACGTGTGTGAGTTGGATGTGTGTGAGGTGGATGTGTCTGATGTGTGTGAGGTGGATGTACTGGATGTACTTGCATAGGTCCTAAGGTCCCCCCCATGCAAGTGAGCATCATCACTATCACTATCGGCAGCAAGGTATTCTTCCCCACCATGGGAAGTGGTGAGAGTGGGAGCAGAGTGGGCAGATGTGTCCTCATCAGGGGCACATGATGGTGCAGCATGTGATATGTGTAGTGCTGGACCATGGGCATCTACAGATGGGAATGGCATTGCATCTGCTGGTGAGGATTCATGGTGCAGGGGTTCTCCATACAGGGGTTCTTAATACAGGGGTTCTCCATACAAGCAGCTTGTGGATGTGGGAAAGGATGTTTTCACCCAGTTATCATGGAATAGTTGGGCACTATCTTCATCTGCTTGGTCCATCCAATCTGGTCTATCAATCAGGCCCCCCCCATGCAAGTGAGGATCATCAAGAGAGTTGCACCCATCAGGAGCTGTGGTGGGTATGGGGGCAGAGTGAGATGGAAGCACTTCAGCATTAGTCTGACTTGCTTAGGTATCAATCAGGTCCCCTCCATGTAAGTGAGGATCATCAAGAGAGGTGCACCTATCAGAAGATGTGGTGGGTGTGGGGGCAGAGTGAGATGGAAGCACTGCAGCATTAGTCTGACTTGCATAGGTCCTAAGGTCCCCCCCATGCAAGTGATGGTCAGGAAGACAGGTGTCCCCAACAGCAGTGCAGAGTGCTGTGGTGGGTGTAGGGACAGAGTCGACCTCATCAGGGACATATTACATTACATTACATGTTAAAGTCTACTTGACACCGCGAGGGTGTATGAGACTCTGTGCTTTAAACAAAAAGAAAAAGCACCCACAAAGCAAAAACCCCATTACATCAGGGGTGTGTCGAGGACAAACAAACCAAACTCCCAACCACCGTTTTGGTGGCGTAGGTATTAAACCCCTTAGAGCCGGACCCAGATCTCAACCACTTACAGTGGCGGAGGTAAGAAGCTAACAAATGAGAATATGTAAGACGTCCCGTCTGCTCAAGTTCTAATTGCAGGTTAGGGTGGAGGTGCAGGCTCGGGTACAGGGGTCCCCCATGCAAGCGAATAGCATTATCATTTGATATGGTATGGTGGCTCAAGATTGTGGATGTGGGAAACCCAGTCTTCACCCAGTTATCATGGATTCTCTGAATGGTCATCTCTTGGATTTGATTTTCCATGTATTGTTGCTTACATTGCATGTCTGCGAGCCCATATTGCAATTGGGAAATGATGGGATTGGGAGCAGTGTCTACTTTGAGGGCAGGGCGGGATAGTCCTAGGGGCAGAGATAGTCCTAGGGGCAGAGATAGCCCTAGGTTTGTTGGGTTTCCTGGGGGTGTGGATTTTGGGTTTCCTAGGGGTGTGGATGTTGGGTGTCCTAGGGCCAGTGATCATTTTACCACTAGTGCTACTGCTGGGGATCATCCTACTGTCGGGCAGACGGGTTGAAGATGGCTCCTTCAAGGTCTCCTGCAAGATCTCCTTCAAGGTCTCCTTCAAGATCTCCTTCAAGGTCTCCTTCAAGGTCATGATGTTCACACACACGTCTCGAAGGAGAGGATAGACGACGGGTAAAGTGAAGTCCAGCGAGAGCGTCCGCAAACGACAATCAGATCCCCCCCATTCCGGCTGTGCGCGGGTAGGGCTGCCGGAATGCCAAGGAGAAATTTGCAGAGTTGCAAAGGCAAGAGGGCGGGGGGGGGGGGGGGGGGGTAGGAAGAGAGTGTGGAGGGGCAGGAGTAGGAGGGGGAGGGGTGGAGGGAGGAGGCTGAAGGATGAGGGAGAGGAGGTGGAGGAGGGTGGAGGTCAGGGAGGGAGTCTGGGGCTTGTGAAGCTTGTCAGTTCTTCAGTCTTGGTCGTGTGTTCGGAGGCAAGGGGAGGTGATGTTGACAGCGAAGGGGGGGATCCGAATGGATCCGATTTGTGAAATGGCGTTGGTAGTAGCAGGGGGGGTAAGGGGTGACGGATTCAGTGAGCGGGAGGGGGAGGGGGGTTAGGTTGGGGGTGGGTGGCTTGCGATGGCGTGCAGGGCTGAATATCTCCTCGGCACAAACAATCTCAATCTCAATCTCAAAGAATTGGTAACGCTGTGTATGATCTAATGAGTTAGCAACTCACGTCAAAGATCTACTCAGACTCCTGGACTGCGTCTACTTGTCTTCTTGGACGGATTGTAGAGACAACGGGAGAGTTGTGTGGGCAGTAGGCGAGGCAGCGCAGGTTAGATTCTTCACGTGAACACGTAGGCAATCCAGGGCCAAAAGCAGTACTCAAGCCGTCGAGCTAGTCTGAGGGAAAACTATCACCTTGTGCAGGGCAGAAGATCGTCCTTGGCACAGGCGCAGTGGCGTTGCTTTGGTTAGCGTTCAGGGACCATGACCTTTTGTTGGTTACACAGTGAAGACTGAAGTAGAAGAAGGAGGCACGCGACGAGTGCGCTCATATCGAAGACGGGAGTCTGCAGGAAGATCCTGCAGACCCGTGTAGGCCACAGCTAGCCTGTGGCCTAGTGGCAGGCAACTCGGGACCTGGAGAGACCAGGCACCGGTATGCATTATGCTGACTCAGTGTCCGACGTATATCGGACAATAACAGGGGGGGGTTAGCTTTCCGGAGCGTTATGTCGTAAGCACTGACACAGGGAAGGGACTAGGGCGTATGCTTACAATCGTGATAGCATGTCAGGCGACATGGCAGGTATAAGAAGAGAAAGGCGACAGTACCTCAGGGTACTGCCGCCGGTAGGTGCTGGCCCTATCGGGCAGAGGCACTACAATGGAAGCTTCCAGGCAGAGGGCCTGGCGCACTAAGACACTCTAGCTGGACCGGGAGAACCGGTCTATAACATTCCCCCCAATATCTGTGTGTGGCCAAGGAGTATGCACTAACAAGGGCAGCTTGCAGGCAGATGGTCCATTTGAGTTGGTCTTTGATGTGGGGGGAGCAGGTGTCATACTGGTGTACTAGTGTGGCTAGGCTGCTAGTGTGGAGGTGAAGGGGTGAAATGATAGTGTCTGGGTGTTTAGGCATGTCTGATGTGGACCAGATGCTATTGGGAAGTGATCTGAGGTGTGTGTACTGGTAAAAAATGCTGTGATGAGCTCGAGTTGGTACATGGGTACTCTGAACATGTTGACCAGGAGCTGTGGTGGTACTGTTGTGGGTTGGCAGATCTTTTCCAGAATGGTCATGAGTTCACCTTGGGGATAGTGTCCTGGGTGGGTTCCTACAAGGCAATTGAAGCTGACCCTACATGTAGTGCTGTTGTTTGGGGCATCATCAGATTCATAGTCACATGATAATGGGGATGGGGGTGGGGAGAAATTTGTGATACCAACAGGTTTGAATATGTTTGGTGGGTGGCTTCTGATTTGGGGTGGTGTGGGGGGTTGTTGTGCCTGCAGGATCTGGGGTTGTGGTTGGTTTGCAACGTTGGTCTGGAGGGCAACTGTGACACTGTGGTACATGTGGGTCAGGGTTGCATGCATTTTGGTCAGGTGGCCCAGGACTTTGTGAGCGTCTGAATTGCGTTTCTTGGTTGCTGACCTAGTGTTTTTGGTAGGCACAGTAGGTGGGGTAGCTAGGAAGGTTGGGAATGGGGGTGAATCCAGCTGCTTTACAGCATTCTGCCCATGTGGAGGGCAGGTCTTGGACTGTTGGCCAGTATAAGGGTTCATCTGGAAATCCTGGGGGTGTGTGCAGGGGTTGTTTAGACACATTGGGTGTGGCAGGGGGTGTGAGTTGACCTAGGAAGCCTTGAATGACATCTGCGAGGTCTGCTGCATTGGATGCATGTGGGTCAGGGATTGGGGTTTGGATCTTGGGGGGGGGGGTCTAAATGCAAGGTTAGTTTTGGCACTAGGGCATTGGAGGGAGTTATGGCCATAGCCTCCACAGTTCCAGCATGTCATGAGATCTGAGGGGATTCTGTCTTGTGGGGATTCTTTCCTATGATTGGTATGATGGGGAGGTGCTGGAGGATTGGGGGCAGGGGGAGGTGCAGGAGGAGGAGGTGGGGCTGGAGAAGGGGGAGGTGGGGCAGGGGGAGGAGGAGGTGCAGGTGGAGGCGGGGAAGGGGGAGAGGTAGAGAAGCGTTGTCTCCACTTGGACTAGCCTGCTGGCCCCAGGTGATGAACCATGGTGTAGGGCTCAAAGTACCATGGGTGATCAGGGAGGTCGTTGTCTGGATGATCAGAAGGAGAAGGCTGGTACAGACTGGTGGTGTACAGTCCACTTGCTGATGATACGTGGCATTCCATGCCAGTAGTGTAGCAGATCAGGCCGTCTCCATGCCGGTAAGGTAGCTCAATCTGTGCAGTACAACAGTTAGTATGAATGTGTATGTCTTCGTCATAAGCCATGACTGCAGGAGCACTGATGAGGTTGAAGGAGTTGGGCACGGGCACAAGAAGGACATTGAGCAGTGTCACTACTAGTCATATACCCTGAAGTAGTACAGCTGTGCCAGTGTAGCAGAAGAAAACTGGTGTAGAGGAGTTCGGGGGAAAGACTGACACTGGTGGGTTGAGAGGTGTTATCCTGATAAGACAATCAGCATTTGAAGTCATTTGCAAGGTAGAGTCTGTGGCGAGACACCAGTGGCCGTGGAAGCAAATAGATAAATCACTGGGGGAGGTTTCATGAGTGGGGGGGAACTGTCCTAGCTCAGAGTCAGTGGTATCAGGGTTCTCACCGGTTTTGGGCTCGTTGCCATCTCCAGAGTCATCTCCAGAGTCTTGGGGTGGGGACTCCAGTTGAGTAGCAGTGGCCTGGCAGGGGGTTGGACATCTTGATTCATGATGGCCATAGCCTCCACAGTCTGCACAGGTCCTGCTGGTAGGTTGGACCCTGGTGGCCGAGAAGAATTGCTTCCCATAGTGCCCTTTGCCATTACAGTTGATGCAGACCTCTGTAAGCTTGTTGGGGTGAATGCTGAGAGATGGGCTGCTAGGTCTCTGACAACTGGTGCACTGTCCCTCATGATGTAGGAGTCCCCCACAGTTATCACAGTTGTGAATAGTTGATGCAAAGGGGGAAGTGTTTGGGCATAAAGAGGCAGTGTGCCCAAACCCTGTACATATGAGGCACTGGGAAGATGCAGGTGGCCACATACCTTCTAGCCTGTTTGGTGGTTTGGTTTCAGGGGTCACTGGTTGGGATACTTCAAAGTTGAGTCCCCATGCGCTGAGTATAGGGATGGCTCCACGTAGCAGGTCCGCGGCAGCTGCTGCATCCTCGAAAGCTCGGAGATCTGATGGCTCCCCGTCCGAGGTTGGAGTAGGTGGAGCTGTAGAGTCGCCGTCGTCAGACGGGGATGAAGGGGGCTGATGAACAGGGGTAGAGGGAGGAAAAGCAGCATCCTGGGTGGAAGCTGGATAGTAGTAGGATGCGTGGGGAGGTATTAGAGTTGTGTAGGAGTCGTAAAAGGGGTTTACGCATTTGAAGAAGTGGGGCGATAAGGTGAAACCTTGGCCCCAGTTTAGTATAATGTAGCGCAGAGATTTAGCCGCGTTATTGGTGTACGTGTCTAGCTTTGCAGCAAGGGTGGAAGTGCAGTTTCGCAGAATATGGTCCATAGCCAGATAGTTGGATACGGGTGTTATTCTGCTGTCTCTAGGGTAGTGGTAACCATTGGAGGGTTCATCAATGGGGTCATAGTCTAGATCTCCATCAACGACTGAGAAGACAGAGGACTTTTCGAGCAGCGGGGCCACAAGTTCTGTATACCAGGTTGCGAAGATATCGTTACCACCCTTACCATCGTATGGAGTATTCCTTCGTCCTAGCATCGTGATGTCCTGAGTGGAACTGGGGTTGGGAATCGCGATGGGATGAGACGAAGTGGGCAAGAGGAAGGGAAAATATTGTGGTTAGGAGGAAATGGAGATCTTCTACAGGAAGTAGATGACGGGAATTTGAGGAGGGGGGGGGGGGTCCGGGTGGGGGGAGGGGGGGGGGGGGGGGGGGGTCGGTAAGTTTTGCTGTACTGAACCATTCTTGTTTCAAGAGGAAAACCTCTTGATTCACCCCTCTTAAGTAATTCGGGCGCCAAGAGGCAATTTGCTTGAAAAATGCCCTCTTGAATCCCTCTTATTTAAGAGGTTAATCAAGAGGTGTCTTGTACGTCTATTGATTCAAGGTCACTTGTTGAATTCTTGTTTCAGTGTAGAATCAACAGGTTGCCTTGTATTTGTCTTGAATCAAGATTACTTGCTGCTCTTAAATAATTCGAGCGCCAAGAGGCATTTTGCTTGAAAGCAGCTTGCTTGAACCGTTCTTATTTAAGTGGGGAACCAAGAGGGTGACTTTTGTGTCCATTGATTTAGGATGACTTGCTCTAGGGGGGGACGTATAGGGTTTGGAAGGCAGTTTTATTTTTACATTTAACTAACCAGTAGCAAAGTGATGTCGCGGACTCAGCAGCCAAATAAACGCAAACCCATCCAAACCCAACTTCCTAATAACCAAACCCAACTTCAACCTAAACCTCCTAAGAAGACAAAACTGATGAGCTCTGACTAGCTATCTAGTATGTCTTCTGCCCCTGCCCCCCCCCCTGCCACCCCGACTGGCTAGTCTAGCCAAGCTACTATTATATTATGAGTGACCAGCAGCAGTGTCCAGCAGCAAGACCAGTGTCCTCATAAGGCTTCTTGATCTTGTTCGTCTACTCATCCCTGCATGCTGATGACTTGCTCCTTCTCCACCATGTCGCAATATGCGGAAGTCACTGCCTGCTGGAACTGCAGCAGCATGAAAGGAAGGAGGTGGAGTTAGAAGATTATTAGTTGCTTGACCAAGCACAAGCCAGTTGGACAATCAACGAATCAGCAATCAAGAAAGCGAGCAAGCATTCACGTGGTAGCAATTACGATGATGAGACAGATAGATGGTGCAGCATATAAGACACATGGTGCAGCATACAAGACAGATTGTGCAGCATACAAGACATATGGTGCAACGTGCAAGACAAATGGTGCAGCGTACAAGACACATGGTGCAGCGTACAAGACAGATGGTGCAGCATACATGACACATGGTGCAGCATACAAGACAGATGGTGCAGCATACAAGACAGATGGTGCAGCATACAAGACATACGGTGCAGCGTACAAGACAGATGGTGCAGCATATAAGACACATGGTGCAGCATACAAGACAGATGGTGCAGCATACGAGACACATGGTGCAGCAAGGCAAATCATGCTGCATACAAGCCAAATGGTGCAGCATACACGACATATGGTGCAGCGTACAAGACAGATGGTTCAACCTACAAGACAAATGGTGCAGCGTACATGACATATGGTACAGCATACAAGACAGATGGTTCAGATCTACTCACATGTGTTGGTTATATAACAACATATTGCCACTGTGTAGCCTAGTCAGGGGAAACTGCAGGCATTTGTCAATCATGGAGGTACATAGGCATGCATGCAGGTGTGAAGCAGGCAGGCAGCAAGGAGGTGGACCAGGTTGCAGCAAACGAGCAAGCGGCTGAGCCGCAGGTTCGGCGTCTGAGTCATGGATGGAAACGATTGCAAGGAAATCATGCAAGAAAGGACCAGCAGCGATTCAAACCTTCGACTTTCAAACCTGCGCAACTACCTGCGGCATTCGAATCCTCCCTCTTCATCCGCAACACTCGATTGCAACACGCAATCGGCTTGCCTGAAAGCATGACATTCGCCTAAGTAAAGCTGTGTACTAATCGACGAATTGAATATGGTCCAGCAGGTAGCATGGTTGAAGACAGCGGCTCTATGCAGGAGTAAAGCAGTAGTGGTTTGGTTCAGTGATGCGAAGCATTGTTAAGAAGGCGGACGGACAAACGGACAGACGGACGGACGGACGGATGGATGGAGGGAGGGAGGGAGGGAGTTGTGTTTGCGGGGGGGGGGGGGGGGGGGGGGGCATGGATGGATGGATGGATGGATGGATGGGGGGGGGGGGGGGGGGCTATGTGTGGGTGTGGGTGGAGGGAGGGAGGGGTTGTGGGGTTTAGGTTCAGGGTTTGAATGGATGGATGGATGGATGGATGGATGATGGATGGATGGATGGATGGATGGATGGATGGATGGATGGATGGATGGATGGATGGATGGATGGATGGATGGATGGATGGATGGATGGATGGATGGATGGATGGATGGATGAATGGATGGATTGATGGATGGATGGTTAACTACATACGTACCTACCTACCTACATACCTGCCTGCCTATCTACATAACTAACTACCTGCTTCCCTGTATCCTATGTACCAACTACAACCTACCATCCTACATGCCTACTTGCTTGTCTACCGGCCGGCCAGCCTGCCTACATCACCTACCTGCCTACTACTAAAAAACATACCTACCCACCTAATTACCCGCAAATCACATGATCTAGTAAGAAATAAGTTTTAAGGCATTATAGGCCTTTAAGTGATAAGTTTTAAGGCATTATAGGCCTTTTGGTGATTTCATTTGGATTACACAAATAAGTTTTCAGGCATTATAGGCCTTTAAGTGATAAGTTTTAAGGCATTATAGGCTTTTTGGTGATTTCATTTGGATTACACAAATAATTTTTAAGGCATTATAGGCCTTTAAGTGATAAGTTTTAAGGCATTATAGGCCTTTTGGTGATTTCATTTGGATTACACAAATAAGTTTTCAGGCATTTTAGGCCTTTAAGTGATAAGTTTTAAGGCATTATAGGCCTTTTGGTGATTTCATTTGGAGTACACAAATAAGTTTTAAGGCATTTTAGGCCTTTAAGTGATAAGTTTTAAGGCATTATAGGCCTTTTGGTGATTTCATTTGGAGTACACAAATAAGTTTTAAGGCATTTTAGGCCTTTAAGTGATAAGTTTTAAGGCATTATAGGCCTTTTGGTGATTTCATTTGGAGTACACAAATAAGTTTTAAGGCATTTTAGGCCTTTAAGTGATAAGTTTTAAGGCATTATAGGCCTTTTGGTGATTTCATTTGGATTACACAAATAAGTTTTCAGGCATTTTAGGCCTTTAAGTGATAAGTTTTAAGGCATTATAGGCCTTTTGGTGATTTCATTTGGAGTACACAAATAAGTTTTAAGGCATTTTAGGCCTTTAAGTGATAAGTTTTGAGAATTTTAGGCCTTTAAGTGATTTTGTGTCGGATCACAGGATCAAGTTGCAAATAAGTTTTAAGGCATTTTAGGCCTTTTCGTGATTTCATTTGGATTACATACTAAACCCTACAAACCTACTCACCAACCTACCTACCAGCCAGCCGGCCTACCAACCTACCTAGTAGTAACAACCTACCTACCTACCTACCTAGTACCTCCCTACCTACCTACTTACCTAAATACCCACCCACTTAACTATTACATACCTAGGTGCATACCCCACCATACATAACTACCTACATACTAAACCCTACAAACCTACTCACCAACCTACCTACCAACCAGCAGGCCTACAAACCTACCTAGTACCCACCTACCTACCTTCTTACCTAAATACCCACCCACTTACCTAACTTCCTATCTGACTACTAACACACATACAACCTATCAACCTAACTACCTACTTTCCCACCCACCCACCTATCTAACTTTCTACCAGACTACTAACACACCAACCTACCAACCTACTTACAAAACCCACCTTTTGCGTTGCGATACGTAATCGTGGCCCCTGCTTGCAACTTCTGAAAGACCAAGTGCTTGCTCTCCTCAAGGCAGTTACCTTGCACAGCATCCTTGCCCAACACACAGAAGACAAGCTGCTTATGCACGTGATTTAGCATCACGGTGTCCGGGTTGTACACAAGGGTGTCCCCCATCTGCATGTCATGCTTCCAAAAGCGAGCTGTTGCATGACCTGATGAGCGAGGTTCAGCCATCCTGTGCAACAAATAAATAGGAGCAGCATTACAAGAGGATTCAGTTTGAATGGCGTTGCTCCTCCTACAATGTGCAAAGTAGGCGCACTTAGGTTCGGTGGGAGATACCAATCCTCGACCAAACGAACATTCACCACAACCCCTATTGACCACGGCAGACAAGCTCCCTACCATGGTCGTTGGAGGCGGAGCCAAGGAGACATAGCTAGCCTCATGCTCTCTGACCTAGCTTATGAGAAGAGCAATATTGGCCTGACTGCTAGCGAGAAGAATAAGCTTGCCCAGAGACGCTTCCGGTGAAACCAACCACGCCGCAACACCACCAGAACCCGCATCACCACCCTACATTTGAGTCTCGTAGTTCCCGCCAGTGGTGATGTGAGGTTCAGAGCAAAACCGCAACAGCAGCAGCCGTATCAACCGCACAGTGAAATTGAGAACGAAATAAGAGGGAACACGAATGCGAGGAACAATGAAGAGCTGTGGGAGCTTGAATGGAATGGAAATAACGCTTTGTTGGAATGGAAGAAAGCGGCTTTTGGAAGATGATCGATTCAGGTCAGAATCAAGTCGTGATCGTGGCCACGGCAGTACCTGAGGCTGTACTCCATGGCTTGGTCCTAAAACCAAGTCCGAACCACCATTTCTCGCCTTGTTCGAATCGAATTCGAAGCCCCCCATCTGTCGAAGGGCGACAAATGAGAACGCCCCATCTGTCGAAGGGCCACAAATGAAAACGTAACAAGCATTTGCTTGCATGACGCATCCTCTTGCGAGGCTCTTGGAGACATGTCTTGCACAAGTGGTGTATCAATCACTGGTTGCCGCTCTTGTATTCGACTTGTTTCAAGCCACAAGAGCTTTCAAGAGGTTTAGCTTATTTAAGAGGGGGAAACAAGAGGCGCAAAACTTACCGACGGTAGAGGGAGGAAAAGCAGCATCCTGGGTGGAAGCTGGATAGTAGTAGGATGCGTGGGGAGGTATTAGAGTTGTGTAGGAGTTGTAAAAGGGGTTTACGCATTTGAAGAAGTGGGGCGATAAGGTGAAACCTTGGCCCCAGTTTAGTATAATGTAGCGCAGAGATTTAGCCGCGTTATTGGTGTACGCGTCTAGCTTTGCAGCAAGGGTGGAAGTGCAGTTTCGCAGAATATGGTCCATAGCCAGATAGTTGGATACGGGTGTTATTCTGCTGTCTCTAGGGTAGTGGTAACCATTGGAGGGTTCATCAATGGGGTCATAGTCTAGATCTCCATCAACGACTGAGAAGACAGAGGACTTTTCGAGCAGCGGGGCCACAAGTTCTGTATACCAGGTTGCGAAGATATCGTTACCACCCTTACCATCGTATGGAGTATTCCTTCGTCCTAGCATCGTGATGTCCTGAGTGGAACTGGGGTTGGGAATCGCGATGGGATGAGACGAAGTGGGCAAGAGGAAGGAAAAATATTGTGGTTAGGAGGAAATGGAGATCTTCTACAGGAAGTAGATGACGGGAATTTGAGGAGGGGGGGGGGATCCGGGTGGGGGGGAGGGGGGGGGGGGGGGGGCAGTTTTGGCTTGCGGGGCCGACGGTGTTATAGGAGGTGGCGGAAGGAGAGGAGAGGGGAACTGATGGGTAGACGCAGTGGGGGGGGGGGGGGGGGGGCGTCTTGGGTTGTCTTGCGATTGTTGCTGTAGGACAGCTTCTTGGCTCGAGGGAGCAAATCAATCCGGACGCGGATAGATGATGGTTGTGCACAAAAGATGTTCCTCACGGGGGAAGTTAATTTCACAGGGTTGGAGAGGCTTACTGAATCCTTTCAAATGTTGAGATGAGCGCACGACAACAGTCAAAATGTCCTTTGCTCGGCGTGAATACCGCAGCGGAGGCCAATCTAGCAGCGAAGAGACCGTAATCTTTTGTTCTCCGGGGTTATGTGCAGTGATGAAGTGCACAGTGACGAAGGGAAGTCTTAGAGGATAAGACCGTTACAGTAGATAAAAGCATTGGAGGGATGTGCTGGAAGGAAGTACTGAGATGGCGCGGTGCCTCAGGGTACCGGCATCAGAGTCCGTGCCATAGCTGGCAGCGGCACTGCAGTACAGTGCTACAGGGCGGGAGACCTGTGCACTCTAAGTCACTCTAGGTGAACATGGAAAACCCGGTGAATAACAGTTTTTGAGACTCCACATAAACCTTGAAAAGAAGCAAGGAGCATAAGAGTCAAAGAAAGCAATCAAACAGGTTTCTGAGTCACTTTGTACAATACAGATTACAAGAGGCTCTTGAACCTCGTGGCAGTAACACCTCGTGTCGTTAAATTGGTGGATACGAGAAACCCCCCGCTGTCTTCCGGCAGCGGGTCTCGAACTCCCGCCATCGCACCCATTGCGCTGTGAGAGAGAGGGTTCGTTACATAACCTCAGCAAATGAGTAAATCATTTCCGAGACAGGACAGCAGCCCAGGCTGCTTACCATCAATTTTTCTTGTTGCATTTTTGTGTACCTCAGATTCTGTCATTGCCCGTGCTGGTCCGAACGAGACCTGCCTGTGGTCATCACTTGATTGCGAGAGGTCGTGGGTTCAGAGAGAGAGGGTTCGTTACATAAACTCAGCAAATCACTGCCGAGACTGGACAGCAGCACAGCCTGCCGACCATCCAATTGTATAACACGGAAGCACGAGGGTTTTGAAGGCACCCCCACAAACCTGAAAACAAACTAGGTCAAGTCCCCAAAAAGGAAACAAACTAGAGGCGGAAAGGAGAGCGGAAAGGGGAGGGATGCAAAAGTAAGCAATCCAGAACACCAAGCCCACCAACCACAAGAGAGGAAGGCCAAACTAAAAGAACTAAATACCACCCAAGGGCATGCGCTATGAGCACCTTAATATGCAGCGATAATGACCTCAAAGGAAGAAAGCAAAAGACAACCCGACACAGCCAACTTGCAGAAAAGGACCGGAGTGTCAAGGATGATAACCATAGACACCCCATGAAGGAAAGGGGGAGGCCAGCCGAAAATAGAGAGGCCAGAAACCAACCTAGCAAGAATCAGAAAGCAGGCACACATGTTAAGGGCAAAAGAATCCACCACACTTGGTAAACCTGCCCAGCCCGGACACCAGAAACCACAAACAATTCAATTCCCGCAACTCCCCAGGGTCCGAGAGAGAGGGTTCGTTACATAAACCCAGCAAATCACTGCCGAGACTGGACAGCAGCACAGCCTGCCGACCATCCAATTGTATAACACGGAAGCACGAGGGTTTTGAAGGCACCCCCACAAACCTGAAAACAAACTAGGTCAAGTCCCCAAAAAGGAAACAAACTAGAGGCGGAAAGGAGAGCGGAAAGGGGAGGGATGCAAAAGTAAGCAATCCAGAACACCAAGCCCACCAACCACAAGAGAGGAAGGCCAAACTAAAAGAACTTAATACCACCCAAGGGCATGCGCTATGAGCACCTTAATATGCAGCGATAATGCCCTCAAAGGAAGAGGTCCGGGAGTTATCTAGTGGTATGATTCTCGCTTAGGGATCAATCTATTAGCGTCATTCGTATAGTGGTTATTATTTCTGCCTTCCATGCAGAAGAGCGGGGTTCGATTCCCCGATGACTCATCAGCCTGCAACACCCTCACATCACACGTGGTGGCCCCTACCAAATCATGAGTGCCCAAGTATGGGATATGGCAGTAGGGGTATGGTGATTAGTCAGTTTTCGTTTTATACCCTCCTGATATCATGGTTGGGCAAGCCCCTTCAGCCTATTTGGCTACCCCTGGACTGTTACAACATACATTTGAATGGGCAGAACAATACACGGTGGGCAGTGAAATGTGAGCCTAATCGAAAATGGGAGAATCCTAGAGTGCTCCCGTCCATAAATCAAGGCAGGAGTCCCCTCGAAAGCCAGCTTGTTACAAGATAATTTGTCAATGCAGAAACCAACCATGGAGTAGGTAGGTGAGAGGGGCCCGGGGTGGCAGCCGTGCTCAACTTTTAGATGAGACTCGACGCACGTACCGGTAGTGAGTCTGTAGTAAACCTTTCACGTCCACGTAAGGCTTTACTAACGACACATGGGAAGTTGGATGCACCTTCCAGCCATCGGGCATATATGTACTCAGGGTGACTGAAACAGTCTCTTCCCTCTTCTGAATAGCACGGGGAACGACTCACACTTGGCTCGGACTCGGCTGAAACGGAAGCGGCACAACCTGCCTACTATCCAGCTGTCTAACAGTAGGAGGGTTTTTGAGACTCCACATAAACCTTGAAAAGAAGCAAGGAGCATAAGAGTCAAAGAAAGCAATCAAACAGGTTTCTGAGTCACTTTGTACAATACAGATTACAGGAGGCTCTTGAACCTCGTGGCATTAACACCTCGTGTCCTTAAATTGGTGGATGCGAGAAACCCCCGGCTGTCTTCCGGCAGCGGGTCTCGAACTCCCGCCATCGCACCCATTGCGTTGTGAGAGAGAGGGTTCGTTACATAACCTCAGCAAATGAGTAAATCATTTCCGAGAGAGGGTTCGTTACATAAACTCAGCAAATCACTGCCGAGACTGGACAGCAGCACAGCCTGCCGACCATCCAATTTTATAACACGGAAGCACGAAGGTATTGAAGGCACCCCCACAAACCTGAAAACAAACTAGGTCAAGTCCCCAAAAAGGAAACAAACTAGAGGCGGAAAGGAGAGCGGAAAGGGGAGGGATGCAAAAGTAAGCAATCCAGAACACCAAGCCCACCAACCACAAGAGAGGAAGGCCAAACTAAAAGAACTAAATACCACCCAAGGGCATGCGCTATGAGCACCTTAATATGCAGCGATAATGCCCTCAAAGGAAGAAAGCAAAAGACAACCCGACACAACCAACTTGCAGAAAAGGACCGGAGTGTCAAGGATGATAACCATAGACACCCCATGAAGGAAAGGGGGAGGCCAGCCGAAAACAGTGAGGCCAGAAACCAACCTAGCAAGACTCAGAAAGCAGGCACACATGTTAGGGGCAAGAGAATCCACCACACTTGGTAAACTTGCCCACCCCGGACACCAGAAGCCACAAACTAGAGCTATTACTAGAGAAACGAAACCAACAATCTAAGCACAGCCAGCGAGAAAGGGAGGCGAAAAGGAGAAGGGAGGGGTTAGGGTTTAGGGTCCAGGGTGGAAATATCCGAGACAGGACAGCAGCCCAGGCTGCTTACCATCAATTTTTCTTGTTGCATTTTTGTGTACCTCAGATTCTGTGCTTGTCCGTCCGGCTCCGAACGACACCCGCCAGTGGTCATCACTTTCTAGAGGTCGTGGGTTCGATTCCCCCAACTCCCCGGGATTTTGAGTTTGGTCTTGTGGTATGATTCTCGCTTAGGAATCTATCTGTTAGCGTCATTCGTATAGTCGTTATTATTTCTGCCTTCCAAGCAGAAGAGCGGGGTTCGATTCCCCGATGACGCATCGGCCTGCTGGCAATACCCTCACATCACACGTGGTGGCCCCTACAAACTCATGAGTGCCCAAGTATGGGACACGGCAGTAGGGGTATGGTGATTAGTCAGTTCTTCGTTTTATACCCTCCCGATATCATGGTTGGGCAAGCCCCTTCAGCCTATTTGGCTACCCCTGGACTGTAACAACATACATTTGAATGGGCAGAACAATACACGGTGGGCAGTGAAATGTGAGCCTAATCGAAAATGGGAGAATCCTAGAGTGCTCCCGTCCATAAGTCAAGGCAGGAGTCCCCTCGAAAGCCAGCTTGTTACAAGTTAATTTGTCAATGCAGAAACCAACCATGGAGTAGGTAGGTGAGAGGGGCCCGGGGTGGCAGCCGTGCTCAACTTTTAGATGAGACTCGACGCACGTACCGGTAGTGAGTTTGTAGTAAACCTTTCACGTCCACGTAAGGCTTTACTAACGACACATGGGAAGTTGGATGCACCTTCCAGCCATCGGGCATATATGTACTCAGGATGACTGAAACAGTCTCTTCCCTCTTCTGAATAGCACGGGGAACGACTCACACTTGGCTCGGACTCGGCTGAAACGGAAGCGGCACAACCTGCCTACTATCCAGCTGTCTAACAGTAGGAGGGTTTTTGAGACTCCACATAAACCTTGAAAAGAAGCAAGGAGCATAAGAGTCAAAGAAAGCAATCAAACAGGTTTCTGAGTCACTTTGTACAATACAGATTACAGGAGGCTCTTGAACCTCGTGGCAGTAAAACCTCGTGTCGTTAAATTGGTGGATGCAAGAAACCCCCGGCTGTCTTCCGGCAACGGGTCTCGAACTCCCGCCATCGCACCCATTGCGTTGTGAGAGAGAGGGTTCGTTACATAACCTCAGCAAATGAGTAAATCATTTCCGAGAGAGGGTTCGCTACATAAACTCAGCAAATCACTGCCGAGACTGGACAGCAGCACAGCCTGCCGACCATCCAATTTTATAACACGGAAGCACGAGGGTTTTGAAGGCACCCCCACAAACCTGAAAACAAACTAGGTCAAGTCCCCAAAAAGGAAACAAACTAGAGGCGGAAAGGAGAGCGGAAAGGGGAGGGATGCAAAAGTAAGCAATCCAGAACACCAAGCCCACCAACCACAAGAGAGGAAGGCCAAACTAAAAGAACTAAATACCACCCAAGGGCATGCGCTATGAGCACCTTAATATGCAGCGATAATGCCCTCAAAGGAAGAAAGCAAAAGACAACCCGACACAGCCAACTTGCAGAAAAGGACCGGAGTGTCAAGGATGATAACCATAGACACCCCATGAAGGAAAGGGGGAGGCCAGCCGAAAACAGTGAGGCCAGAAACCAACCTAGCAAGACTCAGAAAGCAGGCACACATGTTAGGGGCAAGAGAATCCACCACACTTGGTAAACCTGCCCAGCGCGGACACCAGAAGCCACAAACTAGAGCTATTACTAGAGAAACGAAACCAACAATCTAGGCACAGCCAGCGAGAAAGGGAGGCGAAAAGGTATCAGCATGAATAGTGGTGCTCTCGCTTGTTTTATGTCTTGGTGACTCCTTATGTACTTCCTTAGAACTATCGGCTCTGCCACTACTGTGCCAGCTTCCCGTAGTGACAGCTTCCCGTAGTGACAGCTTCCCGTAGACTGAGTCATCCCTGAGTGACTCAGTGACAGCTTCCTGTTGGCTGCGTCACCTGTATAGCCTGTACCCTTATCAGGGTACAAGCTGCCGCTCCTTCCTCCACTGGTGCCCCTTAATGGGTCTCCTGTGCTTTTAACTTACTCTTGTCTCCGCATTTATAGATTGGCGTTCTGCACACACAAAGTCCACTCTCCGGAGTGTTATCCAAGCTGATAGGTTATACGGTCCTTCACTTACTACCACTGCTTTAAGATGCAACTTCCGCGAGGACCTCCCGCCATTTTGAGAAACTCCATGACATGGATGGTCTTTCCAGGACGCGCGGGATGCGCAGTATCATTCTCAGCGATGACTGCGACCAATCCTTCCAACGGAGGAACGGCTCCTCTTGATGATTGGCTAGACGTTTGTGCACCAGCTGCCTCTGCTAACGGTCATGAGAGTCCTTCCGCCATCGTGGAAGTAACCCCCCCCAGTCATTCCTCCATCTTCTCTTCCTTTTCCTCCCCTGCCGTCTGTCGCCTCCTCCCGTCTGTCGTAGATGACTGTGACGTGCAGACTCAAGTCGGCGACTAGCCTGGACATCGGTGGAGATACCCTGTCTTCGTCTGCTTGCGTCCTTGACGTCGCTATCATATCTCCGGTGTTTGAGGCTCTGCCTGCATACCGGAGGTTGCCAAGCCGACCAAGCTCCCTGCTGATGTCTACGTCGTCTGTGCCCCCTTTGCTCTGCCCAGCCGACGGTCGGCTACTGGCATGAGCTTGCGCTCTAGTGGCTCTGTGCTACCTTCTGGAGAAATTTTTCGATCAAGCTGGCGGATCGCCGGCACTGCCGTAGGGTTCGCCAGAGGAGAACGACCTACGCGTCTGGACCTGGAGATTCTGAAGGTGGTAGGAAGCAGGGGGGTATGGTCAGCACCACTACGGGTGCTGCTCCCTCTACCCCCCTCCCGGGTGAGTCGAGCGATAGAGGGGGGGACTTGGGATTGACTGATCATCGACGGCGGAATATTAGGACCTTTACATGCCTCGGCTCTGCTTTTCGCATCCTAGCGATAAATTTTCGAATTCTGCCCTTGCGATTTGCGATTTTCTGCCATTGGTGCGATTTTCTGCACCAGGTGCGACTTGCTGCACTGTCATTCTCGTCTCCTTTTTCCCATACCTCTAATCTCGACTTCGACCTAACGCTTCCCCACCTTCTGTGATCCCAGGTCTCGCAGCGCCGGACTTCGCCCATGCTACAGGCCGACGTGGACGCCGTCCTGGCCCTAGTCCAGCGGCCGTGGAGGATCTTTGGCATGAAATCTTGGTGGATATTTTTCTCTCTTAGGCTCCTTGTGACCCCTGGGTGCGTTCCGTGGTTCGACAGAGGTTGCTCCTTTGTCTTCCCGTGCCCCTGGTTCCCCCTTAGGTGTATGCCTTAGCTACGTGAGTTTGGGTTTCAAGTGTTTGAGTTCTGATAGGGCTTAGGAATTTTTTAGTTAAGTGGTATAGAGGCATGGTTGATCTCGATTAGTTGGGGCATGCATGAGTTATTGATGATGACACTACTCACATGCTAGTGTGTTATCTTCGCAATCGCGTGTTCATCTAGGGAGACAAGACTCCTTCGAAGCTTTTCTTTGGGGTTGCACCTGATGTGTCGTTGTTGCGTTTGTTTGGTTGCCCTTGCTATGTCACCTTAGTATTGGGCAGTCACGCAACAAGCTTGATAAAAAGGCATTATTTGGTAGACTGGTTGGGTATTCCCTGGTGAGTAAGGGTTATTATATGTTGGGTTTCCAATGTTGCGCCGGGTCATAGAGAGTAGTGATGCACTCTCTATCTCCAGTTCAGTTCTAAACTGTCTTCCTGGGCTCTTCCATTATTATGGGTCCCCGTGCCCGCTTGCATCCCTCCTGTCATCAAACGGTGATATGTTATGTGTTACCGGTAATTCCCTACGCCCTTTAACGTCCCCAATTGTTGTTGGCTGGCCTGGCTGGATGTATCATTGTTGCATTCTAGACCAGGGCCTGATCTTGCTGTATTGTGTGTGAAGTTTTAGGGCGGGTGGGAGTTGTATATCCAACTATAATCTTAGCCGAATCTCAGGGGGTCGCCAGGCCCTCCTCTGTGCCACGTTTTATCGGTGAAGCTTTAGGATTTAGACAGCCTTCGATCATAGTGGTACCTGGATCAGGTCCATTGACTAATAGTCGCCAACCTCCGACCACCTCGGATGGCTCGCAGGTGTCGATAATTCCTTCGCCTCCTGTCATCCCTGGTGGATTATTCGGGTCAAGCCCATGTGATGATGTAGCCGTTGCCGAATGTGTAAGTGATGATCTTGAACACTGGTCTAGCTTGATACTGCGTATGGCTGGGGTGTTACAGTCAACCCAGGATTCATTGTTTTAGGTGCTGCTGGCTCTCATACGTAGGTTAACATGGCCCTATGTGTGAGTGCCTATTCCTCAGCACCTCCTAGACTGACTTATAGGGTAGTCTAGATTGGTGGAGCGTTACGACGCTTTGTTTAGGCAGCTTCCTTTCAGCTGTCTTTCTTGGTTTTGGTGGAAGGTGGTACTTAATTCAGACCACCGTTATAGCGTCTTGATGGTTTCTGACTCTTAGTTCCATAGGCAGATGGTTCGTTCGGTGGAGCTCATCATAGATTAGCTATTTCTTTTTACTCCACACTGTTTTTAGATCACCAGCCCCTCATGTGATTGGAACTTTTTGTGGAGTGTAGTAGTTGTTTCCCTTCGGATTTTCCTGTGAATTGGTGGGCTGGGTCATCTTGCAGTTGTACTTGCAGATGTACCGCCGCTCACCTCTTTCTTGTTCTTCCGAATGTATTTCAAGCGCCCTTTCAGTCCATCCTTTGCAGTAAATTATTTAAATCCTTTTTTCTGCGTTTTCTAATTTCAAGTGGACAATAGGTTTTATGTACTATGGTTGTACATCTAACCTTCTATTGTTCATTGAACTGTGTTTCCTTTGTTGGTTACGAGTTTCTTGGAAATTTCCACTTCGCATCCTTTGGATTTTTTCAGTTGCTGCAAGTTTGGTTTGCTTTAGTTAGGCGCTTGGTTTGTCTTGAGTGCATGAGTTCTTTGCGGTGCGATACCCACCTCCTAGAATGTTTTAGTTAGTGCCGTAACTGGGGATTTATGATAATTAACTTTCATAAATCTTCTTACTTCCATCTTTGAGTAAGAAACCAGTTCATCATGGTTTTTTCATCCCAACCTAGTCATGAATTCTATGCTAAGAATAGTTTTTAAGGTAGTGGATTTTTCCATCGACTTTATTTTTCTATCGTACTCTTTAGTGTCCTCTTATCTGCGTCCTTTAGGCTTTGATTCTCTCGTGTGCTGCTCTCACACGATATTTTAATCCGTCTCTTTGGTTATCATTGATTGGTGTTAGGTTCCTATTCCCGGATCGGGTTTTCTATACCGTTGTTCCCCAACTTTGACATACGATTTTTCAGTCTCCTCTTTAGGTTAAGTTCTCGGTTCTTTCAGTCACCGTTGTTCCCCATCCTTTGGTATTAGGATTGATTTCTGTTTGACCTCCCTGTGCTTTTCTGGTTTGGTGCCTACTATTCTGGATGAATCGTATTTTTGCGCTTCCCATGGATGGTTACATTTCCATTTTGGTCTCAGCTCAGCTCGGTATGACCCAAGTTTTTTGCTGCTACATTTTCGGAGTACTACAGTGGTTTTTGGTTCATCCTTTCTCATCCTTTTATTTTAGACAAGGCTTTCTTCTGGTTTCCTGTTTTTCCGCCGTTCCTTAATAATTTTTGTTTGCTACCATTTAATAGTTCTATGTCCCCAGTGCCATAGGTGGAGTACTAGTATTGTATGTCACCTGCGTCATAGGTGGAGTATCAGCATGAATAGCGGTGCTCTCGCTTGTTTTATGTCTTGGTGACTCCTTATGCACTATCAGCTTGGATAACACTCCGGAGAGTGGACTTTGTGTGTGCAGCACGCCAATCTATAAATGCAGAGACGAGAATAAGTTACAAGCACAGGAGACCCATTAAGGGGCACCAGTGGAGGAAAGGGGGCGGTAGCCTGGAACCTGATCAGGGTACAGGCTAGACAGCGCGTGTCAGAAGAACCGATGACGCAGTCAACAGGAAGCTGACATAGTACTGTCAGGACCGATAGTTCTAAGGGAGTACACAAGGAGTCACCAAGACATAAAACAAGCGAGAGCACCGCTATTCATGCTGATACTCCACCTATGACGCAGGTGGCATACAATACTAGTACTCCACCTTTGGCACTGGGGACATAGAACTATTAAATGGTAGCAAACAAAAATTATTAAGAAACGGCGGAAAAACAGGAAACCAGAAGAAAGCCTTGTCTAAAATAAAAGGATGAGAAAGGATGAACCAAAAACCACTGTAGTACTCCGAAAATGTAGCAGCAAAAAACTTGGGTCATACCGAGCTGAGCTGAGACCAAAATGGAAATGTAACCATCCATGGGAAGCGCAAAAATACGATTCATCCAGAATAGTAGGCACCAAACCAGAAAATCACGGGGAGGCCAAACAGAAATCAATCCTAATACCAAAGGAAGGGGAACAACGGTGACTGAAAGAACCGAGAACTTAACCTAAAGAGAAGACTGAAAAGATCGTATATCAAAGTTGGGGAACAACGGTATAGAAAACCCGATCCGGGAATAGGAACCTAACGCCAATCAATGATAACCAAAGAGACGGATTGAAATATCGTGTGAGCGCAGCACACGAGAGAATCAAAGCCTAAAGGACGCAGACAAGAGGACACTAAAGACTACGATGGAAAAAAAAAGTCGATGGAAAAATCCACTACCTTAAAAACTATTCTTAGCATAGAATTCATGACTAGGTTGGGATGAAAAAAACCATGATGAACTGGTTTCTCACTCAAAGATGGAAGTAAGAAGATTTATGAAAGTTAATTATCATAAATCCCCAGCTACGGCACTAACGAAAAACATTCTAAGAGGTGGGTATCGCACCGCAAAGAACTCATGCACTCAAGACACACCAAGCGCCTAACCACAAGCAAACCAAACCTGCAGTAACTGAAAAAATCCAAAGGATGCGAAGTTAAAATTTTCAAGAAACTTGTAACCAACAAAGGAAACACAGTTCAATGAACAATAGAAGGGTAGATGTACAACCATAGTACATAAAACCTATTGTCCACCTGAAAAATAGGAAACGCAGAAAAAAGGACTTCAAATAATTTACTGCAAAGGAAGGAATGAAAGGGCGCTTGAAATACACTCGGAAGAACAAGAAAGAGGTGAGCGGCGGTACATCTGCAAGTACAACTGCAAGGACATCTGCAAGTACAACTGCAAGATGACCCAGCCCACCAATTCACAGGAAAATCCGAAGGGAAACAACTACTACACTCCACAAAAAGTTCCAATCACATGAGGGGCTGGTGATCTAAAAACAGTGTGGAGTAAAAAGAAATAGCTAATCTATGATGAGCTCCACCGAACGAACCATCTGCCTATGGAACTAAGAGTCAGAAACCATCAAGACGCTATAACGGTGGTCTGAATTAAGTACCACCTTCCACCAAAACCAAGAAAGACAGCTGAAAGGAAGCTGCCTAAACAAAGCGTCGTAACGCTCCACCAATCTAGACTACCCTATAAGTCAGTCTAGGAGGTGCTGAGGAATAGGCACTCACACATGGGGCCATGTTAACCTACGTATGAGAACCAGCAGCACCTAAAACAATGAATCCTGGGTTGACTATAACACCCCAGCCATACGCAGTATCAAGCTAGACCAGTGTTCAAGATCATCACTTACACATTCGGCAACGGCTACATCATCACATGGGCTTGACCCGAGTAATCCACCAGGGACGACAGGAGGCGTCGGATTATCGACACCCGCGAGCCATCCGAGGTGGTCGGAGGTTGGCGACTATTAGTCAATGGACCTGATCCAGGTACCACTATGATCGAAGGCTGTCTAAATCCTAAAGCTTCACCGATAAAACGTGGCACAGAGGAGGGCCTGGCGACCCCCTTAGATTCGGCTAAGATTATAGTCGGATATCCAACTCCCACCCGCCCTAAAACTTCACACACAATACAGCAAGATCAGGCCCTGGTCTAGAATGCAACAATGATACATCCCAGCCAGGCCAGCCAACAACAATTGGGGTTGTTAAAGGGCGTAGGGAATTACCGGTAACACATAACATATCACCGTTTGATGACAGGAGGGATGCAAGCGGGCACGGGGACCCATACTAATGGGAGAACCCAGAAAGACAGTTTAGAACTGAACTGGAGATAGAGAGTACATCACTACTCACTACTAACTGGCGCAACATTGGAAACCCAAATATAATAACCCTTACTCACCAGGGAATACCCAACCAGTCTACCAAATAATGTCTTTTTAACTAGCTTGTTGCGTGACTGCCCAATACTAAGATTACATAGCAAGGGCAACCAAACAAACGCAACAACGACACATCAGGTGCAACCCCAAAGAAAAGCTCCGAAGGAGTCTTGTCTCCCTAGATGAACACGCGATTGCAAAGATAACACACTAGCACCATGCTGAGCAGTGTCATCATCAACAACTCATGCATGCCCCAACTAATCGAGATCAACCATGCCTCTATACCACTTAACTAAAAATTCCTAAGCCCTATCAGAACTCAAACACTTGAACCCAAACTTACGTAGCTAAGGCATACACCTAAGGGGGGAACCAGGGGCACGGGAAGACAAAGTAGTAACCTCTGTCGAACCACGGAACGCACCCAGGGGTCACAAGGAGCCTAAGAGAGAAAAATATCCACCAAGATATCATGCCAAAGATCCTCCACGGCCGCTGGACTAGGGCCAGGACGGCGTCCACTGCGGCCTGTAGCATGGGCGAGCGAAGTCCGGCGCTGCGAGACCTGGGATCACAGAAGGTGGGGAAGCGTTAGGTCGAAGTCGAGATTTAAGGTATGGGAAAAAGGAGACGAGAATGACAGTGCAGCAAGTCACACCTGGTGCAGAAAATCGCACCAATGGCAGAAAATCGCAAATCGCAAGGGCAGAATTCGAACATTTATCGCTAGGATGCGAAGAGCAGAGCCGAGGCATGTAAAGGTCCTAATATCCCGCCGTCGATGATCAGTCAATCTCAAGTCCCCCCTCTATCGCTCGACTCACCCGGTTGGGGGGTTGAGGGAGCAGCACCCGTAGTGGTGCTGACCATACCCCCTGCTTCCTACCACCTCCAGAATCTCCAGGTCCAGACGCGTAGGTCGTCCTCCTCTGGCGAATCCTACGGCAGTGCCGGCGATCCGCCAGTTTGATCGAAAAATTTCTCCAGAAGGTAGCACAGAGCCACTAGAGCGCAAGCTCATGCCAGGAGCCGACCGTCGGCTGGGCAGAGCAAAGGGGGCAAAGACGACGTAGACATCAGCAGGGAGCTTGGTCGGCTTGGCAACCTCCGGTATGCAGGCAGAGCCTCAAACACCGGAGAAAGGTTAGCGACGTCAAGGACGCGAGCAGACGAAGACGGGGTATCTCCACCGATGTCCAGGCTAGTCGCCGACTTGAGTCTGCACGTCACAGTCATCTACGACAGACGGGAGGAGGCGACAGACGGCAGGGGAGGAAAAAGAAGAGAAGATGGAGGAATGACCGGGGGGGGTTACTTCCACGATGGCGGAAGGACTCTCATGACCGCTAGCAGAGGCAGCTGGTGCACAAACGTCTAGCCAATCATCAAGAGGAGCCGTTCCTCCGTTGGAAGGATTGGTCGCAGCCACCGCTGAGAATGATACTGCGCATCCCGCGCGTCCAGGAAAGACCATCCATGTCATGGAGTTTCTCAAAATGGCGGGAGGTCCTCGCGGAAGTTGCATCGCAAAGCAGTGGTAGTAAATGAAGGGCCGTATAACCTATCAGCTTGGATAACACTCCGGAGAGTGGACTTTGTGTGTGCAGCACGCCAATCTATAAATGCGGAGACGAGAATAAGTTACAAGCACAGGAGACCCATTAAGGGGCACCAGTGGAGGAAAGGGGGCGGTAGCCTGGAACCTGATCAGGGTACAGGCTAGACAGCGCGTGTCAGAAGAACCGATGACGCAGTCAACAGGAAGCTGACATAGTACTGTCAGGACCGATAGTTCTAAGGGAGTACACAAGGAGTCACCAAGACATAAAACAAGCGAGAGCACCGCTATTCATGCTGATATGTACTTCCTTAGAACTATCGGCTCTGCCACTACTGTGCCAGCTTCCCGTAGTGACAGCTTCCCGTAGTGACAGCTTCCCGTAGACTGAGTCATCCCTGAGTGACTCAGTGACAGCTTCCTGTTGGCTGCGTCACCTGTATAGCCTGTGACCTTATCAAGGTACAGGCTGCCGCTCCTTCCTCCACTGGTGCCCCTTAATGGGTCTCCTGTGCTTTTAACTTACTCTCGTCTCCGCATTTATAGATAGGCGTTCTGCACACACAAAGTCCACTCTCCGGAGTGTTATCCAAGCTGATAAAAGGAGAAGGGAGGGGTTAGGGTTTAGGGTCCAGGGTGGAAATTTCCGAGACAGGACAGCAGCCCAGGCTGCTTACCATCAATTTTTCTTGTTGCATTTTTGTGTACCTCAGATTCTGCCCTTCCCCGTCCGGCTCCGAACGAGACCTGCCAGTGGTCATCACTTTCGAGAGTTCGTGGGTTCAATTCCCGCAACTCGCCGGGATCCGGGAGGTTGGTCTAGTGGTATGATTCTCGCTCAGGGGTCTATCTATTAGCGTCATTCGTATAGTGGTTATTATTTCTGTCTTCCAAGCAGAAGAGCGGGGTTCGATTCCCCGATGACGCATCGGCCTGCTGGCAATACCCTCACATCACACGTGGTGGCCCCTACAAACTCATGAGTGCCCAAGTATGGGACACGGCAGTAGGGGTAAGGTGATTAGTCAGTTCTTCGTTTTATACCCTCCCGATATCATGGTTGGGCAAGCCCCTTCAGCCTATTTGGCTACCCCTGGACTGTAACAACATACATTTGAATGGGCAGAACAATACACGGTGGGCAGTGAAATGTGAGCCTAATCGAAAATGGGAGAATCCTAGAGTGCTCCCGTCCATAAGTCAAGGCAGGAGTCCCCTCGAAAGCCAGCTTGTTACAAGTTAATTTGTCAATGCAGAAACCAACCATGGAGTAGGTAGGTGAGAGGGGCCCGGGGTGGCAGCCGTGCTCAACTTTTAGATGAGACTCGACGCACGTACCGGTAGTGAGTCTGTAGTAAACCTTTCACGTCCACGTAAGGCTTTACTAACGACACATGGGAAGTTGGATGCACCTTCCAGCCATCGGGCATATATGTACTCAGGATGACTGAAACAGTCTCTTCCCTCTTCTGAATAGCACGGGGAACGACTCACACTTGGCTCGGACTCGGCTGAAACGGAAGCGGCACAACCTGCCTACTATCCAGCTGTCTAACAGTAGGAGGGTTTTTGAGACTCCACATAAACCTTGAAAAGAAGCAAGGAGCATAAGAGTCAAAGAAAGCAATCAAACAGGTTTCTGAGTCACTTTGTACAATACAGATTACAAGAGGCTCTTGAACCTCGTGGCAGTAACACCTCGTGTCGTTAAATTGGTGGATGCGAGAAACCCCCCGCTGTCTTCCGGCAGCGGGTCTCGAACTCCCGCCATCGCACCCATTGCGTTGTGAGAGAGAGGGTTCGTTACATAACCTCAGCAAATGAGTAAATCATTTCCGAGAGAGGGTTCGTTACATAAACTCAGCAAATCACTGCCGAGACTGGACAGCAGCACAGCCTGCCGACCATCCAATTTTATAACATGGAAGCACGAGGGTTTTGAAGGCACCCCCACAAACCTGAAAACAAACTAGGTCAAGTCCCCAAAAAGGAAACAAACTAGAGGCGGAAAGGAGAGCGGAAAGGGGAGGGATGCAAAAGTAAGCAATCCAGAACACCAAGCCCACCAACCACAAGAGAGGAAGGCCAAACTAAAAGAACTAAATACCACCCAAGGGCATGCGCTATGAGCACCTTAATATGCAGCGATAATGCCCTCAAAGGAAGAAAGCAAAAGACAACCCGACACAACCAACTTGCAGAAAAGGACCGGAGTGTCAAGGATGATAACCATAGACACCCCATGAAGGAAAGGGGGAGGCCAGCCGAAAACAGTGAGGCCAGAAACCAACCTAGCAAGACTCAGAAAGCAGGCACACATGTTAGGGGCAAGAGAATCCACCACACTTGGTAAACTTGCCCACCCCGGACACCAGAAGCCACAAACTAGAGCTATTACTAGAGAAACGAAACCAACAATCTAAGCACAGCCAGCGAGAAAGGGAGGCGAAAAGGAGAAGGGAGGGGTTAGGGTTTAGGGTCCAGGGTGGAAATTCCCGAGACAGGACAGCAGCCCAGGCTGCTTACCATCAATTTTTCTTGTTGCATTTTTGTGTACCTCAGATTCTGTCCTTGCCCGTCCGGCTCCGAACGAGACCTGCCAGTGGTCATCACTTTCGAGAGTTCGTGGGTTCAATTCCCGCAACTCGCCGGGATCCGGGAGGTTGGTCTAGTGGTGTGATTCTCGCTCAGGGGTCTATCTATTAGCGTCATTCGTATAGTGGTTATTATTTCTGCCTTCCAAGCAGAAGAGCGGGTTCGATTCCCCGATGACGCATCGGCCTGCTGGCAATACCCTCACATCACACGTGGTGGCCCCTACAAACTCATGAGTGCCTAAGTATGGGACACGGCAGTAGGGGTATGGTGATTAGTCAGTTCTTCGTTTTATACCCTCCCGATATCATGGTTGGGCAAGCCCCTTCAGCCTATTTGGCTACCCCTGGACTGTAACAACATACATTTGAATGGGCAGAACAATACACGGTGGGCAGTGAAATGTGAGCCTAATCGAAAATGGGAGAATCCTAGAGTGCTCCCGTCCATAAGTCAAGGCAGGAGTCCCCTCGAAAGCCAGCTTGTTACAAGATAATTTGTCAATGCAGAAACCAACCATGGAGTAGGTAGATGAGAGGGGCCCGGGGTGGCAGCCGTGCTCAACTTTTAGATGAGACTCGACGCACGTACCGGTAGTGAGTCTGTAGTAAACCTTTCACGTCCACGTAAGGCTTTACTAACGACACATGGGAAGTTGGATGCACCTTCCAGCCATCGGGCATATATGTACTCAGGGTGACTGAAACAGTCTCTTCCCTCTTCTGAATAGCACGGGGAACGACTCACACTTGGCTCGGACTCGGCTGAAACGGAAGCGGCACAACCTGCCTACTATCCAGCTGTCTAACAGTAGGAGGGTTTTTGAGACTCCACATAAACCTTGAAAAGAAGCAAGGAGCATAAGAGTCAAAGAAAGCAATCAAACAGGTTTCTGAGTCACTTTGTACAATACAGATTACAAGAGGCTCTTGAACCTCGTGGCAGTAACACCTCGTGTCGTTGAATTGGTGGATGCGAGAAACCCCCCGCTGTCTTCCGGCAGCGGGTCTCGAACTCCCGCCATCGCACCCATTGCGTTGTGAGAGAGAGGGTTCGTTACATAACCTCAGCACATGAGTAAATCATTTCCGAGAGAGGGCTCGTTACATAAACTCAGCAAATCACTGCCGAGACTGGACAGCAGCACAGCCTGCCGACCATCCAATTTTGTAACACGGAAGCACGAGGGTTTTGAAGGCACCCCCTATCAGCTATTAAGCACTTCTAAGAGTGGACAGAGATGTATGCAGCGGAGACAGACGCGCCAATCTATACACAGAGACGAGAATAACGTTACAAGCAAGGACGTACACTAAAGGACACCAGCGGTGGGCGAAGTGGATGCCTGTAACCTGAATAGACCCTAAGCCCGGATCTTGTCACCCTGACACCGTTTAACACAGGACATGTCAGGGAGAGACCGATAAGACACAGAGAGACAGGCAGTCAATAGTAAGCTGACACTGAGTCACTAAAGGATGACTCAGTTCTACGGGAAGCTATCACTATGGGAAGCTATCAGGGCCGATAGTTCTAAGGGAGTACATAAGTAGTCACCAAGTCATAAAACGCTTGAGAGCACCGCAATTCATGCTGACACTCCACATATGACACAGGTGACATACAATACTGCTACTCCACCTATGGCACTGGGGACATAGAACTATATGTAACAGATTAAAAAAAAAAAATTAAAGAACTCCGAAAAAACGAGAGAACTTCAAATGTAACTCAAAGGGTGTAAATGAAGGAATGGACCAAGGCAAAATACCAAAGAGTGCCAAGGGAGAAAAGAGGATAACCGAATATCAATGACGGGTAACAACGGTATAGAAAACCCGATCCGGGAATAGGAACCTAATGCCATACAATGATAACCAAAAAACAAGAAACGTATGTAACCAAAAAACTAAAAAATGACCCTAAGAAGTAGCGGTCATTCCAAGCATACGGACAAACCGCCAGAACACAGCAGGATCAAGGGGCTTGGTGAAGGGTCAGCACAGTTATCCACAGTGTTAACATAGGCAACAGCCAGTTGGCCATCCTCCACCAGCTCCTTGATGTAGTGATGAATAACATCAATGTGCTTGCTGCGAGGCAGAAGCTGCCAGTCAGTGGCCCAACTCAGGGAACCTAAGTTGTCACCCTGAATTGTAACCAAAGCACAAGGCAGACCCAGATCCACCCTCAATTTCTTCAACCATTGGACCTCCCTGGCAGCCTGGGACAGGGCCTGATACTCAGCCTCACTAGAGCTAATAGCAACAGTAGGCTGTCGCTTGCTCATCCAGTTAACAATGCACCCACCAGCTAGAACTGCAAAGCCAGTCTGAGATCTCCTGTCAGACCCATCATCAGCATAAGATGAGTCACTAAAGACAGTAAAAGTGAAATCAGGGCTGTGGGTGTAAGTGAGACCCAGGTGAGAATGTGTTCTCAAATACAAGAGTAACCGTTTGGCAGCCCCCCAGAGAGGGACTGTAGGGTGAGCAGAGAACCTGGATAAATAGCTAACAGCAAAGGAAATATCAGGCCTGGTGCAAGTGGCCAGGTATAGCAAAGCACCTACAAGAGAGAGGTACTGGCTATTAGACGGCAGGGGCTCTCCAGGGGCGTCAGAAACAGTGGATTTGGCCATGGGAGCAGCAAACTTGGGTGGGGCAGCAGCAGTAAGACCAAACTGCTCCACCAGATCAACAATGTAGGTGTGCTGAGTATCAGCATGAATAGCGGTGCTCTCGCTTGTTTTATGTCTTGGTGACTCCTTGTGTACTCCCTTAGAACTATCGGTCCTGACAGTACTATGTCAAATTCCCGTAGACTGTGTCATTCTTCATGACACTGTGACGACTTCCTGTTGACTGTGTCATCGGTTCTTCTGACACGCGCTGTCTAGCCTGTACCCTGATCAGGTTCCAGGCTACCGCCCCTTTCCTCCGCTGGTGTCCCTTTATGGTTCCCCAGTCTTTTGTAATATTATTCTCGTCTCCGCATTTATAGATTGGCGTGCTGCACACACAAAGTCCACTCTCCGGAGTGTTATCCAAGCTGACACTGAGAGAGATTGATCTGAACACACCTGCCTTCAGAGTCAAGGGTAACATCCATGTCCAAAGAGAGGAACTGAAATGGAACACCCATCTCTTTGACCTCCCAGCCAGCTGCTTTCATTGCCTGGATCAGCAACACATACCTATCCAGCTCACTAAAAGCACAGATAAAGTCATCAACATAGGTCAGGACATAGCTCCACCCACCATCAGAATCCTTCCTAAAGTACAGAGCAGGTTCTGCCTTTCACATAGTAAAGCCATGAGCAACCAGAACCCGCTTGACATCCCTACTCCAAGCTCTGGGTGCCTGCTTCAATCCATAAAGGGACTTGATCAGTTTGCAGACAAGTGGAACACCGTTAGGACCAAGGTGCCTAAAGCCCTCAGGCTGGTGGCAGTACAGGTCCAGACCAGGCTCCAGCTTGGCATTTAGGAATGCAGTCTTGATGTCTAGCTGCCGAACAAACATCTTCCTATGAGTGATGGCAGCCAGGAGCACCCTAAGACCTGCTTTGGAGGAGACAGGGGCATATACATCATGAAAATCCAGCCCAGGACGCTGCAGAAAACCACGGACCACAAAACGTGCCTTGAAGCGTATAGTACCATTAACACCAATCTTCTTCACAAATAACCACCTGCCAGACAGGATCTTCTGCTTACGAGGCTGTGGAGTGAGAACCCATGTACCATGGGCATGAAGGGAAGCCATCTCATCCTTCATGGCAAGAAGCCATTGATCCCTGTCAGGGTTGGTACGCAACATGGCAGCTTTGTAGGTCAGTTCAGTGGTGGATGCAACAGATGCTCCCACGTACAAGCAGTTTACTTGTACATGGGCAGCGGGGGTATCAGCAGTATCAGCAGTAACCATTAGTAAAGCCCCCAGTGCAGAACTACTGCCTGGTTGAACAGGGCCGGCCTTCTTTGCCTCTAAATCAACGAAGCCTGGGTCGACCGGAACACCCCAGCCATACGCAGTATCGGAGCCTGACCACGGTTCAAGATCATCACTTGCATCATCTGCAACGGCTACATCATCACCCGGACTCCTGAGTAATCTATCAGAGACGGCAGGAGGTGAAGCGTTCACCAACTCCATCGAGCTATCAGTGATGATGGGAGTATGATGACTAGTAGGCAATGGATCTAACAAAGGATCCACTATGGTCTGAGTTGGTGTAAATCCAACGACTTCACCGACGGAATGTGACGCAGAGGAGGGCCTGGCGACCCCCTGAGATTCGGCTAAGATTTTGTCCGTAGGAGCCGCAGAAACTCGCCCGCCCAGTGTGTTCTCACGCAAAACAGTACCACTGGCCCCCGACCTAGGTCGCAGAGTCATCCTATGGCCAGGACAGTGGTCAACAATTGGGGAAGACAAAGGGTCTAGGGAATCAACCGCAACCTCAGGCATGCGTCCGTTGATGGCGGCAGGGATGCTAGAGACATATGGCGACCCATCATAGGGAGTTAGCCCAGGAATGCAGTTATGATCAAACTGCTCATAGAAGAGTACATCACGACTCTCTACTACCTGGCGCAACTTAGGAACCCAAACAAAATAACCCTTACTCACCAGAGAATACCCAACCAGTCTACCAGATAACGCCCTTTCGTCTAGCTTATTACGTTTCTTCCCATTGACTAGAGTAACATAGCAGGGGCATCCAAACACACGTAATAACGACACATCAGGTTTCACCCCATAAAACAACTCAAAGGGTGTCTTGCGTCCCTGGTTAGGCAGACGGTTTCTAAGGTAACAAGCAGCCAGGAAGGCATAGGGCCAAAAGGACTTAGTAAGCTTAGACTCCAAGTGGATACTCCTAGCTATATTCTGAAGGACCCCATTATACCTTTCCACAGTTGCATTCTGCTGTGCAGTGTATGCCAAAGACAACTCATGTACTGCCCCAACCGATTCTAACCAATCCTCGAACCATTTAACTATAAACTCTTTAGCCCTGTCAGATCTCAGACACTTAAAGGCAAACCCCTGCAGCTGATTTGACCATCTGAGGATGATAGTCTGGACTGCTAAGGGAGCTTCATCCTTGGTCCTCAAGCACAATACCTCAGCATAGCCAGAGAATTGGTCTACAAGGCACAAGATATAAAACTCCCCACGAAGACCCCTAATATGAACCGGTCCCATGATATCCAAGTGAAGGCGTTGGAGGGGTGCAAGGACCTCAGTCATGCTTTCTTTAGGAAAAGGGAGACGCTTTCCCTTAGCCTTTTGACAAGCATCACATGGGATCTTACCCATCTTTTGTACTTGATGAAGGCTGAGGGGTAAGTTCTTAACCATACCACGCTTGACAAGGTTGTGCAAGGCATCATAACCGGGATGACCCAGTCGCCTATGCCACAACCATGCAGGAGTGGTAGGGATAATAACTCCACCGTCCTCATCAACATCAAGTGCAAAAGCTGGATAATATTCAGCAACCCTCAAACAACGACTGGAGGTGTGACAAGGCCTACATGCAAACTTATACACACCATCACTGGAAACAGGAAAGGACCAGAGCACAGAAGAGCCCTGAGTGGCAGTACAACTAATACTATCAAAAGCAATATTGAAGTGGAGGGAATGAGCTACAGCATGTACGGACAGGAGATTTACTGGACAGTGGGGTATGTATAGAACATTGGTTAAGGTGATTGATGTTGGTAACCAATCACTACATAACACAATGGACCCCATACCCTCTGACCGTTGAATCACCCCATCAGCAAATCGAACTGCAGGCCCAACAGCAGAGGATTCAAACACAGTGAACAACGACCTATCACCTGTGATTGACATCCCAGCTCCCGAGTCCACATGCCAGATACCTTCAGAAAGACTTGGGCTGCAAATGTTTGAGAACTTAGTCGTGCAAGAAAATAGGACCGATAAGACACAGAGAGACAGGCAGTCAATAGGAAGCTGACACTGAGTCACTAAAGGATGACTCAGTTCTACGGGAAGCTATCACTATGGGAAGCTATCAGGGCCGATAGTTCTAAGGGAGTACATAAGTAGTCACCAAGTCATAAAACGCTTGAGAGCACCGCAATTCATGCTGACACCCCCACAAACCTGAAAACAAACTAGGTCAAGTCCCCAAAAAGGAAACAAACTAGAGGCGGAAAGGAGAGCGGAAAGGGGAGGGATGCAAAAGTAAGCAATCCAGAACACCAAGCCCACCAACCACAAGAGAGGAAGGCCAAACTAAAAGAACTAAATACCACCCAAGGGCATGCGCTATGAGCACCTTAATATGCAGCGATAATGCCCTCAAAGGAAGAAAGCAAAAGACAACCCGACACAGCCAACTTGCAGAAAAGGACCGGAGTGCCAAGGATGATAACCATAGACACCCCATGAAGGAAAGGGGGAGGCCAGCCGAAAACAAAGAGGCCAGAAACCAACCTAGCAAGACTAAGAAAGCAGGCACACATGTTAGGGGCAAGAGAATCCACCACACTTGGTAAACCTGCCCAGCCCGGACACCAGAAGCCACAAACTAGAGCTATTACTAGAGAAACGAAACCAACAATCTAAGCACAGCCAGCGAGAAAGGGAGGCGAAAAGGAGAAGGGAGGGGTTAGGGTTTGGGGTCCAGGGTGGAAATTTCCGAGACAGGACAGCAGCCCAGGCTGCTTACCATCAATTTTTCTTGTTGCATTTTTGTGTACCTCAGATTCTGTCCTTGCCCGTCCGGCTCCGAACGGGCCCTGCCAGTGGTCATCACTTTCGAGAGTTCGTGGGTTCAATTCCCGCAACTCGCCGGGATCCGGGAGGTTGGTCTAGTGGTATGATTCTCGCTCAGGGATCTATCTATTAGCGTCATTCGTATAGTGGTTATTATTTCTGTCTTCCAAGAAGAAGAGCGGGGTTCGATTCCCCGATGACGCATCGGCCTGCTGGCAATATCCTCACATCACACGTGGTGGCCCCTACAAACTCATGAGTGCCCAAGTATGGGACATGCCAGTAGGGGTATGGTGATTAGTCAGTTCTTCTTTTTATACCCTCCCGATATCATGGTTGGGCAAGCCCCTTCAGCCTATTTGGCTACCCCTGGACTGTAACAACATACATTTGAATGGGCAGAACAATACACGGTGGGCAGTGAAATGTGAGCCTAATCGAAAATGGGAGAATCCTAGAGTGCTCCCGTCCATAAGTCAAGGCAGGAGTCCCCTCGAAAGCCAGCTTGTTACAAGATAATTTGTCAGTGCAGAAACCAACCATGGAGTAGGTAGGTGAGAGGGGCCCGGGGTGGCAGCCGTGCTCAACTTTTAGATGAGACTCGACGCACGTACCGGTAGTGAGTCTGTAGTAAACCTTTCACGTCCACGTAAGGCTTTACTAACGACACATGGGAAGTTGGATGCACCTTCCAGCCATCGGGCATATATGTACTCAGGGTGACTGAAACAGTCTCTTCCCTCTTCTGAATAGCACGGGGAACGACTCACACTTGGCTCGGTCTCGGCTAAAACGGAAGCGGCACAACCTGCCTACTATCCAGCTGTCTAACAGTAGGAGGGTTTTTGAGACTCCACATAAACCTTGAAAAGAAGCAAGGAGCATAAGAGTCAAAGAAAGCAATCAAACAGGTTTCTGAGTCACTTTGTACAATACAGATTACAGGAGGCTCTTGAACCTCGTGGCAGTAACACCTCGTGTCTTTAATTGGTGGATGCGAGAAACCCCCCGCTGTCTTCCGGCAGCGGGTCTCGAACTCCCGCCATCGCACCCATTGAATTGTGAGAGAGAGGGTTCGTTACATAACCTCAGCACATGAGTAAATCATTTCCGAGACAGGACAGCAGCCCAGGCTGCTTACCATCAATTTTTCTTGTTGCATTTTTTTGAGAGGGGGTTCGTTACATAAACTCAGCAAATCACTGCCGAGACTGGACAGCAGCACAGCCTGCCGACCATCCAATTTTATAACACGGAAGCACGAGGGTTTTGAAGGCACCCCCACAAACCTGAAAACAAACTAGGTCAAGTCCCCAAAAAGGAAACAAACTAGAGGCGGAAAGGAGAGCGGAAAGGGGAGGGATGCAAAAGTAAGCAATCCAGAACACCAAGCCCACCAACCACAAGAGAGGAAGGCCAAACGAAAAGAGCTAAATACCACCCAAGGGCATGCGCTATGAGCACCTTAATATGCAGCGATAATGCCCTCAAAGGAAGAAAGCACAAGACAACCCGACACAACCAACTTGCAGAAAAGGACCGGAGTGTCAAGGATGATAACCATAGACACCCCATGAAGGAAAGGGGGAGGCCAGCCGAAAACAGAGAGGCCAGAAACCAACCTAGCAAGACTCAGAAGGCAAGCACACATGTCAGGGACAAGAGAATCCACCACACTTGGTAGACCTGCCCTGCCCGTACACCAGAAGCCACAAACTAGAGCTATTACTAGAGAAACGAAACCAACAATCTAAGCACAGCCAGCGAGAAAGGGAGGCGAAAAGGAGAAGGGAGGGGTTAGGGTTTGGGGTCCAGGGTGGAAACTGGTAATCCTAAACCCCAAACCCAAACCCGAAAACTGCGGGCATGAAGGGCCAAACCAAAGAACTATACAAAAGGGTGTCCTGTGACGTACGGAACCCGAGAGCGATCTAATGCTTGGCACCCAAGAAAGAGGAGCTGAAAAGAGGAGCGGAAAGAGGCAAGCAAGCTGGCGCGTGCAATGAAAGACTAGCAAAAAGGTATCAGCTAATCGTAAGACCACTCTTCTGGCAAAATCAGTTGGCTACCTAACCGGTGCGTGTGAGAAGGGGGGTACCAGTGGAAACCATGGGGGAGAACAGGAGTGAAGAGCGTAGATGGGATGGTGAAGGGGGGATGGGGTGTAACAGCTCAGGATGCACTTAGCAGCCTGGGGGGTTATTCTAGTGGAACAGTCTACGTGATGTATGTTTATGTGTAAGTCGATATGCGTAAGCTAACAGAACAGTAGGGTGTTACCTAAGTAGGGGATGTAGAGTTGATCGGGTAGAACGTCTTCGTGGAAGGAGTAGAAGGGTTCGTTCCGAGTAGCTCGTGTCTATGAGCGCAACGTGTGCGTTGTGAGAGATGAGGCAGTACATGGGTATGGTACTGTATCATGTGCGTTCGTCACGTGGCTTACGGGTGAGGTGTACCCGTATGCCTTGCTGGACGGCCAGAGTACCCGTGAAGGGTTCTGTACCGTTACACTCCCCCCCCCTCCAGAAGAGATGCGGACCCCGCATCTGATCATAAGGAAGTGGACGGGATGTGAATACCAGTCGTAGTCGTATGTGCCGTGCTCAAAATATACTTGATGAATCAAGTTGGTTTCGGAGAGAACCATTTAACATCCCTTTTGAGTACTCCGGGAAAGATAACTTTATAAATAAAGCAATCTAACCGCCGTGTCGTATGCGTCGAGTGCGATGGGTTGGTGATGGGCCCGTTTATTCGACGTACGTCGGGACATAACGGGCGTAACACGTGATTTCCATGCATCGACGACGTGAGGCGCACTTTTCTTGACCGCTTTGGCGAGTTCCCAAGTGTCTTGCTCAATACCGAAGTCTTGCCATCGGACCAAGTATTCGAGACGCCGTTTGCTGGAAGTGCCTATGACACGCGATTTCTCGCGCATGATGCATTGGATATTCCAAATCGGAGCGCCGTCGGAGTCAAACTCCAGCGGTTGTCCAACATGGACAACGCCATCGGAGCGCCAATGCTTTATCAAACCCACGTGAAACACGGGGTGGATACGCATTATCTTGGGCAAAGCCAAGCGGCACGCCGTAACCTGCCGGACGACTCCGGTGACCTCGTCGCGTGGACCAATGCATTCCGTCATCGTATAGGGGCCAACAAAACGAGGCGTAAATTTTGGTTTACCCGTTGCTTTGAACTTCATATTGCGGGTGGACAAGAGAACTTTATCCCCAAGATCGAAGAAAACCTCCGTTCGTCGCTTATCGTAATGGGCTTTCTGCCGATCTTGAGCGGCTTGCATGCATGCCTTGCATTGATCTTGTCGTTCAATGTGATCGGCCCACCAATTGTTGGCAGCCGGACATTTCGATTCGACCTCCGCTCTAAGCGGCGTCGTAGGGTCGTAACCAAGGTACGCCCGAAATGGGGTGTTCTGAATGGACTCTTGGTAGGAATTGTTGATTGCATCGGTTCATGCGTTCCGTCTGACCGGATGACACGATTCAGGTATAGGGAAGCGAATGCCTCTGCGTTTATCGTAGTGTGACAAGGTTCGACATGAACCATTTTCGACAGTTTGTCGACGAATACCGCGATGGCATCATGGCCAGAAGACGTAGGCGGGAGCGCCGTGATGAGGTCCGTGGAGACACACTCCCAGAATTTCTCAGGAATTTCCACGGGAACCATGGTACCGTTAGGTTTTGCGTTTCCGGGCTTGTTCGTTTGGCACTTCTGGCACTGTTGGACGAAGGCCGTAACATCTGCCGTGACTTAGGCCCAAGTAAAAGTGCGGGTGACCAACTCCAATGTCTTGGTGCGACCGCAATGGCCCATGTACACAGGGTCGTGAGCTTCGCGGATAATGTCCAGTCGAAGGGCTGCGTCAAGGGGGACACACAAAAACTCGCGTCCGTACTTGTTCTTCTTGAACGAGTAACCGTTCCTCGAAAACTTATCGCGAAGGCGCTTGCAGCCCGGCGTGAAGTTCGAGTCTCGTTTGTATCCAGCCAAAATTCGATCCATGATGGACGAAGAGGAGGGAGTCGACGCGGAGGGCGTATGCCGACTGCGTCGTCGTGTTTCTTTGACCGGAACCGAGGGGACGGGGAGGACAGTCGGGGGGCGGGGAAGGATATCCACGTCCGCGGGACCGACTGCAATCGGGCGCTGCTTTCTCGATCGAGGCCTGCATTCGCTGACCAAGAGAGAGAAAACTAACAGCTGGTGCGCAACCGCGACGTCGACGGGGGCGGAGAGGTTAGGATTGCGACTGACCGGGTCTGCCATATTATTGCGACCCGCGCGATATTCCCAAGTATAGCTGAAGGGCGCCAGGTCCTCCTGCCATCTGCCCATGCGTCGTGAAAGGACCGCCTTTGTGTCAAAATACGTGAGCGGATTGTGGTCTGTGACCAATGTCATGTGGGAACCTTCGAGGTAGCATCGCCACTCGGTCAACGCGTGAACAATTGCTAGCATCTCTTGTTCCGTCGTAGTATAGTTCAGCTCCGCTGGGATATACTTCTTGCTGGCGAAGGCGATGGGGTGTTTATCTTGCAAGAGCACCGCGCCCGGTACCGAGCAAAGATGCGTCGGTAATGACTTCGAAAGGTTTGCTGAAATCCGGCAGCGCGAGGACTGGAGCGGATAGCAAAGCTTCCTTGAGGCCTTTGAATGAGACGAGATGTTATTCTTTGAACAAGGAGCCGAGTTCACCCTTGATGTTAGACAAGGTTTGAAGCGGGGCAGCGAGAGACGAATAGCCTTGGATAAATTTGCGAAAATAATTGCGCAAACCGAGGAATGAGCCGATCTCTTTCGCCGTTTTCGGAGTAGGCCAGTCACGGACTGTGCTAACCTTGCGTGGATCAACTTTAATGCCGTCGCGTCCAATGTAATGACCCAGGAATTTAACTTCCGTTTGGTTGAATGAACATTTGGATAGTTTCGCGTAGAATTCGTTGTCCTGGAGGACGTTGAGAACTGTGGCCAAGTTGGCTAAGTGCTCCGCCGGAGTGCGTCCGTAAACCAAGATATCGTCCAAGTAGACCACGACGAACTTGTGCAAGTAGGGCGCGAATATCTGGTTCATGACCGCTTGGAATGTGGCTGGCGCATTTGCCAAACCCATCCCAAGGACTTTAAATTCAAACTGACCCATTGGGGTAGTGAACGCAGTTTTCGGCGCGTCCTCGTCCGAAATACGTATTTGGTAATAACCAGACGTGAGGTCTAGGGAACTGAACAAAGTAGCTCCACCTAGACGATCAATGGTCTCATCGATACGGGGAAGGGGATACCTATTTTTTAATCGTGATGTTGTTGAGTGCTCGCCAATCGCAAACAACACGGTATCCTGTTCCACCCGGTTTCGCTATGATCATAATTGGCGCACCGTACGGGGACGAGCTCGGGGCGATGAATCCTTGCTGCAACAGGTCTGAGACGTATTCTTCACATAGTAAAGTCTCGACTGGACTCATGCGACGATTTCTGCGATATGGTGCGTAAGCATTGTCTTGCGTTTTGATGACGTGGGGAATAACTCGATGGTTAGGAGTCCCCATAGGCAAATTGTTGAAGACTTTGCGATACTGCCATAGGAGAGCGCGCAGGTCGTTGGCCGAGATGAGTGTTTTATCATCGTGGTCCCGTATGTTGTCGCGGATCCAATTTTCGAAATCCATGCTTGCCACCGGGGGACCAGGTAAAGGCCCGTCGGAAGGCAATAATTTTGTCAGCAATTTCGCCCGTTCATCGGCAGTTACGTTAGACGCCGGTAAATCCGCTCGGGATTCGCGGACATTGACCATGACATGGTTAGCGCCAGCTTTCAAAAGCTTTGCTGCCTTGCGACCAGTAATGACTGGGTCGTCAGTCGGCTTGCCCGAAAGTGCCATAGTGAAGAAGGAATGAGCCGTTTCGTCCCGCTGCCTGTTGATAGGTGTCAAACAGCAGCCGTACCGTTTGAGCGACAATGTCATGCGATCGTAGTCTAGGACGGCCTTTTCGTTGCGCATCCAGTCGGACCCGAGGATTAGGTCTAATCCACCGGGAAGTTTGTCGACGACATGGGCGAACACTTTGCCAACATATCGTTGTATGTGTATAGGGAGCGAGACCGTCCCGCGGATTTTGATAAATCCCGTCGTTAGCGCAAGTGAATCCGTCGCGTTCGTTTTCCCAAGGGCGGATGTGCAAACCGAGATCCTCAGCCGTTTGCCTTTCCATAAGACAACCTGTCGCGCCGGAGTCTGCCAATGTGAGTAATTGCTTCGCTCCTGATCGGGCGTTGAATAGCATATCGGGGGCAGCAGCGGAGTTGACTTCGTATACCCGATTGGCTCGCGTCATGAGCACGGGGGAATAATTCGTATTTCGTTGCGCGTGATTGCGACGGATGCACTTCGTTGACCGTCTGGCAGCGATTTGTTTTACGCGAACTTTGGGATCCAATGCCTCCGACCACCAGTGTTTTTTTCGACGGGTTTTCAACCGGACTGGGGATGCCCTCCTCAGGTGCGGGGCCAAAGTATACTGCCTTGGTCACGTCGTTGATCGCATGCCAATCCTTTTTGATTTGGACGGCCCGTTCGGAGTCGGGGGTCATACCATACTTGGATGGCGACCTTATTCGAAGGTGACCCCTTGGGGCGGGGTTTCATATGGTGATCGAACGATTGATACTCCTTGAACAACTCCATACCTTGGAGGAGACTGGAGATATGTTTATCGTTACTTGCGTTTTTTGGGAGGATGAACATACCGGATGTGTCGAAGGGTGCATCGTTTTTGCATTCCCAATAGTGTTCTAACACCGACACGACGTCTTCCGGAATGGGGTGAGCGTATATGAACTCGTTTGCGATGGAGACACGCATGCCAAACTCCGTAGAGAACTTAAGTGGACAAGGGGACGACAAGGGATTAGTAGAAGTTACATCAATGGTTGGGGTTAAGCCCAAGTTTGAAAACAGTTCCTCTTGAACCTGTAACAAGAGCTCAAGTGGCTCGACTACTACTACTTTATCGCCGCTAAGTACACGATCCAGGGTTGTCAATACCTGACCGGCCGATTCCTATTCCCAAATCGGGATGGGACCGTTGCCATCAAGGGCCCAGTCGGGACACGTAGTCTCATTGAGGGCCGGCCAGTTAGGCAAGTCCCGCGTGCGGCAGCGTCCGTCAGCATTCAGCGATCGCCCACATGTACTCATGTAGCGGAAGCAGAAGAAGCAGCGAGCACCATTCTGAAGCCAGATGGTCTGCCCGGCGCTGACCGATTTGTTCATATGCATGGCGTTCTGGGGGTCTTGACCCGAAAAGTCGGGGGTCCGCGGCCCGATGGGCTGTGAACGGGCCCAACCAGCACCTTGTCCGTATCCTCCGCGACCACCACGGCCCGCGCCGCGGCTAATAGAGCCTTTCCCGAACGTGCGATCAGCACCTTGCAAACTGAGGACCTGCGGCCTTGGCGATCCACCCAGCTTGCCGTTGTGCGCCGGCTGCGTCGCACGACGTCCTCCACCACCTCGGCCACCGGCCGGGTTGCGACTACTGTTTGGCGCCAGCTTGGGGCTCTTGGTTGGGCGAGAGTTCATCTCCCCGCCGTCGTCGGTGGCTACTCCCTGCGAAGAGAAAGAATCCGTGTCAGTATCGGAGGGGGGTGATTTGGTAAATTGGACGCGATTGAAAGCAAGGTCCTTACCCGGGTACTTAGTATCCGCTGGGCGCTTGAATGGATACCTCGATTTCTGGTTAGCGTAACCTCCCCTCTGATGGCGATCGTGCTTGTCTGTCAAGGACTTGCCACGAGCGGCGACAACTTTCCTCGCTTCGTCCAATTGCAGATAGCGGAACAAATCTTCTATCGTTTCGAACATAGTACCCGACTCGCGCCGAGCGTGTGCACCGGCGCGGAGTTCATCGGAGAGTCCCGTGCGAAACAAGTTTAACTTTTCGCGTTCGGTCAGCTCGGGGACTTTGCGAAATTCAGACTTGATGGCGTGGTAATAATTCTGCAAGGAGCAAGTATCTTGGCGGAAGCCACCTTCGTGTAGTTTGGTGAGAGCGACGTGTGATTCCGTTAATAGCTCGGGCAGGAGGAGCGACTCCGCCCATGCGACGATTCCCATGAAATCTAACCCGTCCAACTCATCGCTAGCCCATGCCTCGTCGTACGTGATGCGGAGTTGGCCAGTAAAAGCGCCCGACAGGTGTGGAACAATGCGCTCGAACGAACCAAGGTAACCGTCGGAGAACTGGAGCTCCATGATCGTGACCACATTGAATACCCATCGGCGCAACTTAGCCCTAGAGCATCTGTCCGACAGTTTGTGTTCAATGAGACGTAATTCCTTTCTCATTTCGGTAACACGCTTGGCGAACCCAGTGTCGTGATCAGAGTGACGAGTGGCGCGGTTATTGGGAGAGGGGTGATCGGGTCGGGTTCACCTGGCGGGCCTTCTGGGGCCAGGTGTGTTCCCGCGCGAACCTGTTGCGTCGGAGAAGGTGTGTCTGCGGACAGCGTAGCTGCGCGCTTTGCACGAGGTCGAACAGGGGCTGGGGAAGCCACCGTAGGTACCGCTGGCGTCGTTGGGTGCTCGGGCAGAGTAGCCCGAGGAGCGCGAATAGAGGTCGGGTCGCCAGGTGGAACCTGGAGAGGCGAACCTGGGGAATCGGCTAAGTCGTGGTCCGATGACGAGTAATCGGAGACCGAAAAGGGGCCGACGGGCGTTAAGGGAGCGGCGGTAGGCGCTGCCGGCGGGGAAGGGGTAGCGCCCCCCCGCGGCATCGAACCTTGTTGCATTTTGCCAGTAAGGTCACCCGAAGGGGCATATACGTCGGGGAGACGAAAGGGTTCTGGATGAAACGCCGGGGCCAACTGAGCGACAGCTAGTTTATCAAACAACCCTGAAGTCCCCGTAACCCGCACCTGCCTGTCTGGTGCACGAGGCAACGTCTCGTCCATTATGTCGTAGTTGGCTTCCGCCGCAGGGTAGTGTGGCTTCAGCTTAGTGCCCTTGAGGGCGGCGTCCTTGTCGGCGATGTCCTTGATGTTCATAGGCATCAATTCCATCCACCTCTGCTTGCGCATCTTGCACGCCGTGTACAAACGGGTCATGCTGTCGCGGAGGTCATCAACCGCCTGCAGTGCATCCACGATGTCCTCGGGATCGCAGTCAAGGACGAGGCTGTCTGCGTAAGCGTTCATATGCACCGCCAACTTGGCGTCGGCATACGGCGCGACAGGGTGGTCAGCGGAGTGGTAATGGAGAAGACCATCCGACTTCGCTGCCTTTGCATAGGTGGGCGACGCCTTGATCTCGCGGCCGCGCAGAAACGCCTGCTTGCGCGCAGCGATGGTCACCTGAGCGGCAGCGTCATCCTCGCGAGCGGCCTGAGGGAGCGCATGCTTGCGCCCCACAGTCCTGCCTTTCCCACACCCAACGTAGCGGGCGCCGCTGGAAGAACCGCCAGGGTCCTCAGTGTCCATCGGCACAGTCTCGTTGCGCGCCACAGGAGCTTGGCTCGCCGCGATCATGGCCATGACATCAGCCATGGTAATGGCGGCGGGAGGTGCAGCCGCGGGAGCAGTCATTGGGCGATCGCCAGAGGCGACGATCTCGCGGGTCAGCTGCGCGACGACCTCAGTCAAGCGCGCGTTCTCAGCGAGAGCGGGGGCGAGCGCTGCATGGGGGGAAAAACGTGGCGAGTTAGACAATGGCGTCGGCAGATTATGAAACAGGGTACGATTAACGGGCAAAACATTGCGAGGGGTAACCACTTGAGAAGGTGAGTCCTCAATATGATCAAATGGATTGTAAACCGAGAATGGTATGTTCGTCATATGTTCGTCAGGCGTCAAACTGCGCTCACCTGCTTGAGACTGAGCGAGGTTGGCCTGCGCCGCACTGAGCTCGGACTCTTTAGCCGCCAGCTCGACGCGCCAAACATCCATGGAGGACCTTGCGGTCGCCGCGGCCTCAGCGGAAGCGACCTGGAGGTCGGCCAGAGCCTTCTGGCTTGTAGCCAGATCTCTGCTGAGGAAGTAGTGGCTGGTTAACAGCTCTTGCCTCTCCGTAGGGTCGCCATTGGCCAATGCGGCCTCGGTAGCCGCGCTGGAGACGGCGAGGCGCTGCGTTAGGTCAGCGACCTCGGCGTTCGTAGCGGCTACCTTAGCCACAAATTGCTCGGTGAGAGCTGCGTTGGCGATGGAGGCCTGGTCAAGCTGCGCGCGGAGTTGACCAATTTGTTCCGCAGCGATCAGGTGGTCACTCATATGCTGGTGACGCCTGCGCTCCGCGCCCTCGGCATAGCGAGCGCTGATCTCCTCGAAGGAAGGCTGCGCCAGCGGCGTCGTTGTCGTCGTTGTTGGGGCCATGCCCGCGCGCAGAGGCGGGGCAGCGGGCGGGGCACCCGAGGGTGCCGCCAGATCATTGAGGCCGTCTACCAGCGGTTGCAGCGTACCCACTGACACAGAGGGCCGCGCTTTGGCGGACGCGGACTCATCCAGCGTAGCACCGAGCTCAGTGTCGGGCTCAGTGTCAGAAGACCCCATCCCTTCGGGATTGGTGTCGACCACTGACATCGTAGGCTGGTCAGCCGCGTCGTCGGTTACCTTGGTGGTTTTATGTGATGCCATTCTGCGTAAGCAACAGAACAAGTCAGTAGGCTGGACAGGAATGAGTGGTGGGCGAGAGAGGGAAAATTACTCGCAACTTCAGGGTGCCAAAATTCACCTGCCACAGTGACTCGTAAATTTTGCGAGCGTAACGAGCTGATAATGCCTCAAGCGTAACTGTATATGACGCGTTCGTCCAGAATACGATGAGGGATAAAAGCCCTGCCAAGGTACGTATCACAGGGCAACCAGGAAAGACAACGACGAACCGAATTGCGCGACAGGATGAGCAAACGTGCAGGTGGAACGCAACAAAAGATGATGCAGCAAGCAGGAAGAGTCGCAGGACAGGCTTGTGAAGTACGCTAATTAAAGCAAGTACGGCCTAGGAGGCAAATGGAGCCGATGCTGCCCAATTGATCAAACCCCGCTCAAGATGCTCGGGAATGGAGCTTTAGAAGCTATGACCAAAAGGACAGGTCGTGAAAGCAAGAATCGAGCGCGTAGGCCATACAGGGGTAGGGCAGGCTAGGAAAAGATGCCCGTGCAAGACAGGTCGCTGGCGGCCTAGGGCGTGTCGAGCTGAACAGGACAGTTCACTGCGAGAACCTAACAGGCGCTACGAGTACTCGAAGCCTACAGGGAAGAGCAGGAACAGCGAGCAGCAAATGCCAGAAAGCCGACAGGATGTCCTGGCGGGTGCGATTAATTCGAAGAAAAATCCGTATGCGTGCGTATGTGTATGCGTGAGGTCCCTAAGGAACGAAACCAGCTCCGCTACCAGTGTAACAGCTCAGGATGCACTTAGCAGCCTGGGTAGTTATTCTAGTGGAACAGTCTACGTGATGTATGTTTATGTGTAAGTCGATATGCGTAAGCTAACAGAACAGTAGGGTGTTACCTAAGTAGGGGATGTAGAGTTGATCGGGTAGAACGTCTTCGTGGAAGGAGTAGAAGGGTTCGTTCCGAGTAGCTCGTGTCTATGTGCGCAACGTGTGCGTTGTGAGAGATGAGGCAGTACATGGGTATGGTACTGTATCATGTGCGTTCGTCACGTGGCTTACGGGTGAGGTGTACCCGTATGCCTTGCTGGACGGCCAGAGTACCAGTGAAGGGTTCTGTACCGTTACATGGGGGGAGGAGAAAGGGGAGGATCGTGGATGAGGGAAGCATCTTCATGCGGAAAATTTCGAGGGGGAGAACCCATATTGACCCTGGCTCCCCCATGACTAATGAAGGGGTGAGAAGAGTCCACAGTGTCCTCCCAATCATCCGGGGGTGCCCCAATGGCTTCAAAGTCAGCAATGCGGGCCCAAAAATCAGTCACAGCAAGGGCCCCAGCCCGGACAGAGATAGGGCGGGATGCCACCTCGTGCGGATTAGTTAGTCCCCACACCTCATAGAGAGTGCGTTGACCTTGGTTAAGAAGAGCCTGATTAGAGGCTGCATAGTGCAACCTCCATGCTTGCAGTCGACCATGATCCATGGCTGACAGAGCAGCAAGGCAGACAACACCCCACACCTCCAGATTAATAGTCGAAGAAGGGCGGGGGTAGCACAACCAGAGGCTGGCCCGTTGGAGGGGGACAGTGGTAGAGGCAAGCAGGTTGGTCTGAATAGCATCTCGAACCGCCACAGCCACGGGACAAGTCCAAAAACTGTGCATACGAGCATCTGAGTCTGGAGGTGCATTAGGGCAACATGGGCAACGAAACTGTACCCTGGATGATACTCCACGGACCCCATCAGCTGCAAGACGCCACATGATTTCCTTCTGATGGTTTTCCCAAGGAAAGTACCAGAGAGCAGACAAACGCCGAGCAAACATCCGGGTACATCCTGTCACATACCGGGGATTGTGGGGTGGGCCCATTGCTAGACCCACATACACAGCCCGTGCCTCTGCTTGAAGCCGTCCTGTGGCGCTATTCAGTAGAGTAGTCCCAAGTTTGACCTTGAACTTTCCCAGCGTAGCTGGGGGACCAAGTTGAAGAGGAGGGGAAAAGGGGGAGCAGGGAAGGATCCATCCCAGCCGGGAGACGAGGAGGCGCATGAGGGAAACAGGTGGGGGGGCTGGCGGAGTTTCCAGGACGGAGCCCGGGGGCAGACAGGAGTGAAAGATAACGAGGGGGAGGGGGAAGAAGGACCAGGGGGGGGAGAAAGCGGAGGGGCAAGGGAGGACAGCCACCCTTGAGGAATAGAAGAAAGCAGGGAGGTCAGCAAAAGTGACACATTGTGGGGATCGCCAACCACATTGAGCGTGCCAAAGGGCATGGTGGACAGCCCAACACGGCCCAGTTCAGGGTGCCACACAGAAGTGGAGCAGTATTGACGACGCTGGTCACCCGTCCAGTGCCGACGAGTGCACTCTGCTAAGGCGTCCGAAAGGGAGGAGGAGATATGTACCGCATCTGCGACACAGACCAATGAGGGGATCTGCATGAGCCGATAAAACACATCATCCAAGAAAGTGCCATAGGAGACACAAGGAGGGGCGTTGAGTACAGCACCTGGGGTAGATGGTAACGGGGCGGTCAGAAAAGGGTTTCCCCAAAGCGGTGCTTGGTGACACCATGGACTCAGCTCCAACGGCCTGTAAGTGACATCCCGTAGAGGACCAGCGGTGGCGGAGATGGCAGCAAATCCCATGGCCATACGGCGCAACGGGCCATGAGGTAACCCTTGGGCACCCGCTGATGTCTTGAAGTGGGTAGTGTCCCTAGAAGCATGTAGGAACGCTAGCGCCGGAGGCTGGGAGGCCATGGACTGAGGCATGAGATGAAGGAGAAGCTCTTGGGCTATAAGAAGCCACAAAGGCGACCATGGCTGGAGCCCTCTCGCAAGACCTCGGAAAAGGCAAACTCCCCACATAGCATGTCGGCTGGTAATATGGTGCTGCCAGGGCATGACACCAAGACCTCCTTGGCATGGGGAGCCTGTGAGAAGGGCAGAGGGAACTCCTGGAAGAACCCGAGCCTTATCAGCAGGTAGGTCCCAAACCTCTATCCACCAGCTTGGTGGTCAGGCATTGTAGGTCATTGACCACCTCTTGAGGAATGCCACCAAACTCAGCATGGTAAAGTAAGGTGCTAAGGCCATACGAAGACGAAGAGAAGCCCCGGCCGAAAGATGAGAGGGGCAGCTTGGCTAAGCGCGAGAAGCAGCGTTCGACGTGGGCAAGCCGTTCTGACCATTGAGGGGTCATCGGGGGGCAAGTGGGAGATCCATTTGTGAACGAGACCCCCAAAGTGGTGGCTTCTGCAACCACTGGGAAGCCCAGAATCTGGACTGGGAGAGGGAGGGGATGAGGAACGCCAATAGGAAGCAACTTGCTCTTGAGATGATTGAGGTACAGCCCTGATGCCTGACCAAAGAAGGTAAGGCAGGTTAGGAAAGCCTGCAACTGTGCTGGGTCCAGGGAACGCAGCAGGACAATAGTATCATCCGCATATTTGCAGCCCGTGCAAGGAGATCCAGGTGTAATATCCATTCCGATATTCTTGTGGAGCAACCAGTGTTGGAGTGCTTGCATGGCAAAGAGAAAAAGGAGAGGTGACAGTGGATCCCCTTGTCGGACACCGGCCAAGAACTCAAAAGCTCGCGACCGGAACCCATTAACCATAGCTCGGGTGGCTGTAGAGGACAGGAGAAGGCGAACCCACATAAGGAAACCACCGCCAAGGCCAGCAACCTCTAGGCATTGGAAAAGGAAGGCACGGTCCAGGGTGTTATATGCCTTCCGGAAGTCCAGAAAGGCCAACACCCCAGATGTATTCTGCGCTTTGAGCACATCAGGGAGAAGTTGAAGAAATAAGATAGCATCCCCAATCTGCCGGCACGGCAGAAAGGCGGATTGCTCTGGGGAAATGATCCGATTCATGACCGGGCCCAGCCTGTTGGCTAGAACCTTTGCCAAAATACGGTAGTCTGTATTCACAAGGGTAATAGGTCGGTAATTACCAGCATCCAGTTTATCACCCCCTTTCCCAAGGATGATGAGCGAGCCCTCCAGAAACTCAGGAGGAAGGAGTCCTTTTGTACCCATGGCAGAGTACAGCCGACAGAGCAGAGGGGTGAAGCAATCCGCAAAGGTACGATAGAGCTCGATCGGGATGCCATCAGGTCCAGGCGACTTGCCTGGGGGAGACCGACAAAAGGCTATTCGACATTCACCTGGTCGAACCGTCAAAGAGCCAACCTCATCTGCCACAGATGGAGGAAGACTTGAGGATGCCTGGCGATGAGCTGCCATGACTTCCTCCTGGGCAGTAGGATAGGCAGAGGGGGGTATAGAGGAGACATAAGCCCAGTAAGCGCCCACCACATTTGGGATGGATGGTCCAATCACAAGCCCCCCACTGGGGGCCCTGAGGGAGGGCACCAACCGCGACGCAGGAGGTGGCCGCTCAAGTTTTGTTAGTAGAGGGCAAGGTCGCTCTTGTGCATGAAGCCAATCCCGCCGTGTTGTTTCAGCTGAGGACACAGCTGCTCCATGCCGTGCCAGAAAAAGGGTCTGTCTATGAGTTATCACTTGTGGCAAGGCAGACGCGTTGCCATCCTCAACCAAAGAAACGGAGGTGGCCAAGTTTATTTTTGCTAAAGAGACCTCCGCTGAAGAGGATTGGTAGCGGGCTGCAGTCAGCCGATTCAAAGAACTTGCTTTACCTGCCACTTGGGTTTTGAACCGCGGCCACCACTGGAGAAATGCCTCCTCAGCCTCAGGTGGAGGAGCAAGAAGACTGGCTTGCTCGAGCCAATCGGAGAAATTGTCCCGCAGGTCGTCAATCTTAGCAAAATGCATACGGGTGCAGCGAGAACCTGGGCCGACTGTGTCCGGAATGGCAGGGAGGAGATGGAGGAGGAGGGGCCTATGATCAGAGATCAGGCAATTGACAGGCTGACATTGCAAAACATACGGGAGCATAGGGGACGAGACATGGGCGCAATCAAGCCGAGACGCCCCCGTACCCCAAAAATGCGTGTAAGACCGTTTGGTGGGGTGGAGGTGCCGAAAGGCACAAGGAAGGTCTGGACAGAGGGAGGTAAACACCGAGGACGTAGCAACATCACGATGAGGAGAGGGGGAGGGAGAGAGGGGGTCAGTGGTGCGAAACCTGTCCACATTAGCATCAAGGGTGAAATTGAAATCCCCCATAAGAGCCAGACGAGACCGATTAGCTTGATAGAATGGGCCTAACACAGAAGTAAGAAACAAACGCTGCCTCATAGGGTCCCCTGACGGGAAGTAGACTGAGGCCAAACAAAACTTATGGCCCCCCCAAGATATGGAGAGGGAGAGAAGCCGTCCATCATGATGGTGTGTTGTAGAGGGGGCTTGGTCCGGGCGGTGAATGACCAGGCGCCTAGAGTGCACCAAATCAGACCGCACAAGGATGCCAACGCCAGCATGATTACCTCCGTCCTCTCGACAATCCCAAAAACACAGATAAGGGGGAATCCCTAGTTGTTGGGTGGCTTGTAAGAGATGAAGTTCAGCATGAGTAATCGCCTTTTGGCAACCAAGGAGGGTTTCTTGAACAAGAATAACATGAGCATTGAGTTTGGCCCAAAAGCCAACTAATTGATGAACACGGGTGGGGGCGTTGAGACCACACACATTGTGAGAGAGACAGTGCAACCCCGGGGGACACCGACCCGGGGCATTAGAAGAAGGGGGTGGAAGATGGGCTGGCATGGTGAATTAAGAGAGAGGGGGAGGTTGAGCCGCCAAGCCCACGGACTGGTCAAGGAGGAACGTCAAGGACGAAGACGTGGCGAAAGCCTTCATATTCTCAACAGCCTGTAGAAGGAAGGAAAGAGGAACATCCTGGTTTGGAAGCTCGCTGTCCAAGAAACTACGCTGCATAACAAGCAACCAGTCGTTGTACCGCACCCCATCGGAAAGGGAGATAGAAGCTGTCAGGAAGGCGAGGCGCACTAAGCGACGAGCATCTTGACCTGAGGAGTCAACCTCTAAAGTAGCATACGCCGCTTGAACCTCCCCTGAGTCATCCACCAGCTTATCAATGGTCATGAGAACAGAGGTCAAGCAAACCCTGGCAAGGATCACTTGGTCAGCAAGTGTCTTGGAAGTCGCATCCACCAGCATGCGAAGGGCTTCCCGCACCTGTGCCAACGATTGGGAGGAGGGCTGGGCATGAAGAATGGGTTGAGGCCTGGTGATGAGGCCTAGAAGCCCCGGAGGTGAAGTTGGTGCCGGCAGGTATACCGAAGCAGAAGGAGGCTCAGGGGGACCATGAGTGGCTGAGACCATGGCAGGAACCACACCACCAGGAGCGACTGATGTAGTAGCGGAAACCACACCTCCAGGTAGGGGAGACTGATGTAGTAGCGGAAACCCCACCTCCGAGAGCAGCTGATTCCGTAACGAGAACCACACCTCCAGAAGCGTCTAATGCTATGGCGGGAACCACACCTCCTGGAGCGGCCGATGCAGCTGTTGCAGCGGTGGGGGGGACCGTGTTCAAATCTAACATGAATTCATCGATGGGGACTTGTTGAGGGGAGACCGGAACAAGGGAGACAGGGGCTGCGATGGTGGTAGAGGTGAGAGCCGAGAGGAGGGGGGATGGGATGGTGACACCACTGGGGGTTGAGAGGGTCTGCAAAGAACCCCTTTTCTTGCTAGCTGGCTCCGATATGTCCCCAAACCGCTTGCCTAGTGTTGCAGCTTCCATCACGGAGGAATGAGGAGCATGTGAAGAGGGGCCCGCCATAGGGGATGGGCCAGCCGCATGGGATGGGCCCGCTGTAGAGGATGGGCCCGCCAGAAGGGATGGGCCCGCCGTATCAAAAGAGCCCACCATGAGGGAGGTGCCTGCCACATGGGAAAGGCCCGCCGTGTTGGGGTCCTCTATACAAGTTTCCAGAACCTCAAAGCGATTAGAGCCGCGGGACAGGGGCGATGGAACCACGGATGAGGAAGATGGACCACCACGGATATGAGATGAGGGAAGGGATATGGCCGGAGAGCAGCGGGTCCCCTTAAAAGTTGCCCACTTAACCTTTTCGGCATCAAATGAAGAAGAAGGAGGGAGAGACGTCCGCCCAAGTGGTGTGGGAGGTGAGCCCCCAGCTTGGTGGATGGGTGATCTCACCATCTGTGTGGAAAGTGGCTGCCCTACAGGTCGGGTGGGAGTCCTCCGTGCCGAATGGAGGGGTTGCTGCACAAGCTGGTGGGAGGTATGCTGTACCAACCCTCCCCCAACAACATGTGACCTCCCACCACGTTCCCCAGTAGGAGGCAGCTGCGAACCAGCACCCTCCCATACGGGAGAAGCATGAGAGGGGCCAGCACGAGGCCCATCACTGTCAACGTGCAAAACTTGAACAAAAGAACGGGAAGTACCATGAAGGCCAGGGGGCCCTGGAAGAGGGGGGGGGGGAAGGCAGAGACCCTGGCCCCGCAGGAGAGGGGGTCGAGGGTTGGGGATCAGCAGTGGGTTTGAAACGTTTCTCCAGCTGTTTGATAGCAGCCGGGGAAAGGACGGGAAGGCGATGGGGGGGGGAAAATTGAATACAAAAATTAAAATTAGAACATCCAAGTAGATACTGCCGGGGACAGTTGACCCTACTAAGGACGTGGCTGTGCTTAGATTGTTGGTTTCGTTTCTCTAGTAATAGCTCTAGTTTGTGGCTTCTGGTGTCCGGGCTGGGCAGGTTCACCAAGTGTGGTGGATTCTCTTGCCCCTAACATGTGTGCCTGCTTTCTGAGTCTTGCTAGATTGGTTTCTGGCCTCTCTGTTTTCGGCTGGCCTCCCCTTTCCTTCATGGGGTGTCTATGGTTATCATCCTTGACACTCCGGTCCTTTTCTGCAAGTTGGCTGTGTCGGGTTGTCTTGTGCTTTCTTCCTTTGAGGGTATTATCGCTGCATATTAAGGTGCTCATAGCGCATGCCCTTGGGTGGTATTTAGTTCTTTTAGTTTGGCCTTCCTCTCTTGTGGTTGGTGGGCTTGGTGTTCTGGATTGCTTACTTTTGCATCCCTCCCCTTTCCGCTCTCCTTTACGCCTCTAGTTTGTTTCCTTTTTGGGGACTTGACCTAGTTTGTTTTCAGGTTTTGTGGGGTGCCTTCGAAAACCCTCGTGCTTCCGTGTTATAAAATTGGATGGTCGGCAGGCTGTGCTGCTGTCCAGTCTCGGCAGTGATTTGCTGAGTTTATGTAACGAACCCTCTCTCTCAGGAGAATCAGTACTATTCTTTCCTCTCTCTCGCATTCCATCCTCGCATTCCGTCCTCGCACCTTTCTTCGCACTATCAGATCTGAAAATTTTCTTCCGCATATCGTGTTCTTGCCCTGCACTGCCTCTCCGCAGTGCTCTTAGCCGTATCCATAGTCCGCATCTGGTGTTACTCTCACAGCCTTGATCCCGCAACCTCGCTTTTACAACCTTGTAATCGCAACCTTGCCCCTCCTTGACTGTTCCCCCAGTTTGGCCTCTTTCCAGCCTTGCGCAGCCTTCTTTGCGCAGCTCGGCATGCCACATCAGGGGCCTGCGATAGAGGTCTCTAATAGCCACGATAGAAACCAGCAGAAGGAGGCAATACCCATTTGGCGTTTTAAGCCAACGAACGCCTGCCTGCAGCTGCGGGTGCAACTGCCAGCAGCGGCTCCGGCGACTGTTGCTGGATGGGTGACGCCAGCTTCCCACCCATCAGTGTGGCCTCACGCCCGTCTCTTTCAGCTAGCGACTAGCAAGGCGCTAGCGGCGATATGCAGATCTAAGAACCTCCCCCTCCCTACAATGGCTGCCCGTGTTTTCGTGCGTGGAAGCATGCTACACCTTGATCTGGCATGCTCGCCGGATCTGGCAGAGGTTCTCCATGCTCTGCCCTCCCTCCTCCTCCCATTTCCATTCCCTACAGCCCCTGGCTTGCATGGGCTCTTTGGGCGTGGCCCAGATTCAATTTTGTCCAAGTACAGACTGATTCGTATGGACCCCAGCCTGTCAGACGAAGACCTCGTCTCCCTCTTGGGGAGGCAGGGAATCAGGGTGGCCCACTTGGCGCACCCCGATGGTGTCCAGCCTTCACAAGGGGAAGTGGCTCAAGGAGCAGTATCCTTATTAGGGACAAATACTACTGTAGACATTCTTGTCAGTGGCCCGACGCGCCCCCCCAGGCAGGCCCGCCTGGTATCCTCAGAGGATGAGAAGGAGTGGGTGGTCCGCTTTGATCCTGTAGCCCCCCCACACCGCCTCCCGCTTCTATCCCCAGGAGATTGTGATAGGATCAAACATGGCTTCCAGGATAGTCCTGCTCCCTTGGACCCACTACACCACCCAACCCCACATGAGGCCTACAACGGTCAGCATTTGAAGGGCCAGACCCCTACACCCTGGTCCGGACCAGTCCCACCCAATGCTCAGCCCCGCTCATGTGGACAATTGGGCGCCGGTAGAAACGCCCCTCATTTTACTGTTGGAGCTGGTGGGAGTTCAGGAATCACAAGTGGTGATGGCCATTTTCGGAGAGAGCGCCCTGGTGTTACTCGTGGTGGTCATGGCCTTTCCAGAGCTTCTAACTCCTGTGAGGTGCTCGGTGTGTCGACGACTACCACGAGCCGTGCCCAACCATCCAAGGGGCGGACAAGGCTTGCCACCCAACGGGCTGCTGCCCCCTCATTGTCTTCCCTACTGAGCCATGATGTAGCGGATGCTAATCCTTTTGCAGTGTTAGCAGAGCACCAAGAGGATTCTGAGATGACCGAGAATGCTGTTGGGGCTCTAGGAAAAAGATTCCTAGAAGATCCCCAGGCTACCACCAACCGGGCTGTTCGTCAGGAGCGACCACAGCCCCTGCCTCAGCCTCCGCCACAACCACAGCCGCAACCACAGACTCAGCAACAGCCGCAACCACAGCCGCAGCCACCACAGATCACGAATACGCCACAATCTCAGCCAGCCCAACCACAACCCCCTACCCCGGCCCCCACCCCCACCCCACCCCCACCCCTCTATGCCGTGCCCCTGAGGCTTGTGAGCCATTGTCCCTGCCCCGAGCCTACTCAGGACTTTTCCTCCCCACCTGACACCTCCCAACCCACACCTCCTTCAACTCCGACGTCAGAGGTCGCCTCGGCGCTCAAGCGACTGAAGGAGGCTGCCCCCGACCAGAAGCTGCTCCTGGCTCAGCAGTGCTTGACCGCTCTCATTATGACAGTCGATAATCTTGCAGATGACTCCATGGAGAATCAATTTGCTATCACCGCTATTGATGCTCTTAAATCCCCTGCACAGGCTCAGCTAACGGTGAGGCTTTCTTTCCTAGCAGCCTCCCTTCACCTAGCCGGACCACCTGTTCAGTACTCCCATTGGGTCACAGCTATGCAGTTGTTTCGTGGACGACACAAACAGGCCAACTAGGGTTGACCCCTGCTACTTCTTACCCACAGCTTATGAGGCGATGGCAAAGCTAGCCCAGAATGCAGGATTGGATGACCTGATCAACCAAGCCAACACCCTCACAGCTGATGTTTCGCCCATCTTAGAGGTTGCCGGCCCCCTCCCTAGCTGAACTTCCCATGCCTACCCCTACTTCTTCTACCGCCCCAGGCAGGCTGGCCCCTGGGCTACGTGTCCTCTCCCACAATGTTGATGGCCTTAATAATGCCACCAAGATCCACGCTCTTGTTAGCCTTTGGGCTCACTTGAAGGCGCATATCATTTGTGTCCAAGAGACCCACCTAGGATCTCTTAAAGTTATATCCCGTGCCCAACAATTTCTCAATGAAGCCACCCAACAACTGGGACTTCCCCCTTTCTTGTTTTTTTGGGGTTGCCGGGAGGACTCGAAGAATCAGTCTGGGGTTGGCATTCTTGTGCGGTCCGACTTGGTGCAATCTGGGCGTATGATCATTTGCAGCCCTACCCCTGCCCCTTCTGTCAGCTGTCAGTACAATGGTCGTCTGCTACCCCTTTCCTTTTCGTGGGGTGGTCATAAGCTTTGCCTGGCCTCTGTATACCTTCCATCAGGTGACCCTCAAGCACAGCGCCGCCTCATCTCCAAGGGTTTAGGCCCTCTATACCAGGCCAACCGTTCCAGCTTGGTCCTCATGGGGGATTTCAATTTCACACTCGACGTTGAGATGGATCGCTTTAATGGCGCTGCCTCCTCCAACACCTCCCATCCTGATCAACTCACCTCCTCCCTTTTTGCCACCACTTGCCCCAAGCTTCTGTGTGCGTTCCGCCACCGGCATCCTACCCGAAGATCCTTCACACACTTCTGGAGTACAGGTGCCTCTCGCCTAGATCGTGCCCATGTATCGGAGCAGCTCCTTCCTTACATCCTCCAGTGTCAGCCTGCCAGTACGATGACCTCGGATCATCGGCTCCTTCTCTTACACTTACGCCCCGCTGTCCCTGAAAAAGTGGGCCCTGGCGCTAAACGCACACGCATGCATTTTGCGAAGATGGGGAACTTACGTGAGGCCTTCTCTGACTGGCTCTCCCATGCTAGTCAAAGTGCACCCCCCCTTGGGGAGGATGAGGCATTCATCCAATGGTGGCCCAATTTCAAATTTCAAGTCACCAAATAAGCAGCAAACTTCAACCGGATGGCTGCGGCTACACGTCGCTCTTGCTCTGACACAGTTCAAGCGGCACAAGCAACGTTGACCGGATCGATTCAGGCAGTTGAGGCAGGGCTCGCCTCTGCCCTACCTCAGGTGGTCAGCTACAGACAAAACCTCATCACTGCCCGTCGGGGTGCTGCCCTTGCCACGGCTGGGGCAGCAAGACGGGAGTGGCTACATAGCCGTGAACGGCCTTGCCCTTTGCTCACCCAGCTTGAACGTCCGCCCCTTGCGTCTAGGCTAGTGCCCGCTCTCAGAGCTCCGAGTGGAGGGCTGGTTACTGGTCGATGCATCCCAGCCGTGGTGGGTGCTTATTGGGCCTCTGTATCTTCGCCCCCCCCCCCCTATCCGCTCTGCCAACCTGGCGCAAGAGGATGTGCTCGCTGCTCACCGCCAAGCTTCCAGTCCCTTACCCCCGACAGTGGCCGACTCAGTTGGCTCTCTGTCGGTGGCGATGTATGAGTGCCGCAAAGCCCTCAAACAGTCACCCCCTGGCAAGTCACCTGGCCCGGATGGGATCCCTGTAGAGTTGTACCGCACTTTTGCAGACATCTTTACCCCGTTGCTCTGTCGGTTGTTCACAGCCATGGGACAAGGGAGACCCTTCCCCATAATTTCTTGGAGGGGCTACTCATCATTCTCCGTAAAGGCGGGGATCATCTGAACCCTGGCAATTACAGACCTATCACTCTTTTGAATTCTGATTACAAACTGTTGGCTAAGGTCTTGGCCAACCGGCTTGGGCCAGTCCTTCCCAAATCATATCATCAGACCAATCAGCCTTCCTCCCCCGAAGCAGATTGGTCATTCTATTCTGTTTTCTTCAGCTATTACCGGAATTGTTCAAAGCTCAAGAAAAATCTGGAGTGCTTGCTTTCCTGGATTTTCGTAAAGCTTATGACACTGTGGATCGCTCTTTCCTTTTTCAGTGCCTGGAGACCGCAGGACTAGGTGGTGGTTTCCTCACCTGGGTACGCCTCCTCCTTTCCTCCATCGACACTCGAGCTATGGTTAACGGCTTTCGTTCTAGAGCGTTTGAGTTCCTATCAGGTGTCCGACAAGGCGACCCGCTTTCCCCACTCCTCTTCCTCTTTCCCATGCAAGCCCTCCAGCACTGGTTACTGCACCAGAATATCGGGCTAGACATAAAACCTGGCATCCGATGTACGGGATGTAAGTATGCGGATGATATTATTGTCTTGTTGCGCTCCCTTGATCCAGCCCACGTTCAGGATCTCCTGACGTGTATGTCTGTTTTTGGTGCGGCTTCTGGTCTCCATCTCAACCACCACAAGAGCCAGCTACTCCCCATTGGGGTGCCGGTAATAGGTCCTCTTCCAGACCAGGTTCTTGGTGTCCCAGTTGTAGAGTCGGCCACTACCCTTGGTATCACTTTTGCCAATGGACACCAAACTACCTGCCCCCCTATGACCACCCAATGGTTGGACAAACTCGATCATGTGCAGCAGTGCTACCCACGCCTTGCCAAACTGCCTCTATCTATATTTGGTCGTGGCCTCTCCTCCTCGGCCTACGGCATTAGCAAGTTGGTCTACCATGCCGAGTTTGAAGGCATCCCTTTAGACGTGGTAGAACAACTGTCATGCCTCACCACTAAGCTGGTGGACCGGGGTCTAGCCCCAGAATCCACGGCCCTAAAACTTCCAGGTGTTCCATCTGCTCTCCTTCCTGGCTCCCCGAAGCTGGGCGGGTTTGGATGTATTCCTTGGCAACACCACATCACCAGTCGCCATGCAGTTTGGGGAGTACGCCTCTTCCGTGGCCTTGCGAGGGGGATCCATGACCGGTCCCCGCCCTGGCTCATTGTAGCCCATGAGCTTCTCCTCACGCTCATGCCCCCTCATATGGCCTCTCAACTCCCAGCGTTAGGATTTCTCCATGCTTGTAGGGACACAACCCGCTTCCAAACCTGAGCCTGTGGCCAAGGCCTCCCCCATGGTCCTCTCCGCCGCATGGCGCTTGGAATAGCCGCCCTCTCCACTGCTGCTGGGCCATTGCGGGATGTCTCACATTGCCCACTAGAACTGGGTCCTTGGTGTCTTGCATCTCCGCTGTGGGGTAACCCCCTTTTGCCAGCCCCACCCCCACCGCCCCAAGATGCTACTCATAATGCCCCTTTGAGTGGTATCCCAGGCACTTTTCTAGATGATGTGTTCTATCCTTTGATGCAAATTCTTTCCCTAGTCTGTGTCTCGGATGCCGTCCGCATCTCAGCCTCCCTCTCTGCCGCCCTTAGGGTGTGCTCCCGACTTGCATGGACTGGTGATGTTCGGCGGAACTTCTGCCGCCGCCACGTTTGGCAGCATGAAGTTACCCGCACTGGACTTATGCACATGCCTCTTACCATGTCCACGTTTGTAGAGGACCCCCTCCATGTGCAGGGGCTGCTGAGCTCTTTGCTTGATAGCATCCCCCAAAATTGGCGGTCACCTCCTCCTCCTCCCCCCTCACCCCTCCTCCTCATCCCTCCAACCTGACACATGCCCAGCCTGATATCCCGGCCGCTATCAGTGGGCAGTTGTCTTCTCCTCCAGCCCCCCCCCATGTATCCCTCTTGCACCTCCTCAGCCCACGGCTAGGATGGGTCCTCCCCCGCTCGCCCGCCACCCCTCCCCACTCCACAGGGTTCCCTGTCACTCTAACCAAACTCAAGGTTAAGCATGGCACCGCCTTGCAGAGTGTAGCAACAAAGGGCCTCCAATCTGAGGCACGGGCTACGTACGTGAGCCTTGCCTTGGGTCCACCTTACTGCCCACGGTATCTTTCTGCCCGGACACGGGCGTTTGCTAGACTGCTTCCTTCACTCTAGTCCCTTCCTTGGGAAAACAGCCAAAAGGACATTTTGTGGCGCCTTATGGCCGATGGCGTTCCAGGGGCCTCCTCCCGGGTACAGTTCCGCTGCCCGTGTTGCCCTGATGTGCCTTCTGACTGCGACCCCACCTCCACTGCTTTTGGACGTGCCCCGTTGCTTTAGCGGTCCGTGAGGCTCTCCAGGTTCCCTTGGCCACCCTTTCTGCCTGCCCCATCCAGAGAGCTAGCCTCTGGGTGTGCAACCCCCGCCCCTCCTCAGCCATGGATACCGATGTGTGGGGAATTGTTTGCCTTGCGGCCCTGTCAGCTATGGATCATGGCCGCCGGCAATAGTGGAGGTTGGCCTCCTCTGTCCGTGGTGAGGCCACTTCCGGCCCTCGCCAGGCCACTCTGTATGAGTTATGGGGCCTTCCACCTCCTCAGGTGCCAGCTGTTCGCCCCCTCTCAGAGCGGGCTGGAGCACTTGCTGTGGCTGATTTCTGGGCTCGCATTGCTGATTTTGTCGCTACAGAAGAGCCCCCTCCTGAGTGGGAGGACACGGTGGGAGATGATCACCCCTTCATCAGCCATGGTGGGTCCCGTATTAACATGGGAGTTCCCAACCCTCCACATACACTCAGGGAACCGACCGATTATCTGAGGAGTATCTAGATACGTACCTGCTTATTTCAAATTATTATCTCAGATATTTATCTCAGATACTAAACAGATACTATCTAGATGGTATCTAGATATCACAGATACTGGTGCATAGATACTCATATTTGTAGTATCTAGATACTGCCTAGAGAGTATCTAGACAATATCTAGATACGGATGTCTGTATTTCTAGATACTGCTTAGAGAGTATCTAAACAATATCTAGATACGGATATCTGTATTACTAGATACTGTTTAGATATCGTCTTAACAATATCTGAAACCGTACATGCGCCTGTACCTGTGGTAGCTAGATAACATCTAAATAGTATCTGTGCAATATCTGAGATAAATATCTAAGATAATAATTTGAAATGAGCAGATACGTATCTGGATGCTCTTCAGATAATCTCGAAATTGTATTACAAATTGTTCATGGTGATCTTAAAATCATCCCATGAGTTAGTTTACATGTATATTAAGTAAAGTTGTACTTCTCAACAACTTGATAGACAGGTAGCTACAATAAAACACCATTATACAGGCAAACTGACCCACTGATGTAACGCAAACCCCACTCATAACATTTCTAACTCTTCTGACCAAAAATTAATCAACAAATTATAATCAGCAAGCAACCTGCAAGCAACCACACAAATTACGTGCCACCCCTCATCCTACCAGTTGTACAATTTGTGATACATGGCAGTGCATTACTCCATTAGATTGTCAGCAAGGCAACTAGCTACAAGACACATACTCCTTATATGGGAATTACATGCTTGGGACGGCACCTTCACTAGCTACTAATCCTACTATGTCTGTGAGTAATAAAGTCTCAAGAGATCCCATCCTTCAAGACTCAAGAGTGCCTAACAGCCAGCCCCCTTTATAGCAGGTAGCCTTGCTCCTACACTCTGGTACCTATCTAGCTATCTACCTAGGGGGCCTTCTTCCCCCTGCCCAGGCCTCGGCTTGCAGGTTTTGAACTGGAAGCCTCGGCACTCAGGAATATGCAGCATCGATTATGAGTAATAAAGTATCAAGATATCCCATCCCTGAAGAGTGCCTAACAGCTAGCCCTCTTTAGAGCAGCTAGCCCTACTCCTAGACTCCAATACCTATCTAGCTATCTACCTAGGTGGCCTTTCTTCTCATGTCCCGGCCAGTAGGTTATGCATCGGGAGCCTTGACACCAATGGCAGCAGTACCATCTTGGAGTGCGGTGGATGAGGTGGGAGTAGCTGTAGGTTTATCCCATCCGTAGATGCTACCCAGGTGTGCTACCTTCTTCTTTACCGAGCTCCCTCATCCTTGGCAGTCGGTTGGCCTTAATGGGCTACCCTCATCCTTGGCAGTCGGTTTCATTGCCAAGCACTCCATGTGCCAAGCTATTGCCACGCGATCCATGGCACCAATTGCCTCCACAATACTTGATCAAGTCCTCCCACGTCCCAATGGAAGCATCCTAGACGTAAGCACATGAACAAAGTATATGGGAAGTTTTTTCATGTTGGAATTGTGCACCAAATATATTGTCAGTTAATTAGCCAGTTTTTGAGTCAGTCATTCAGCTAGTTAGGCATCCATATGTCAGTCAGGCGGCTACTTATAAATTGGAAGAGTAGTTCGTCAGCTGGCTACGTGAGCTAAGGCAAGGACCAGCATGGGAGGGCAGGCTATATACACTAAGACAGGTTGTGGGACCAAAAATAGAGGGCATGCTACATGAGCTGAGGCTGGGACTAGCATTGGAGGGCAGGCTACATGGGCAGAGGCAAGGACCAGCATTATTGGAGGGCAGGCTACATGAGCGGAGGCAGGGACCAGCAATGGAGGGCCAGCTACGAGAGCAGAGGCAGGGACCAGCAATGGAAGGTAGGCTAAATGAGTGACGATAGGGACCATCAGTGGAGGGCAGGCTACATGAGCGGAGGCAGGGCACAGTAATGGAGGTCAGGCTACATGAGTGGAGGCAAGGACCAGCAATGGAGGGCAGATTACGAGAGCAGAGGCAAGGACCAGCATTGGAGGGCAGGGACCAGCAATGGAGCGCAGGCTACATGAGCGGAGGCATGGACCAGCAATGGAGGGCAGGCTACAAGAGTGGAGGCAGGGACCAGCAATGGAGCGCAGGCTACATGAGCGGAGGTAGGGACCAGCAATGGAGGGCAGCCTACATAAGCGGAGGCAGGGACCAGCAATGGAGGGCAGCCTTCATGAGCGGAGGCATGGACCAGCATTGGACGGCAGGCTATCCTACATGAGCGGAGGAAGGGACCAGCAATGGAAGGTAGGCTACATGAGTGAAGACAGGGACCAGCAATGGAGGGCAGGCTACATGAGCGGAGGTTGGACAGCATTGGAGGGCAGACTACGAGAGCGGAGGCAGGGACCAGCAATGGAGCGCAGGCTACATGAGTGACGACAGGGACCATCAATGGAGCGCAGGCTACATAAGCGGAGGCAGGGACCAGCAATGGAGGACAGGCTACATAAGCAGAGGCAGGGACCAGCAATGGAGCGCAGCCTACATGAGCGGAGGCAGGGACCAGCAATGGAAGGTAGGCTACACGAGTGAAGACAGGGACCAGCAACGGAGGGCAGGCTACATGAGCACAGGCATGGAGCAGCATTGGACGGCAGGCTACATAAGCGGAGGAAGGGACCAGCAATGGAAGGTAGGCTACATGGGTGAAGACAGGGACCAGCAATGGAGGGCAGGCTACATGAGTGGAGGTAGGGACCAGCATTGGAGGGCAGACTACGAGAGCGGAGGTAGGGACCAGCAATGGAAGGTAGACTACACGAGTGACGACAGGGACCATCAATGGAGGGCAGGCTATATGTATGAGAGGGGGCCCGGCCGAGGGACCCGCACTGGAAGGCTGGCTACATGAGCTAGGGCAGGGACCAGCAATTGAAAGCAGGCTATCTGAGCATGGGGTGAGCTGTCTCTTAAGAGCATTCCCATGCATGACAATACATGCATGACTAACCCCGTATAGTCTGGTTGACTCATGGAACTAAGTATCAAAATAATGAAATTATATTGATGCCCATGGGCAGGCAAGAGCGTAAGATGTATCCTACCTTTCAGTGGATGGGACTGCAACCTCTCGGAGGCATCAGTAGCCCCAGTATCCCACTTAGTGTAGACCACGTCCTTCACTTGGAAATCTCCCTACATAAATGAGGGACCAGATGAGCTGAGTGAGATGCTGTGAGTGATGAATGTGCTGCGGGAAGATATGAGCTAAGTGATGAGATGAGCTGAGTGAGATGATGCGCTAAGCGTTGAAACATGTTGAGTAAGATGCACCATGTGAGGAGATGCAATGAGTGATGAGATGAGCTGAGTGAGATCATGCGATAAGATGAGATGAGTTGAGTGAAATGCACTATGTGATGAGATGCGCAAAGTGATGAGATGAGCTAGGTCACATGAAATGAGTGAGATGCACTGATTGATGAGCTGAGCTGAGCGAGATGCGATAAGTGAGGAGATAAGCTTAATGGGATGAGCTGAGCGAGCTGAGCTGAGCTGAGCGAGATGAGCTAAGCGAGAAGATAAGCTGAATGGGATGAGCTGAGCGAGCTGGGCTGAGTGATGAGCTGAGCTAAGAAGGATGCGCTAAGTGAGGAGATGAACTGAGAGAGATGAGATGAGTGAGATACGCTAATTTTCTGGGCTAAGGGATGAGACAAGCTGAATGAGATGATCTGCATTGCAAATTTAGGCGGTCTTTGGCAGGTCTTTGGCACCCTTTTCCGCCCCCCTGCAGACCCCCCCCCCACCCACCCACACCCACCCACCCACACATGCACCTTTTATGGCCACATAAAAAGGTTGCCTAAAGCCCCCAACAAATCAGCAATGCTGAGTGAGATACGCTGAGTGATGAGATGACCCGAGTAACATGATCTGGGCCAATGAGGATGTCATAAAGAATTAAGAGCTGAACTTACATTGTGATGGCTATCAGTATGGTATGGTAATCTATGAAGGGCAGGGAGCACGGCAAGGGGCTGGGATGTGATAAAGCGCATGCGTTAGAGAGCAATGAAGGGCAGGATGCAGGGTTGTGCATGATGGGGAGGATGGCAGTGAATGCCACGAGAGGGGAGTACGGCATGGAAGGTCAAGGGGACCAGATCAGGGCAGGGCGGACAGCAGGACAGGGCATCGCGTACCCGAGGTGCCAGCTTCTGGGGGTATGTTGTTGGCCTGCAAGCATTCCAAGTTGTTGGGGGATGGGTCAATGGGTAAGAGAATGGGTAAGAGCACAGGCATGGGCATGGTGGGGTTTCAGGCGACTGACAAAGTAAGATCCAGACTAAGGTGCAGCTAAGAATCCAGGAGGCAAGGATAGCTGAGTCGCGGTGAGCGATGGGCATCTTCGGAAGTAGGGGGGATGAAAAGAAGCCCAGATCTTGCAGGCAGCCCTCTCTGACATCCAATCGAGATGGGATTGAAAGGAGCCTTTGTATTATTCGCTAGCATTCTCGGAATGTTTCAACTGTTCATCAACGACAGCATGCGCAATGAGTGATGCAACGCCTGCGACTTTGATTGCTTGCTGGTTTGAATGCGTACCAGCGGAAACTGGCGTTTGGTCCTGCCTATTCAAACTTCGAGCGAAGGAGCGCGGGGTGTATGCCAGGGGTGTATGCCCCTGGTGCCCGCTGGTGCCCTGGGCTGTGCTGGGAGTGTGCGTGAAGCATTTGCTGAAGGGGGCAGATTCCTTCAAGCCATGCTGTGCCAGGACAGGTTGCAGATTGTCACAGTAGGACTGCCATTGCTGTGCCTGTCGAGTGTGCCAAGTAATTAACCGCTATCATGGCAGTTATAAATCTCTGATATAAATTTACTGACCCACATACCGGGAAATACAATTAACGGTACCATTAATATATTTCAATGCATGGACACGACACTTATTCATTATCTGTGTTAAGTCAGCTAGACACCTAGACTCCTAGGCATATCTTTGAACTATCTTTACACGGATGATGTAACAAGTAACTAACAGAGTTCAAGTTCACGTACACGGTATCCGGTTCTTTTATGTATGGAGTGGTGCTGTCCGTGTTTACTCCACCAGCAGACGGCGAGCAACTTAAATCCCTTCGTTCCACGGTAGGTAAATTAATATATTCCTGGTGTCTGTGGGTAGATGACAGTGAGCAACACGGAGTCAGGGCATCTGGAAACATTATAGCAATCAAATCGAAACCGTTTTAAGGAGGTTACATTAGGCGCATGATATGTTGGCAGAATATAGAGATGGCGGATGGCACCCAAAATCATGGCGAATGTCAAGGTTGGCGGACAGATTTAGGGCGCTCCATTAATTGGCCCTGGTTACCAAGGCCGGATGGCAGAATCCTTTTTACATGGTTCAAATTCAAATCAGATTTAAGTGTGACTTAGAAAATGAGTTCTACTGGGCATAAGCAGGAGGAAAATAATTATTTGACCTGTCACCCTGTGTATACAACTTGAGGAGGGCTGACCCCCCCCCCCCCCCCCCCCCCCCCCCTCCCCACCCCCTCCGTGAAATATAAATCCCCCCAACTTCACCCCCACGTGAAGCCCTTAACTTCAGCCCCCACCGATAGCACCCACCATATAGCACCAATAGCTGCATGGCATGAAGTGGGGAAATAGCAGTGCCGTGGTGCCCTTGAGAGCGTGTGCGAGTTTCAAAAGGGCGAGGTTTCAAAAACACAGCACTCAAAATCTACAGATCACCAGACTAGGCAGATGCCTGCAATATGAGCACATGACTAATTCAGCTGGTCGTCTGCTGTACATATAGCAGACACTGACTTGCAGCTGCCTAGCAGCTGTACGTATAATATAAAAAAGGCTAGCGCCTGCAATGGACAGACCATACGAGCTGGAGCTGCTATACATATTGTCTGCCACGCCTGCAATCTAAACACCACACTCCGACTCTGCAGATCAACAGACTAGGCAGATGCCTGCAATATGAGCACGTGACTAATTCAGCTGGTCGTCTGCTGTACATATAGCAGACCACTAAACTTGCAGCTGCCTAGCAGCCGGACATATAATACAAAAAAAAGGTTGGCGCCTGCAAAGTACAGACAAGATGTTCTGGAGCTGCTCTACATATAGTCTGCCACGCCTGCAAACTGAACACGCCACTAATTCAGCTGGACTGCGGTACAAATAGCAGAGCGCCAGGCTGGGCAGCTGCCTAGCAGCTCCACAGATCATCTCAGCAGAGTGGTGCCTGCAATGCACAGACAGCAACTGCAGGAGACGCTGTACATATTGCCGGCCACACCTTCAATCTAAATACAACACTTCAACACAACAGATCACTAGACTAAAAAGGCAGTTGCCTGCAATCTGAACATGCCCCTGATTCAGCTGGACTGCGGGTCAAATAGCAGAGCGCCAGGCTGGGTAGCTGCCTAGCAGCTCCACAGATCATCTCAGCAGGGTGGGTGCCTGCAATGCACAGGCAGGCAGGCAGTAGGCGCGGGAGACGCTCTACACATCGCCGGCCACACCTGCAATCTCAATACAACACTTCAACTCTACCGATGACTAGACTGGAAGGGCAGCTACCTGCAATCTGAACACGCCACTAATTCAGCTGGGCTGCGGTACAAATAGCTAAGTGCAATGCTGGGCAGCTGCCTAGCAGCTCCACAGATCATCTCAGCAGAGTGGTGCATGCAATACACAGAAAGTTACCGCAGGAGACGCTGTACATATTGCCGGCCACACCTTCAATCTAAATACATAAGTGGTGTTGGCAGTGGCAGTGGTGGTGGTTGTGGTAGGATGTTCAAGTAGAGGGAGGGCATTGCTTTGGTCAGGGGTCATGGAGGTTGCTGATCATGAGGAGGTGAGGCATGAACAGGCCTGGTGGCAGTGGTGTTGGCGGTGGCGGTGGTGGTGGTGGTATGATGTAAATGTACAGGGAGGGCATTGCTCTGGTCATGGGCGGGTCAGGGAGGTTGCTGATCATGAGGAGGTGAGGCATGAACAGGTTTGGTGGCAGTGGTGTTGGCGGTGGCGTTGGTGGTGGTGGTTGTGGTAGACTGTTAAGTAGAGGGAGGGCATTGCTCTGGTCAGGGGGCAGGGAGGTTGCTGATCATGAGGAGGTGAGGCATGAACAGGCCTGGTGGCAGTGGTGTTGGCGGTAGCAGTGGTGGTGGTTGTGGTAGGATGTTCAAGTAGAGGGAGGGCATTGCTCTGGTCAGGGGTCATGGAGGTTGCTGATCATGAGGAGGTGAGGCATGAACAGGCCTGGTGGCAGTGGTGTTGGCGTGGCGGTGGTGTGGTGTGGTATGATGTAAATGTACAGGGAGGGCATTGCTCTGGTCATGAGCGGGTCAGGGAGGTTGCTGATCATGAGGAGGTGAGGCATGAACAGGTTTGGTGGCAGTGGTGTTGGCGGTGGCGTTGGTGGTGGTGGTTGTGGTAGACTGTTAAGTAGAGGGAGGGCATTGCTCTGGTCAGGGGGCAGGGAGGTTGCTGATCATGAGGAGGTGAGGCATGAACAGGCCTGGTGGCAGTGGTGTTGGCGGTGGTGGTGGTGGTAGGATGTTCAAGTAGAGGGAGTGCATTGCTCTGGTCAGGGGCGGGTCAGGGAGGTTGCTGATCATTAGGAGGTGAGGCATGAACAGGCCTGGTGGCAGTGGTGTTGGCGGTGGCAGTGGTGGTGGTGTTGAAGTAGAGGGAGGGCATTGCTCTGGTCAGGGGCGGGTCAGGGAGGTTGCTGATCATGAGGAGGTGAGGCATGAACTTGTTTGGTGGCAGTGGTGTCGGCGGTGGCAGTGTTGGTGGTTGTGGTAGGATGTTGAAGTAGAGGGAGTGCATTGCTCTGGTCAGGGGCGGGTCAGGGAGGTGGCTGGTCATGAGGAGGTGAGGCATGAACAGGTTTGGTGGCAGTGGTGTTTGGGGTGGCGGTGTTGGTGGTTGTGGTAGGATGTTTAAATAGAGGGAGTGCATTGCTCTGGTCAGGGGTCATGGAGGTGGCTGATCATGAGGAGGTGGAGCATGAACAGGCCTGGTGGCAGTGGTGATGGCAGTAGTGGTGGTGGTAGGGTGTAAAAGTACAGGGAGTGCATTGCTCTGGTTAGGGGTGGGTCAGGGAGGTGGCTGATCATGAGGTGAGTCATTAACTAATACCTTATCGCCTAATCATCACACACACGCCAGGCTCTAGAGCAGCCGAAGCCGCAAGACTTATATTCGCTAATGAAGCTTCGTTATGCTTCTATTGGCTGGAAGTGCGATTGGGTATACGTTGGCTTACGCAGGCTGCAGTTGCGCCCATCTGAAGTTGGGTGAGTTTCGTGGTGCGCCTGGCTCCCTTGAGGTCCGCCGAGATTGTTGAAGTGCATGTCAGTGGTTTGGTTGCGATGCGGCGTAAAATGCGGATGCTCGTGAGTTGCGAGTGTAGCTTGGCTTCTATAAAGTGCTTGAAGCGTTGATTGGTGCGAAAGAGGATATCTGGAAATTCAGATATTCGAGATAGTCAGCTACGCGTCAGACACTCGAGAGACGGTACAGTCACTCAGATACGGTACAGAGATTGGCGCGTTCCCTGAGTGATATGTCAGTGGCGGATCCTCCGATGGCCCAGGACCATCCCCCCGACCATTTGCTTCTCTCCCAGAATGAGCTTCTTCCCCTGATCCTCCCTGACAGCCTGGATGACTAGCTTGGATTTGTTCTTGTCCCTTTGTAGCAACCGTCTTGTTTCTGACGGTGTAGGTGATGGGGGGTAGCTTCTGTTTTCTCTTCTCGAGTCTCCGTTTGACTCTTGACCTGTTTGGCTGCTCTCCTGTGCCCTCTCTCCGTCCTTAAGCTTGATGGTTTCTTGACAGATAGGCTTTGGACTCTCTTAGCTTTTCCCCGCTGGTCTTGGTCTTTCGCTTTTCCTCGCGCTTTTTATCGTGTTAGTAGTTCTGCTTAGGTTGTTAAGTATCCTTTCTTAGCTGTGCTTTTCTTTGTGGCGTTTTGGCTGACGGCTTGGCCTTGTGTTTGCCTTTAGATAGGGAGTGTTAAGGCCGCCCTTTTAGAGCTCTATGCCTCTCTCCTTGTTTGTTTGGTGATTTCCTGTGCCTTTTGTCCTTCACGTCTTCTTGTAGAATCTCGCTTTTTAGGCCTCGGCAACTCTCAGCCCTTCTTCTACATACACTTAATTCGCTAGTTTCTCTATGCCTTGGTAGTTCACATTGCTTGCTGTCAAGCCTTTTATTTGCTCTTTCGTACGCTTTTTTGGAGGTCACCTCCTGGACCAGGTTCTGAGGGGTATGTTGCCCAAAACCCCATTGTTATAAAACTGTCCAGCTGCCTCGGCGCTGTTCAGTCTCGGCATTGATTTTTGCTGAGTATGTAACTATATCCTCTCTCACAGGTGGGAGGCCGAGAGAGCCACTCACTAGTACGTCAGCACTGGTGTTACTACCAATGGGAACAACCCCAAGCGCCTGTTCCTCAAGAGACGCGTGCACCACATCTGGGCGAGTCAGTCTTTCGACCATGAGCCCTCTGTCCGTCAGCATGGTAACTAGAATGGCTGCCGAAATCGTAGGATCCAGACGTACCAACCGGTATTTCCGAAGGTGAATATCAAGAGAGTTCCTCGTGATGAGACCTTGCAACTGGGGGGAGCGCAGAAAAGGGAGGTCGAGAAGGCGGGAAGGGAGGGCTTTAAGCGCCTCTGCCAGAGAAGGAACACATGCGATGTCGAGGAGGAGGCTGCCTTGACACTCAAAGACAGTAGACGACATGGTAGGAATCAAGTGGGCCCCATCCGCACAGAAAAGACCGAAGGCCTTACTTGTGGCTAAGTGGAGCTGGCGAGCATACGGCCAGAGTGGATGAGTTGGTGAGTCCACCCATCCCGAGGAGTTCCGTTTAATCCTGAAGCAAGAGGACTCTGAGCTGCAGAGGGACTAGTCCCGGGGTAGAAGGAACCACCCAAGTTGGGGGCTCCTGAGAAACGCCTGGGCGATTCTGGGCACGATAGAAATTTCCCGGCCCAGCCTGACGGCGCTCCATGTTGGAGGAAATTTATTCGAAGATGCAAGCAACCGAAGTTTCTGACCAGGAGGCAGACAGAGATGCGCGGAAAGAACACATGTGGAAAAAGACGAAATTTGCGAGCTGCCTATTTCGAGCAAGGTTAGAGGATGCGATAAGGAGATGCGAGAAAGGAGAATTGCGGGAATGGATTGCGAGAGAATGGATTGCATTTTTGTTTACCTCAGATTCTATCCTTGCCCGTCTTTGTCCTAACATGACTAGGATTTTGTCATCATTTGATTGCGAGAGGTCGTGAGTTCGATTCATAAACTGCCCGGGGGGGTAGAGAGGTATTATTCTGGCTACGGGATCCATCTACTGTCGTCGTTTGTATAGAGGGTTTTATTCATATAGTGGTTATTATTTCTGCCATTCAAGTACAAGAGCGGGGTTCGATTCCCCGATGACACATCGGCCTGCTGGAAATACCCTCACATTACACGTGGTGGCCCCTACAAATCATAAGTGACCAAGTATGGAACATGGCAGTAGGGGTATGGTGATTAGTCAGTTCTTCGTTTTATACCCTCCCGATATCATGGTTGGGCAAGCCCCTTCAGCCTATTTGGCTACCCCTGGACTGTAACAACATACATTTGAATGGGCAGAACAATACACGGTGGGCAGTGAAATGTGAGCCTAATCGAAAATGGGAGAATCCTAGAGTGCTCCCGTCCATAAGTCAAGGCAGGAGTCCCCTCGAAAGCCAGCTTGTTACAAGATAATTTGTCAATGCAGAAACCAACCATGGAGTAGGTAGGTGAGAGGGGCCCGGGGTGGCAGCCGTGCTCAACTTTTAGATGAGACTCGACGCACGTACCGGTAGTGAGTCTGTAGTAAACCTTGCACGTCCACGTAAGGCTTTACTAACGACACATGGGAAGTTGGATGCACCTTCCAGCCATCGGGCATATATGTACTCAGGGTGACTGAAACAGTCTCTTCCCTCTTCGGAATAGCACGGGGAACGACTCACACTTGGCTCGGACTGGGCTGAAACGGAAGCGGCACAACCTGCCTACTATCCAGCTGTCTAACAGTAGGAGGTTTGAGACTCCACATAAACCTTGAAAAGAAGCAAGGAGCATTAGAGTCAAAGAAAGCAATCAAACAGGTTTCTGAGTCACTTTGTACAATACAGATTACAGGAGGCTCTTGAACCTCGTGGCAGTAACACCTCGTGTCGTTGAATTGGTGGATGCGAGAAACCCCCCGCTGAATTCCGGCAGCGGGTCTCGAACTCCCGCCATCGCACCCATTGCGTTGTGAGAGAGAGGGTTCGTTACATAAGCTTAGCACATGAGTAAATCATTTCCGAGACAGGACAGCAGCCCAGGCTGCTTACCATCCATTTTTCTTGTTGCATTTTTGTGTACCTCAGATTCTGTCCTTGCCCGTCCGGCTCCGAACGAGACCTGTCTGTGGTCATCACTTGATTTTAGAGGTCGTGGGTTCAATTCCCGCAACTCCCAGGGACCCGGGAGTTTGGTCTAGTGGTATGATTCTCGCTTAGGGTTTCATCTATTAGCGTCATTCGTATAGTGGTTATTATTTCTGCCTTCCAAGCAGAAGAGCGGGGTTCGATTCCCCGATGACGCATCGGCCTGCTGGCAATACCCTCACATCACACGTGGTGGCCCCTACAAACTCATGAGTGCCCAAGTATGGGACGTGGCGGTAGGGGTATGGTGATTAGTCAGTTTTTCGTTTTATACCCTCCCGATATCATGGTTGGGCAAGCCCCTTCAGCCTATTTGGCTACCACTGGACTGTAACAACATACATTTGAATGGGCAGAACAGTACACGGTGGGCAGTGAAATGTGAGCCTAATCGAAAATGGGAGAATCCTAGAGTGCTCCCGTCCATAAGTCAAGGCAGGAGTCCCCTCGAAAGCCAGCTTGTTACAAGATAATTTGTCAATGCAGAAACCAACCATGGAGTAGGTAGGTGAGAGGGCCCGGTGGCAGCCGTGACTCACTTTTAGATGAGACTCGACGCACGTACCGGTAGTGAGTCTGTAGTAAAACCTTGCACGTCCACGTAAAGGCTTTACTAACGACACATGGGAAGTTGGATGCACCTTCCAGCCATCAGGCATATATGTACTCAGGGTGACTGAAACAGTACTCTCCCTCTTCTGAATAGCACGGGGAACGACTCACACTTGGCTCGGACTGGGCTAGAAACGGCAAGCGGCAACAACCTGCCTACTATCCAGCTGTCTAACAGTAGGAGGGTTTTTGAGACTCCACATAAAACCTTGAAAAAAGCAAGGAGCATTAGAGTCAAAGAAAGCAATCAAAACAGGTTTCTGAGTCACTTTGTACAATACAGATTACAGGAGGCTCTTGAACCTCGTGGCAGTAACACCTCGTGTCGTTAAAATTGGTGGATCGAGAAACCCCCCGCTGTCTTCCGGCAGCGGGTCTCGAACTCCCGCCATCGCACCCATTGCGTTGTGAGAGCAGAGGGTTCGTTACATATAGCTCAGCACAATGAGTAAATCATTTCCGAGACAGGACAGCAGCCCAGGCTGCTTTACCATCCATTTTTCTTGTTGCATTTTTGTGTTACCTCAGATTCTGTCCTTGCCCGTCCGGCTCCGAACGAGACCTGTCTGTGGTCATCACTTGATTTTAGACGTCGTGGGTTCAATTCCCGCAACTCCCCGGGATCCGGGAGTTTGGTCTAGTGTATGATTCTCGCTTAGGGTTTCATCTATTAGCGTCATTCGTATAGTGGTTATTATTTCTGCCTTCCAAGCAGAAGACGGGGTTCGATTCCCCGATGACGCATCGCCTGCTGGCAATACCCTCACATCACACGTTGGTGGCCCCTACAAACTCATGAGTGCCCAAGGTATGGGACGTGGCGGTAGCGGTATGGTGATTAGTCAGTTTTTCGTTTTATATTCCCTCCCGATTATCATGGTTGGGCAAGCCCCTTCAGCCTATTTGGCTACCATGGACGGGGTAACAACATACATTTGAAATGGCAGACAGTAACAACGGTGGCAGTGAAATGTGAGCGCCTAATCGAAAATGGGAGAATCTCGAGAGTGCTCCGTCCATAATCAAGGCAGGAGTCCCCTCGAAAGCCAGCTTGTTACAAGATAATTTGTCAATGCAGAAAACCAAACCATGGAGTAGGTAGGTGAGAGGAGGCCGGGGTGGCAGCCGTGCTCACTTTTAGATGAGACTCGACGCACGTAACCGTCCGTAGTGAGTCTGTAGTAAACTTGCACGTCCACATAAGGCTTTAACTACGACACATGGGGAAGTTGGATGCACCTTCCACCATCGGATATACTGTACTCAGGGTGACTGAAATCAGTCTCTTCCCTCTTCTGAATAAAGGCACGGAACTGACTCCAACTTGCTCGGCTCGGCTTAAACGGAAGCGGCACAACCGCCTAGCTATCCAGCATGGTCACCATATAGGCACAGGGTTTTGAGACTCCACAAAAACCTTGAACAAAGAAGCCAAGGAATCATAAGAGTCAAATAAAAGCCACATCAAACAGTTTTCTGATCACTTGTACAATACAGATTACAGAGCTCCTTACCCTCGTGGCAGTAAACAACCGGTCTTAAATTGGTGGATGCGAGAAACCCCCCGCTGTCTTCCGAGCAGCGGTCTCCGAACCCGCCATCGCACCATTGCGTTGTGACGAGAGAGGGTTCGTTACATAAGCCAGCACATGAAGTAAATCATTCAAAGGACAGCAGCCCAGGCGCTTACCATCCATTTTCTTGTGGCATTTTTGGTACCTAGATTCTTCTTGCCGCCGGCTCCAACGCAGCACTGTCTGTGTCATCACTTGAATTTAAGTCGTGGGTCAATCCCGCAACTCAGGACGGAGTTTGGTCTAGTTCTTTTCGCTTAGGGATCCATCTATTAGCGTCATTCGTATTAGTGCGTATTATTTCTCCTTCCAAGCAGAAAGAGCTGGGTTCGATCCCCGAGACGCATCGGCTGCTGCAATACCCTCACATCCACACGTGGTGCCTCCAACTCATGAAAGTGCCCAAGTAATGGACGTGGGCGTAGGTATATGTGATTAGTCAGTGTTTCGTTTACTTACCCTCCCGATATCATGTTGGGCAAGCCCCTTCCAGCCGATTTGGCTACCCCCTGGACTGTAACAAAGACATTTGAATGGGCAAACGACACGGGGGCAGTGAAAGAGCAATCGAAAATGGGAGATCCTAGGTGCTCCCGGTCATAAGATCAACAGAGTCCCCTCGAAGCAGCCTTAACAAGATATTTGTCAATGCAGAAACCAACCATGGATAGGTAGCTGAGAGGGGCCCGGGGCAGCCTGCTCAATTAGATGAGACTCGACGCATACCGGATAGTGAAGGTCTATAGAAACCTTGCACGTCCACTACGCTTTGAACTAACGACACATGGAGAAGTACAACCTGCCAAGCCATCGGGCATATATGTACTCAGGGTGACTAAACGTTCTCTTCCTTTCTGAATTTTAAGCACGGAACGACTCACCACTTGGCTCGACTCGGCTGAACACGGAAGGCGCACCAACCTGCACTACTTCCAGCTGTCGTAACAGTAGAGGTTTTTTAGACTCCAATAAACCTTGAAAAGAAGCAAGGAGCAATTAGAGTCAAGAAAGAAAAGCAATCAACAAGTTGCTGAGTCACTTCTACAATTACAAGATTACAGAGCTCTTGAAACTCGTGCAGTAACACCTCATGTCGTTAAATTGGTGGATCGAGAAACCCCCGCCTTCTTCCGGAGCGGGTCTCGAACTCCCCATCGCACCCATTGCGTGTGAGAAGAGGGTTAACTTACATAAGCTCAGCACATGAGTAAATCATTTCCGAGAACAGACAGCTAGCCCCCAGGCTCGTTACCATCCAGTTTTCTTGTCTGCTTTTCGTTACCTCAAGATTCCTGTCCTTGCCGTCCGCGCTCCGACGAGACCTGTCTGTGTCATCACTTGATTTTAGAGTCTGGTTCCATTCCCGCAACTCCCGGATCGCGAGGTTGCTCTAGTGGTCTGTTCCGTAGGTTTCATCTATATAGCGTATGTAGTTATTATTTCTGCGCTTCAAGCAGAAGACGCGGTTCATGCCGATGACGCATCCCCTGCTGGCAATACCCTCACATCACACGTGTGCCCTACAATCATGATGGCCCAAGTATGGGATCTGCGGGTAGGATATGGATTAGTCAGGTTTTTTCGTTTTATACCCTCCCATATCATGCTGGCAAGCCCCTTCAGCTATTGCTACCACGGACTTAACAACATACATTTGAATGGGCAGAACATACACGGGCAAGTGAAATGGAGACCTAATCGAAAAATGGAGAATCGCCGTAGAGTGCTACCCGTCCATAAGTCAAGCAGGAGTCCTCGAAGCCAGTTGTACAAAATTTGTCAATGCAAAACAACCATGCAGTAGGTAGTGGAGAGGGCCGCTGTTGCAGCCTGCTCAACTTTAGATGAGACTCGGCTCACTACCGGTCGTGAGTCGTAGTAAACTTGCACGCCATTAAGGCTTTACTTAACGGACACAATGGGAAGTTGGATGCACCTTCCAGCCATCGGCATATACTGTACCCAGGGACTGAAAACAGTCTCTTCCCTCTCTGAATAGCTACGGGGAACGACTCACACTTGCCGAACTCGGCTGAACGGAGCGCAACAACCTGCCTACTATCCAGCGTCTAACAATAGGAGGTTTTTGAACTCCACATAAACCTGAAAAGAAGACAAGGAGCCATTAGAGTCAAAGAAGCAATCCAAACAGTTTCTGAGTCACTTGTACAATACAATTACAGGAGCTCTGAAGCTCGTGGCCAGTAACACCTCGGTCTAAATGCGTGGATGCGAGAAAACCCCCCCTGTCTTCCGGCACCGGTCTCGAACTCCGCCACTCGCACCATTGCGTGTGTGAAGCAGAGGTTCGTTACATAACTCAGCACGTAATGAGTAAAATCATTTCCGAAAGGACACCAGCCCAGCTGCCTGACCATCCATTTCCTTGTTGCATTTTGGTACCTCAGCATGTCTGTCCTTGCCCTTCCGGCCGAACGAGACTGTCTGTGGTCAATTTCACTTGATTTAAGAGTCGGGGGTTTCAATTCCCGCAACTCCCATGGAACCCGAGAGTTGTCTATGTATGATTCTCGTTGGCGATCCATCTCATTAGCGTCATTCTTATGTTATATTTCTGCTTCAAGCAGAAGACGGGAGCTTCCTTCCGGCGGATGAGCGCATCGCCTGCTGCATACCGCTACACACACTGGTGCCGCTACAAACTCATGAGTGCCCAAGGTATGGGACTTGGCAGGTAGGGCTATTTATTAGTCAGTTTTCGTTCATATACCCTCCCGATAATCATGTTGGGCAAGCCCCTTCAGCCTATTTGGCCTTACCCCTGACGTAACAACATACATTGTGAATGCAGCAGAACAGAGACACCGTTGGATAAATTGATGCCTAAGCGAAACATGGGAATCCTAGATGCTCCCGTCCATAAGTCAAGCAGGAGTCCCTCGAAAGCCAGCTTTTACAAGATAATTTTGTCAATTGCAAAGACCAACCATGTATAGGATAGTGAGAGGGCCCGGGTGGCAGCCTGTGCTCAACGTTTAGATAGACTCTGACGCAGGCTACGGCTAGTGGGTCGTGTAGTATAACCTTTCACGCCACGTAAGGCTTACTAACGATCTCATGGAATGGATCGCATTCCACCATGCGGCATAATATACTAGGTGACTGAAACAGTCTCTTCCCTTTATCAATAGCACGGAAAAACGACCACATCTTGGCTCGACTCGGCTGAAACGCTAAGCGCACAAACCTCCTACTATCCAGCTGACTAAAGTAGAGGGTTTTTGAGACTCCACAAAACCTGAAAGAAGCAAGGAGCATAAGTCAAAAAGCAATCAAACAGGTTTCTAGTCACTTTGTTACAATACAGATTACAGGGGCTCTTAAGCGTCGTGGCAATACACCTCGTTCGTTATTAATTGTGGAGTGCGAGAACCCCCCGCTGTCTTCCGGCATGCGGATCTCGAACTCCCGCCATCGCACCATCGTTGAGGAAGGTTCGTTACATTAACTCAGCACAGAGTAAATCATTCGAGACAACAGCAGCCCAGAGCTGCTTACATTCCCATTTTTCTTGGTTTGCAATTTTGGTGTACCCAGATTCTGTCGCTTGCCCGTCCGCTCCGAACAGGACCTGTCTGATGTCATAACTTGAGTTTAGAGTCGTGGGTTCAATTCCCGCACTCCGGACCCGAGTTTGTCTCGTGTATATCTCGCTTAGGTTCATCTATTAGCGTCATTGTATGAGTTATTATTCTGCCTTCCAAGCAGAAAGCGGGGTTCGATCCCCGATGACGCATCGCCTGCTGCAATACCCTCAACACACACGTGGGTGGTCCCCATTCAAATCATTGAGTGCCCAAGTATGGACGTCGGTTAGGGGTATTGGATATAGTCAGTTTTTCTTTTTATACCCTCCCGTATTATATCATTTGGGCAAGCCCCTTCAGCCTATTTGGCTACCGCCTGGACGTGTAACAACAGGTACCTGCTTGATATGTGCCGACATAACTCGGTGTGGCAGCTGAGAATGTTGAAGGCCTAATCGAAAATGAGAGAAGCCTAGAGTGCTCCCGTCCCATAAGTCAAGCAGATCCACTTCGAAAGCAGAGGTTTGTATCAGTGATAATTTGTCAATGCAGAAAACCAACCATGGCAGAGTAGAGTGAGGGCCGGTGCGCTATGCCGTGCTCAAATTTTAGATGAGACCGACGCACGTACCGTAGTGAGTGCTGTATGAAACCTTAGCACGGTCCACGTAAGGCTTACAACGACACATGCGGAAGCTTGGATGCACTTCCAGCCATGCGGGCATATATGTACTCAGGGTCGACAAACTTGTCTCTTCCCTCTTCTGATAGCCACGGGGAACGAACTCACACTTGGCTCACTTTCGCCTGAAAACGAAGCCGCACAACCTGCCTACTATCACTGTCTAACAGTAGATCAGGTTTTTGACTCCACATAAACCTTGAAAAAGAAGCAAAGCTTAGAGTCAAAGAAGCAATCAAAACAGGTTCTGATCACTTTGTGACAAATAACAGATTACAGGAGGCTCATGAAGCTTCGTGAGTACACCTCGTGTCGTTAAATTGTGGAATGCCGAGAAACCCCCCGGCAGGCGGCTCAACCCGCCATCGCACCCATTGCGTTTGAAGAACACAAGATTGTGATAGAAGAGGTCGTTACATAACCTCAGCACATAAGCAAATCCATTTCCGGACAGACAGCAGCCAGTCTGCTACCATCCTTTTCTTGTTGCATTTTTGTGTACTCAGATTCTGTCACTTGCCCGCCGGTCGAACGAGACCTGTCGTGGTCGTCAACTTGATTTTAAGTCCTGGTCTCAATTCCGCGCAAACCCCAGGACCCGGAGGTTGGTCTAAGTGTCTGTTCTCGCTTAGGATCCATTTATAGCGTCATCTCGTATAGTGGTTATTATTTCTGCCTTCCAAGCGAAAGACGGGGTTCTATGTCCCGATGACGCAGTCGGGAGCCTTCCTGGCGAAATACCCACATTCCACAACGTGGATGCACGCCTACAAGACTCATGAGTGCCCAAGTAGGAACGTGGCGTTATGGGTAAGGTGATTAGTCGTTTTTCGTTTTATTACCCTCCCTAGTTATCATGGGCCTGGGCATAGCCCCATCAGCCTATTGCTACACTGACTTGTAACATACATACATTATGAGGATGGGCATAACAGTACTACGTTAGCATGAATGTGTGAGGTCCTAATCGAAAATTAGAGAATCCTAGAGTGCTCCTGTCTCATAAGTCAAGGCCAGTAGCTCCCCTCGAAAGCAGCTTTTTACAAGAATAATTTGTCAATGCAGGAACCAACTAATGATAGGTAGGTGACGAGGGGCCTCGGTGGAGTGTCACCGACGCAGACGTGCTCAAGAACTTTAGCATGAGACTCGACGCATCACACTCTACCTGTGAGGAGTCTGTAGTAACCTGTGCACGTCCATCGTACAGCTTGACTAACGACACATGGGAAGTTGCATGCACCTTCAGCCATCGGGCAATTTGTAGCTGGGATATGTACTCGATGGTGTAGCTGTAGACGCGGTTTCTGCGTGCGTGACTTCTGGCAATAAGCAACGGGGAGAACGACTCTAACATTTGTGCCTCGACTCGGCGAAACGGGAACAGCACAACCGCCACATATCCAGCTGAATCTAACGAGTAGGAGGTGTTTTTGAGACTCCACAGATAGTAATCCTTGAAAAGAAGCAAGGCATTAGAGTCAAAGGAAAGCAATCAAACAGGTTCTGAGGTCACTTTGTACACATACAGATTACAGGGCCTCTTGAACTCGTAGGGCAGTAAACCTGTGCGGTTTAAAGTGTGGATGCGAGAAACCCCCCCGCTTTCGGAACAGCCAATATCACACCGGCAGGGCGTCTCGAAACTCCCCATCGCATCCAATGTGCTTTGCTGAACAGAGATCTAGAGGAGGTCTCTTACATCAAGTTCCAAGCAATGGCGTAAATCATTCCGAGGAGGACAGCAGCCCAGTGGCTTACCATCCATTTTTCTTGTCATGCGTTGTGCTGTACGTCTCAGATTCCTGTCCTTGCCCGATCCGCTTCCGACGAAACGTCTGTCAATCCACTAGATTTAGGACGTATCGTTGCTGTTCAATTCCCGCAACCTCCCAAGCGACCCACGGTGAGTTTGCGCCTGCTGTGTACTGATTCTCGGCTTAAGATCATCTATTGCTCATTCTATATAGGTTATATATCAGCTAGCATACTTAATTTCTGCAGCCTTCCAAGTAGAAGATCCGAGGCTGTCGGGTCTCCCGATGACGCATCGGCCTGCTCGCAATACCTCACCGAATACACACCGACTGCTGCCGCCACAAACTCTATGAGCTGCTCGAAGAGTGGACATGGGTAGGGTATGTATTAGCTCAGTTTTTCGTTCTTAGACCCTCCCGATATCTATGGTTTGGCAAGGCCCCGTTCAGCCTATTGGCTACCCCGGGACTGTAAAAACATACCTGTTACAGGGCAAACACGTACACGGTGGCAGTGAAATGGTGAGCCCTATATCGAAATGGCGAAATTGCTAGATTGGCTCCCGGTCCGAGTAAGTGCAGCAGGGCTCCCCTGAAACAGCTTGTTACAAGATAATTGTGTCAATGCAAACCAACCATGAGTAGGTATGGTTGAGAATGGAGCCGAGGTGCAGCCGGTGACGCAACTTTTAGTGAGACTCAACGAACCGTACCGATAGTGATCTGTAGAAACCTTGCACGTCCACGTAGCTTTTAACTACGACAACAATGAGAGGTAGCGAGATAGCACCTTCCAGCCATAGGGCCATATATGTTACTTCAGGGTGACATACACAAGTCTGCGTTCCCTCCTTTTACACTGCAAGAGACATAGCACGGTGTGGATACGACATCACAACTGTCTCGCCAGATCGTCTGAAACACTGGAAGCGACAGCACACCTTTGCCTCTATCAACTGTCTAAACAGTAGAGTTTTTAGATAACTCCACATCAACACCTGAAAAAGCATGCACCTAGCCAAGGAGCATAAGTCTAAAGACAAAGCACAAAGCTAGCAACAGGTTCTGAGTCCCCACTTATGTATCACCTAATACAGAATCATACAGAGAGCTCTTGAACATCGTCCCCATACAGACATAACACCTCGTGTCGTTTAAAATTCGGATGCATCAATCGAGTAAACCCCCCGCGTCTATCACACAGCACCGGTCGAACTCCCGCGCCATCGCACCATTCTTTTTTTATTGAGAGAAGTTAGGTTCGTTACATGAAGCTCAGCCATCGATAAATCATTTCGGACAGACACAGCCCAGACTGCTACCCATCATTTTTCTTGTTGCCATTCTTTGTTGTACCTCAGATTCTGTCCTTGCCCTCCGGCTCCGAACGAACCTGTCTGTGTCATCACTTTGGATTTAGATCGTGGTTTCAATTCCCGCAACTCCGAGGACCGGGATTTGGTTCTGATGTCTGATTCTCGCTAGGGAGTTCCATCTATCTAGCGTTATAGCATCATACGGTTATTATTTCTGCCTTCAAGCAGAAGAGCGGGTTCATGCCCCGATAGCGCACGGCCTGCTGGCAATATCCTCCATCACGCGTGAGTGGCCCACTACAAACTCGTGGATGCTGACACCCAAAGTAAGGGGATCATGTCAGTGTCACGCACAGACTAATGGTAATTAGCGTCAGGTTTATTCTTACTATACGCTCCCATTGATGGTCTGGCATAGCCTCTATCAGCAAACCTTAGGCGAGCCCCTGGACACGTTTAACAATCATGACTATTGATATATGCATCCCAACAGAATACACTGGTGTCGCAATGTGAAAACGTAGAGCCCTAAATCGGAAAATTGAGAGAATCTAGACTGTCTCGCCGTCCATAAAGTCACAGTCAAGCGAGGAGACCCCCCTTCGAAAAGCCAGACTATTTACAAGATTAAGTCGTCAATCGCCACAAACCAAACTCAAATGGCACACTATCGAGCGGACACTACACCACATCGGCAATAGGGTTAGTAGAGGGCCGGACTATATTGACACACACCAACACATACGGTACACTGGTTACACACACCAGACACCCTAGGGTACACACGGTGGCAGCCGTGCTCAACTTTTAGAGAGATCTACTTCTTCTGCTCTCTTT